>OY747709.1:6489495-7089495 GCA_963556495.2 Valencia hispanica | reverse complement strand
CAAGTAGATATATAAATACAATAACAGCATCACTGAAAAGTTCATGGTACTGATTATTAAAATATTTAATAATGGTAACCTAAGCCCAAGAATGCATCTGTAAACACCAGAATCCCCACACCTGTATGTGTGTGTATGAGCATGCTGGTGTATATTAGGTTTCTCCAGACGAGTGTTCAATAGTTGGTGTGAGGAACCATTGATCCTCCTCCCAAGAATCGACGCAGACACGAAGGAGATCGGAGCCATAGACATTCAACTGTTTATGCATAAAATCAATATCAGACTATCAAGAAAAAGGCTCTCAAAACAATTCATACACGTAAATGTTTGCATGTACAGTATTTATATAACACCCCTGGCTGTTTGTATCTGTTAAAGTCTTCTGTATACTTCATTTGTTCGTTTGTTGTATACTTGCTATTTGTTCAATGAAGTTCTTCAAACTGCACACTACGTCAACGTGCTAACGTCCAGCCAATCATGTAGTGCAATGTCAGCATTCAGCCAATCATGTAATACGTCGTCATAGACAGTCGCAGGCACCTGAGCATATCTGGTACCTACAACAGGATGAATCAACCCACAGTGCATTGTAGTCAGAAATTTAGTTTTTAATGCAAAATTCTTTCCTAAAACCTTTTCCTAATAGTTTACAACTGAAATGTTTTTTAACCAGATTCGTGTAGTTAAAAAAAACTTACTCATAAGCCGTTTTCAGACAGAAGTTCTGGAATATTTGCGGACAATTCCATCAGGTCTTTAGGAGTGTGTTTTCAAATCTACCACTTTTTTCCAGAACACTGCCTTTTGGCTGCTTTCACACAGCAAGAAATGTACCGGAGGATCCTGATGAATGTCTGGGGGGTGGGGGGTGCGGAGGAGTGCGGGGTTCTATGTGGATATGACGTAAACTTAGTACAGTGGGCGTACATGTCATTTCCCCAAACAAATGGATTATTGCAAAGATGGTCGACGAAACAGCAGATCTACTCACAGGGCTCGTCTTTGTGCTGTGTGCAATTTTGCGCACGTGGAAACGCTTAAGAGACATCGACGAAGAAGCTGAAAGGAGAATAGTGACATTTAAAGGTCATCAATGTGTGCGCTCACAGCGTTCCCTGCCCCCCTCCCCTTTCCCCACCGCCCCACACCCCTCCATCTTTCCCGGAACATTAACTGAATGCAAAGTGGCTTATATTGTTCTTCTTGCATAATAAAAAAAATCCTAACAATGTTTCTACATCATTTTAAAATAACTCCTGCCTTTTTCTTTAACTAATGGTTGCATATGGGATACACTGGAAACTCCAAATGGGTGAAGTACAGATTAGATGAAGCCATTTATGTTTTAAAAGTAATACTACTGACTGTTTTATAAATGTGCCCATATGTGTGCTTCCAGTACCAACTGCCTTCTTATGACAGGGGCTGATATATTCCCTCCAGACTAGCTGATATGTTTCCACTATCAGAACTTCAGGGTAATTTAACCAGATGTTTTTCTGACAGGCTAATCTGTTGACCCGGTCCTCTCAGCCGCCGTGTCTCTATACACAATTGGCCATTTTAAGGAATCAGCTAAGACATCCACACAACCGTTATAACAGCAAGTAGCGTCACTGATCAGTACAATAAAAGCCCCCACAGCTGCAGAAATAACTAGAGATGGTCATGGAAGAAGCATGGCATGTTGCTGCGTTTCTGTTTGCTGTTAGAAATTGCTTTGCCAGTAACTCTTCTTATTTTTACAAAGCCGGTTAATTGGTGACGTCTGCTCATTTTCCTCTGAATCACAACCAATCAGCATGACTTAACCACATCTCCCGCCTAGCAACTCTACTGGGCTATTTCCGAATACATACCCCCATAGTGGAGACATGCGCATACCATTAAGGTCCGGTCAAATTACCCTGAAGTTCTGATAGTGGAAATGCACCTAAAGAAAAATTTTCTATTCAGCTACAGTAAAAAAAAAAATGGTTTCATTTTACTAAATTACACAAACATCACATATTCCTATAAAGATGTTTTCAGATCATTCTAGACATGTTTGTTTGTTTTTTTGTTTGTGCCTGTAGTAGAATATGACAACCCTTTGTTCCCCATACCTTTATCTGCTACCTGTCGTTTTATGGCAGAACAGTCAGTCTCACAGCACCACTGCTGTCAGTAACAGTAAGTCGGAATGACTTCATCTGCAGCACAGCGTCTCTGTATAATGACAGCTCGTCAGCACAGCAAACTAAAGTTTTAGTTTTTTTAAACTAAAAAAACAGCTTTATCAGGACTAGGGTTTATATTAGGATTCAGCAGAGATGGTGACTCAAGTTTGAGGCCACAACAATAAGACTTAAGACTTAACTTAGACTTGTGCCCAAAAGACTTGAGACTTATCTTAGACTCCTATTCTGAGACTCGAGTCTTATTAGGTTTTTATCTCATTTATTGAACAATGAAAGGAAACAAGTATTTGAGCTACATACTCCAGCTGCTGCACATGTTTTACTGTGAAAGGATGTGCCTGGTTATTAACCACTGATGATGGATTATAGTGGGATGTTGAGTGCTTCTTGCAATCTGTTCATGTTAGGTGTAGCTTTATAATAATGACCACATGAATGTCTCTCCAGATAAAAGCTGTATTAAATGAGTCTGGATTATTCAGGAGAAAGAATAAATACTCTCTGGCATTCTCTCACTGGTAAGCTAACTTTGTCATTACAAGGATATGAAACATCACATAAAAGCACTTCGTTTTCTGTTAATTTAGAAGTTTAACACTGTTTTTTTTTTACAGACTACACTTTGTCTTGTTTATTATTTCAATTCAATTCAGTTTATTTATATAGCGCCAATTCACAACAGATGTCATCTCAAGGCAAGAAGTTAACAAGAAGTCATTTCAATTCATTTATACAAACATTCCAATCAGTTAAAAAGTTTCCTATTTAAGGAATCCCAGCAGATTGCGTCAGTCATTGGCGTGAGGTTGGGCCCCGTTCACTGAACGAACTGCATCTCCCAGCATCCTTTCAATGAACGAACTGCATCTCCCAGCAATTCAATTCAATTCAGTTTATTTATATAGCGCCAATTCACAACAGATGTCATCTCAAGGCACTTAACAAGAAGTCATTTCAATACATTTATACAAACATTCCAATCAGTTAAAAAGTTTCCTATTTAAGGAATCCCAGCAGATTGCGTCAGTCATTGGCGTGAGGTTGGGCCCCGTTCACTGAACGAACTGCATCTCCCAGCATCCTTCCACTGAACAAACTGCATCTCCCAGCACCCATTGCGCGGCCCTCGACCCATTCTCATTGGTCTGTGGCCAGTGATGACATCACAGAGTTGATAAAAGCAGCGCGAAGATTGAAATCTTTTTCTTTTGGTCCCCAAGTGGTGCCGTTAGGAGATGCTTTAATCCACTGCTAGCATTTTCCCTTTTTCCGTTCAAACCTGCTGGACCAGGAAGAACTTCCCTTTTAAACTTCGAAGTGAATCGGCCAAGCAAACAGACTTTCCTGTACCAGGTAGTCCGCTGGCCATCTGAGCTCTATTGAAACCGGCCCTGAGTCCCTCAGCGCCTAAAGTCGGACGTCCACTTTTCTGACCTCGGTTTTGCGCAAACCGCTTCTTTAAACTGGACACTTTCTACGTTCTTCGTCGTGGACTGTGGAGAGCTTCCCCCACCAAGCAGGATTAAACTAATTTATATCTTCTGGGTCTGGGTAGATGAGAGGTCTTGACGGTTAATATCCGTTTTCTGTTGGTTAAAATAAGTCTGTCAACTTGTTAACCACTGTTATTCTTGGTCGTCTGTCGCTGTACACCGACCCTGAATGTGCATCCTTTTTGTGTTTTATTATTTGACTTTGGTTGCAACCAGAAGCAGTATATTATATTGTATTATTTCCTTGTTTGTTTATTGTCCGCTGCGGCGGCGCGTGTCTGTTTAGACAGGTCACGTGGACTCAGTAGATTCCCTTTCTCCGTCAGTCATTGGCGTGAGGTTGGGCCCCGTTGATGCAGACTTTCCAACCACAGCAATCCTTCAGCAATCCCTCATACTGAGCAAGCATGTAGCGACGGTGGAGAGGAAAAACTCCCCTTTAACAGGAAGAAACCTCCAACAGAACCAGGCTCAGTAGGAGCGGCCATCTGCCACGACCGTCTGGGGGTTTAAGAAGACAGAGCAGAAACACAGAAGGAACAGAAGATCTGATATAAGAGAACTTTCTATGTTACAGAAAGTAAAAAGTTGATAACAGGACACAGTGGATGTTCAGTTACTGGGAGGATCATCCCAGACAATGCCCCCCGTCCAACAGGGCATTGCAGCCAAGCAGGATACCAGACCAGGTATATCTTCTATGGAGAGAAAAACACTGAGAGAAAACAAAGTTAACAGTCGAAATAACAGAATGTACTGTAATACAACTGGAGAGTCGTAGGAGAAAAGGAAGTAGCAGAGTGAAGAAAATTGGTAAGTCTGTCCTCCAGCAGTCTAAGCCTATAGCAGCATAACTACAGAGATAGCTCAGGATGAACTTAGCCACTCTAACTATAAGCTTTATCAAAAAGGAAAGTTTTTGAGATTATGTGGTAATTTATACCTTAACTTTGAACCTCTTTACTATTTAGAATTGAGAGCAAAGGTATTAAATGTGGCTTCAGAAAATTGTTTTGCAATATTATTAAAATATCTCCAGCTCAGAGTGAGAACAAAATCCTCCAAACCATATTGAGTGAAGAAGTGGACAATATGAAGACAGGGAGAAACATGTGTTAACTTAATCATTACAAAAACAAAAAAGCTGAAATTCAACATAAACAGGTTTTAATGTCTTTTCTATAGTTTTTCTTTCATAATTACTTTCATAAATGCCTATTTATATTTGTAATGGGATAAATATTACATTTTGTAAATTGTCAACTTAACGCGGTAGAGATTTTTTGTACCCCTATGATCTTGAGGGCTTTGTTGTCCTTCCTCGCGGAAGGGATTGGACTAAAAGCGATTCAATAATTCTGATTATATGCCTGAACACAAAAGAAGGCATATCTCGCCCAGATTAGGGAGTCCAGGGCACCCTCCTGGAGCCAGACCAAGGGGGTAGCTCGCTGGTGAGCACCTGGTGGTCAATCTTTGGCTTGTGGGGCTCAGCTGAGCCCAAATACGCTACAGGAACCTCTCTAAGCTATGAAAGTGGGTTGGCAGAAGGGGGTGAGAGCCTTGGCGTGTTCAATGCTGGCAGCATAATCTGGCTTTGTGAACATAAAATGTCACCTCACTGCCGCGTTAGAGGCCAGAGCTGTTGTGTGAAGACTGAGTAGTACCAGCTAGTCTCCTCTATGCACAGTTTGGGATTTGAAACGCAACTCGGAGTGATACTGGACTCTCTGATACTCCAGGTTTGCCCAGGTAGATAGCCATCGGGTGTGTGTGGGGATACTCACAAGTCTGTGGTTGACTGCCTCATTTTGGAGTTTTCTTTGGTGAACAAGAGACTTGCCACTTTGCAACTTCAAGTTGCAAAAGTGAAGTCTCATACTAGTCACCTCCGCCAAAGAGGTTATGTTTTCATCAGGGTTTGTTTGTTTGTTTGTCTGTTAGCAACATAACTCAAAAAGTAGGTGGATTTTAATGACATTTTCAGGAAGATTTTCTGTAATGGAACCAGGATCAAGTAATTTGAATTGAGGGGTGACCTGAAAGTCGCCATTACCGAAAAAGTGATCTTCGTGAATAACTACTGAACTAATAATGATGTCAGTGGGAATCCAGCTGCTAAAGGCATGCTTTCATGGACAAGGAATCTAATGAAGTTACAATTAGTTCACAATGCTTTTCTATTTATTGTTTTAACAGTGAGAATAGTTTTAGATCCTGTAACTGTCAAAGTTTACATTTTTTTATTCATGAGCTATCATGAGGACCCTGTGTATAATCTAGAAAGTAAATTTTTCGGCTTATTGCTGAGTTACAAAAGGCTAAAGATAAACATATGGTTTTCTGAGCAGATTATTTATTATTATCTATGTTGCACTAATTGAACTGAAGTTTTTTGTTTTTATTACACTGCCAGACAGGACGTCTGTTGTTCTTATTGCTCCTTTTTACAGAAATGAATGAGCACGCTGGAAGGTGAAATGAGAGCCCAGAGAGCCAAGGGTCATACATTAAATGGGTGTCTGTTCCTTTAAGAGAGGCTTTAGATTAGAGTGAAAACACCTTTCCAACAGTACCAAGTAGAAGCCCAACAGATTTACTATCACAAGTGGAGCACCACAGCTTTTACTATAGTACTCCGCTTGATATATATGTGTAAGAAATCTTTATAGAAATTAATGTGGGTTTGTTGGTTTTTTTTTTTTGTTGATGCGCCAGGGACACAGAGATGGAAAATAAAGGGGAAGAAAGAAAGTAGATGAAGAGAGGTAGGGAAAAAAGGTTAAGAGGGAGAGGGTGAGCTGAATATACAAGAATGGAAGGAGAGTAAAAAAAACAAAAAAAAAACATCACAGTCTCCCTCCACACCAGCAGGACGGCATGGAGAGGGAAAAAAACTATGACAAAACAAATTGCATGCAAAGCGAGATATTTCAAGCCTTTATTTGTTTTAAGTTTGATGATTGCTTACTGCTTATGAAAACCCCAAATTCAAAATCTTAGAAAATTAGAATATTGTGAAAAGGTTCAATATTTTAGGCTCTAAGTGTCACACACTCTAATCAGCTAATTAATCCAAAACAAAGGGTTCCTGAGCCTTTAAATGGTCTCTGTCTTGTTCAGTAGAAATCACAATCATGGGGAAGACTGCTGACCTGACAGTTGTGCAGAAAACCATCATTGACATCCTCCATAAGGAGAGAAAGCTTTAAAAGGTAATTGCAAAAGAAGTTGGATTTTCCCAAAGTGCTGTATCAAAGCACATTAATAGAAAGTTGTGTGGAAGAAAACGGTGCACAAGCAGCAGGGATGACTGCAGCCTGGAGAGGATTGTCAGTAAAAGGTCATTGAAAAGTGTTGGGGACCTTCACAAGTAGTGGACTGAGGTTAGAGTTAGTGCATCAAGAGCCACCACACACAGACAGATCCTGGACATGTCGTATCCCTCTTGTCAAGCTGCTCTTGTCAAGCGTCTTACCTGGGATAAAGAAAAAAAGAACTGCATTGAGAATTGCATTTCATTTGGAAACCAAGGTCCCAGAGTCTGGAGGAAGAATGGAGAGGCACACAATCCAAGATGCTTGAAGTCCATTGTGAAGTTTCCACGGTCTGTATTGATTTGGGGAGCCATGTCATTTGCTGGTGTTGGTCCACTGTACTTTATTAAGTCCAGAGTCAACGCAACCATCTACCAGGACATTTTGGAGCACTTCATGCTTCCTTCCACAGACGAGCTTTATGGAGATGCTGACTTCATTTTCCAGTAGGACTTGGTACCTGCTCACACTGCCAAAACCTGGTTCAATGACTGTGGGATTACTGTACTTGACTGGCCAGCAAACTCGCCTGACCTGAACCCCATAGAGAATCTATGGGGCATTGTCAAGAGAAAGATGAGAGACATGAGACCGAACAATGCAGAAGAGCTGAAGGCTGCTATTGAAGCATCCTGGATTTCCATAACACCTTAGCAATGCCACAGGCTGATAGCCTGCATCCCACGCTGCATTGAGGCAATGCTTGATTCAAAAGGGGCCCAAAACAAGTACTGAGTACATATGCATAAATATACTTTTCAGAGGTGTGACATTTTGCTATTTAAAATCCTTGTTTTATGGATTTCTTTGTAACATTCTTATTTTCTGAGATTTTGAATTTTGGGTTTTCATAAGCTGTAAACCATAATCATCACAATTATCACAAATAAAGGCTTGAAATACCTCGTTTTGCATTTAATGAGTCTATATCATAAATGAGTTTCACCTTTTAAGTTGCATTACTGAAATTAATGAACTTTTGCACGATATTCTAATTTTCCAAGTTTCACCTGTATGTGGCCTTTTGCATGGTCTTTCACTTGCCCCCAACGCCCTCAGTGGATGTATATCTCTAGTAACTGTGATGGTCACAAAGGATGATGACATTGTGGTGACGGAAAAGAAAGAAGAGTCACAATAAAATGGGTTGATCATTATCAATATAGCTATTGGAATTCAATTCAAATTCAAAAATACTTTATTGATCCCAAAGGGACATTAAGTGTTCTTGAAGGGATTTAATTCTTTAAGGAGTTGTTGTAGATGATGATGGCTGTGGGCAGGAAGGATTTCCTGTAGCGGTCTCTGTTGCAGCGAAACTGAAGAAGCCTCTGACTGAAGACGCTCTGTTGTTGTAGGATAGTCTCATGAAGAGGATGCTCATACATACATACTGCTACCCCAACAGATGATGGAGACAGACAACAGACTTGTAGAAGATGTGCAGCATCTTGCTACAAACCTTGAAGTTCTTAAGCTTCCTCAAGAAGTACAGTCTGATCTGTCCCTTCTTGTAGACAGCTATACATGGCATTATAGTATGTAGTGATAGTATCGCAATAGCATATTTTGCTGATACTGTGCAGCCCTGCTTATCTCTGAGTCGAATCATATTGAATCTGCAGTCGCTATTAATATTTCAGATTGTTCACAGCGTAGCAAGATATGCATCATATTGGCTTTGCATCATAATTAGTTTCAGTTATTCTGAAATAGTTTTGTTTCTGTGAACAGTAGCAAGATTGCTGATTCAATATATCAAAAAGCTTAGTTTGTTTTTTTTGGAAGTGAAGTTCTGTGAAATGAATTCCCTGACCTTTTTTTATAAAGGTGTCACCTTATTGCTGCTTGTTTCAAAAGTAAATCCCTCTTCTGACTTTTTTAAGCTATCAAGGTAATCAGATGTACACAAACTTGAGTCATCTTGAAATTAATCAATATTCTGTCCTTCTGGAGTTTCTGGACATAGTTGATTTTCCCAACAAAGAGTTAGCTGGTTTCTGCAAACCTGCAGCAATGTGACTCAGCACAAACAACTACACAAAGTCTTGATGAGATGTTTTCAGAAACAGCATCCAATGTTAGCTTGTTTCCTGCCTCTGTTGACATGCTTACTGTATGTTGATAATTCAGCTCATATCATTTTCTCTTTACACTTTACACCTTTGCCTTGCACGTCATACTGCAGCCAGTGGGGTAGCCAGAAATAGCTTTTTAGGTGGACCCAGCATAAAATGGATGGGCCATATGAATATTGAAATTAAGTCATTTCCACTGTTTCACGGTTTCCTTCAACAGATATGTGTCTGTATACATCAGAAACCGTTTTGAACAGAAACGGGTTAGAAAAAAAACATCCAGGCAAAATCAAACATATTAAAGCTGTAGCCTAAAAGGTACCTCATGTCAGCTCTCTGACATAAACAATTTAGTTATTTTTAGGTGGTAGTTCAGCCTTATTGGGCTTCACTCACCATTGAGACAATGTGCTGGTTCCCCTATGTCGCATCAGATCAGTGGCAGTCATATGCTGATTGCGAAACTCTACAAAGTATAAACATAACAACTGTCATATACCCAATGCTTTAAACAATTATTTGATTCCATTAAGGGCTAATATTAAGGATGTTTTCCCTGTAGATGAAGATAGATGTAGAAACTGGTTATTATGTTGCTGCATCGCGCCATTTTCGCTAACCGGAAGTATCACCGAAAATTAAACAGGGCGGGATCATCCGGGCTCTGTGAGATCAATGATTGGTTAGCTTTTTTCAAGGGACTATGGGAAATGTAGTAGCAACGTGTTTCAAACAAAACTCCCTAAACGAACAGTTTAAAAAAAAATGTATTTACTTTATTTATTGTGACATTAAATTCTTTTTAATGCATTGAGCTGTACTTTTATGGATTAGTCTGGAATATTTAGCTAGGGATCACAATATTTTCAATAAAAGTGTAAGTTTAAAATCTACAATCCTAGACTTGGTTACACAAAGCAATCTCCCAGCTAGCCTTAGCTTGTCTGGAGAGTTCATATGGCATTTGATTCGAAACATCCAATGACAACAAGTCTTTCAAAGATGGCTATGTCACTTCCAGTTTTATTTTATTTTATTTTTTGATTACTTTAAATGACAATCCTCAAAAATAAAACATAATTATTATCATAGTGTCTTTTATTTTCTGTTAAGATTCATTTATTTGGGTGGGTCCTGGTCCAAAGTGGGTGGGCCTTGGCCCCCCAGGCCGACCCATAGCCACACCCCTGACTGTAGCTAATGAGCAGTGTTGCAGTGTGCTGTTGGGTTTCTCCCACACCGCTGGTCAAAGTGGGCAAACAAAAGACATCACAGATTGGCTGACTTTTTTACTGCTTTCAACGGGAAAGCAGTAAAAAAGGCACTTCTGTGAAGCTTGGATTGTTATAACAGCAGCATTCGTTAGATCAGTTGTACTAGAATTGTCCTTGTTTTTCGTCTTCCAATTTCATGACTCAGATTCCATTTTTTTCTCCACAGACGTGGTTATTATTGACTTACTGTTGGATCTAGATCTGGACTAGAGCTCATACTTTACAAAAGGCTGTTATAGACAGATAGGACTGAGTGACAGACTGTCTAATCTGGTTTTAAATGCAGCAGAAGAATGTTGGAATTAATCTATGTAAACAAGCCAACTGGATCATTGACTTCACAATAATTCTTCCTTCTGAGCAAGCATGTGGTGACAGTGGACAGATAATTGACCTGTCGCTTAGTCCCGCTAAAACCTGCACTCCTTAGCTACTGTTGCTAACTCGGGCAAGACGTCACATCTAACTGCATGCTTACAGTGAGAGAGTTTAGGTCTAAAACAATTCCTCAAGAGACTCTTGACAACATTTGGGGGGAAACTAAAGTGTATATCTTTGAGGAGCCTTCAGAAAGGTCGGCATTATACCCTGGAGGGCTATGTACAACAGTTCAAAGTGGAATTATATGAAAAGAAACAGAAAATTAGATCCTCAGATCTCAAAGCAAGCAGGAGAAACCTCATCTAGTGTCAATCGTGTTTGACAATAGAAACATAATTGAAAACCACTATTGTTCATGTGCAGCAGGGTAATGTGATAAACTCATTTACCATCAGTTAACATAACAATAGCCTGCTAGGTGGCTGGCTTAAGCAAGCTCATTGCCGCTTTTCTCATTACTGGGAAACTGTCGGCTCATGGTGCTTCCCCCAGTTTAACTCAGTCCATGTTCATGTATTAATTAACGTTTTCTCATCAACTGTTTGCTACAGGATTCTTTTTAGAAAAAAGAATGATTCTCTGGCTGGTTAAGCGCCACACAGTTTTTTTTTGGTGTATTTTTGATCTGATCATTTTATAATATTCTGCTTTTGTTAATACCACTTTTAAAGAACCTCCAGTAAGCATTGATTCATCAAACAAGACATCACCTAGATCAGTCATAAACAAAAGAAGCGAATAAAATACAAAATAAGCTATAAAAAAACATAATCCCCCCCGGTAAGACTGAGCGAACCCTCCCAGACTGCATGGGGAAGAAAACGGTGTACCTGTTTGTGTTCTGGGAAAATTTCCTCATCTCAGATTTTAAAAGACCGAGTTACAGATGTGAAACCATGGAAACACAGCAGACGAAAATTCTCCCAGCTGAATCACTCCAGCTCAATTATTCTGCTGCCTCTACATTCAGCATTCTGTTGTTTTTCTATCCCTGAACAGTCCTGCCGTTACTGCCCCACACAAAAAATCCGCCTTTTTTACTGCAGCACATCCGAGCATGTGGAAAAGACCAGATGGACTGAATTCAACAGTATTTACTTTGGGCTCAATATTTGCTTAACCACCTAACATGTGCAAGGGTATTTTCCTTTCCTTAGACATGCCTCAGGTCAAACACAAAACGTGTTCTCTGCAGATGCAGCAATAGTAACGCTTATAGTCTTTTAAAAAAAAAATAGAAGTCTGCAATCACACAGAGGCTTTGAGTCTTTGCTTTATCAACAGAGGACCAGGAAAATCTGTCACAAAAGTTCCAAGGTGGGAAAAACACAATGAGTACTGATGAGAGAAATGAAGGACACATTTTTCTGGGATGATTTCTACATCAGCAAAAGCAAGAAGATTAAGTGCCATTGAACATATAGAAAAAGGAAAAAAAAACATTTGTTGAAAACCATCACATTTCCAGCTGTGGTATTCTTGCAGGTGTAGTGTTCTAAAGGAAAACGTCAGCAGCTCAGTGTACTGTGTAAATGTGACACAGGTGCTAAATTAACCCACAGCCTCCAGATCACTTGGTGGTATTCAGATACAGAAAGACAAACACAGTGGTAGGTTGCGATCACAAAATACCTATTATTGGGATATATGCATATTGAATATATGCATAATTGTAAACCAGGAACTTAAAAAGGCTCAGCTAGCTGACAAAGAAGGCTGGTTCTGTTCCAAGGATAATACTGATTCTTCATAAAATCAAAAACATTATAAACAACTCTTATCCTCTTCATGAGGCTGTCATACAACAACAGAGTGTCTTCAGTCAGAGGCTTCTTCAGTTTCACTGTAACACAGACTGCTACAGGTCCTTTCTGCCCACAGCCATCAGTGTTTACAACAAGTCCTTGAAGAAACCTGAATTGTATGAGCTACTACAAAACGTAATGTCTTTCTGGGAGTAATAAAGTATTTTTGAATTGAATTGAATGGTCAAAGAAATTCAGGAAGGACTCTCACTAAATATCAATTGTACTAACAGAAATCTTATTCTCAAGCCGGACAAAGATCCCACACTTTTATCTAGCTACTGCCCAAAATTGCATAAAAATCTTTTGCAAAACGTCAGCCACAAGGCTTTAAAAGATAACTCCTCATATTATACACCCTGACCAGACTGGGTGTATTACAAATCTATATGCTATGCTATAACTAATGCAAGATTTATCAGCGTAATAGACTATTGCAACAAGTAAAAATTGTTTAATTGCATCGTTAGATGCAGACATGTTTTTTTTGCTAACTTCCATAAATTTGGATTTAGACTGACTTTCCTGTCATGGACCAGATTAGTATACAGCTCACCCAATTCTGGACTGGAATTCTCAGAGCTTCAGTATCCCTCACTGTTTACAATATTTATTGAACTACTGACTGCACCAATTTTTCAAAGCAAAAAATACGTAGAATCCAAAAAGCAAAAACAATCCACAAAATTTGTATGTATGCTGATGTGTTGCTCTTTCTAAAAATCCAAACCCATCTCTTACAGAGAAATTAACACTAATAAATTCGTTTTCAGCTACTTCAGACTACTCTATCAATTGGAACAAATTAAAAGGACCTTCCTGTCTCTTCTAATATCCATCTGTCTCCAACCATTCCTTCAAAGATTGGAAACATCAGGTACCTGGGCATCGTCACTTCTAACAAGCTGAATGAGCTCACACTAGTAAATTATTGTCCAATACTCTAATTAATAGCATACATTCTCACAGGGTTAAGAACTCTCTCTTTCTCACTCACGGGAAGACTGTTTGCAGTTAAAATCATGGTCACCGACATGCACATAATCCAAATGATTAAATGTCATACAAACACAGGTTATTATTACATCCATGTGCCTTGCCTACTTTGATACTGGATGGAGTCTGGATTTAATACTGCAATTAGAATACCATCTTGAGATATGATTTTTATACAGCAAATCTGCCCTGCCACACGTAGGGAATAATCTTTTCAATATGATATGCCTTTTTACTTTCTTTAACATAGGAAGTTCTCCTACATCTGTTCTTTTTTTGTGTATCTGCTCTGTCTTCTCAAAACCCCCAGTCGGTCGTGGCAGATAGCCACTTGTACTGACCCAGATTCTGGTTCTGCTGGAGGTTTCTTGCTGTTAAAGGGGAGTTTTTCCTCTCCACTGTCACTACATGCATTCTCAGTATGAGACAGTGCTCATACAGGAGACTGTCTACTGTTGCTACATGTTTGTCCAGGAGTGAATGCTGCAAGACAATGACTCAATGCAATAATGTATGTGAATGTATGTGGGTAAAATGCCTTGAGATTACATGTGTTGTGAATTGGCACCATATATATATAATATAGATACACTCACTGGCCACTTTATTAGGCACACCTGTCCAAATGCTCGTTAATACAAATTTCTAATCAGCCAATCACATGGCGGCAACTTAATGCATTTAGACATGTAGACATGGTCAAGACGATCTGCTGCAGTTCAAACTGAGCATCAGAATGGGGAAGAAAGGTGATCTAAGTGACTTTGAACGTGGCATGGTTGTTGGTGCCAGATGGGCTGATGTGAGTATTTCAGACACTGTTGATCTACTGGGATTTTCACGTACAACCATCTCTAGGGTTTACAGAGAATGGTCCGAAAACGGGAAAATATCCAGTGAGCGGCAGTTCTGTGGGCCAAAATGCCTTGTTGATGCCAGAGGTCAGAGGAGAATGGCCAGACTGGTTCGAGCTAATAGAAAGGCAACAGTAACTCAAATAACCACTCGTTACAACCAAGGTACGCAGAAGAGCATCTCTGAACGCACAACATGTCGAACCTTGAGGCAAATTGGCTACAGGTGCAGAAGACCACACCGGGTGCCACTCCTGTCAGCTAAGAACAGGAAACTGAGGCTACAATTCGCATAGAAGATTGGAAAAATGTTGCCTGGTCTGATGAGTCTTGATTTCTGCTGCGACATTCGGATGGTAGGGTCAGAATTTGGTGTCAACAACATGAAAGCATGGATCCATCCTGCCTTGTATCAACGGTTCAGGCTGGTGGTGGTGTTGTAATGGTGTGGGGGACATTTTCTTGGCACACTTTGGGCCCCTTAGTACCAATTGAGCATCGTTGCAACGCCACAGTCTACCTGAGTATTGTTGCTGACCATGTCCATCCCTTTATGACCACAATGTACCCATCTTCTGATGGCTGATTCCAGCAGGATAATGTGCCATGTCATAGTGCAAGTTTACAACTAAAATTGTCAAGGCAGTTTACAAAACACATCCTAAAATGTATATGCAGAGATGAGTTGTCAATGCACACAAATGTACAGTTTAAAAGTCATTTACATACATTACCCTTTGATCCTGGTAATAAAACACTGCCGCCAAGTTCAGTTTGTCTATTCAGATTGTTTGAAAGCTGTCCTAGAAAACCCTGTAGATTAAATCGAGTCTCTAACTTGCAGCATGCAAGTCAGAATCAGCATGTGGAGACAATGTACAGTTGTTGCATCATGTTAATTGTGCAGCAATCTCTCATGCAGGGCACGCATGTCAACAGTGTAGTGTGTAGGAGAGAGATGGGGTGCAACATAGAAAGACAAGTATGATCAAACTTTTCAAACATCCATCCGAGCTTGTATGGTTCTGGAATGGACCCCACTTCAAACTTAATACCAGTTTCTAAAACTTGATTATAAACTTTAAGAAACAGCATCACAGGAAAACAGAAGAAGACCAAAAACAGTGTATTAAAAACAAATCACCATGATCATACCAGTGTTTTGACACAGGCTGTTTGTTCTTTTCTCCATGGTCACCATGCTGTAGTTGTTAGGAGAAAAACTGTTGTGGCACATGATTATGACACATGTTAATGGGTTTGTTTTTCTTCAGCTGGAAAAGAAGGAGATGACGCCGCCCTTCAAACCTCAAATCTCTGATGAGTATGGCTTGGAAAATTTTGACACGCAGTTTACCAATGAACCAGTGCACCTAACACCAGACGATGAGTGAGTACCACTTCTTCTCTGCTCATATGAAACGTATGCAATTCTAAGGAATATTGTACAGGGCTGTGATAAAGTAGTTGTCCCCTTTCAGATTTGTTCTTTGCATTTTTGTCACACTTAAATGTTTCCAATCACCCAACAAATGTTACTACCAGGCAAAGGTAATCTGTGTAAAGATAAAATTTAGGTTTCGAATGATGACTTTATTAAGGGAACTAAAATGATCATAAATACCCCCTAAAATTCTGAATCTACTGTGAAAACTGGCTTCAGGCTTCACATGTGACATCCACAGTCTCAACATGAACAATCTTACATTCATTTATCTTATATGTATGTAATACAGAAAAATAAAGGTAATATCCTGCAGTAATCCTATTAATTATGTCATGGAAAGCATTTGCAAGCTAGCCTGTGACAGCTTATTTCCATCTAATTCTCTCCTTGTCACTTTGCCTAAATTAACTCTATTTTAGTGTGACCAAATTCTTAATGCAAATGCTCTCTTTCACATATTTTCGTGCTTTAATTGTCAGAAAGCAAAATGTATCTGAAGGTTTGGCTGAATAGCAGCCCAAGAGGACAATGTTTTTAATAGCAGACCATTTTAAAGTAGAATTAAGTTAGTTTTTCTCCTAAATCCATTCTTGATTCTGTTTAAACATGTCACCTGACAATGTCATCTCTCTTCTAAAAATAAAAGCAGGCTGTACTGTTTGTATACCTGTTCTTACCTGCTACTGAGGTTGGAAAGAAAAGTTAGATGTGACTGAAGGCAGTTAGCTGTAGTTTGGTTCCTTTGCTCCTCTGCATTTAACCCATTGGCCTTCAGCAGGCAGAGCTTGCACACATTACCATCAGAAATGGGTTACAAAAACAATTCAGTATAATATATATATATATATATATATATATATATATATATATATATATATATATATATATATATATATATATATATATATATATATATATATATATGTTTAAATTGTCAGTCTATAGTGTATAGTTACAACTATGGGGGAACGACTGGAATGAAGCTCTCAGTAACTGTCCATCCTCCGTCTCCTGTTATCAACTTTTTACTTCCTTTAATATAGAAATTACTCCTACATCAGTTCTTTTTGTTCTTTTTGTGTCTCTGCTCTGTCTTCTCAAACCCCCAGTCAGTCGTGGCAGATGGTAGCTCGTACTGAGCCAGGTTCTGTTGGAGGTTTCTTCCTGTTAAAAGGGAGTTTTTCCTCTCCACTGTTGCTACATGCTTGCTCAGTGTGAGGGATTGCTGTGGTTGGATACTGCATAAATGGGGCACAACTGCAAGTCAATGACTCGATGCAATCAGCTGGGATTCCTTAAATAGAAAACTTTTAAACTGACTGGAATGTTTGTATGATTATATTGAAAGGATTTTTCTTGTAAAGTGCCTTGAGATGACATCTGTTGTGAATCAGCACTATCTAAATAAACTGATTTGATTTGAACTAGTGTGAGAGGGGGGGCATACATACATAGCTCCACACAACGACAGATTTATGGATGTGTAGCAGCCTGAACCATTCTCACATGCACACACACAGCAGTCACCAACAATGTTGGTCAAGTTACTTTGAAATAGTAATCAATTACTAATTACTGATTACTTTTCCAGAAAGTAATCTGGTTACTTTACTGATTACTTATTTTCAAAAGTAATTTATTACTTTGATAGTTACTTTAATTACTTTTCAAAAACATGATGCACAAACAGAATAAAGCAATCGCCCTTTCAGCCTAAATATATTCTTTCTGCATATTTCATTATATGAAATTTAGTCAAGTGAAACAGTCTCTTTTTAAAACTTGTTTTATTAGTTTCACTCTTTTAACTTCATGCATCAAGCAAAATTTTAATTAAATGCAGCCATCTCTGATTTGAAGAATTTTGTTTAACATTTAAACCTATTTTCTAGACATTCCACCATACTTTTAGAAAGTGAAGTATTTCTTCTGTTAACCTATGTTTCTGCATATAAAACATTTTTTGGGTGCGTTTTCACTTCTTCATTCAAATAGATGTAAGTAAAATATAACAATAAAATAATTAAAATCAAGTCTGTCATGACTGTATTTCGAATTTGTAGCATTTATATCTCAACAGTTGGTAAAAGGCAGAAATGAGTAATAATGAGTTTAGAAAAATTATTTCACTTGTTTAGCAGGAGAGGGGCCATCAGAGGTTTGTCCGTCATGTCAGGGGGGTGCTCTGTTTGTCTGTCTGTGCTCTCTCCTGCTCTCCATGATACCTTTTGTTGATCTACACAGATGTCTGTTGTTACCACTGATGTCACATGCAGCTACAGTGGGCAGCCAATTTCACCCAGGTTTACCTTACAGCAATCCCTCATAGTGGGCATGCATGTGGCCACAGTGGACCACAGCTGTCATCTCCTGCAACTGACTGGGGTCTGAAAAGAGAGGACATAGGAAACAAACAAAAAAACAAACACAAAAGCACTGATTCAGGAGTTAATAAAACAAGAATTAAGGGAAGCAGTAGCTCATTTAGTCACTTCATCCAGAAGTTCAAGTAGATCACATCTAAAACAACATCAATAGGTTCAACATTCTCTCAGAACATTTACACCACTCAAGAACGTGCTCTTTTGAACACCATTGAAGCACAACACCAAATCAGTGCAACCTTATCCAGTTAAAACAGCTACAACAGCTTTCATTCACCTGGAACTCTGCTGAAGTCATGTTGTTGCCATAGATCAAAGATGTCATCTTCCACTAACTCCTTAATGCTTCATTCTCTTCAATCCAAACCTGCAGGCGTGCTCTGGAATGCTGCCAGAGTCTATTCTGTTTTTTTCTTTTTTAAGTCAGCTGCTCCATCTGGTTTAGGGGTCAGTTCCTGTCTCATGGGGAACAGTTCTGGTATCTGGAGGTGTTGTTAACAAGTCATGATGCAGTGGGAGATATCTAGACAGATTAAATCCTTGTCTGCAATAAGACATCTGTTGCTCTGGTCTTTTGTGACGAAGAAACAGCAGAGCCAAAAAGTAAGGCTCTCGATTTATAGGCCCATCTACTTTACTGACCTTTACCTATCGTCATGAGATAGTCAAGACTAAACCAATGAGATCCCAACTATAACGGGCTGATAGGAGCCTCCTGTCTGGGCTCTGCCTCATGTAGGGTGAAGAGCCCTGTCATCTGGAGGGGAGCTGTTTCTCCTCCACTGTAAAATAAGCCGGTCATCTGATCAGGATGCCTGCCGGGAGCCTCTCCTTGGGGCTTTTCCGGTACCTCCCACTCCGTGGAAGAAGACTCCAGGTGGACTCAGAACGCGCTGGAGCAACTGTTTCCTTTCTACCATGGAAACTCCTTGGGATTGTGGGTAGATGGATGGATGGATGGACGGACAGAGGGTTAATCACCACAAATAACATCTATTTATTAAATTGGTCTCATTGTGAGGTTTTCGCTCTACATCATGGTTGTTATAGCAACACACGTGGCTGTAACTCTTCGTCTGAATGCATGTCACAGTGTTTTTGTAGAGATAAAACTAACCCCTGTAAACATTGATAAGCCAGATTCATACTTTGTGTTAACAACAGCATATAGTGAGTTTTGGTGTGGGTCTGAGTGTGTTCATGTTCTCTCCATCCATTGTGAAAGACATGGAAAAAAACCATACCCTTTCCACTTTTATACAAACACTGCATGCTGTTCCATCTTCTCACAGGACTTTCTCATCAAATACAGCAAAACATCCCCCACGGGTTTCCCAAGCTGATGTCTTTATCCATCAGGGACATTGTCTTGATTAACACCAGCATGGAGCTTTTAGAGCCTGACAGGAGCTCTTGTTTAAGATTTGACTTTTAGAGAGAAAACAAGCTGAAGATATCTGGCACAACAACAGACAGGACTCGCGCTCTGCTGCTGGAGATTGTCTGCAGACGCGGCACGAAGACACAAGCTCGGCCTGTTTTCCTCTGTACCATTAGAAACAGCTTCCATTCGCCTTTCATAAGGCCTGCCAATAGATATTACCAAGCTTTTGTTAGACAAGATTTCTGCTATAAATCCATGCCGGATTGATTGTTCAGGCTCCAGCATTTAAATTTCTCCTGCAGAGCATTTACTTGACCGATTTTCTTCAACCATCTCTGAACAAAGCTATTGCTCAAAAACAGACGCTGAACAGAAAATTCAATACCCACTATGTATAATATACTTTTAATAAAAGAAAACAGGCTTCTCATAAGCAGGAACAAATTATCATTTTAATAAGGTTTGACAGGAACAGTTTAATATTAAACGGGAATGAAACCTCGTGTTGCTGAAACATATTTTGTAGGACTGAAAAAATGTTGAAAGAATTTTAAAGGTTGATGAGGTTGGACTGTAGCGGTTCTGGTATCAGCTGAGTTTATTTACTCTTAGACTTATGCTTGTTTTCTTAGTGCTAGGAGCTGATCCCAGTATGTTGGCTTATGCAACTACACCTGGTTTCTGAGAACTGACCACAGGTTCTCAGAAACAGCAGTTTCTAGACCACATTTCCAATATGTCTCAGTTCTGATCATTTAGCTTCTTTGTTGTCACTTGAGGTGCTCCTTTATGCTGAAAATTCAACAGATCATCACCACACTGATTCTGGGTTGCTGGAAGAAGTTGCTCTTGGAGGATGTTTTGATCCCTCTCCTTATTCATGGCAGTGTTCTTGGGTAGAATTGGGAATAGGCCCACTACCTTGGATAAGAAGCATCCCCACACTTGGATTGGAGACTAAATCTGTGCTCGGTTGCCACACTGGAGACTGGAAGTACAAGCATCACTTCAGCCAATGTTTTGAAATCATGAAACCTTTCTCCAATTGAAGTTGTCAGAATTCAGCAAGACTCACTGATCTAAGGTTTTTCTGATCATTTCAGCAGGAGGAAATCTCGCAGCATGTGCTCTTTTAGCATCAGTGGTTAAGCTGCAGCGATCTGTCATCTCCGCTCTGTGTATGTTGCAGTCACAGATTTCAATTCAGTTTATTTATATAGCGGCAATTCACAACAGATGTCATCTCAAGGCACTTAACAAGAAGTCATTTCAATACATTTATACAAACATTCCAATCAGTTAAAAAGTTTCCTATTTAAGGAATCCCAGCAGATTGCGTCAGTCATTGGCATGAGGTTGGGCAGACTTTCCAACCACAGCAATCCTTCAGCAATCCCTCATACTGAGCAAGCATGTAGCGACGGTGGAGAGGAAAAACTCCCCTTTAACAGGAAGAAACCTCCAAGAGAACCAGGCTCAGTAGGAGCGGCCATCTGCCACGACCGTCTGGTGGTTTGAGAAGACAGAGCAGAAACACAGAAGGAACAGAAGATCTGATATAAGAGAACTTTCTATGTTACAGAAAGTAAAAAGTTGATAACAGGACACAGTGGATGTTCAGCCACTGGGAGGATCATCCCAGTCGATGCCCCCCGTCCAACAGGGCATTGCAGCCAAGCAGGATACCAGACCAGGTATATCTTCTATGGAGAGAAAAACACTGAGAGAAAACAAAGTTAACAGTCGAAATAACAGAATGTACTGTAATACAACTGGAGAGTCGTAGGAGAAAAGGAAGTAGCAGAGTGAAGAAAATTGGTAAGTCTGTCCTCCAGCAGTCTAAGCCTATAGCAGCATAACTACAGAGCTAGCTCAGGATGACCTAAGCCACTCTAACTATAAGCTTTATCAAAAAGGAAAGTTTTAAGCCTGGCCTTAAAAGTAAACAGAGTGTCTGCCTCACGGACTAAAGCTGGGAGCTGGTTCCACAGGAGAGGAGCCTGATAACTAAAAGATCTGCCTCCCATTCTACTTTTAGAAATCCTAGGAACTACAAGTAAACCTGCAGTCTGAGAGCGAAGTGCTCTGTTGGGATCCGCTCCATACCTCAGTGACTCTGAAACAAGCTGTCAGCTCTCCGATAGCAAGATGGATTTGGTGTCCAGGTCTAAGATAAGGCTGAAAACTCTGTGCGTCTACACTAAGTGGTCAGGGGTGGGAATTGCAATCAGTCAAAATGATCAGATTTTTCCGTCACCTGTAAAAAAAACTGTAAAACACGTAAAATGTTCGGCTAACCCCTGATCCAGATAACTGTTTAGCTGCAATGTTCTCAGCAGCAGTAAGGCCATTTTTATTTTATAATTTTTTTTATTCAGTTCAGTATGGTTGTAACAACATGTTGGTATGGTATTTGTTGTCAAAGTGAGGTCTGTCTCAAACTGGTATCCAGGTACTGTCTTATATAAGCTAGTATGAGAACTGGATACAAAGTAAGAGTATGACAAACAGCAAATTACCCCAAAGGTGACCTCTGCTGAGATCTTACTAGCGATTCAAAACTAAAGGGCTGGTTCAGTTTTTTAAAAAGAATACTTTGAAGAGCTGATGAAGAAAGGAAATTATAGAGAATGTAGAGTAGATGGGGTGACTGTGGTGGATCAGGAAGTAGCTGAGATTAGTAAGGATGAAGAAAGGAAAGCTTTGAAGAGGATGAAGAGGGGAAAAGCAGTTGGTCTTGAGGACATACCTGTGGAGGTATGGAAGTGCCTAGGAGAGGTGGCAGTAGAGTTTTTCACTAGCTTCTTCAACAAGATCTTGAAGAGTGAGAAAAATGCCTAAAGAATGGAGGAAAAGTGTTCTGATTTTTTAAGAACAAGGGAGATGTACAGAATTGTGGAATAAAGCTAATGAGTCATACAATGAAGCTATGGTAAAGGGTAGTGGAAGCTAGGCTAAGGTCAGAAGTGAGCATTTGTGAGCAGCAGTACGGTTTCATGCCAAGAAAGAGTACTACAGATGCAACTGTTGCTTTAAGGATGCTGCTGGAGTCAGAAGAGGTTAGACAGGAGTCTCCATGAACTAGACATGAACTTAATTTTCAGTTATGCTGATGATACACAGTTGTAAATCTCCATGTCTCCTGATGACACACGGCCAATGGATGCACTTTTTAACTGCATTTTAGACATTAAATCCTGGATGACAGAAAACTTTCTCCAGCTCAACCAGGAAAAAACTGATATTTTAGTCATCGGTTCAGGCTCAGAGAGAGAAACTTTTAGCAAAACTACAATCACTGTCTTTTAATCCTTCTTTGCGAGTGAAGAACCTGGGCATAATTTTTGATTCTTAGCTGATTTTTATCCCTAATATTAAATACATTACTAAAATAGGTTTTTGTCAACTAAAGAACATTGCCAGAGTCAGAGTGCTGTTGATGTGCTGCCGCCAGTGCAGATGGCTCCTTTGACTGCGTTTTTTTTTTACCTGGCTCTTCTGTACTCGGCTCATTGTCTTTTTTTAATGTTGCTCTTAAAAATGTATGTGCATGGGAGGGGGGGTAAATGTATAAATGTGATCATGCTATTAAATCTGTGGGGGAGGGTGGTTTATGTGGGGTACTTTTATAATCTGTAAAGAACTTTGAGTTGCAATCTTTGTATGAAAAGCACTTTATAAAGTTTGATTGATGTTTGCAGATGACATTGTGATCTGCGGTGAGAGCAGGGTACAGGTAGAGGAAAAGCTAGAGAGGTGGAGTTATACACTGGAAAGGGGAGGAATAAAGATTAGTCGCAGCAAGACAGAATACATGTGTGTAAATTAGAGAGAGTGGAATGGGGAAATTACAGGGAGTAGAAGTAAAGAAGGTAGAGGATTTTAAGTACTTAGAGTCAATAGTCCAGAGCAAGGAGGAGTGTGGAAAAAAGGTGAAGAAGCATGTGTAAGCTGGTTGGAACAGGTGGAGAAAAGTGTCAGGTGTGATGGGTGATAAAAGGGTTTCAGGAAGAATGAAAGGAAAGGTGTACAAGACAGTAGTGAGACCAGCGATGTATGGTTTAGAGACAGTAGCAATGAGGAAAAGACAGGAAGCAGATCTGGAGTTAGCAGAACTCAAGATGTTGAGATTCTCTTTGGGAGTGACGAGGATGGATAGGATCAGGAATGAGTACATCAGAGGTACAGCTCATGTTAGATGTTTTGTAGATAAAGTCAGAGAGGCCAAACTGAGATGGTTTGGACATGTTCAGAGCAGAGACGATGATTATATCGGTAGAAGGATGCTGAGGTTCTGAGCCACCAGGCAGGTGGCAGATACGAAGACCAAAAAGGAGATTTTTGGATGTGGTGAAAGAGGACAAGAAGTTAGTTGGTGTGAGGGCGGAGGATGGAGAGGACTAAATGGAGACAGGTAATTCGCTGTGGTGTTCCCTGAAAGGAAAAGCCGAAAAAGAAGAACAAATGTGTCAACCTCTGTAAGACAAACTGATCCAACTTATATATATGGAATCTAATTAAAGCTAATAAAATCAATATTACTTATATTTAAATCGAATTACATAAAGTCAAATTCAATTCGGTTCCAATAAAATACATTCAGGTCCAACTGAAAACCGGCAGTTTGGTCTGATCTTTATTTTGCTGCAGTCGCTTCTCCTGAGCATGCCTCTGACAACAGTGGAGAGAAGAAACTGCCTTTAAATTGGATGAAACCATCAGCAAAACCAGTCCCAGTTGGGCAGCCCAACCACACACACACACAAGGGGCAGAGCAGGTCCTTCAAAAATAAACAAAGTAGTACTGGGCCAGGCAGAGTTTGCGCTAGATATTTTTGTTGTCCATCATTTTGACCGACCAGGTAAAAAAATCCGGTCATAATCTATTTTTATCCTTCGAATTTTTTAAATCATAACAGATTCTATAGTATTTATTTTTTTTATTTATTTTAAATAATATTCAATCCGAACCAGCTGAACAGAAAACTACATATAAAAAATGAAATTAAATGATTGCACTTAAAATACAAATAGTTCACCTGCTGTGGCCTGAACGCAAAGTCTCCAAAGTTCCTTCCTGCTGCGCATGGAACTGAAATGATCACCATTTCTGCGTAAACAAATAGTGAGATTGCTGCAGAAGTTTTTGTAGTCTGCGCTGTGATTGACATGTTGACAGCAGCACTGCTGCAGCGGCACACAGACAGCCAGAAAGATGGAGTGCAATAGCAACGCAAGCTCCATTACCTCAGAGGGAGGCAATTTTGAAGTTGAGGATTTCTCTCCACCTCTTTCACCAGAGGAAAGTTTTGTGCAGGAGGCACAAAACTTATACGCTGAGTGGGCCTCACCCGTATTGTTTCGAGCTGATGGCTCATGAGCTGCCCGAAGCCACAGGTGCCGAGCCTGCAGAGGGCATTGCGGCATAGAATGTGGCCCATCTCTGAGTGGTACGTTGTCGTTAGCCATAGCTAAAGCTAAATTTAGATTATCTAGAGTAGTATCGTGTGACTGCCTCAACAGGTGCACCTGCAGCCACTGTACCTCATTATCTGCTACAGAAAATGTATGTTGCAAAGAGGTGCCCAAGATATAAATCAAAGTGCATTAAAAAATAACTCTTAGCCCTGATTTCATTATCCATTTACTGATATCAGTTCATTCCTTTGTCATAGGTAATGCCCAGATGTCAGCAGGTGGGGGTAACCACTAAAATTACACAGATATAGAACAATAAACGCAACTTATCTAACACTATCAACTAAAGTCTACTACACTAATGCACTGTAACTACAATCGAGGCAATTAAGACTAAATAATCTCAAATCTAATCTAAAATTCAAAAGCCTATGCTAAAGAATCTAACTAAATGCTAAGATAACAAATCACTAACCTGATCAACGCTGTGAACACTTGCTATCCCAACTCCAACTCGTTACGTAGGCGTGGCATAGACTGGGCTTGTTTTATACTCCACAGCAGCAAGAAGGCTGACGTCAGTTACCACCCGCTGACATCAGAAACCCAAGCTGAGCCAGTAGCGATGCCTGATTCAAATTCAAGTGCAGTGCAACGTTTTAACCTGAAGAGGGCACTCCACTAACGGTTTTTGGTCAAATAAAATGAATATTTTTACTAAAATGTACTAAAATAGAAAAAATAATGACCAGACTTGTAGATAGCAATATTAGACACTCATTTATAGTTTATCAGCAAAAAAAGTTGATTTGGGGGTGAGTTGCACTTTAAATAATTAATTGTATGAGCTACAACAACACTTAATTTCCCTCCAGGATCAATAAAGTATTGTTGAATTTGAATTAACGCGACCCCTGGTGCGAGGTGTACTTTCTTAAAAGACAACAAAGAACGAGTAAGGATGAGTAAGTATCACTATTAACATAGACTCTTTAAGAATACTTGGATGGTGTGAGTTAGAACAAAATTTAATTTCCCTTTGAATAAATGAAGTATTTTGAAGTTAATTAAATTAACTGTAGCATTAACAGAAATGTTTAAACATGCAAAGGAGGGAGAGAGTACAGACAGCAGACCTCTGTTATAGCAGCTGATTAGATAGCTAGTGATTTCAACTGTTTTTGGCTGCGGCTGTTTGGGTTTTCTTCATAGGGACACAATAGATGTCCAATTGTTTTCAGTTTCATTATTTAAGTCTCACAGTATCACATTTAAGAACATTATAGTTCAGATATGAATAGAGATCCCTTCTCTGACCAGTTCAATATTAGCCTAAAAACTGTAGACATTTCTATTAGATATGTGCTGCCGTCACCTGTCTATCTTTTCTTCTAATTATGTTTACTCCAGTCATCTTCAGCTTGAGCAACATTTACTTCCTCCAGTCCTGTAAAGTTTTACAGGCAGTATTAAATTCCAATCATGTTGTGTAAGTTAGTGCCTCTCCTTCAGTCTGAAGGTACTTCATTTCTTGTCAAACTTCAGAGCAGTCTCAGAACTCATTAAAAATCTGCAGCAGGATGGCGCCGAAGCTCATCCTCTCATTTCTGACAGAGTTTGATGATGGGAGTCTGTCACAGACCTGTGGGAGGCCGGGTGAGATGAGAGGGTGTGGAGCTCCCTGTCAGTTCAGTGGTGAAGACATCAACGGGGCCTCCAACAACACATCAGAAGAAGGTGTACGACAGGGTGGCCCTGCAGCAGAAACGCTTCAGCCTGTACCGTTTCAGGTGTAAGCCGTTTGATTGACTCAGATGAGCTTTACTGTGGATCCTTTCACGCTTTATATCCCCCAGATTCTCCCTCTGTTTTCCCATACATGAAAGGCAAATTAACAAAAAAAAGGAGAAAATAAAAGAAAGACCCACGCATCTTTCCTGCGTCTCACACTTTGTCTCCCCATCCCTTTCTCTTCCCTCTGTTACCAAGGAGAGGGGCTGCCGTCGCCCACTCCCGCTAGGAGGGGGTGATGCAAAAAGCACTTCAGTCCCTCTCGCTCCCACTCATGATGGGCTTGGCACGAGAAGAAAGAGAAGTGAAAGCTGTGTGGGGAGAGAGGAGTGTAAGCCCTCCATGTAGAGATTTACATTGCTACATTAAAAGCCAGGATTGCTGGGGGCCCATGCCAGCATGGTGGGGAGTGGGGGTTCTTTATGCCAGCTCTGTCTGTGAGAAAATGGCTGTCTCAGCTAGTGCCAAGGGAAGCACACTTTGTGTCCTCTCTGCTTGGTCCCAGGTGCTTAAGTTGACTGTTTGCAGTGGTTAAGACCACATCACTGCTCACTTCTGGCCTGAGAGCTGCTGGATCTGTGGAATTATCATTTCATAGTATTGTTTTTTCTTCCCTATTTCTTATTTTATAGCAAATTACAGTCTATTCACATTCATTACTCAGGTAGAAGTTTAGATTACTAGGGTTTAAAAGAGTTCTGTAGAAGTTAAAATGTATCTTCAATCATTTTACTTGAATAAAAGTAAAAAAGTACTGGTTTCAAAACTACCTAAAGTATAAAAGTCAAAGTAAAGTTAAAAAAAGTTTTTTAAAAAGCCATTAAGGACAAAAGTGCTACCACTGCTCCCCAAAAACATTTTTACTAAAGGTCATAATGACTCAAATGTAATATGCCAATGATACACTAGGTCAACCGCTGTCAAATTCACTCTATCCGGATAGTGCAATTTATCTGGATAGTTTTTTTTTGACAAGTCTAATTGAAAAGGGAGTAACGCGGCTATTTCTAAAATTTAAGGAGTAGAAAGTACAGATAATTGTGTGAAAATGTAAGGAGTAGAAGAATAAAGTCGGCTAAAAGATAGTTACTCCAGTGAAGTATAAATACCCAAAATTTCTACTTTAGTAAGGTAACAAAGTAATTGACACCTTTGGTTCTCACCGTTAAGAAGTTCAACCAGTCTTTCCAAAGCAGTTATTTTCACACTATTTAATGATCTATTTATTGAGTGCCTCAGAGATGAATTCATTGATCAAACGTTTCCCTCTCTAGTTCAGTAGTTGATCAACATGTTCAGGTTTGCCAACTCTTGATTCATAAGTTTGCATGATTTATCAGCAGGAGTGTTCCTTTGGGTTTTCTGAATGCTACGTTTGTGCAATTACAAATAGCTGCAAATTTCCTTACTTTTCCTCCAGCTTAGGATGGTGTACTTGGAATGTATTACTAAAGTGTGATCCAGTATTGATCCATTTCTGAGCTTAGTTATGTGTTTTATGATCTGAATCTAACAAACAGCATGATATTGGAACCCTTCAACTCTATTGATTGTAGCAGATTTGAGAAAACGCTGCCTTTTGTAAAGCAGACCAACATCGATTTAAGAGTAAGAAAGTTTCCATTACTGACTGTCATACAGAAAAAACTAAGTACACCTTTGCTTCTTCCATAGGAAAAATAGAAACCCCATGCTGATAATAATATGTCATTTATTTGCTTACTTAATCATCAGTAGGCCTGTATAACAGCAGGAATGTGGGCAGTTTGCTGCTCTGGAGTCTACCACTGCGTGTTAACATAATGCCAAGAAGGAAAGCCATCAGAAGTGACCTTAAAGAGACAACCATTGCTGCCCATCAATCAGAGAATGGTTATTCAATGTAAACAATTATTTACAACTACAAAAATATTTACGGTAATTTTCCCATCAGTAGATCTCCCAGCAAATTAATAGCAGGCTGAGAACATGCAATGCTTATAGAAACTGCTCCGTCCCAGACTCTACAGGCCTCAGTTAGCAGGTTATATGTTAAAGTTCATTATGAGACGGTCAACAAAAAAGGAATGGTTGCCAGGAGAAAGTCTTTCTCTTTAGAAAGAATATGGCCGCACAGCCTAGCTGTGACTTCTGGGACGATGTCTTTAGGACAGATGGGACCAATGTAGAGATGTCTGATCACAGTGTACTGCAGCATGATTGGAAAAGACCAAACGCAACACATCTGATCTCAATCCAACTGCAAAACCTGTAAATCATGGCACACTGAAGTCATTTAGACAGTCATGAACTTGTCTGTAAGATAAAGTGTTCCGGAGTCAAATATGACTTCATATGCCCCCAGACAACCTCACAATGTATTGTTGTTACACAACAATAATGCCAAGCAGAGCCGCAAATCTACATTAGAATGGCCAAAATCTGTGTTGCCATGGCCTATTTAAAGTCCAGACCTCAACCAAAATGAAATAATGTGGTGGTACCATATTGGGGGTGCACAAAAAGATATTTCAGCAAACCTAAATGAACTGAAGCCATGTTTTAAAGAACAGTGGGCTGATAGCGTTGTCCTGCTCAAGGGTTCTAAAAGCTACTGGGCTGCTAACCTTTGCCATGGCGTGACTCTATTTCACTTTGTCTCGGTAATCAGTGCTTGCTGATCACAGGCACAGGTAGGTGCAATAAATAGACCAAAACGTGGAAGTACTGGACCATAAACAAGAAAATACTTTTAGTAGTCATTTCTGTGATCATCGGGGCGGGCTGGCCATAGGGAGGTTCAGGAGTTTTCCTGAACGGCCGGTCTGTTCTAGGGCCGGTACTTTTTTGTTGTTGTTGTTTTGGTACTCCAAAAGCTGCCGTGGTTGAGCCACTGTTGTAATCCTGCTGTGTGTCTGTTTGTGTGCGCGAGTGATGTATTTTCCTTTATAGAAGATCTTTGTAAGTGGTACCGCTGCTGTGCACCTTCGTCTTCTCTACTGTCCATCAGCCTGCAGAGGACCAGATTACGTACTCTCCAGATATTCCACAGTTGTCCCAAGAACAGAACCGGCCTTCTTTATCAGGTTGTTTAGCCTTTTTAGATCCCTGGCTCTGATGCTGCTACCCCAACAGATGATGGCCGAAGAGATTACACTATCCACAACAGAATTGTAGAAGATCTGCAGCATCTTGCCGCAAACCTTGAAGGACCTAAGCTTCCTCAGGAAGTACAGTCTGCTATGTCCCTTCTTGTAGATGGCTTCACTGTTCAGTCTCCAGTCCAGTCTGTTGTCAAGGTGAACTCCTAGGTATTTATACTCCTCAACCACCTCCACTTCTTCTCTCATGATGGAAACAGTGTTTGACTTAACTCTGTTAAATCATGAAATCATGCTGACATGCTGAATATAACATTACAATGAACTATTTTCATTTCATTTCCAACTGCTGCCATCTATTTGACCCAGAGATTGCTGTACAAAAACAAAATATGGTCCACAGTCCCTGGGCTAAGACGTTTTCTCCATTATTGAATTACCAAATCAGCCGCAGAAAAGTCTCTCTTCTCCCTGGATGCGCTCGATTCCAAGGAGTGTGGAAATATTCCGGAATGTTTTTAAGTTGGAACCAGAGGTGGGTAAAGTATCCAAAATTGTATTGAAGTAAAAGTAGCACTAAAGTAAAAGTATGAAGTAGATATCCAAGAAGTTATGCGAGAGTAAAAATACAAGAAAGAGTAGGGATACTTCATAGTAATTTTACTCAAGTAAAAGTAAAAAGTGTGGTGCAGTAAAACTACAGTTTTTTCACCCCCCAAAAAACTATTGAAGTAAATAGATACCCCACCTCTGGTTGTGATGACATAAAACATATTATTAGCCTATTATACCTTAAACATGTTATTAATATTATTAGTAGTATAACATTATTATTTTGTTATACTACCAATACAAGTATTTTTGTTAAAAGTATGATTCCACTTGCATCCTTTGAACAATAGAAGGCCTCGCCAAACCAAGCTCCCGGATGAATTTCAACACCAGCCCACTCCTGGTGATGATGTGTTAAAAAAAATCATAGCAGATCTTTATAGCTGTCTGCAAACAGTTTTTCTAGATTAACATGAGTAAAACTTAGTATTTTCAGAGTCCGGACAATAGTCCAACCCATAGCTCTCCATAAAAACCAACTTTTTCTTTTTTAGACTTAGTCTTTCTTGTTATAAATGAAGTGAACCATCTTAGTTGAGCTGTTTTGCTAATATGGGAAGCAAATCCTCTGGTGGTTTTGGTGAAACTATTTTGACTGTAGCCTATCTATATCATTGGTCTTCGTGCCACCTGTCCTTCCGTACAATTAGTGTTCACTTTGAAAGTGTTGATTTCAGCCTTTCTGTTGTTCCGCCTCCCTAACCTTACTCTGCTCCGCTCCTGCCTAGTCTCCTCTCTCTCTGCATCTGGTAATGCTTTTAAGTCATCCAGGCCAAGAAGAGAAAAATGCAGCGTTGGTTGTACTCAGTGTTTGTTTTGGTCCCCTACCAGAGCTTCTCCTCTCCGTTTTGTGTCCCTCTCTGTGGTCCATCTCTATGCCTTTCAGAAAGTCTGCCATAAAAACCCCTCCCTGTTCTAAATCTAATTGTTGTGTTGCTGGTTGACCTCCTCCTACGCTGAGAGTACTTCACATGAGATCAGACGGAAGAAAAATATTTGCTTCATCAATATTCCACTCAGCACACTCAAGGAAAGACACTGTAGTGTTTCATTCACTTGTCCCTGTGCTCTGTGTGGGTGGGATCGGCAACCTGTTCGACACCGCTGGTGGCCCTTAAAGGGAGACTCCCACCCACCTGGTGGACCGCTGAACGCACCTTTTGTTTTAACTTCAAAGCCCCCCGCTCGGTGTCTGCAGGGAGAAAGCCTCCCGGCCTTTCTAGCAAGAGGCCTCCTTTTTCGGCTTCATCTCTCCTTCGACCCCCCACCCCCAACACACACAGATGAGTAAATAGCCTGTTGCTACATAAGAAGAAAGCAGCTCTGTTGCTAGGGGAGTCCATTTATTTTTATCCTGCTACACTTCACCCTCTATTTATGGGGTTCCACTTCATTTACCTGTGATGACGCTTTTGTTATTAGCAGAAACATTCTCAGGAAAAGAAAGAAAAATCTCTCCAAATTCCATTTTTAGTTTCCTGCCTGAGGAGGATGGGATGCATGGGTTTAGTTCTGAAGAGACTCAGACAAAGAATCGACCCATTAAGGTGCTGCAGAGCAGGTACAAATGAGCACATTTTCTAAGCATGCACCTTCTCTTAAATGCTATTAAGATGCTTTGGAAAATGGAATTCAGTGGTTGAGACAATAAACGAAGAGCAGGCTGTTCAGCTAACCCCTGCACTGCAAATCAAGCACCTCAGTGAAGAACCATTTTAAAGTTCTTACTGGTTTGGCTGCTCCGTTGATTTGAGGGAAGCCAGTATGTGAATTTGGTTTGTAACAGTCAGAACGTACTTATCTAGCATTTTTTATCTACAGTCTACATGTTTCTGACATGATGAGCAGCAGTGAGGACACCCTACCCATCACAACATGGATTGAATAAGTTGTTGATTGTTGTTAAAGCAATAAACCTAAGACTTTAAGACTTTTCTCTGTCAAGGTTTTGCTGTTAGAAAACATGTAAAAAGTTCACTTTAATGGTCCTCCAAGGCCACCGAGAGGCTGACAGCAACCTTCTAAACTTGTAGAACACAATGTGATAACCTCCTGTATGGAGACAAATGTCTGGAATAAAAGGGATTTTTTTCTTCTCATGAAAAACTCCTGGCCTGAATACAATCTTTCACTTTATTGGATAATGTGTGTTATGGTTCAACTAAACCAAACTTTCTACCACTATTCCAAAAAGTGTGGTTGGCTCAAAAACAGGGTGGGTCACCAAACTAACACTGTCTCCACAGAGAAGCATGGTGGTGACAGCATCATGCTCTCTGCTTACTTTCTTTTAATGAAACGAGGGTTTTGTCAAGATGGAACTCTTCTTAATTTTTAGGAAGAGTTGTAAACAGCACTAGAAGGCTTTTTTCTGCATTACAATCAGTCCAAGCATACACTTGAATCACCAAAAGAAGGAAATTTCAGAGAGAAAAACAAAAGTTTTAGAATGACCGAGCCAGAGTTCAGAACTAAATTCAATTCAGTTTATTTATTTAGTGCCTATTCACAACACGTAATTTTAAAGCACTTTACAAGAAAAGTCATTTCAATTCAATTAATCCTTTGGTTCATTATTCCAATCAGTTTAAAACCTTTCTATCTCAGGAAACTCAGCAGATTGCATCGAGTCATTGACTTGGAGCTTTCACTCCTCCTGATCGAACGTGTAGCGAGAGTAGAAATTCGGCCGCGTTGTGTCGTTGACTTCACAGCAATTCCTCATACAGAGCAAGCATGTAGCGACAATGGAGAGGAAAAACTCCCCTTTAACATGAAGAAACCTCCAGCAGAACCAGAACCTGACTCAGTATGAGCCGCCATCTGCCACGACCCACTGGGGGTTGGAGAAGCCCTGAGGATGGTTGTGAATCTGAGATCTCTTCCGATTCTGACCGATTTAGGTAACTTTTACCAAATGGAGTCGCAAGTATTACCAAATCAACACGTTGGATGCTGACTGTGAAAGACAATTGAACACTGAAACTGAATCAAATGCTTTAACAAAGTATTCGATTTTTTCCCTATTAGGCTTGGTTCACCGCTTCCATTTGGCACCCTTGTTATTTTTTTATTTTATTTTTTTACGTGTCCTGTCTGGCAGAGTAGAGCTCTTTGGCGCCCTTGTTAACCTACGTTGTAGCTCACACCAGACGCGAGGCGCCGCGATGATCCTCACCTCGCGCAGTGAAGCGATCGTTTTGGCGTCTGGTCTATTTTTTGCACGAGCCACGAGCGATACATGTCAATTCTGGCAGGAAGTCACACCAAGACACACAAGACAATCCGGTCAATTTTCAAAGTAAAAGCAATTTTTCAAAATAAAATACAGCGATTGTCAACTGCGATCATATTTGTGTATCTCAACAGACTATAGACAAAATAAACAAACACACACAGAGACACACTTTATGAGGTTATTTATTTACCCATGATGAAAAACATACACCTGAGCAGAAGCGTTTGTCGACGGTGGCGGAGAAATACGCGTTTGGTGTGAACGGGGGGCAGCAGTTGGCGCACGATTTTCATGGGCGCGCCGCTTCGCAGCACTTCCGTGGCCGGTGTAAACCAGGCATAAGATCACATAAAAACTGGAAATCGTTTAGAAATGACTTTTTATATCAATAGAATCAAGCATTTTAACAGGGGTGTGTAAACTTTTATGCCACTGTATAAAAATTTTGTTTTTTTTGTGTGAAACAGCCAATATTTCCCAGCTCAGGTTGGCAGGTTTTGGGTTCAGTCCTGTAGTAAATTCACAGAGAGGCAGGTAACTTCTTTTCATTGGAACATGTGTAACAGTTTTTTTCTCCTTCTCCTCAGGGACGTCATCAAGAGAATAGACCAGTCAGAGTTTGAGGGATTTGAATATATCAACCCCCTGCTGCTATCCACAGAAGAGTCTGTATGAAGGAGAGAGCAACTTCCTCTGTCGCCCACCTTCTGTCTGTCCAAGCTGCCATCTCAGCCAAAAATAAAACCAACAAACTTCCAACTGTGGAAGGCGAGGAGGACGATGAACTCACCGCACCGGTCATGAAGGCAAAGCAAACAGGGGAAGGGGAGAGTTTCCTTCCTGGACTATTAGACTGTTTTGTTGAGTAGCAGACTCTTCTGTCTGTCTTAGTTTGTAGGTGGAAAACAGACTATGGACTACAAGAACATTCCCTAACCTTCTGTTATCCTCTCCGTTCCTTTTCTTTTCAGCTTCTTTCCATCCTTGAATCAAAGCATGACCAGCTTTGAAATTTCTGAACAGAAATCTCTCATTCTGTGCCTGCCATCATGGAAATATTTCAACCCATCTCACATCCCAGGATGAATACCAGAGTTCTGGTAAAGAGCTTGAAGTCATTTTAGGTGCACTTTTTCATTATTTCTGTTTTTATATCTTGTAGATGAGGCCATGCCTCAGATCAAGCAAGAATGTACAATGACAAAATAAAAAAATAAGTTATTGTGTATTATAATGTAGGTAGTGAATCCAAAATTGACGATGCCTTTTATTGATGCAAGTGGCACATTCTTATTCACAACAACATTGTATTTTTATTTTTTTTGTCTTTTATGATTGTCTGTATGACTAAACATGGGACACTAACATGGAGAAGAGTTTTTATTTAAGAAGTGCCTCAAAGATCAAATGAATTCTGTCTCTGATTTCTCCTACTGGATTTCCTCCACCCACCATTGCTTCAGTGGGTAAAGCTGATCGAACTAGCCATCTTGTTTTCAGTGTTAAAACCCCTCAGTGATGATTGTCTACAGGTTACCTTGGGCCAAATCAGAACTAAATGCATAAAATGAGAACTTGATGTGTCCTCAATGTCCCGATGACCAAGAGTTTCTGGTGCCGAACAGATGCTGTTCCGTGCCTCCGATTTACTGTTGGTCGCAATCAGGTAGCTGGAGAAAAGGATCTGTTTGTTGGGGGAAACAGAGCACTCTACTAGTTCTACCTTCCACAGTATTTGCTGGCCCAGCCCAATTCATTCCAGTAAGTCACTGTAGCGTGGCCTCTGAGACACCATGTATCTCCATCTTCGAACCAAGATTAGCTTTGCTCGATATGGGTTCAGTTTAGAGTTTCTATAATCAGTGCTTCCTAAAGCTGGGATTTGGACCTTTAAACACCAGGTGAAGGTTTCTTGAGAGTTTTAACCAGATCTTTTACAAAAGAAATGTTTTTTTGACATTTTTAGATGAAATTCTAACGGTTGGAGCTGTTTTGTCCCTTCTGGACATGTTAGCATTGTTCACATCTTTCAGCCAGCTACATTTTGGATCACACATCTAGCTTACTATTTAATTAGTTAGACGCCTAATGAGCCAAACTTCAGTTTGGAAACTCCTGACTTAAATTGTTAACAGAGAGTGGAGTCCATGGAGTGTGAGGCCAAAAGATACATAGATTGTGATCTTATCTGCAGTGATCCTGCCATTGCTCTGATCTGTTGTGGGGGAACAAAAGACTAAGCCAAAAAGCAAAGCTTCCAATTTACTGCTCCATGTACATCACAACCCTCCCCTTTGGTTAGGAGATATAGTTCTTGACCAGAATAATGGAAAAGCTCTCCTAAAGTGAGCTTCCCCCAGCAGAGTGGCTGGGTCCAGCCTAAAGATAGCATCAGGAGCTCTGTCACCCGTCTGGTCCTCACATCTGATCAGGATGCCTCCTGGTACGTCTCACTGGGATCAGACCTCAGGGCAAAACAGAACTAAATGAGACTATATATTTCTTTCTGGCTGGAGATGGCTTGGAGTCCTCCAGGAGGAGCTAGAGAGTGTTGCTTGGGGTAGGGATGTGTCGGTTTCCCTCTTAGATCTGTTCCCTCTGCGACACCAGAGGCAGACAGTTAATGGGCCGATGACAAACTGATCATATTTGGTTGTGGATGTACAAATGAAATGAAAACTGTACTAATGTCATATGTCCAGATAGGCTCATTGTCTTCAGTTCTAATGTTCTGCTGTGCAGAGTCCATATCCTCTGTCAGCATCTGGATCAGAGCTGGTTACCCAAGGTAAAAACCTTTCGAGCACTGAGTGAATGAGATCAGCCTTCCTGAATACCGAAACCATCAACAGCCTTCATTAAACAGTCAAACTTTGACCTAAAGCTTTCAGACTCTTCCGAAGATTGGACCTTTAACTCCAGCGACTCTCTGAGGACATCTGTCCCAGGAGCAAGATACAGAACAGATAACTGTGTGGCCCATTATGTTGGGGTTTGGGTTCTGTTGGACATTAGAAAGAGTAATGCTTTGGGAAGGTAGAGCAAGGCCCAACTTGATTGGACCGTCTGCATTGCAGATCCAGACAGGGTCTACCAGGGTGCAACACTGGATGGGTTCATTATATCCTGAAAATTGCTCCTTATGAAGACCTGTCTACCTGGGTCTGTTGTTTTGAAAGCCTCCAGTTAAAGCAGGGATTTGGTTTTATACCTATAGTACAAACTATAGATGCATCATTGATGACTTCTTGGATTGGACTGAAACATACTGCTGCTCAAGATGCTGTGTGCTGCTCCTGGAAGATATTTGTCAGTGTCAGTGTAAAACCGGTTCAACATGTGGTGCTCAGCACTCTGTTCAGAGCCATTCTCACGGTTCTTGTCCACCCCCCCCACTTACACCTCTGCTACAACATCCAGAAGTTTGAAGCTGATCCTGGTTGAAACTAATCCATGTACTGCCACTCTTACAGCTGAAATTTACTATAACATAGGAGCCGTGAACTGGGATCACAATGTTTTCAAAATGTCAAAATTTTCAGATGTTTTTCCCAATATTACAAGTATTTTCTTTGACCATAAAAAGCACAGACTGTTCTCCTGGGATGGATAACGATTGATTCTCCTGTTAAAGACAGCTGAAATGTTAGCAGAAGGCTAGTGCACCTAGTCAATTGTTTATACATGATCTACTTAGTTTGTGATTCAAATTTTAGCTTTTTCAAAATAGAGTTCTTCCATCTCCTTTTCCCCCAAACTTCTCCTAGAACTGCAGAACTGTTCTGTTAAGGAACCCTGGAACGATCTATGAATATCAGCTCTGAGGATGAAGGTCAATCTCTTCGGGGGAAGAGGAGCTCTCTGTAGGCCAGGAATTATTAGATGAACTGTGACCTGTGCTAATTTGATAACAACAATATAGGATTAATTAGCTCATCTTGACTCTGAGTCTTAATAATCTGTAGGGTGGGAATGGATAGATAATGAAGTGCTTCAGTTTCCTCCAACATGCTGATGAAGATTAGAGTTTGAGCACTAGAGGAAGCTTCCCAGACTCCATCTCTTTTGCTGCATGTTCTAAATAGTGTTGAGTTTTTTGTTCACCAAATAACTTTTTTTTTTTCCCCGAGGGACCAAAGGATGAACTGGAAGTCCTTAAATCCACATTTCAGTACACAGAAGGTCATTTTGACACTTTAAATAATTCAAAATTGAATGAAATAAGACCATGTTTTTTTTTAAACATAATGCTGGGTCAATCTGCTTAGCGTTGCTTCACCACATCCTTGTAAATATGTGTAATTATTAAAAATGATACTGGTTTTCCGTGACCTGGGTCTATCCTTGTTTTGTTTGCAGACCAAGGCAGGGAAATATTTGCAGATGCTTCAATTTAGTACAGTTCTGTATTTTACAGCAGCGTAGCTTCTCACTACTTTGCATGTTTTCACAGTGAGAAAAAAAATAGATCACCCCTTAATTTTCTATTTCTATGATGCATACAAAATAAACAACCAACTATTTACTAGAGCATTAGGCAAAGAAAATTTATTTATTGAGCACTTTCAGCAACAAGGAAATTCAACGTGTTTTACATGATTGGGGAAAAATAAAGCAGCTATAAAACTCTGAAAACATAACATCAAAGACAAAGAACCTTAAAACATACCACTGTTTTGACATTCCAACTATTATTAATCAGTTAATGAAAGGCAGCTCTAAACAGATTTGATTTTAAGAAACTGTTTCAGCAGCTTTGCAGACATTTGAGTTTGTTCTAGATAAGAGGAGCATAAAAACTGAAAGCTTCTTCTCCATGTTTGGTTCTGATTCTCATTACTGAATCAGAATCTTCACATGATTTGGTCAGCTCAGTCACATGTTTGTTTGTTTTTTAAACTATCTGTACATTTTCAGTGTGCCAAGGAAGAAATGATCACCCAGAAATGCTTCCAATCTGCATCTTCTCCACACCGCTGCAACAAGTTCCTCTGAAGACTCCTAAAACTTAACATAAAGAATATTAAGGGGTTCAACACATTTTAAAGGCCCAATTATTTTCATCTACTTGTACAAATTAAACAGCATTTACACTATTGCGTTCAAAATAACTAACGTGATCAAAAAAAGTATATGAGGCTCAAAGCCATTTGCTCTTCAGCATAAGCCAGTAAGACCTCTTGAAGTATTCTGATGTTTTCAAACTGATCCATGATCCCTGCTATGTGAGAAATAAACCCTACACCATAGTAAAAGAAACATTCCCATATAATGCTTGAGGCACTGTTGCTTGAATTCAGTTTTCTGGTTGGTCTTTCTGCGGCTCTCAGACCCAACAAGAACTATTTGCTTTCATCACTCCACGATATGGTTCTTCATTTCTCTAAAGTCCATGATTGTTTATTTTTATTTTCAAAATGCAAAGTGAGCAAACAAAAGAAAAATCAAATCAATATTTGGTGTTACTACCTTTTGCCTTCAAACCAGCATCAATTCTTATAGGTAGACTTGCCCAAAGTCAGGGATTTTGTAGGATTATAGTCCGGTGTATGATCAGCCAATTTTACCAAACAGGTGCCAATGATAATCAATGTCACACAGTCATTAACTGAAACAGAAACAGCTGTGTAGGAGGCTTAGAATTGGGTGAGGAACAGTCAAACTCTGCTACCAAGGTGAGGTTGTGGAAGATAGTTACATGTCATGGCAAGATTGAGCACAGCAACAAGGTAGTAATACTACACCAGCAAGGTCTCTCCCAGACAAAGATTTCAAAGCAGACTGGGGTTTCAAGATATGCTGTTCAAGCTCTTTAGAAGAAGCACACGTAGACGCAGTTGTCGGCCAAGGAAACCTAGTACAGCAGATAAAAGACACATTAAGCTTATTAGCTTATTCCTCTGCTGCATTAAGTTTCCTTGGCTGACCACTGTGTCTACGATTTCCCAATGTTGCTTTGTGCTTATGGGCAGTAGTTCCCCCAGATTCTATACATTTAGAGTAACTTTCTAAATTGTATCAGAGCAGTAGTTGAACTTGCACATACCAGCAAAAAGCGCTTGGACAATCGATAATGGAAGCACAGCTCTGAGGGCATAAATGCTGTTTCTGAGTGTAATCACAGGTTGCACATGTGATATCGGTGCATTTTTGTTGCAGACAGTGACGTTGTGAAACCTAAAACTACAACTATTTCTGTCCACAAGCAAAAACTTAAAACAACAGAAAACAAATCTTCACTTTGGTCGGAGTTATTAGAAAGAATCATTTTTGGTACCCCAAATCTTTGTTTTTGTGTGGGTGACAGGCCAAATTCTAGAAAAATATAGTGTGGAGAAGGCATGTAACTTCTTCATTCCCTGTTTAACAGCTGAACTTGAAAATCCACTGGCTGGTGACGTCCTGACTCTTTAATTTTCAAAATTTAGATTTTCTTTTTTTGTCTTGGTAGTTGGCAAGGATATTATATGGCTGCACACTTCTATTCAACAGAAGGTAAACGTGACGCGTGCTATTCAGGTATTTTTTTATTTTATTTTATCCCACAGTTTTTTCCCCATTAATCACCCAGTGCCCCTACCTAGTTCTAGTCCAGGGGTTCCGCTCTCCCTCTGCCAGCCCCTGGAGGGCCCTGCACTGAAACCCAAGCCTTCTTCATGCTTGGGGAGTGAGCAGGCCCTTCTTTTCACCTAATGGGGCGGGGTTTCACTGGCTGGACGTAGCACGTATAAGGATCACGTTATTCCAGCCAGATCCTACCCAACCCTTCAGGCGCCCTGGCCAGCCAGGAGGAGGCATTATATAGCCCCAGGACTAGTTCATGTTTTTGTGGGTGTAGCTCACATTAGCTGCTCAAGGGAACACGGGGAGAACATGCAAACTCCACACAGAAAGGCCCTTTCGCCAATGATGCAGGGGAACAAACACACCCTCAGCACCCACAGCGTCCCCGGCGGTAATCAAACCCGGGACCTTCTAGCTGTGAGGTGAGCTGCGCTACCAGCTGCGCCACTGTGCTCCCATGGTATTCAGCTATTTTAATGAGTTATGCTGCACAACCAACTTTTGGGGTAGCGGAATCTCAGCTTGGGGCCGTGGCATTTCTACCCAATGGCTTTCTACCGAGCGCACGTTGCACATGTGAACTGTGATTTCAGATCTTCATCATTTGATTGATATTTGATATCTGACATTTTTGATATATTTAATATTTGATAGATTGATGGCCAAATTATCATCTATGATGGACAATGCTCTTCACCCTATTCATGCCACAGTAACATCACTGAACAGCTCCTTCAGCAATAGACTCCTCCATCCACGGTGTCTGAAGGAGAAACACAACAGGTCGTTCCTTCCTGCTGCTGTCAGACTGTATAATCAGCTGTTCCCAGTAGTTCACCCTGTACCATCACTTTCTGTCTGTTAATTTATTAGTTAGTTAATTTATTTCCATATTGTTACTGTTATCAATATTGATGTTTATGTATATATGCTGTACAGCATATACAGCATTATTATTTTTTAAATCTTTGACTTTTTACTGCTGCTGTAATAGCTGGAATTTCCCCCCAGATGTGGGACAAATAAAGGACTATCTATTTAAACAAAAGTTAAGGGGCCGGCCCCAAATCGCTCCTTCAAGAGGATTTAGCCTACTGAGCCTGTCAGTATTCTGACAAAGACTTGGGATAGTTACACACAAATGTTTATAACAGAATCTTTTTGGTGACAGAATCGGTCTTTATATAATATTACTCTGTTAAGAACGAGCCTGTTCTACTGATTAATTTAAGCATGCTGTGCATAGAGCTCCAGTGACATCCGGTGGGGCCCAGCCCCACCAGCCCCTAATGCAAAGGCGACACAGGACTGAATATATTCTGGCTTTCGAATATGTGACCATTTAAAATTATGGCACACCTAAAACTCACGTCTGGTTCCAAATCCCCAGCTCTCTCAGCTGTGTGGGGTACTCACCCAGTTGCAATCACAGTCAATAAATGTTCCTACATCCTACACACCAACAGAGGGGTGTCAAACTAATGTTCCGTAGCCAGAATCCTCCAGGGTTTAGGTATGCGATCACTCCGACACACCTGAATATTCTGATGTCTAACGTAGGGGTAATGTTATTTAGGTAAGGCGCGTTAGAGCAGGATGAATAAAACAAAAGGCTTTCAGGACTGACTATTTTCATTCATGAGCATGATAACACCTAAAAGAGTCAAGGCAGTACAAAAGGCATGAACCTGAGCACATATAAAGTAAAAAGATGAGATTTTTCTGGCCATAACCAAACAGAATGTAAACCAGATAGCACAATAAACACAACAGCAAAGAAGAAGAAATCTGTTAAGCCTAGTTTATACTTCTTCATCAGCGGAGGTGAGGAGACACACAGCATCATTATCCGTCGATGCAAGGGCTCTCCGACAGGCACGCAAGGACGGACGGAGTAGAGCCCAATTTTTTTACTATCTGTCGAACGCAATGGAGAGCGCACGTCTGTGATTGGTCAGCCTGACATCAGCTCAAGATCATTTCACCAGAACGATGCTCTATAGTTGATGTAATTAGTAGTCAATGCAGCTTTTGGGCACTAGATGCTTTACAAGGCCAGTTTATCTAATATGGTCTTTTGGTGATTTTGAACACCAGGTGTAGAGAACAACTAAACTGCTGTTTATTTGTTTACATGTTTTTTTAGGGTATTTAAGGAGTTGCATTTCTAGTAAAAAGCTTTCCAGCTCAATCAAAACTCGCTCTGCCAGTCATTGCTCCTCGAGTGGATATGCGTTTACAAGCTGAAGTAAATAAACTGTTATCGACCAGACGTCACTGCAATCGTAAGCAAGGAAAACGTCCCCGTCAATACGTGTGTGTGAGTGCAAACCTGCTGAGGGAGAAGTATAAACTAGGCTTTACATGTGAAACAATAAGACCTATGACACTGAAGCTGGGAAAGATGTTGGGTGAGCTAAGTTCTGAAAAAATGCATTTGACATGCTGGTGATGGTACAGGGTGAATTCCAATCGTTATACTGGCCATGATAAGCATGGAGCTCCACAGAGAAAACACTGCCGACTCTGTACTATTCTCAAGTGACACAGTCAGTCTAAGAACTACATCTGGAGTTCAACCTCAGCAATCTAGGTTGTCTGAATGCATTTTAGCACAATGCTTCCTCTAGATGCTAATAATAACAATTGATGGTCTGCTCTACCCGGCACCATTCCCAGGATGTCCTCTGGTTTTAGTTCTGCAAAGAGCAGCACAAAAACAAGTGAAGAACCATGTACATGTCAGGGTCATCCTGCAGAGGGGAACCAGTTAAACCTGAGCACAACATGACAAGACAGTTTAAAAAAACAACCTAGTTTTCAAAAAAGTTGTGAAAATATTAATGATAAAAAGCACATTTCTTTCTGTATTAATACCAGTTTGGGAAATGGAACACATTTGTTCTTTTTAAATCATTCTTTATGTCTTTCAAGCCTGAGGACATCTTTTTGCAGGTATGTTTAGCTATGCTAAGAGATAAAACTATATCGTTGCCTTCCTTCTCACCAAAATGTTTGATTGATCACGGCTGATTTATGTTTTACATAGGAGATTTTTCCCCTTTATTAAATCTGTTTAGAATTTGACAATAGCATTTTACTTTTAAAAGACAAACAGCTCCAGTTGAAATGCAGGTGTAACAAATCAGTCCAGTGCCTTCCTATTCAGAGCCAATTATATACAGACCAGTTCAATCACAAGTGCAAAACAGGACAATCAAACTAAATTGATCATATAATGGCAAGTGGTCCAAAAGACGGCCCTGCTGATTGCATCAAGCCACCGACTTCTCAGCAACCCCTCCTCCTGCGCAACCATGTGGTGCAGCCTTCTAAAGCCATGATGGCAGAACTTGATCCTGTTGTTTGGAATTATTTTCTGCATGTTCCAGTTCAGTAATGGCTCCCAGCAGCAGCTCTGAGCTTTGACCACTTGTTCTCTGTGTGAGGCAGATGATTTGATTAAAAAGCCCCTCGCAGAGTCAATTTGTTAGTTGATGAAGGATCACAGAGTTTAACTCTTCAGCACTTACTTAGCATAAAGTTCACTGTGAAGTATGTCACATGTGAACACAAACATGTTGGTAGAAAAGCTTTTACTAATTACCCAGCTAATTAACTTGATTAAGAGGAAGAGGGTGTTGGCTGTGAACTCAACATCCAGAGAACACAGCAGAGCCACACATTCTTTAAAGATAAACTGATTTCATTTTACCCTGCTATGTACATTTCCATATCAATGAATTTCAAAACATTTTTGGGAAACACACTATCCTTTGTTGAGAAACCATCTTTACAGCTTGTCTAGACAATCAAAGATTCATCAGGTAACAGCTTTTCCTGCTTCTAGATTACAGATTACTTTTGAGAAATATGGTACAATGGTAAATGGCCTAGTCTTGTATAGCTCTTTATCAAGTCTGAGGACTCCAAAGTGCTTTCTTTCACCCCTTCATACACTAATGGTGTACATCGTAGCCACAGCTGCTATACAATCGTTCCCACCAGGCCCGATGACCAGGGTGGAGTGACTTGCCCAGAGGTCACTCTAGATATATTCGTTATGTCATTTTGACAGACAGGGTCCCCAAAACTCTGTTCATAATAAATTTTTACAATAATTTAAAATGAAAATTCTGTTCAATATCACTTCTTTATTTTCTTTAAAAAAAAATAATACGAACAAGCTGAACAGAAAACTACATAAAATAAAAGTTGATTTCTTCACACCAAGCTGCTTACTTATTGCAGATTCAGTCTTCCCAGCCTGGTGCAGGTCTACAATTTTGTTTCTGGTGTCCTTTGAGCGCTCTTTGGTATTGGCAGTAGCGGAGTTTGCAGTGTGACTGTCTGAGGTTGTGGACAGGTGTCTTTTATACTGATAAGTTCAAACAGGTAACGAGTGGAGGACAGAGGAACCGCTTACAGAAGAAGGTACAGGTCCGTGAGAGCCAGAAATCTTGCTTGTTTGTTGGTGACCAAATACTTAATTTCCACCATAATTTGCAAATAAGTTCTTTAAAAATCAGACCATGTGATTTTTTTTGTTTTTTCCCCCTCATTTTGTCTCTCATAGTTGAGGTATACCTATGATGAAAATTACAGGCTTCTCATCTTTTTAAATGGGAGAACTTGCACAATTGGTGGCTGACTAAATATTTTTTACCCCACTGTATTACTCCAATTATGAGCAGATTATAGATAAAACAGTGATATAAAATATATATAAATCAGTGACCTATAAAACAGTTGACACCAGTTCTCTCATATCAGTATATATAATTTGGTGTTCAGTCCTCACCTCTGAGTTTCTTAGGACAGTTCAGTTGGATCCATCCATTTACCTGCTTATTTATTTAAGCATTTATTATTTTATTTATTCTTGAAAATCTGATATTCCAAAATTCCATCTGACTGAAAAGGCGCTATTCAAATGCAGGACATGTAAAATATTAAACTGTGGATTCAGACTGATGTTATTTCAGCAGGAAAATGATGCAGATTGTTAGAGAAATCCACTCTGATCAAAGTCAGCACCAGTCAGTCTAAGTTTTGATCCCACTGCTTTTAGACCTCACTGTACTGCCTTACCCTAGCTTGCTTAAATGTCTAATGGAGGTGAAAGTATAGGCAGGGTACAAGTGAATTGACCTTTGGGAATGATAGCCTTGTCTGACAGTGACTGAATGATTCTTTGCACCTGAATCATTATCTGTGGACTTAAAAGTTGTACGGAACAGGTTTAAAAGATGTTACCATGGTGACGAAACCTTCGCAACCCTGGGAACTGACCCTCTGCTTAACATGTTTCAACCTGTTCCTTTTGTCATCTTATTTTTTAATAACATATCCTACTGTGTGTTATCCAACACCAGCTTGAGTTGTAATGCAGATATTACATTATTACTGAGTGTATAAGAGAACATAGGTGATATACCAAGTAAGGGTTATAAAACTTTTTCTTTTGTTCTATCTTTATAGTTAGTGTTAAAACTCAGCACTGAAATGTGGAGCATAATGTCATACCTGTCTTATCTCTTTAGCTTAAAAGGCCAACAAGATATGAGAGCAGGGCCTAGGGATGCACTATATATATGTCCTTTAACATCAGTATTGGCTGGAAAGGGCTATGGGGCAATTGCCAAGCAGCTTGGTGAAAATAGATCAACATTTGGACTAGTTGTTAGAAGATGGAAGAGGCTTAAGATGACTGTCAGTCTCCCTCAGACTGGGGCTTCATGTAAGATCTCACCTCGTTTGGTATCACTGATAAGAAAGGTGAGGAATGAGCCCAGAACTACAAGGGAGGAGCTGATCAATGACATGGAGAGCTGGGACCACAGGTTCAAAGGTTACTGTTGGCAGAACACTACGCCACCATGCGTTAAAATCATGCATTGCACGGAAGGTTCTCCTGCTCAAGTCATCAGATGTCCAGGCTCGTCTGAAGTTTGCCACTGACCATCTGTATGATCCAGATAAGACATGGGAGAAAGTCATGTGGTCAGATGAGACCAAAACAGAACTTTTTGGTCTAAACTTCACTCGCCATGTTTGGAGGAAAAAGGATTAGTTGCCTCCCAAGAACACCATCCCTACTGTGAAGCATGGGGGTGGAAACATCATACTTTGTGGGTGGTTTTCTACAGAGGAGACTGGACTGCACTGTATTAAGGAGAATGAATGGGGGCATGTATTGTGAGATTTTGAGCAACAACCTCCTTACCTCATTCAGAACATTGAAGATTAGTCGTGGCTGGGTCTTCCAACACGGCAATGACCAGAAGCACACAGCCAGGATAACCAAGGACTGCTTCTGTAAGAAGCATCTCAAGGTTCTGGAGTGACCTAGCCAGTGACAGATCTAGAGCAGATCTGTGTGGAGGAGTGGGCCAAAAGCCCTGTTGCAGTGTGAGAAAACCTGGTCAAGAACTACATTTGTACATTTGACCTCTGGTACAGAAGCCTTTGTTTGCAATACAAATATTAAGACTGATTTCTCAGGTGTTCAAATACTTATGTTCAGCAATAAAACATAAATACATTATTTAAAAATCAGACAATGTGATTTCCTGAATTTGTTTTTTGAAATACTGTCTCTCACAGTGGAAATGCACCTACAATGTGAATTTCAGACCCCTCCATAATTTCTTAGTGGGAGAACTTGCAAAATCGCAGGATGTTCATATACTTCTGTTCCCCACTGTATGCGTTTTCTGAGATGTAGGGGACAGGGTTATGTGGCTTTTTGGTAATTTTATAATGATGCAGCACAGGATTGTGGGGTGTTTCATTGAAGCAGACAAGTGATGTAGGTGGTGTGGTCACTTTCACATGGTGTCAAAAGTGTAGGGAAATATATATATATATATATTATAGCTCTGATCATTTCTTTAACTGACATATCTCCTGCAGACAGTATTCCCCATGTGAGAACTGCTACTTTAGACAGGAAGGCTGAATCCTTCCATTGTTGTTGACCTTGTTGATTCAGTTTTATTGTCCGTTTGTTGTTGGTTTTATATTATTGTATTACTTTATGTGCGACTTGTTTTGTGTTTGATTTGATTGAATCATTTTGTAGAAGGAAGCAAAGATGAGCTGCAGACAGAGAAGGAGCCACCAGCAGCAGAGCTGTTCCAATCAAACATGGATATTTGGTCCCGGTTATTTAAGTTATTTAAATCAGGGCTCAAGCATCTCTCAGAAGGTTTTCCTGAGCTTGGACTGTAATGCAGATAATTTCCTGAACCAGCATTAAATATGACAAATAGCTAAAAGGAAGAGGTTGTACCAAACGTTTTGGTCAAAGGTCCTTCAGAGAGGAAGAAACTATGACACTCCAATATCTCGACCTCAGTAACTGTGTGGAAACAAATAATCTGACCAAACAGGTGTGTTCTGATGTGGTTGGAATAAAAAGCACAAGCAATTTTTGGAGCATTTTCTTCGTCAAAGTGAATATCCGCATTAACTGTCCATCAGCTCTCACCCACTGGTTTTTCAGTGTAAAGTCTATGGAAAGTGTCAGCAGCACAGTAAACAATGTGATGCCTCCACAGTGCTGCACTCTGACTACTTCCTCTTTCATTGGGTCCTGGAGTGTGTCAGGGCATCTGGGCAGCCTGAAGATCCGGGACAGCGGCCAGCTTCCTGTCGACTCACCAGGTCACGTCCACATTCATCTCGGAGAGACACTGGGCCAGGTGGCTGTCCCGCTCCATCTGCGTGAACCTGGGGAGACGAGAACAAGGTGCAGAGAAACAACACATTCAGTGTGATGAGACCATGAGGATGCTGCCAACAGATTCAGAACTGCTGTCCACAAACTCACATTTCGAATAAAACCAACCTGTGAGGCTTTACCATTTCAGCAGAGAGTAGTTGTGATTGATGTGGAGTATTTCTGAGCAGGATGCTTTAGGCCGCAGTTACAGAAAGCTCCCGTTTTAACAAAGATTTCTGATGAGCCAGAGCTCAGGGACCATTCAGGAACAAAGTCCCACCATCCAAAACAACTCCAACTCCAAACATTCCAGCTAGACATTTGTGGCCATATCCTGATCTTGGTTTTTGATCACGAGTAGTCCCGTTTGGATAGTATATATATATATATATATATATATATATATATATATATATATATATATATATATATATATATATATATATATATATTTGGTGTTATGCATTAAGCCTGTAATCTGCTGAAGCTAGCTCTGGATTAACTGCTCATACACCACATTTACATCCTGTGGCAGACAGCTGCTTGTGTTTCCTAGAAGAGTCGGGCTTAAACCAGGAAAATAGCTGAAAACAATGACCCTTAGCTGCCCCAGTCAAGCTCCCTGTTGCATCAGCTAGAATGAACAGCCAATAATAAGCTGAACATTAGAAAACTATGTGATGGCAATATTGGCGGTAAACTCTGCCATGAAAATATGAACTGCAGTAAAGCCACATTTTCATAATTTCTCTCCTTTTCATATGTAGTTTTGGACCTTTAGCATCTCCAGCTAGGGACACACCAGATGACCCTCGCAGTCTTCACAGATTTGAGAAGACTTGGAGTTCCCAGTAACAGACTGGCTTCAGCAACTCGTTTTATGATTGAACCACTGAGGATTACACACTAACAGCTGGATCTGCGGACGGATCACAGGCTGCATGATTTATCAAACCAAGAACGTCCGCTGCCGCTTTAAGTTTTTGATATTGTATAGTTCTAAGTGAAGTTTGTGCCCCAGCCTCTGTTTCAAAGCTGCAGTCCGGAGAATATATTTATTTATCAAAGTTTTATACATCTTTAAAATGATAGTGGGGTTCAACACTATGATAAAAGGCTGTCAATCAACTTGCATGCACATCATGGGGATAGGGCCGCGCACACAGGCCACTCCTGTTTAGTCGCCATATTGGAAGAGACCGTCAGTCAGGGAGAAGTCGCTCACTTCTGAAATGTCCGTAACAAAATACAATCGGGTGATGCTCGATAGCGCTTGCTGCTTTCTCCTTTGACTTGTTGTGACACCACAGGTGATGGGCGTGCACAACTGTAGAGGTGGGGCAAGAGGGAGGGGGGAGGGATGTTTTGGGAGGGGCCTTGGTAGTGAGATTTAAAAAATCTCTCTCTCCCTCAAATACTCCAGACAGCAGCTTAAATGGCCATCAGCAGCGAGGGTTACAGTTGGGTTGGGGATCAGTTCATACAACCCGACTGGGTCCAGATCCATCTAAAAAAAAAGTAAGCCTGCTTGTTTCACTACAAATACAGTCGAGTCGGTTCCCCTCACACACTGGCAGACTACAGCCTTCACCCTGTCTCACACTAACAGGTCTTTATGTCGACTCGCCCTGCCGACTGAAGCAGACCTTCCCTGTGTAGTGTGTCCCCAGCTGTGTGCACTATAATCTGTGATAAAAGTGGGCAATAGGCTGAATATCCCAGCTGCATGTACCGCACAGTAGGGGCAAGAAAACAATTACTGTTTTTATAAGAAAATATCAATACAAATGATAAAGGTAGCCTTTTAGAGTTTAATAAGAGAGAAAACATGTGGCAGTATGTGAAGCCACCATGACTAAAGCATTTTGACACGAAGGAGATGAGCTCGGAAACGGTCTTGGAAAGTTGAACATTATTTTCAGCTTATATAGAAACATAGCTGCACTGCAGGTGGCTTTAATATAGCACACCGTTCTTTACCTGTTTATTGTAATCCATAATGTTCCACATAGGCTGGGGGAACTGGGTCTTTAGTTTAATGCTGGGATCACACTGTGTTCAGCCGGCCTAGAGCTTTTCTTTCGTCGTGAAAAGAATTGAGATGAAAAACGGGGCAGGCGCATGTGATTTCCAGCTCCTTGGCCGTGCAGTGTCACCGGCTTCCAGACAGGATATTTAGAGCTCTTACAACCAAAACCACCCATCGTGAGTCTTCAGGCACTGCCTGAAATTATACAACCACAGACTTCTTGCTTTTCAGCGACGTACGCTTGTGATGTTGGCTTTTGACGCGTCCTGCTACAGAGAGACGTTGTGCATTTTGACCAACTGAAATCATGGGCCGTTCAGTGTGACACACCTCTAGAGCTCGGTGGAGCTCGCAGTGTGGCATGAAGCAGTCCTTTTTGACGGCCGAAAAACGTAGTGTGAATCCGCCTTAAGGCAGTTTGTATTGAAACAGATTCATTTCAATTAATTTGGATTCTGAATTGTAAAACCTATCAAAACCATTGAATACAGAAAACATTTAGTTTTTCTGCCTATATCACCCAGCTTTAGGGATGCAGACACATGCTGTACTTTGTGTTGTTAATACTACACACAGTATATTGTTCTTGTGTTCTATTGTGCAGCCCCATTTCTTGCTCTGTGATTCCTCTGAATTACTTTTAACAACCCCGCTGACACTGAAAATAGCTTCTTCACCTAGTATTGTCCACATCAAAGAGCTGATGTCAGCCCAACCTGGTAGAACAAGGAGGTGGATCAGCTAATCAGGAATAGTGAAGCTAAAAAAAAAAAAAAAAAAAAAAACACCAGTCGATTACCTGGTGCACATCTGTTTCTTACCAGTTCTTTATGAGATCCCTGATCATCTTCTGCTGCATTTACATCCCTCATCCCACTTTCCTGGGATGAAAACAAAGAAGCGGTGTAGTGTACCATTGTGTGATGAACACAGCAAAGTTGGAGTTTCTTTTAGACTACCTCTGACAAGCAAACATCTGTATGCTACAATTTTCAGTCGGTCATTTTGACTGGGACAAAAAAAAATCCAGTCATGACCCATTTATACTTGTCAAATTTTGAAATGATGACATATTTAGTAGCACTTAATCTTCATTCCTGTTAATTAATATTCAATCCGAATAAACTAAACAGAGAATCCACATCGTGCCATCACACATCGTGCCATCACACATCGAGCAGATTAATAAACTACATGTATTAATTATGAACATTTCACCTGCTGTGGCCTGAACGCTCCACATGGAGCTGCACAGCACTCCACTTGTGTGTAATGGAGGCTGAATCTACGCTCTGTAACCACACTGGAGACTGGAACTAGGAGTGCCACTTTAGCCAAAGTTTTGAAATCAGGAAACATTTCTCTAATTGAAGTGATCAGAATTTGGCAAGACTCTCTGAATTATGGCTTTTCTGATGGCTTTAGTGCCCCAGTATGCACTCTTTTTGCATCTGTGGTTAAGCTGCAGCGATCTGTCACAGCCGGTCTGTGTATAGTGCCGTCACAGACGTTCTCCAAAGCCTCCGAAACTCTTCCTCCTGCTGTCTGCTACTGGATATCGAGAGGCATACGGTGTCCAGGTCTGAGATGAGGCTCAAATGTCTCATGGAAATCTTTTTTGATTGATTCAGTTACCTAAAATCTATGCATAAAGTTGGACATTTTCACCAAGTGGTCAGAGGTGGGAATTGCAATCTATCAAAATGACTGATGGCCTTCCTATTTTTTCATCACCGTTTTAAGAACAAACAATCTGAATCTGGATAATACATGGTGAGGTAACAGAAAGCCCTGTAATAGCCAAAGTCCAAAGAAAAATGATGACTGATTGCATTTAAATAACTAATGCATTTTGGCTGACAATGTGATCATAGGAGTGGATTTATAGAAATAAATTCTTAGTAAAAGTCAGACATTGTGGTCCAACAATAACAGCCACTGTATGGAAGTCATATAAAGATCCTTCTTTAGTCTGAATTTTTTTTTATTGATGTTGATGTTGCTAATGATTAGAGTATTAGTCATCTTGTTGGGGTGGGGGTGTTGAACATGCCTCATTATTTGTGCCCACATAACTTTTCTGACTTCTGTAATATTAATTACTCAAACCCTGAGAGCATCTCCATCAAGTAAGATTAAATTTCCCTCTAAAACTCTGAAATTAATTGTTTTCTTAGTTTATTGAGCTGAACTAGGCTGCAGGATTCATTATTGATGAGCTCTGATGGGAGTAATGGATCCTTGATCCAAACCTGCGTGGTATTTTGTTGTACGACTTGCTCCAACTAAACCGTTCTAAGCACCATAAAAACGCCCACAGAGCCAGAGCCGCATTTAGTCTGCTCAGATTAAAAGACAACCATTACAAACTGACCTTCAGTACAAGACTGGCCTCAAATCTATACTGCGATATAATCTGAAGCATAGGCATAACAATTCATTGCGATGTATTCTTTTTTTCTGGTTATGTGTCAAAATGACTTTTGGTTTTTAACAGCCTCACATACCAGATACATTGCAGCAGAATAACAACTTCTAAAAAGTATAGACTGCCATTTAAGAGAACATTCATTGTGCAAAATGCATTTAAAAAAGATATTCAAGTCTTTTTCCAAAAAAATGCAACACAAAAATTCTTACAACATAAAGATTAAGATATTTTAAATAAAAGCTAAATGTTAAGATAAAGTTAAAAATAGTTCAAACTGCAGTGCAAAATGGGAGAACTTTTTTTTTTCTGCTTTCCTGATTATTTACTTATAAATGTAATATTCCATGAAAATAAAGCTGCACTAAAAATGCTTCAAGTTCAACTGTTTTCTTTTCTGTTAAATAGAAAACAACAAATTTTAAACTTGCAGCATTTAGTGTAAATACAAACACTGAACATTAGTGTTTATCCATCTTGAGTACCTGGTACAAAGTACGTAGGCACAGCTTTGATGACATCATCAAAATGCACAATCGCTGTAGGCCGGTATAGTCTAAATCTCTGCTGTTGGCTACATTTATATCATTTCTACCTTGTACTGTTTACTTCGCCCACTACTACTTCAGTATTGATAAAAAGTGAGAGCAGCAGAGCAGAATATGAGCTCACTGTCCATCAGGTTCCTGCAGTGTTTTATTATAAGTCGCATAATAAATTCGGATCAGTTATTGACCTCTGATTGTGGTTCTGTTTATGACCACCATGCATTCTTTTAGCATCCCCAGCTGGTGTTTATAGATCCTGCTCCACAGCGTCAATTCTGTTTGACATGTGAGTTCACAGTCACATTAGAAATTTAGAACAAGCAGAAAAACAATGTTCCCCATTTCTGGACACACATAGGGGATTGGTTTGATCTTATTTACAGGGACCCTAGATGGACCAACAGTGAATCCCTACTGTAGACGAATGTAGCAGATATCACATAAATGCAATCTAGAACAGATTTTGATACCTATAAAACATATTTACCCACTTTAATGTTTCACCTCTACTGCGATAAAAGAAATCATGGTCAATATCATTTGGCTTTTTGGACAAGAAATATTCCGCCCCTTCAAGTCAGTATTTCATAGATGCACCTGTGGCTGTAGTCCTAACTCAGAGTCTGTGTGAATAATCTGGCACAAACTGGATAATCTGGATTTATAAACCAGTTCCCTGCCGAGTGCCTTAGGGCTTGGTTTTGGGACCAATCCTTTTCCGTTTATATCTTCGTCCTCTCAAGCAGATCATTGGTAAATACAGGGACCTATCCTTTCACTGTAATGCTGACAGCATTCAGCTGTACTGTTCTTTTGGCCATGAGATCCAGAAATTATCTTCCTTAACTGGCTTGTTGGACATCATGTAATGGTTAAACAAAAACTACTTAAGCCTGAACTCAGAAAAGACGGCGGTTCTCATAATTACCCCGATGATGCTATCCTTGGAGTAACGGTCACCTCTGCATTCTACATTGACATCAGTTATTGTGTACGCCGGTGTTTTGTACAAAGGGAGACACACCCCCACGGAAACCTAGATTGTTTTGTTTGTTTAACTCTGGTGGCGGGTTAAATTCTGAATTCCCACTTAAGTGTCTGTTATATGAATTTTCTTGTGTTAATATATGAGATCTTGCCTTAAAGCTGTCGTTTTTATATCATTGCTTTTATGTGCTCTAATGTTTGCCGATGTGATCGACAAGTTTATTGCTTCATGTTGAAACACTTCTGGGGATTTACACTCTTGGCAAGTATGCTTTAAGAATTGTATGAAATTTAAACTTATTTAAATGAATAGCTTATATTATTGAAACTGTAATGTTATGATTAATTTACATTTAACACCTGTTGTATGTATGTTGAAATTAGTTATCACAGTGCAAGGTGCACGATACAAGAAATGGTCCAAGATGAAAACAATATATGATGAGAAAACATAAAATGTTTTGCACCCGCTGAGTCCTCTTAGTCTTCCTTTTGGTGCCAGGGCAGCTACACCTGGAATAAAGCAGAGCTTGGGTCCTCTGGCTACTGATATCAAGCCATTGTAAAAAACATTAGATATCGTTTTTGACTCAGCAATGTCCTTGGAACGGCACTCTAAACAATTAGCTAAAAGCTGCTTTTTCCACCTTAAGAACACCTCTATGTGAAAGCCCTTTGTATCGAAGGTTGAACTAGAAATGATCCTCCAAGGATTTGTCTCCTCGCACCTCGACTATTGTAATAGCCTTTTAGCTAAGAAAGACCAAGATCATTTGAAGCTTGTGCAAAATTCTGCTACAAAGCACAAAAACTGTCTCAAATTACTCCTCTCTTGGCCTCCCTTCACTGGCTCCTGGTTCATTTTAGAGTTACGTTTAAAATTCTGACCCTGACGTTTAGAGCCCTAAATTGTCAAGCTCCCCTTAACTAGTTGACCTGCTAAAGATCAACCCTCCTACGCGCTGAGATCAGAAGGTCAGATGCCCCCGTTAGTCCCTAAAACCAGGTTGAAGACCCGTGGTGACCGCTCCTTTAAGGCAGAGGCTCCGAGGTTATGGAACGCTCCCCCTTCGCTGTGCCAAATCTTTTTGTGTTTTTAGAGAGTTTTTAAAGGTTTGTCTTTTTAATATTGCTATCAAATAATGTTAGAATGTGTTTTCTTTCTTCCCATTTTCTTGTATTTTCTTGCTCTATTGTAAAGCACTTTGTGACTCCTATCTGGAAATGGTGCTATATAATTACATACAGACTTACATGCGGATAATTCTTCCTTATAAAAAAAAAAGCTCAAACTCCGTCAGGCTGCTTGGAGATCTGGTGTAAACGGCTTTCTTCAAGTGCAGTCACAAACTCCTAATGGGGGTTAAGAACTGGGTTTTAACTAGGCCACTCCTGAACATTCCCCTTTTCTCTTGTTGTGCCGCAGATAGGTAGGATTTGGCTATGAATAATTATGAATAATTGCTTAGGGCAATTATTAATAAGATTAATAATTTTATGTAAGAATTACCAAGTTTAGGGGCACCATCCTGTTGGATTCCAGGAACATTTATTTATTTATATATATATATATATATATAGCCAAATTGTTCAGTCTCAGATAATTAAACAATAGATGAAGGAATAAGTTCTAACGCTGTGGACATTAATTGTATGCATCACTCCAAGTAATCCCAGACAACTTCTCTTTAAGATAAGGGGACTTTATTTAGGAAATAGAAAATCCCATCTATTCTAAAGCATGCAAAAATTACTACAGATCTTAGACAATAATAATAGGTGAACATTAAACACAATTAACATGAAATAAAATCAGTGAGACAGCTGAGGTTCAGGTCAGAAAAGGAGGGGGGCCCTCACTCCAGGGGGCCCAAATCACAGATAGCCTAGGAGACAAAGTCATAAATCTCAGCTCTGTGCCAAGATGGAGGGGAGCACATGGAGTCTAAGAAAGAATCATAAAACTAGCTTTGGCTAAAGGAGCACATGGGGGAAGCGTCCATGTGGTATGTGGTCCTCTGCTTTAGCGACAGACTAAAGACAATGGAGTTAAACTTTTCAGCTAAGACCAGCTAACGCAGGCCGGACCGAGCCCAACTGCCGATGGAGTTATCGGGGAGGGAGAGAGAGGGAAAACAAGAGGAAGGAAAAAGAAAGGCGTGATCTGCTCAGGATAAAACAGACAGTTTCAAAGACAGCAATTTCACAGCTCAGACTTATACGTGCGACGACACAACAATGAGCAAACAGGTACAGCGCTTAAAAACACTTTAACCAACAATGAACGAGATCTAACTCGTTAAAACTCTATTTTCTCTGTTTATCTCCGCCCAGACACATTATTAGTATAAATGAACCGGTTCAGTCCTACTTTGCCTTGAAGGAGGTCCAGTCCACTAGGAGGAGAATTGTTTCCGTAGTTGAGCAAGAAAAGGAAGAGTTATTAAAAAAAAAACCTGTACAGGATTTTAAGGACCGTGTGGCCCAAAGGCAGCCTGGATGGCCTGTAGGTCGACGTCTAACGAACTGTCTGGGAACAGTTCTGATATAGCTCACACGAGATACACAAACCGTATGAGCACTTCGAAGCGAGTTCTTCCCTGGTCCAGCGGGTCAGAACAAAAGTGAATCTTCACCGGTGAGATGTCCTCTGTTCAGCAGTAGTTCATCCAAGAACTTCCAGCTGGAGAACAATTCAAAATGGGCGCGACTACTCTTATAGCCCCCTTTGGCCGTGATGTCATCGCTGATGTCACTGTGGGTGGTCACGGACCAATAGGAGTGTGTTGGGGGTCACTGCTAGGATTGCTGGGAAATGGGGTCTGCTCAGTCCATCTTTGAGGCGCACAGTGTGGCATGAAAAACCTTTCAGCTTGCTGTTAGGTTAGGATCACGTTATGAATTGAACTGGGCCAACCAAAATGTTAATTAAGATGTTTATTTTTAAATTTGATGTTGAAAAATTTTGTGTCATGCGCACTTTAAAGAGGCTATATGCAATTTTCTGAAATTTAAACTCGCGACTGACACCTGTGGCCAAAAAAATTGAACTGCTCTTCCTTTCTGCTCGCTCTCGCAGCGCGCACACGTACGCCAGTCGCTCTCAATCTTTGATTTTTTTCGGGCACTTGTCAGGGGTTTCACTTTTTAGTCTAATGTGGAGTTACTGTTGGGTGTCAAAGTTGTCCTTGGTCTCTTGTGTGTATTCGCACAATCCATTTAACTGCTTGCGAGTGCTGACTAGCGGTGGTGGCAGAGTGATCTGAAACATTTAACATGAACGCGCTTGACGTCACATCCGCAGACAGTGCGGGAAAATCTGACCCGACAGAAAATAGAAAAATATGGATACAGGCTTATAGGTGCACCCACTGTCAGCTGACAAGGTGTCAGTATGCTCATCAGGAGATGTTTGAGTCATACATGGTCAAATAAAAAGGCTATTGTTACGTTTATTTTGGGGAAAAAGTTGCATATAGCCCCTTTAAGCAAATCAATGACCATCATTATTTCAGCAGGTATTTTCCAGTGGTTGGGATCCATTCTCCACAAATAAACTGAACAGACTGCATTTCCCAGCTTTCCTAGCTATGCCCCCAACACATTACATTGGTCCGTGGCCAATAAAGACATCACAAAGTTTATAAAAGGCCGGCAACGACCGCCAGAATTTGTCCTATACGCTGTTCTGCCGGTGGGAAGAGGACGCTCTCCACCGGTGAATTCCCTTCATTTCTAACCTGCTGGGCCTGTTGTAGCTGGACCACTGTCCAGCTACAACGTCTTTGCAAGTGCATCAAAGTAGCTTGCTGGCAGCAGAACTGTTACAAGACAGGTTTTTAAGACGGTCTCGGCCATGTACGACGTCAATCTGGAGCCTTGGGGGCCTGCAACTGGAACCGTGTTTTCGAAGACCGCAATGTGCGCACTACTCTCTTTTTGACCACCTTTTGACACACTTCCTTTCCCTTTTCTTCTTTGTTTTTAGCGTGGACTGGTGTGATCAAGGGACTGGCAAGCCATCTCAAGTAGGATCAAACATGTTCATTGTATTTCTTCTTTTATGTGTCTGGGCAGAGATATAGGTCAGAATGAGTTAAAAATTGTTAATTTTTGGTTTGATGTGTTTTTAAGCACTGAAACCGTTTGCTCACTAGTGTCGCTACACACTTGTGTTCTTGTGAACCGTTTTATTTGCTGTGTGTTTTCAAACTGGTTTTTTTTCCAGAGCGGATCTCATTTTCTCTCTCTCTCTCTTTCATCTTTTCTCTCTCTCCCACATTGATTATATTTTGCGTAGCATCCCGGGTTCTGTCGGGCCGCACCGGTTGGGCCCGTTAGCCAAAGCTAACTCCATTGTTCTTTGCTCCTTCGTTAAAGCCGTAGTTCCTACCCATGTGGAAGAGCTAGAACACGCCCTTTTGCTCAGCTCCATTGTTAGCCAAAGCTAACTCCATTGTTCTTTGTCACCCACATGCCGTGTCTTTTGTTTGAGCCCCCTGGAGCGAGGGTTTAACCCACCTCTCGGCGACTACCCCACTTTTCCATAAACATCTGCGCATGCATTGGTTTCTACCTACAGGAAGAAACCAATACATGAGCTCCCCCTCCCTTCTTATGATAAACGATGTTTTGAAGTAATTCTCTGATGAGTAATATTTGTTCCATCCGCATATTATTCATTTTCTAAGATCGGTAGAGGTTTAGTTTACATGCTTTAGAATAGATGGGATTTATTGACAAAATGCTTTGGCTGTGAGGCTGATCAATTTTCCTAATAAACCCCATTTGACTTTAAAGAGAAGCTTTCTGTACTTACTTGGTGGCTGTGCACAATTATTGTCCACAGCGTTTTTGAACTTTCAGAGGAGACTGGGTGTCTGGTATTATAATTTTAATGAACAGAATAAAACTTGAACTTCATCAATAATTATATTCATCTTCAAATATTGATCATAATTATTGATGGTTATGTACCAGACATTAATCGCACTTGCTGTGGCACAACACAGTGCTGTTCTCTGCCACCAGTGGCGCTTTGGGGCATGAGGACTAATGTAAAAGAACGTTCCCTTCTTATTTGAGTGTAAAAAGAAGAGAAAGTGGGTGATGTGCAGCTCTTACCCAGCAGGGAACACATGTAGACACATGGGGCAGCTCTGCAGAACTCCTTCATGTTTGCTAATGCTTTGCACCTTCTCCTCCTCTTCACCTATAGATCCTGGTGGGTTGAAAACCTTCACTGACTCAGTTAGAAGCTGTCTGCTCACTGGTCCCCTCCACTGTTCTTTTACTCCACCAACCCCCGGCTGTCCAGTTGAAGAAGAAGAAGCTGCCTTCTCCCACCTGTCTAGAGTCGGCCTCTGACTCCTGCAGAGGACGGGTTGGGGAGGCTCGGTATCCTGTTCAGGGCTCCGTCTGCTGCAAGAGAACAGTCCTCCTTTAAGTAAGTTTACAGAAGGTCTGGTCTGTACCGGGAGATTTTCCTGGGGAGAAGATGTGCTCTGAAGATGTAGGCCTGATGGAATCTTTGGGGTCAGTGGACAATCTTCTGGAAAGGGAGGAACTTCGCTAAAGAGATCATATGTCCACTGCTCCTCTACTTTTGATTTTGCAGGTCTCTGAAGGGAAAGAAACAAAATCAAGTCTTATTAGGTCTACAAAAATAAAAACAAGCAATTTAAGGAAAAACCTAGAAAAATGATCCTGTAGGATTAATGTATATCCTGAAAGGAGGATGCTTTTTATTAAACAGTGACTAAAGAGATCTCAGGACATCAGACCACAGAAACTGGATAGTGACAGAGCAAACCAATGCCAAAAAAATGTATCTACTTTCCATTTATACTACCTACTGCCTACCATCAGGTGGGGTTACCCTGAACATGTTGCCAGTCCATCACAGGACAACAAAGAGACAAGACAGACAGGCTAACACCGAGACCTAAGGACAATCTAAAGTTTCCTAGAAACCAAACATATTAACTTGCAAACAACAAATGACCTAGAATGCCACCAATCAACGCGCCCCTCCTTTGCATTATTACAATGACCGTCCACGACAGCCAAAATATCGCATCAGATCTCGCAAGATAATAATGCCTTCAGAAATAAGGGTCAGCGGAGCTCTGTGTTTATTTATTTTTTTACTTTTCTTTTTTAGAAGGGCCTGAAAGACTATAATAGAGCGTGGTTATCCAAGGTAAAACTAGGTTATGACTCCTTTAATGCTCTCATGGAGAAATAACATTGGCTTAAACTGGTATTGTTCCTAATGTTACATTCACGGTTGTTACGGACATTGCAAAGTTACGATTTATGTTCATGCAGGACAGAAACTTTGCGTGTTGCTGTTACAAAGAAAACAGCCAAGAAACTTCTAAGTGGAACATCTCTACATTTGGACTTTAAGCACTGGGAAGTCTGCATGTTGATGATGAATTTGTCTGATGTGAGGAGAAGTATTTGGTAACTTACCACAGCGGGAGGAAGAGGAAGATCAGGAACCGGGTCCCAGCGCTGGTTCTGCAGGTGTGGCAGAGCAGACATCAGTGTGAACGCCCACAGGCTCTCCACAGCAGGGGGCTGCAGTTTGTTCCACCATGCTGCTGCTGCTGCTGCAGGGAGCGAAGACCTGAAAGCAGTTCATACATGCTGTTCCTCACCATTACTAAGCTAACAGAACTCTTTCTTCATTTTAGAACCTGCATCAAGCTTTCAAAAATATGTGATCCTCTTTAGCAGATTTTTTAAGTTTATGAGAAAGATTTAAATTTTAATTTGTTGTTTTCCCAGTTATAAAAATGATTTCTGATGCATTTTTAATCCAGGCGTTAAATTATTTATGAGGCTGCTCTTTGATCTGGTGCACTGTGACTCCTTTAGTAAAATAAAAGAACAAAAAAAGCAACTGAGAGAGATATGTGGAATATCTTCTGAATATATTAAAAGAGAAGAAGTTGAAATGTGGCTGTTCTTGCAGAAGAAGCATGTTTGAGCCAGGTGGAGGTGACAGAGCACCACAGAAACAAACTTCAAAGGTCAGAGCGTATTTTATAAACTCATTCGTCTTTTTAAATGAACTGAAAGGCTGCTTAAATCCAGGGGCCTCATTTATCAACCATACTTACGGACAGATCTGTGTGTATTTCGTGCGTCAGAACAATTCATGCATTTTGTACTTGTGTGTAGAAATGTTTCTAAATATAACAGCTCTGATCACGCGTACGCACAGCATCTAGTGTTAAAACAGGCGAACTGCAACACTGAAACACTTTTACTTAGACTGAATATTTACCTCATCAGTTTATCACCTCTGCCAAGAATTTAATTTAATGCATGTGACAAAGCAAAATATCAATAATTTAGTGATGGATTAAACTGTACTTGGTGAACCATCCCATAAATATATATGTATATTTTCTGAATGGTAACTGTATCGTAACTTAGCATGAGATTTTCTAACACAAACCAACCATAGTTAAAGGCTTAGAATGACAGGTTAGAGCAGTGGTTCTCAATTATTTTTCTGTCATGCCCCCCTAGGGAACATACTTTTTTTTTATGCCCCCCCGGACGGAAATACAATTTAGAATCTGATATTTAATTATTTATCTGTGCAAACCACTTGCCCCAGCATTCTGCATACAATATCTTGAATATCAAAAAAAAGAATCAAATGAGCCACAACGACTTATATTTTAAGTGGTTGCATCACACTTTATTGCTTTAAGTCTTAACACTATTTCCAGGTTCAGTTTATTAACTCAATTAGTAACATTTAATCAAGACTGCTCGGTCTGTGATTCTCAGAAGAGTAAAGGTCCAAATGATTATGCATTTTTTTAGATAAACAGTATCATTCAAAAAAAAATTTTTAAACTGTAAACATTGGTTACTTGTCAGCTTCATCAGCTTATTCCTTTTCCAAAAAAAAAATTCAATTGCATTTATTTATATAGCGCCGATTCACAACAGATGTCATCTCAAGGCACATAACAAGTAGTCATTTTAATACACTGAAAAAATTATATAACCTCTTGCCTCCACCACCTCCACCGTTTTTCTTTTCTCTGTCACTAACCTCTTTAGGGCCCTATTAAATCCCTTTATTTGACAAATTCTGTTTTATTCTGCTAATCTTTAGTGTGCCACTGTGTGCTCCCGTTTGCTTCACTTTGCTGTTGATATAAATAATTTTACTACTGAGAGACAAATAAAGGATCATTCTAAACTCAAATTGTGTTTCAAAACAAATATGGATCCACCGCCTACAATATTCTTTTTTCTACAGTGTAAACAAGGATCTGATCCATGCAAATGTATTCAGCAGAAACCCCTGTACAATTTCTGTATGTTGGTAACTTTGCATATTATAGTTATCAACTACAACAGCAGGGTAGGCTGCTACAGGTTCCTGCTTTTTTCTGCTCGTTCAGTCAAACTGGGGAATTTTCAGTTAGGAAATGCCTGTTTAAGGTCAAATCACAGCCCCGATTTAAGTCCAGACTTAGACTAGGCCACTTCAACACCTTTCATTTTGTTTGTGAAACGTCTCACAATGTTTAAAGGAGCAAGGTCAAAAATCCTTTTTATGCTGTATTTTATGGTGTAGCAGGAGGGCCAGCGATAGTGAAATGCCGCTAACATGCAATTAGACCGGACCACACGTTGCATTGCTGTAGGGTTATGTGGAGGTAAGGTCAGCGCTCTTTTTTGTTAACTAATGAGGCAGCCATTTTTCTTGGAGTAATGTTGGTAGACTGATCCCTCCTGGGAAGCCTCTCCACTGTTCAATGTTTTCTCCATTTGTAGATAGAGGCTCTCGTTGTGGTTCGGTGCATGCCCAAAGCCTTAGAAATGACTTTGTTAACTTTTACAGGCTGTTAGAGGTCAGAGACTTTGTTACTCAGATTTATTTAGATCAGTGGATAATTGTGTTGCTTTCTGATTTCTTTCAGCCTACTCCATGTCTCCAGCCCCAGAGGGCCACTTTCCTGCAGGATTTAGATGCATCACTGAGCCAACACACCTGGTCAAATAAAGGCCTCTGCACAACTTAATACATTGAGAACGTAATTCATCCCTTTGATTCAAGTGTTTCAGACAAGGGATGAATCTAAAACCTGCAGTTGGAGACCAGCCTTAGCGTAGCTTTCAAACAAATGTGGGTAATCACAATAGTCCTTCCATATTTACCATGTTTAAGAATGACTAATGTTGCAGTGAGTAAATAATGGATTGGTGTCCCAATAAAGAAAACGGATAGATACATGTATTTTCATCATCAGACAGACACAAAACTTCCCAGGAAGCCATGTTGGCTCCTGCATAGCAGCTCTGATAAGCGAGCTCTGTTGTCTGCAGTGAATCTGAACGCAACATAATGATCTGAGGGATCAGTCAGAAGAGACGTAAACGTGTTGCTTTCTCCCCTGAATGTTCAGCCTGACCTGTCCGTGTGTGTTGCTCCGTCTCTGGGCAGCAGGGTCACGCCGCTCCTCTTCGGTGTTCCTCGGGGACATATTTCGGACTGCAGCTCCTCCACGGAACTCTTCTTACGTTTAAGTTTAGACTTTGAGCTATTTTCAGCCATCCTGTTTTTCTACTTTTCGGTTTCCGCGCCGAACTCCAAGACCGAGGTACTTCCGGTATGATACGTGGAACGTCATTAAACAAAATCCAATCAGAAGCTTCAGTCGGTTGTTCCCGTTCAGATGATCTATCCAATAAGGTGAAAGTAAAACTATAAATATGCTTTCATAATTATAATTTATAGGACAACGCTTTCAATCAGCGCCACTCCTCTGTTTTCTTTACCCTCATATTAACCCAGAGATTTTCATGCAGCGTTTTATGCTGATTTTTTGCTATAGTCACTGGCATAAAAAATGTAATCATAATTAGAATGGTCTGATTTGGACATGATTTGGTACACATGCGTCCTTGTAATTGGAGAAAAAAGTCATGGACTGTTGCTCAGCTTATCCAGGTGAAAATTAATGTTATGTTTTATTTGTAAATCAAGGCTCCAGAGTCTGGAGGAAGAGATGGAGAGGCACAGCATCCATGTTGCTGAGGTCTGGTGTTGAACTTTCCACAGTCAGTGATGGATTGTAGAGTTCTATCATTAAGCTTCCCACTGTACTCTGATTCTTGATACATGCCCACACTGCCAAAGTATCAATGCATGCTTTAAATACTATGGTAGGTATCAATGTGCTGGATAAAGCAGCAACCTGGCTTGAATAAAGCCTTCAAGAGAATCAGTGGGTTGCTGTCATAAGCAAGAAGGTCCAGGTTAGGGTTTCTCTGGAGATCCATGTTCCATTCAATTCAGTTTATTCATGTAACGCCGATTCACAACAGATGTCATCTCAAGGCATTTTATAAGAAAAGTCATTTCAATTCAATCATAAATACATTCTAATCAGTTTTCTATTTAAGGAATCCCAGCAGATTGCATCTAGTCATTGACTGACAGTTGTGCCTCGTTGATGCAGACTCCAACCACAGCAATCCCTCATACTGAGCAAACATGTAGCAACGGTCGAGAGGAAAATCTCCACTTTCACAGGAAGAAACCTCCAACAGAACCTGGCTCAGTAAAAGCAGCCATCTTGCACAACTGTCTCGGGGTTTAAGAAGACAGAGCAGAGACACAGAAAGAACAAAAGGAACTGATGTAAGAATACTTTCTATATTAAAGAAAGTAAAAAGTTGATAACATGACACGGTGGATGTTCAGTTACTGGGAGCATCATCCCACTTGATGCTCCCCGTCCAACAGGGCATTGCAACTAAGCAGGATACCAGACCAGGTGTACCTTCTATGGAGAGAATAACACAGAGAAAAAACAAGTCAAAATAATAGCAAATAATGCAACTGGAGAGTAGTAGAAGAGAGAAGAAGCAGAGTGAATAAAATTGGTAAGTCTGTCCTCCAGCAGTCTAAGCCTATAGCAACATTACTACAGAGATAGCTCAGGATGACCTAAGCCACTCTAACTATAAGCTTTATCAAAAAGGAAAGGTTTAACCTGGCCTTAAAAGTAAACAGAGTGTCTGCCTCACGGACTAAAGCTGGGAGCTGGTTCCACAGGAGAGGAGCCTGATAACTAAAAGATCTGCCTCCCATTTTACTCTTAGAAATCCTAGGAACCACCAGTAAACCTACAGTCTGAGAGCGAAGGGCTCTGTTAGGAACATATGGAGTAATCAGATCTCTGATGTATGATGGAGCTGATTATTAAGGGCTTTATAGGTAAGAAGGAGGATCTTAAAGTATATTCTGGAAATTCTATACCTGTTTAATTTGTGATTTAATGATAGATCGCTGCAGCTCTCCCAGTGATGCAAAAAGAGCACATGATCTTCCTCGCATGCGCATCCATTTCCTCTTGTTGAATTCTGATCCCTTTAACTGGAGAAATATTCCCTGATTTTGAAGGACACTGTATTGTATGTTTGATAGCAGGATAATGCATACTAGTCTTACATTTCATAGGAGAGTAAGAGAATGTTTACATAGAGGGGGAGATGAGGGGGAGCAGAGGTCAGAAGAAGAATCCAGAAAAACCCAGTTGCAGGCGGAGCCATGAGGTGCTACAAAGCAGCTTTTTTTCTTGCTGCTCATTCAGAGGATAAGTCAAAAGCCAACAGCCGTTTCATATCTCTTTCTTGACTGGTTTGTAGACTTTTTGTGTTAGGGCTTGATCTTTTATTAAATGCACAAAAGAAGTATTTGCTTTTCGGGTTTTTGAATATTTGCACCCGACCGGATAAAAAAGAATTGGGTGGTAACAGTTAAATAAAGAGGCGTATGTGTTCTTTTAATGGGGTGAGAAGGAAGCTCTGTGGTCAGATCCTAAAAAAAACTTTGGCTGAAGTGGCGCTCATAATTCTCCAGTCTCCAGTGTAGCAACAGAGATCGGACTCAGCCTCCATTACCCACAAGCAGGAGTGCTGTTCAGCTCCATGCCGAGCATTCATGATTAATACATGTAGCCTATTATTCTGCTCAATGTGTCATGGGACGATGTGGATTCTCTGTTCAGTTTGTTCAGATTGAATATTATTTAAAATGAATGAAAATTAAATACTAGTGAATATGTAATTATTATCATTTAAACAATTTTTTTAAATTGACAGATAAAAATAGATTATGACCTGATTTTTTTACCCTTTCAGTCAAAATGACAGACAACAAGAAATTCTAGCATGACCTCTGGGTACATCATGCTAAATTATTTAATTAATTACAAAATAATACATATATAGCGATATTCAAAGTTCTTGAAATCCATCTCTATACACAATTTTGTAAGGACCTGACACATTTATAACAGCTGCCAGAGAACATGGATGACCTGATCATGCAACAGGCAGTCCAACATTCTGTCAGTAAGTGGAGGTCAGCAGAATATGCTGCATACACATGCAAGACAGCATTAGAAGGGAATGAAACAGTCTGATTTGAAACCAGTTAGTCATGTTGTGCCCTACATGTATGTGGGACATTCTTTTTTACAACACAATATGATGGATATATCCCCACATAACCAACGGCGTCAGCATCAGGCCCGTTGTAACATCTATACCCTGCAACAAGCCCTGGATTGATTTCAAGTTGGAGACTCAATAGTTCAAGGATAATCTGCACCTAAGTGAATCCCGCTGAGTATTGTCCAGTAACAGCTTTAACAGAATTTATTTCACTTTATTTCTACCTATTTTTGTTTCGGTGTGGTATCCTCTGATTATGTTGATGGTTTCACTGTTTCACTGTTTACAAGAAGGTCTGGTAGTGTAGAAAGAAAGCATTGGAACAATGAGTGAGTGAAGTTTGGAAAACCCTCCCTTTAAAGTTGTGATGACTGGATGTGATCATGTTGTAATTTGGTTTAAAGGTAAATGACCTTTCAGCAACAGATTCACCTTGGGGAACGACAGTCATAAGGTTCTATATTTTTGCCTTTATAACCTACATCAATGCTTTGATCATCTGGATGCAACCAATATCAAAAACATAAAGTCCAATTTGTTTCTCCTCCTTTAAAGATTTTATGCACTTTAGAGCCTGAAATCACAGGTTATTCTCAAACTCAGCATGGCAGTGACGTGAGAGAAACCGATGTAAACTGGACTCCGACCTTTAAAAAAACTGAATAGAGTGCTGCTCAGCATGTAAACTAAACTTTGCAATGGTAATGTAATCACTGAAAGGATTTGTCATTTGGTTTTGCCTTAAAGCATGAAAGAACAGGATAAGCAGCTTTCTCTGTTCCACAGTTTGATTGTACAGTATTACTTAATCTCCAACTCGTACTTTTAATGCTGTAGCAAAATAATGTCAGTCCTGCACAAGGATTTCTACTTAGTGCAAAGCAAAGCAGGTTACATCATGCAAGAATTCGAACTGTTATGATGGTGCTTTGTTCCCTCTGCAAGGACACACGTAAAGTGGAAAGTTGAAGTCATAATGTTGGTGGGACTTTCTGAGTCTTTTAAGCTTTTGGCCAGAAGAGAGGGACCAACGGAGAGCAACTGTAATTATGCAATGGAAAAAAGACAAGGGAAAGCTGGAGTGAATGGAAGGAAAAGAGAACATCATAGAAAAACGAAAGGTAAAAATTAATATGTGAGAAACTGCTGATTTGAATTATGTTTATGTTGCTTTTCCTTGTTTTTTTTACAAACTTCTGCACCATAACATCGGGAATGCTGTGGGACAACTGACAATATTGCACAATCATTGTTTTTTTTCTGCCAGAATGGGGAAAACACAAAAGCAGAGCAGTGTGCCAGGGTGGTGGTCCTGTGCTACACTGGGAAAAATCCTGCTGGGGCCTGGAAAGAAGCGTTACATCACACACTGCAAGTGATGCTCTGTTGTTCCCTGTTGCCATGGGGACCGGGAAGGTTAAGATGCCTCTGCAGCAATTGTAAATTCACCTGTTGAATGCAGAGGAATGTGAACAAAAACACATTTCTATTTGTCTTTTGATAGAATATCGATGCATAACAACCAAAGTTATTTCTGCAGCCTCACAAAGACTCAATCTGTTTCTAGTTAGGATCTTTGCACCGATAAAAGGATTCCATGGGCGATTAGTGTTAGCAGTCTGGGGTGTTTGTCTGTTTGGCTTACTGTATTTTTCTCCACCTTTCTGGAGAATTCAACCAGAGGTCCAGTGTGAGCTGAGGACCTGTCCATCAAGCCAGGGAATGGGGCCGTCTCTCTGCAGCCTGCACAGCTGCAGCTCACTGAAGCTCACCACAGGCTGGATATAAGGAGCTGGCTGTCAGATCTTTGTTGCCTGAGTGTTGAACCGTTTTTGCTCAACCTCTAGCCCTCTGTGTCTCCACCAGAGTTTCTAGTTTTTTCTCCTCTTCTTGCAACTTAACTGAGTCTTAACTGGCTTTAGGTCTGGACTTTGACTATGCCATTCTAACACGTGAACATGATTTGATGTTATTCATCCATTGTGTCTCTGGCTATATGTTTTGGATGGTTCTACTGGAAAGTGAGCCTCTATCCCAGTCTCAAGTCTTCTCATCAACTTTAACCAGGTTCCCTGTCCCTGCTGAAGAAAAACATCCTCACAGTTAGAAGTAGCCACCATCAGCTTTTAAGGGAGCATGGTCATTTCAGGGTAATGTACAGTGTTAGTTTTCTGCCACACACAGCCTTTTGCATGTAGGATTAGAAGTTCAGTTTGGGTCTCATCTGACCGGAGAACTTTCTTCCACATGTTTGCTTTCTGCTGATCTTCCATAAACGTCAGATTTGTTCTCAACAGCTTCTCCCATTTTACTGTTGTGTACAAAATGTGAATACGTCCAAGAGGAAGGATTATTTTGCAAGGCACTGTACTTTTCTTAGTACATGTACTAATGGTGCATCCTTCATGTCATACAAAGCTGTCCAGAGACGGAGCAACAAGTACAGGCAGATGTAGAAAAAGAGATAATTTTCCACTTATAATCTGACATTCAGTCTGCAAATTTCAAGTGGAAAACAAATTTATTAGAGAAAGATATGTAAAACTAAAAAGCTGCAATAATCTGGTTGGATAGGGGTGCACACCCTTTTAAATACTTTTATTTACATCTCAGTAACAGTCTTTCTAAGTTCACACCTTACCAACAGTTATTGAGAATCTGATGAACCTTAAAGTACAGCTGACCTTGTAAAAATTCTCATATGTGTTCATTGCCATCATTTAGCTAAAGCCACAATTTGCAGAGAGGTTAGAAAGCATCGAGGCAGAGAAAATGTGAGATCTGTGAGCACATTAGATCCAGGTTGGCATTGTTGGAGGCACAAACACATCTGCGGGAGTTTTCTAATTCCTGATTCATGTGCTCACATTGATCATTAGTTTGCAGATAAAAGTCGAATGTGAGTTGAAATGCGGCACCAAGAGCTGAGCAAAAATCTTTCTAAATCTTGGTTATGAATAGTGGAGCTCAGGTATAAGACAACTTCAATGGAAAATGCCATGGAGGCTGAAAACATGCCTAGGAGCTTAGAGGTTTCAACAGCGGAAGGGAGTTTCAACAAGATGGCAGCGCTTAGAGAGGCGGTCTATGGTAAGAATGACAGTTTTGTTTTTACAGCAAGAAAGACTGGCGATGGAGTCTATGTCAACATAGGACGATGGATGACTGGGGGTAGAGAGAAGTTGGCGTTATCCCACAGGGGGCCGATGACACCTTTTACTTCTGATGCTAGAGGAACAGACCAAGGCATACTCAGAAACATCTTTATTCATAAGGTATTTTAGAATTCCCATCACATAAGAGATTTTGGTGATGTCATCAGGAAATAAGGAAAGAGATCACTTGAACGCACACTTACCAATCTCCCGAGAAAATACTCCAGGGTGGGGAAGATGGTATTCTAGAAGATGAGAGACGTGAGAGAGGACATTGAAAGTGGAAGCTGAATGGATTCAACTTTGAAGCAGAGGATTGGATCTTTGAATTATTTATGTGTAACTGTTGTTTTTGGTGAAAGAGACCATCAATCCAGCCTGCACATTGTCCTGCTGATATGACAACGGAATGAAAAGATGAGAATGAAATTGGTGAGTGAAGCTGCCAGAAAACTGAGGGTAAGACTGAAGGAGCAGCAGGTTGTTTTCGACATGTAACAACGATCTCCTCTATTCTCTCTATGTCTGGATTAGGTCAAGTCAGGTTTATTTGAATAGCACTTTACAGCAACAAGGAAGATCAAGTTGATTTACATAGGAGTAGGGCTGCGAGACAGGATTTTTTTTAACTTCCAAAGAATATATCCTGGCAGGACTAAAATCTTCCAGAACAATTGAGGGTGAATGGGTTAACGTATATTTTAGTGAAGGTAACAGGGAAACTTGGGGTGCATATAAACTGCATGTATGACCGAAAAACAAGAGTACTCATCACTGAAATAGCACCATACCAACAGTGGAAATTGGTGTTTGTAGCATAATGCCCAGAGGTTGTGTGTTTATTTGTTTTTCAGATGGGATCGAGATTTTTGTGAAGCTTATAGAAATGATGAACAGCTTTAAATCTCATTCAGTTTTGAACCAAAACCTTTAGAGGTTTATTAGACATCTCAAGGAAAGGAACCAATTATATGTATGTTATTTTTCAGCATCACAAAAAGCTAAAGTGTACATTAAAAATAATAATGGAATAACTTCATTCAGTCATGACTTTATGTTATTTCAATCCCAAGCAAAACAGGCTTGCATGTGTGTAAGTCCTACTTCTCTGAAGGGCAGTTCCTTTTAAACAAGCTGCATTGTGGATTATATCATGAGTTCCAAACTAATGATATGAAGTACTTGGCAACCAAAATTCTGTTATCAAAAGTAACACATCATTTACTTATATCTTAGTATGTTTTTAATCTTCACATATTTTGTTTAAATTCTCAATTCGATCCAGGTTATACATGGAAATATTTTGTCAGTTCAATCCAGTCATACTTATATTCCAATTCAGTCCCAGTTATAATACACTCAAGTTTAGTTTATTTGTTCAGTTAGTAAGTACTGATCAAGGAGACCAAAACTGGGAGCTGTTTCCACAGGAGAGGAGCTTTGTAACTAAAAGATCTCCCTCCTATTCCACTTTTAGAAGCTCTAGGAACCACCAGTAAACCTGCAATCTGAGAGCGAAGTGCTCTGTTTGGAACAAGTGGAACAATCGGATCTCTGATGTATGATGGAGCTGATTATTAAAGGCTTTACATGTGAAAAGGAGGATTTTAAACTCTATTCTGGATTAAAAGGGACCCAATGAAGGGAAGTTAAAATAGGAGAAATTGAATCTCTTTTTTTTTAAATTAGAATTCTTGCTGTATTTTGGATCAGCTGAAGGCATTTAACGACATTTGTTGGACTTCCTATGGTAAAAATAATAGTCCAGCCTTGAAGAAACAATTGCATGGACTAGTTCCAAAAATGTAACTACACTTTTTAAATATTTAAGGTCCCGGGGGAAGGTCTGACCCTTGTGTCCACTAAACCATCTGAAGCACAGGCAAGCTTTGCTCTGAAGTCCTTCGCCTTTTTGCCAACTGAAAACTTGAAAACATTGAAAGACCTTTCACACTTATCTTTCTCCATCACTTTAGAGACAGCTCAAGGATTTCTAGTTAAGCCATATTTATGTAGCAAACCAAAAGTCTCTTCTTTATTTTCATCTGATTTAACAGAACATGAAGCACGAAAATCTCTAAATCCAGATTTTTGGTGTTTTGCTCACAAGGTGGTTTCTTTTGCTTTTAGACTAAAACACAGAAGTCTTAATTTAGACTTTACAGTAAATTAACTCATTCTTCCTGTTTCATGATGGGAGATAAATACATGGTTCAAATCACCAAAATCCCCAGCAAAACTCTGGACTCGTTTTCACCTTTCTGATGAAATTGAATTTTGCTATATAGTTAAAACAGACTTAAAGGGTTTGAATACATTTCAGTTTGTTTCTAGTTTATTTATTTTCCATTTTTAAATACCTTGTGTTGACCTTTCCTTTATACTATGTTCTAAATTTTTTTCTTAATTTTTTTTCCTTTTATCTATATGACTTTTCATTTATAATATTTTATGTATTCCTTTATTTTTTTTGTTCGTACTTTTTTCCATTATTTTCAAATTTATGTTATATATTTTTATGTTTGCATTTATTTTTGATCATACATTTAGATTAATACAATTTTTATTTTACTTTAAATACTTGTGGAATTTTGTTGACTTTCTTGTATAATTTTTAATAAACACATTTACATATTGTGATTTTATATAAATTCTTACACTTAGTTTTTGACTCACCTAATACCAAATACTTCCACACACTGCATGATGTGGGCTGTTGCCTTTCTTGGTGAGGTCTCCCTTGTGAAAGAGGTCTTGATTATACAGTGTGTATGGGGAGTTTGAGTGAGTGTACAGCGTCCTTTCTTATGTGTCTTGGTGTGCAGGTGAGAGTGTATGTGTGTAAGAGGGAGAGAACGTATGACTGTCTTTGTGTTCCTGTGTATCCGTCAGTTTGGGTCTAGGGCTGCCTTTTCCCCTGGCTCATCTCAGGCCCCCCACCAAATGAGGGGTTTATTTCCCCTCCGTCACTCCCTGCCAATGATTGATGCCTCATGGGAAGATATTGAGACCAGTAAGAAGGATTTGTGGAAGTGACACAGTGTAAGGTGGATACCAGTTCCTAATTAATGCATTCAGTCTGACTGTTTGATTGTGGGTGAAAACCTAAAGTGAGAATTATTGAGGTGTTGAGGGCTTGATAAAACTGTTTCCATACCTGACAAATGAATTGTGGACCACCATCGGAAAGGATATCATGAGGGATACCATAGAGTCTTGTTGGGACACACACAGCCATTGGGTGGCGCTAACCCACATTCTAGCTCCAACAGGAGAAGAAGAGGACCAGAGGTTTTACAAGGCCTTGAGTCATTGGAGCTTGCTCTCTTCCGTTTGGGCTTTCGGCCAGACAGTGCCAGGAGAGACCCAATCCTTCCTTCGCTGGCAAGGGGAAAGACGCGAATTTCTGGGAGAAACTAACTCCAAGGACGACAAAGACTACTGATCAATCAGGTGAATCGCAAACCCAGTGTGTTTTGAGATAAACCCCACTGTTCCGCCCTGAGCCCTGCTTTCTGAACAGATGTTGCCATGAGGAATGTACCACTAACAACTGAATGCCGCAGAACCAGCCGCACTAGAGAGCTGCAGAAAAGGTACTGTCAGTGAAGGAAGGTGGAGCTGATCGCTGTTAAGCCAAGCCGGAGAGGACGACACGCCATCCCAGCTTAACGGCTGCTGCCCGCGAGCAAACAGCCACAAGGCCTCCCACTGCTAACCGACCGCAGCTATTGTTTGCCTGCCGGCTAATGTTGTTTGAGCTTCCCCCATCATCCACGGAGCAACCTGGAGAACTTTAACCATTCAATAAGGTCTGTTTGGGCCGAGGCGAGATTAGTTTACGATAAACAAGATTTAAGGGTTGTTTATTTTCACTTTGATGTGTTACTTTGTGTAATATTTCATTTATTGTTTGGGTACAAACAGGCTGGTTGGCCTGGAGGTTTAAACAGTGATTTTCGAGGTTTCCGATGGAAGGTCTGAGACGCTGTCTGAGACGTTCAGACTTGACCTGCAATCGGTTCATTGGATAAACGCATTCCCCATTCCCAATTCCCAATTCCCAAGACGCTTTGCTCCATTCTACATTAGATAGATAGATAGATAGATAGATAGATAGATAGATAGATAGATAGATAGATAGATAGATAGATAGATAGATAGATAGATAGATAGATAGATAGATAGATAGATAGATACTTTATTGATCCCCAAGAGGAAATTCAAAAACAAACAAATCAAATAGTTTTATTTTTTTTATCTGTGACCATGAATGTTCTGCAAGATAAGACCATGACTAAGATATAGAGAGTGAACAACTGATATAAATACTGGTTGGATGTTTTAGATAGCTTATTTGGGAGTGGTTGCTATTCGCGGTGAATTTAATAACGTCAATGATTTTGATAAGCTCAGAGTCAGGCCGGTCGCGTTCGCCTCGCAGCAGCTTAAACTGAGGTCCGCTGTGTAAATCCTTTAGTCGGCCGACCGGGAAAAGTCCCGGTCGTCCCAATTGCCTCTGACCCCAGGGGAATATCCAGTGGCTACGATGCAGGGGCCAGGGGGGCCACAGTGATGAGCCCACGGGCCCCGCCGGCAACCGGTTACGTCATGGCGGGCCCGGCCATGTATCCGGAGATTCGGAGACCCGACCAGGGATCAGCCGACGAGGGGTCCCCACCACCGCGGGGCCACGGCCAGCTGCCGGCCACCACACGCCGCCACCACCCTAGGCCAATTCCCACCGCCGACACCTCGGGGTGCCCCACCGATATCCGTAGCGGCATCCTCAGGCCTAGCCCAGCCAGGACCATGATAGCAAGTTGTACCAGCTCCTGAATTCTGATCCCGCACAATGCAAAGCGCCGAGACCAGGCATCCAACAAAGGCCAGGACCAGTCCAACCCGCCGATGACCCGACCACCCACAAAAGTCACAGAACAGGGGATCGAACAAGCAGAGACGCTGGATCCGTATCCCACCGAGCCACTGAACAGGCACCACCCAACAATCCTAAACCTGGCACCCCTGAAAGAGGTGCCCCAACACACAAAAGGAAGAAATCAGCCCAGCACATCGGCCGACAGACACACCGGTCCACCCAGGCCCGGTCAGGTATGCACCAGGTCCGAACCGGATTGACCACCAACACACCAGCGAGCAGAGGCATCAGTCACTGGCAGGGAGTGACAGAGGGGAAATAGGCCCCCCATTAGATGTAAGGCCTGAGGTGCGCCAGGCGAGAGGGCAGCCCAGGACCCAACCTGACAGGTAGACAGAGACATACAGACACAGTCATGCATTCCCTCCCTCTTAAGCACATACACTCTCACCGACACACCAAGACACCCAAGAAAGGACACTGTACCCTCACTCATGCACCCCATACACACTCTATACTCCCAGGTACAGGTACCGATGCCCCAGCAGGAGGCTTCTCACCGGTTTTGTTGCAAGTGCAGATGTGACAAGCAAGAACACAATCTTTTATATTTTTATGTAATGATGGCCACCAGAACTTACGGGCAATGAGAGAGATGGTTTGGCTGATTCTGGGATGACAGGATAATCTTGCAGTGTAAATCCCGTGAATTAGCTTTGAATGGACTGATGAGGAAATGAAAAGGCGATTAGGAGGACCGGTACCTGGAACAGGTTCCTATTGTTGACCATTTTTGACCTCTATGACCTCTATCTTTTGTCCTCTATCTCCCAGGTAACTGAACCAATGGTGCAACTGGGTGGCAGGATGGGTTTCTGAGTTTTATTACAGTCTTCGGGTGAATACTGTCTTTCGGGTGAAAGAGCATTTGGTTTGATATTCTTGGAGCCTGGGCGATATGAGATGGAGAGGTTAAATCTGGAAAAGAATAGGGACCAATGGGACTGCTGGGAGTTTAGACGTTTAGCGGACTGTAAGTATGATAGATTTTTGTGATCTGTCTGTACCGGGTGTTCCGCACCCTCCAGCCAGTGATGCCCGTCCTCCAAAGCCAATTTTATGGCCTGCAGCTCCCAGTCCCAATGACGTCAATATGCTTGGTGGGTTACAATCTGTGGAAGAGAAAAGCACAGGGATGGAGTTTGTTATCGGATTCTGATCATTGGGAGAGTACAGCTCTGACTCCCCAGTCTGAAGCATCAACCTTCAAGACAAACTGCTTGAGGGTGTCATGCTGTACTAAAATGGGAACTTGGGACAATTTTTGTTTTGAGTTCGGTAAAGGCGGTGCCTGCTTCAGGGGTTCATAGAAAAGTAATCTTTGTGGAAATGAGAGCTGTGACTGGGGCTCCAGTCTGACTGTAATCACGAATAAACCATCTGTGGAAATTAGCAAAACCTTGGAACCTGTTGAGCTGTTTACGGTTTGTGGTTAAGGGCCAATCCAGAACTGCAGAAATCTTATTTGGGTCTGTGCGCACCTGTCCGCCCTCGAAGATGTATCCGAGGAAGGTTATGGATGATTTGTGGAACTCACACTTCTCAGCTTTGATGTACAGTTTATTTTCAAACAGTTGCTGGAGGATGAGCCGGACATGTTGCTGGTGCTCAGAAAGAGGTTTTGAATGGATTAGGATGTCCTCAAGATAAACGAAAGCGAAACCTTGATGACGTTTCGGAGGACGTCATTGACCAGTGCTTAAAGGACAACGGGGGGTTTTGTAGACTGAAGAGCATAACCAGATACTCAAAATGTCTTAAAGGAAACTTGAAGGTGATCTTCTACTCATTCTCCTGGTGAATACGGACTAGATGGTAGGCGTTGAGGAAGTCAACTTTGGAAAATACTGTAGCACCATGCAGGGATTAGAAGTCTGAAGAAATCAGGGTCGGAGGATATTTGTTCCCTACAAGAGATCTGATCAAAACCAGATTTAAACATTGTCTATGCAAGGTCTGAGGGACCCATCCTTCGTACTAACAAAGAAGAAGCCTGCCAGATGATGCCAGCGAACAGTGACTCTTTGATGTAATTTTCCATGGTTTCCCTTTGGGGTCGTAAGATGTTATTTAGGCGGCTGACAGGCAACGGGGCTCCAGGCAGCATGTCGATGGCACGATCTTATGGTATACGGGAAAGAAGAGATAGGGCTTTACTTTTAATGAATACCTTTTGTATTTCTAGGTAAATCTTATGAACTTGGGTGAGTTTTGATGTGGGTTGTGGAGTTGGAGCCAACTGAAACCTAGAACAATGGAATGATTAGTGGAGGGAAAAACAAAAAAAAGCCAGAGGCTATTAAATGCAGTGGAACAGTTTTATGAGTGATGACTAGAAGAGCTCTTCCATCCAGCGCTGTGACATGCAGAGGAGTATGAAGAGGAATGGTGGATATCTTAACCCTAGTTTATACTTCTCAGTCAGCAAGTTTGCACTCACACATACAAGTATCCACAGAGATGTTATCCTTTTATACTTCTCCGTTCCCTGGGTTTTGCAAAGCAATTCACCGCCAGGACAACAGGGGGCGTAGCGCTCTTCTGGGGAGGTCCTGCCATCGTTGCACCCATGTCTCTGATCATCAACAGTGTATTTTTTTTTTTTTATTAACTAAAACTTTTCACATGAACAACAGTCTCTTTCAATACTCAAAGGAGCTTTCGTGTTCAAATATGAGAAAAAACTCCTCAGTTTTCATTATTGTATCAGACACTAAATACTCATAAGCTGTCTTATTCAAGACGTTCTTCAATCTGATCCATCTCTGCTGCTAGATATCTTCAACACTCTGTCATAAATAAATAAACTTTACTTACTTACAATGAGACGCATCCTAAAACGCTGAATTCTAGGAGGGAGCACATCCAGAGTTTGTGACCCCAGCAGACTCAGCAGTGGCTTAAGATCTGTCTCCATTTGGAAGTGTTTCCCGATGAGAAAGTTGCGGAATCTCTCACAAGCCCAGGTTAGGCCCAAAGCTTCCTTTTCAACCTGTGCGTATCTTTGTTCTATTGTGGTAAGTGAACGTGGCACGTAGGCTACAGGTCTTCACTCCTCGTCCCATCTTTGAAGCAGCACACCCCCTAAACCATAAGATAATGCATCTGTTGACACCTTACATTCATATCCTGTGTCATAAACGGCTAACACTGGTGGTGTTGTGAGAGCATTCTTCAGGTCCAGGAATCCTCTAGCCTGGTCAATATCCCACCTCCAGCAGTTTCTCTTAGACAGCAAGTCCCATAGAGATTTGTCCATTTTGACCTGTTGTGGGATAAATTTTACAAACTGGTTAACAATGCCCAGAAAGATTCTTAACTCACTCTCACTTTATGGCTCCTTCATCCCCCTCAGAGCCAGCGTTCTGCTTGGGTCAGGGTTGAAACCGCTGGCCGACAGAACATAACCTAAAAATGTCACCCTCTGTTTTGCAATATCACACTTGTCAATATTTCAGGTGATGGCAGCTTTTTGGATCCTACCCAGCACAGTGTGGATGAAAATCATGCTCCTCTTGGGTTCTACCCCAGAGCAGCACGTCATCCATGTGGCAAACCACACCTTCCATTCTAACCACGCCTTCCATTCTGTGACCTCTGTGACCATCCTATTCTGGAAATGTTCTACTGCTGAGGCGATCCCGAAGGGCAGTCACTTGAAGTAGTAACACCCAAACGGTGTGAAGAAAGCGGTGTAATTCGGTGAATCTTCTGTTAGAGTTATTGGCCAAAACCCCATCTAGCTTGCTTAATATGCTGGCTCCAGCCAGTCTGCCCAATGTTTCCTCCACCAATGGCAGTATGTACTTCTCATGACACACAGAATCATTAAGGCGTGTGAGATCAACACAAACTCACAGCTCCAGTCTTCTTTGGTACCACCACCATGCCTGAGCACCAATCAGTTGGCTCCTCAATTCTGCTGATCACCCTCAGTAGTTCCATATAGGCCAGCTCCTGCTTAACTTTATCCATTAGGTGTAACGGGTCAGTTTGATGTCATATGGCTGACTTACCTCTCAGAGACCGCTGCATAGCTTTGGATAGCAAGTCTTTAGTGTTTCTATGGCTATGCTTTCCAGCCCGGGCACAAGCTCCAGCTTGCTGATTGCAGTTCTCCTCAACAATGCTGTGTGCAAGTGCCTGATGACAAAGACACCCTCCATTACTTCTTTTCTCCCCTTCCTCAGTGCAAGCTTGCTGACACCAACAATGTCCAAACAGCTACTCCCGGGACCCAGCAATGCCTTGGTTGTTTTATGGTAACTGGGTGGGTGATTGAGTCTGAAGAGTTCATTAAATACTCTACGGGGTAGAAATCAGCGCCAGTGTCAATTTAAATTACACCTGTCGGTTATTTATACTTAGGTCCACCATCCATGGTTCTCCATCACACATAACGCTGCCTAAGAACAGCATGATCGACCTCTTCAACCTCTTGCGCGGTTTTTGATAACCCTGTATACACGCTTGTAGTGTCCGTTTTCCCACATGCATGGGATTTTACTTTGTTGGCTGGACAATTTTGCTTTGGGATAAAGTGCTACCACTTTTATGATACTTTACGCCTTTCTTTCCAACTTTCTGGAACCCACATGCTTTAGCTTGCATCAGTCTACAGAGGTTTGTTTTTAGCAGACTTCCGACTGATTTTATACACTTTTTTCTATAGACTTAGCATCGCTAGCCTCTGCTCTAGAGTCACCTCTCAAGGAAGATTGCTGTCGCTTTACCTCTTCACTTTGCCTCACCTTGTTAATGCCTTCTACAGGGTCAGATCTGGGTCAAGCTCCATGCGTTTCAACAGCCGTTTGTCCATGAGACCGACGACAAGCTTGTCTCATATCAGCTCATCATGTTGCACTCCATAGCTGCCGTGTTTGGCTAGTGCATATAGTGTTGTCACAAAAGCATCCACTGTCTCATATTCTCCCTGTCCACGCATGCTTAATTTGGCATATTCATAGATCACATGTTTCTTCACAATAAAGATAGCCTGAAATCCATCATGTACCCCTATACATTGCCCCTTGTTCAGCCATTAACCTTAGTCCACGAAGAACATCATCCGCCTAGTCCCCCATGCAGTAAATCAACGTGTTGACTTGGTTCTCCTCTAACCTCACACTCAAATTTCTTGCAAGACAAAATCTTTTTTACCTCCGTATACACTTGGACCACTCTTGCGGCTTTGAAAAGTCAAAGACTGGATACTGAACGTCCCACTCGGCCCCGCAGCAGGTGCTATCTGTGCATTATCATCCGCCATGTTTGCAATCAATCAATCAATCAATCAATCAATCATTCAAACTTTAATAATAAAGCAACTCAAAGTGCTTTACAGATTAAAATGACAATTATAACCCCCCTCCCCCAACCTAACCCCCATCCACACACACACTCAAGAGCAACAATAAAAAGGACATTGGGCCAGCAGATCAGCCAGATAAGATAAGGAAACACCATCAAAGGAGCCATCTGTACCGGCAGCAGCACATCAACGGCAGCAGTCAAGGCACTGACACAAGGTGCCCAGCGGAGTGAAGGCCGAGACCCCCCCTCCACCCAAATGCTACCTGGAGAGCACCCTGGCAGCCTCCCGAGGGTTCCCAAAGAGGAAACACTAGAATGAAGACTAAAATAACAAGTTAAAGTATAAAAATAAACAGTGGATAAATATGATAAGAGTAAGTAGCAAAACACTGATAAAATATAAGCAAATAAAACATGATCAATGCATTTACTTAGGGTTTGGATGGGTTCAAAGTCACCTGGTGACATTGTAATGTAAAGCTGAGTATCATCTCCATAGTTATGGTAGCTAATCTTATTGGTTGTTATAGTAGATGTCAGTAGATATAGATTTTAAATAAGAAGGGCCCCAGGATGGAGCCTTGGGGCACCCCACATGTGATTTCTGTTTGTTCTGATGAAAAGTTTCCATGGATGGATGTATCATGATATGTATTCAATTCAATTCAGTATTTATATAGCGCCAATTCACAACAGATGTCATCTCAAGGCACTTAAAAAGGAGTCATTTCAATACATTTATACAAACATTCCAATCAGTTAAAATGTTTCTTATTTAAGGAATCCCAGCAGATTGCGTCAGTCATTGGCGTGAGGTTGGGCAGACTTTCCAACCACAGCAATCCTTCAGCAATCCCTCATACTGAGCAAGCAAGTAGCGACGGTGGAGAGGAAAAACTTCCCTTTAACAGGAAGAAACCTCCAACAGAACTAGGTTCAGTAGGAGCGGCCATCTGCCACGACCGTCTGGGGGTTTGAGAAGACAGCGCAGAGACAGAAGGAACAGAAGATCCGATATAAGAGTACTCTCTATGTTACAGAAAGTAAAAAGTTGATAACAAGACACAGTGGATGTTCAGCCACTGGGAGCACCATCCCAGTCGATGCCCCCCGTCCAACAGGGCATTCCAGCCAAGCAGGATACCAGACCAGGTATATCTTCTATGGAGAGAAAAACCCTGAGAGAAAACAAAGTTAACAGTCGAAATAACAGAATGTACTGTAATACAACTGGAGAGTAGTAGTAGAAAAGGAAGTAGCAGAGTGAAGAAAATTGGTAAGTCTGTCATCCAGCAGTCTAAGCCTATAGCAGCATAACTACAGAGATAGCTCAGGATGACCTAAGCCACTCTAACTATAAGCTTTATCAAAAAGGAAAGTTTTAAGCCTGGCCTTAAAAGTAAACAGACTGTCTGCCTCACGGACTAAAAACTGGGAGCTGGTTCCACAGGAGAGGAGCCTGATATCTAAAAGATCTGCCTCCCATTCTACTTTTAGAAATCCTAGGAACTACAAGTAAACCTGCAGTCTGAGAGCGAAGTGCTCTGTTGGGAACATATGAAACAATTAGATCTCTGATAATGATGGAGCTTGATTATTAACGGCTTTGTATGTAAGAAGAAGGATCTTAAATTCTATTCTGGATTTAACAGGGAGCCAATGAAGGGAAGCTAAAACAGGAGAAATGTGATCTCTCTTTTTAATATTCATCAGAACTCTTGCTGCCGCATTTTGGATCAACTGAAGGCTTTTAATTGCATTTTAATGTATAATCTATTGCACGCTAGGTTTTAAGCTAAAAGCTCTTTAGGTGACTAAAATTCTATTTTTTGTGTAATTTTTAGCATTTATATTCATCTAAAGACATGGAAACAAAAAATGTCTTTGTGACAGGGTGCTGGTAATGGGGTGCCAGAAGATCCCCTTTAAAAGATCTTTCTGCTAAGTTGTCTGTTATGTATAACATTTGTTTGTCCCTGGAATCTAGGTGCATTTTTATGCCTGAATGATTCCTAGGTGAGAGTCACGTGAGTTATGTGGGTAAACAAACCAACAAAAATAAATCCTCTGAAAAGGTTCAGGCACTGGAATGGAATAGAGTGAAACAGGAAACAGACATTTAGAAAGTATGAAAAACCAATTATTAGGATTATCTTGAAAAGACTATGCGAAAGTCTGGTATTTTAGATGCAAAATACTGTAAATACAACCGTCATATCATAGGCAGCTGAATCTAAACTTATCAAAAAGGCCAATATTCTTTTCTGAAACAAAAAAAACTGTTTCTTAAGGCAAACCCAGACATATTCAGTTAGTAATAGTGTAATTGTAAAATAAAGAGAATGAAGTCCTTACTCTGAAAATCTCTCAGTAGTAATCAAGATGTCTGCTAAGTGATCCTCTGGTCAATAAATCCTTGCAGGTGTGCAGGAGTGGATGATCTTCTTTAAGTAGAATTAAGGTAACAAAGGCATTTTCCCCTGCTGCACGGCAGGGAAGTTGTTAGTACTGCTGCCTCATGGCAAGAACCTCCTGGCTTCTCCCCAAGGGTTCCCCTCAAGTTCCAAAAACAAACATGTTGGGTTAATTGGCTGCGCTACAGTGCACATTTGTCTGAGTGTGCACATAGTGTGGCCCTACGATGGACTGATAACCATTTCCAGGGGCTGGAGATGCAGTGCATATTAAAAGTATTCACTTTCCTATATCTTTGCCCTTTTATTACTTTTACTAATCAATCAGTTATCAACATAATTTGGCTTTCATGATAAAACAAATACAAAAAAACTTTAATGTCAAAGTGAAATCTGTTTTCTACAAAACAATGACAATTAAATAAAAATTTGTAACGTAAAATTAGTGATTGCATAAATAATCCCTCCCTTTAAACTGAGAGACCTAATTCAACAGAGTCCAGCCAATTGGTACCAGTAATCTCTCAAAGGAGTTGAATGTAGTTCAGCTCAGTGCAGTGGGTGAGATTGTAGTATAGAGCTCTGGACGTCACGTGACTCTCAGATCGTAGACGCCATGTTGGCAGGCATGAACTTCACCAAAACGGCGTCAGTTTGTTTTTAAAGTTGCTGGGGACAATAACCATAAACTTAAGTGTGGTTTGAAGATGGCTGGGGACAATTATTATAAATTATTCATATAGTCTATAAAGATTCATCTGTTTCACGTTTATGGACTACAGTGAATAAACAGGTGTTGAAAATCGTATCTTTATTCCATCAATAAAAGTTGAAAGCCATAAGCTTATGTGTTTGGTTTTACCAACGGCACTGCAAGCCATCATTAGGCTGTTGGCTTGCATGGCTTCATTAAAATCCACATCATAGCACATAGAACAATGTTGGTATATACTCGCCCCAGAAGAATATGTGCAACAATAAAACGCGTTCCCTTTTGCAACCCTTGCAGTTCTGTGTGGAGAAACTTCAACTTTAACTTACAGTTCAGAGTGCTGTCTAAACAGGGCGGGTACCCGCATAAAGTTTTTACATCATAAAGTTGTTAAATTAAATTTCAAGGGTCTGGGAGGAAGTTTCTTTAATGCGGGCGGGTTGCGAGTGAGAAAATATAATCGTTTATAATGTTTTGTTTAAGACTCCCAAAGAGAATTGTGTTGATATATTGTGATATATGGAAAGATCATGACAGAATATTCCTCCAATTTGCGCTGACAGCGGATTATTCTCGCTATCTAGGCCTCCAGCGCTGCCAGACAGACTTTACTGCAGCGGGATTTGCGATTCATGAACTGAGAACACAGTTAAAGCCAGGGACTGTGGACAATTTTTCATTTCTGCACAGGGATCTCTGCATCAAATAAATTTAAGTTTTCATAAATTTCAGAAAAATCTCTCTCTGGCAGCGCAGGATGCCTAGATAGCGGGAACATTCTGCTGTCAGCGCAAACTTGGGGGAATATTCTGGCATGTTCTCTCCACAAACACATTATGCTATATCAACACGATTCTAATTGGGAGTCTTAAACAAACAAAAATATTCCATAAATATTTTTTCACCTGGAGTAAAGAAACTTTCGCCAGACCCATAAAATATAATTTATGTATTTTTCCGTCTTTAAATGAGTACTCGCAACATTGCAGGACTCTGAGCCCTGAACATGTTTGCAGCGGACTATACGAGTCTTTTAAAACCTCGACATATCCACTGCTGTATACTATGAATACGAAAGTGTAATGAAATGATTTAAATAATAGTCTGTTCAGACACTGATTATGTGGAAATGTGGATGTTAAGAAATTCCGCATCAAGTTTTTAAAAGTGGTGGGGGAAAAAAATCATCAATCATAAATATCCCCGGCGTCACCGGCTAAAATGACGCCCATCCCCTGACATACAACTTTCCCTCGTCCTACTCCGGAGCATCGCTTAAAGCATATAAAAGTCTGGAGGGATATAAATGGACACAATCGGGGTTTTTTTTCCGGGATCCAGATCTGGAATCTTCCTGCAAAGGATTGTGTTGTTGTCACCGGGAGGGAGAGACCTGTCCTGATTTTGGTTACCATGAGCAACGGGCCGTAGCTAGGTTATGTCTTTGTGCAACATTTTGTATGTTCATCTCAGGAAATAAAGTATATTTATTTCTAAATAATTTGCATCACTTAATGATACAAGAGCAGTTATCAAACAAACTGTTTTAAATCTGAATTACAGGTGAATCACTCAAAAAACCTATATGAAACGGCTTCATTTCTGCCTGATCGCTAGTGTGTTTCATGGCAATGATCCATCGTTTTCTGCATTCTGGATCCTTGGGAATCCTTTACCGTTTCTAACTTTGGGTTAGCAGCAAATAAAAACAACTGCGGGAGACCCGGGGGAGACTGCCTGCCACAATGGCGCCCATTCGATTTTAACTGTTGCATGCTGGGAGAAGTGACGTCAACTCCCGGAGCTCTGTAAAGACACCTATTATTCCTTGGTAGAGTGGAGGAAAATTCTTTAGCAGCATCATAATGTGGATGCTTCTTGGCAACAGGCCCTGAAAGGCTTTAAAAGGTAGAAGGTTAAATGAATGCAGCCAAATATAGAGAAATCCTGGATGACCATTTGGTTCCTTCTACAGCTTCAGAGAGCATTTATTTTCCAGGAAGAAAACAACCTGAAGCATCCAGGGAGTGGTCTAGTGATAGTCCAGGCCTCAATCCAATAGAAAATCTGTGGCTGGACTTGAAAAGGGCTGTTCACAGCTGATCCCTACGCAACCTGACAGAGCTGAAACAGTTTAGCAATAAGAATGGAGGAAAACTGTGTCCAGGGACCTATCCACACAGACTCCCTGCTGGGATTTCAACCAAAGGTGCATCTACTAAGTACTGTCTTGAAGGGCGTGAATTTCCATCCATCCATCCATCCTCCATCCATCTTTTTCCACTTATCTGGGGTTGGGTCGTGGGGGCAGCAGCCTAAGCAGAGAGACCCAGACTTCCCTCTCCCCACTTAGGCCAGTTCCTTGGGAGGAATCCCAAGGCATTCCCAGGCCAGCTTAGAAACATAGTCTCCCCAGCATGTCCTGGGTCTTCCGCTGTGCCTTCCTTCCGTTGGGTGGTGCCCGCAAATTAACGTTTTTTGGCCATTTTTGGGTCAATAAAGACAATATTTGTTGATCATATTTAATTTGTAAAAGAAATAAAAGGGTAAAAGATCCAAGGAGATGAATACTTTTTATAGACACTGTAGTCTCAGATGACTCTGTAATGATTAGAAATAAATGGGAGTAGTGTAGTATGCCTTCCTCATTTGGTGATATTTCCCATTAACATTTCATATGTTCACATTTATTTTCAAAATTTTCAGACGTGGATTTAAAAGTAAAGCTTTGGATTGACAAATCTTTTAGTTTTCTCTCAATGAATTATTGGCAGGAGGTAAATATTGACATTAAAAAAACACATTTCTAACCATTATTCTTAGAATCTTTAATATTATTATCCATAAATATTTTCTCCTAGGTCTTGGCTTTCCTCTTTAAAGCCCACTGTGTTGTACATGTTTTTATTAGCTTCAATTTGAACACAGTTACGCATTGGTTTCAGGTCATGACCTACATCTTAGGTTGCAGTTGCCGCTAGATTTGGACAGGGGGCGCTAAAAGAGCAGAAACCACTAGAATTCTCCGGGAGTTGAACTTGCCCTCAACACATGAACCCAACCCCCGGCCTCCCTCCCCCAGTGGTTTGGATTACAGATCAGGATAATTTTTTATTATTCCTTAATTTTTCTGTTAATTTTCTGTAGCACAACTTAATCTAAAACATGATTAAATAAACTCAATAGTATGTTTAAATATTTGGTAAGAAAATGCTGAAGCGTTACATATTTAGAAAGATTAAAATTCCTTTTGATAAAGTAAAATAAAATCTAATAAATATCATTGATTTGTTTTCAGCAATCATACATCCACACTAACTCCTGTTTATTAATTTCTGATGAAAATGTGAAACAACCACACAAAGAACCACTGCTCACTGATGACTTTTAACACGTTAAAGCAGGAGGTAAACTAAACCGCAGCCAGATGTGCAGCTTGTGTTTTCCTTCTTCTCACAAGTTAACACCCATCCTTCTTTTTTGGTTCTTCTCTGACTGAGCCAAGTGATTCACAGAAACACTGCTGGTGAGATGGGTAACCGACACAAATGAATCTTTTGGCTTAGTTTTTAGTGTTTTTTACTAAGCAATAAATTATTATGGAGATGTTGGCTGAGCGTGTGGCAAAATGTAAAAAGACAGAGTGGGTTTTGCAGTACTTGTCATGGTTTTTTTAACCACTGCTGTTACAAAAGTGTTTTCTTTGGGGTATCACTTAGCACAAGTCCAGCCTGAGGTATAAGTGAACTTTGTAACTGCAACCCCATTGGTGGAGTTCTTCATAGCTTTAAAGTTATGTCAACATAAAAATCATAATTTAAGAATTCCAGATGCTTTTGTGAAAAAAACATTATACACAGTAACTGTAAATACATCAGCTAGGGATAGCGTTGTTGCTATGGTTGCTTTGAACACACTATGAACCTGGGATGTTTCTTTCAGTATTTGCCATCCATATGTAAGCCTGTTCACTCCATATAACTGTCAGTGTTATGAAAAGTGAATATAAACCTCATATATTATTATTATATAGCACCTTTTATGTGACTGATTTAATTGTCATGCAGAACAGGTTATCTTGTTAGTTGATTGTTTCCTCACTAATCAACTGTAAAATCAGTTGTTTTAAATGTTGATGCAAATAAAGAAATAAAGTAATTAGGGTTGCATGGTGGGGAAGTTGGTAGAACTGCTGCCTTGCAGCAAGAAGGTTATGGGTTTGAAACCTGGTCTGGGATCTTTTGCATGGAGTTTACGTTCTCTCCAGGTTCTCTGGCTGTGTTCTCTCTAAATTGTCATTGGGTGTGTGTTGGTGTGTGTGCAATGGATGGATGGATAACTGAATAAAAAAAAATCCTTGGTGCTTTGGTGACTGATGAGACCCCCACAAAAATCAGCAGGGGGGTCTCTTCCATCTTGGTTCGACTAATATTCAAAGTGACCCCTCATTTATTTAAACAAGCTCCACTGATAAAAAAACGTCACAGTTGTAATACAAAAAAGTTTACAACACTTATACAACAACAATAATAATAATAATAATACCATTCACTAAAACAATCTAAGTAAATACCTCAGTTGACCTTACATAGCATGTATTAACCCCCCCCACACACATATTTATTTAAAGCAGCACCAATCTTCTTGCTTTCTTCACTTTTCTTCCTTGCTTTAAAGGTCTGTTAAAGCAGTCCGTGAAGTGCTTGCGCGTGTCTGTGCGCGCGTGTACGGTGCACGCTGTGTGCGCGCGCATACGGTGCACGCTGTGTCCGTGCGTGTCTACGGTGTCAGCGGTGGCGAGGGGGTGACGGCTCCTGGAAGAGCCCGGCCAGCCTGCAGAGTCACTCACATTCCTGGCTGGGATTCAATGACTGAGCCAGACACACAAACACTGAGGGGGGAGGGATGGGGGGAGGGGAGGGGAGGGGAGGGAGAGGGCGCGTGAGAGAGAGCTAGACAGAGCGCGAGGGAGAGAGAGAGGGAGGGAGTGCGCGCGGACGGCCACGGCAGGCTGCCTCTCAGACTTCTCATCTCCATCCAGTCAGAGTGAACTGCGGGGGCAGACCGAGCGGATCTCTGGCAGTCCTCGACAGACGAAAGAAACCTAGAATAAGATTTTTTTTTTTCACGTCGATCTTTTCCCCGTTTCTGTTACGTTTTCGCTCACTTTCCTTTGGAAGTCGACGAACGGAACTTTTCGCCCTCTGGAGTTTCAGACAGTCTCATTTTCCTGGAAATGGGACATTCGGCGACCTGCTGCAGGGAGCGACTAGCCGATGTTCACTGAGCAGGAGTAAAACTGTAAAAACTCTTGCTGGGTGTTTAAAAGCTATCCTGGATGTTTGATGAAGCTCTTCTCGGTTCTAGTCAGCTCTGGGACAGCGTGGATTTACCAGGTTGGGGAACGGATTGATAGTTGTGATTCCCGTTCAGCAAGAAGGATTTACGCTTCCAAAGTTGGAAGAAAAACATGGAGACTGTAAGTCGGCAGAGCTTCCAGCCTCATCCGGGACTGCAACAAACTCTGAAGCAGTTTCACCTCAGCGCTATAAACTCCCTGGGCGGACCGGCGGCTTTCTCTGCTCGGTGGCAGCATGAGCTCCTCTTCAAGAAGGACGGGAAAGAGCCCGAGCCGGTCCTGCAGCATCTGCCGCCGCCCGTGATGCCGGGCCCGCTGTTCATTCCGTCCGACCGCTCCACGGAGAGGTGCGAGACGGTGCTGGAGGGGGAGACCATCTCCTGCTTCGTGGTCGGCGGGGAGAAACGCCTGTGCCTGCCGCAGATCCTCAACACGGTGCTGCGGGACTTCACCCTGCAGCAGATCAACTCCGTGTGCGACGAGCTGCACATTTACTGCTCCCGCTGCACGGCGGACCAGCTGGAGATCCTCAAAGTCATGGGGATCCTGCCCTTCTCCGCTCCGTCCTGCGGCCTCATCACCAAAACGGACGCCGAGCGGCTGTGCAACGCCCTGATCTATGGAGGCGCATACCCACCGCGCAGCAAGAAGGACCTGGGCACCGGCTCCCTGGAGCTGCAGCTCAGCGATAGGAGCTTCAAGATCTACCACGAGTGTTTCGGCAAGTGCAAGGGCTTGTTCGTACCGGAGCTGTACAGCAGCCCCAACGCAGCGTGCATCCAGTGCATGGACTGCAGACTCATGTACCCGACCCACAAGTTCGTGGTGCACAGCCACAAGGCGCAGGAGAACAGGACTTGCCACTGGGGCTTCGACTCGGCAAACTGGAGGGCGTACATCCTCCTGGGTCAGGATTACACGGGCAAAGAGGAGAAGGCGCGCCTGGAGCTGCTCCTGGACGAGATCAAAGAGAAATTCGACTTTGCCAACAAGTACAAGAGGAAAGCGTCATCCAGGGTGAGTTCGTCTGGCTGCTGGTAAAGTCTTCTCCTGTTGACAACTTTGAGCTGAAGATGCTCTGAGTGCGCTGCGGCTCCTCTAAGCTGTGACTGTTTTATCCAATGAATTCCCATCCAAAGGAAGGGATCCATGTGTGGATCGTTGCTCTGGCTTTCACATTTAAGTCCCAATCAAAGAAATAGTTTCCTGTTCTTAAAACGGAATTCCAATCTCTGTTTAATCGTGGCTATTAGATCCTTCCCTCTTCCAGGATCCTCCCACTGTGAGGTAGCCCTCAGTCTTCGGCCATTATCGCCATATTGGCACTAATTGGGCCTCATCTACTGGTGAAAACAAAACGCCTCTGGTGGCAATAAAGTCATTATTTGGGTCGTGAAACTCCTCTTAAAGCCTGCTTTATTGGCCTGTACAGTAAATACAATCTCATCAAGCAACAAATGGCTCAGTGGGGGAGTGTAAACATCAGTGGGAGGGAGAGGGAAGTAAAAATGGAATCAGATGTTCACCTGAAAGTCGATTGTTTCCCATTCCCAGGTGTAATACCAGCATCATCCCAGGATTACATCTTTAGATCTGGACCTGATGATGATCTGGTTGTTACGAATCTAGATCTTAGAATCCTTTCCTACTTTTTTGTTTGTTTGTTTTTCTCTGAATACGCTTCCATGATCTTCTCACACTTTGAATGTTTCGATGTGTGTCTCTGAATGTTGGGATTTAGGTGATGACACGTGAGATGGGATTGTTTGAAATCCTGAGGAGGAGTTAGCAGGGAGTGGTGGGCTGATTTAAAAAGAGTCCCACCCCCACCCCCCAGTAAAACAAAATAAAAAAAGGGCTAGTGTGGTCATTTGCATGAACTGTTCCACATCAATGGAGCTGATGAAGCAGGGTTTGGAAGTACTGTGGTGAAAACATAATATGATTGCAACAAAGGGGAGCATTCAGTAAACAGATCAGACCACCCATCCCCACCTCCGACATCCTCCCCCTCTCCTCTTCACCTTCTGTTTTATTTTCCCTCCCGTCGGCGCGTCTGATTGAAACCACAGCGGGCTTCTTGTTGACGGAGCTCAGAAAGTGTTTACAAGCAGCAGCTCTCCTCCGCCGAGGCGTCTTTCAGCCAGATTCGGGGAAGAAAGAGGAATCAGGGAAAGCCCTTAAAATCCAGAAGAGTGCCAGAGTCCTGCAATGCCTGGTGAATACAAGACTATTGGCACACACTCTTGTATTCAGGCTGGAGAGGGCACACCTCGAAAGCCTCTTGTGTTATTCAAAAGTGCCGAGCGGTAAACTTGTTTGAGACTCCTCTTTCTTGCTTTGTAAACCCACTCCTCATTCTGCCCTCCTGTTTCTAGAAGCTACTAATGAGGGGAGTAGATGCCGGCTGCTAAACGTCAACAACGCACTTTCCTTTTTTGTGTGGACACGTTTCAGCCTCGGAGCGCAGCTTCTTGGATGCGACGAGGCAGAAAGCGCTGTGGCAAGTCTCGCCACCCCGAGAGGAAAAGGCCGTGGCGTTGTGAGCCCAGCATCCGCCGGGGCGTCTCTGTGAATATTAACGAGGATGTTACAGAAGTGTGAGCAGCAGTCTCGTACGCAGACAGACGCAGGAAGTGATATTGCCACACTTCCCTCCTTGCAGACGCTCTTTTGAAAGCTTCAGTTTAAGGCGTGGACATGTCTGAATCACAGAGCATTTGTTTTTAGGAAGGTTTCATCCCCCCCCCCCCCCCCCCCCCCACACACACACACACACACACTGGGGGTCCGAGTGTGAATTTGCTTTTCATTCCTACCTTCTTATCTCAGAGGATGCACGGCGCTGTAAACAGCAGCAGGCGGAGTGTGGCGGAGTGTGGAATTGTTGAAATGAGTTGTGTTGCGCTGGGTGTGGAGCTCTCCTCTGTACGGCTCTGATGCCAGGCCTCGGCTGTGAGTCTTTGGTTTCTGGCTGGCGAACATGTGGGTGGTTCGCATAATCAGTGGCTTTCCGCATCAGGATGTTTAGATAAGAATTGTGGCTGCAGATTTAGCATGTTTCTAACTTTATAATTCGCCCTCAAAATGAAGTGATTTCTCCTCAGGCCGCCTGTTTGGAGAAGATATGAGAGAAGAGAGGAGGCCGGGACTGCAGACTGAGCGTGTTTATGTCGTTTTTTTGTTTTGCCTCTGCAGACTTCGTTGGTGTTTCAAGCTGAGCCTTCAGCTCTGGAAGTAGACGAGCCTCCTTCAAACAGATCATTGCACCTTTATTTGGCTGTCTGTGCTTACCTTCTTCCTCTTCCCTCTGAGCTTTAAAGACAATGTTATTCAGAAAGTCTGGACTCAAATGTGTAGATGCCCCTCCAGCCAATCGGGGCTCTGCTCTTTACTGCTGCAAACCTTAAGGGAAACCTCGCTTCCTGCTTATGTAGAGCCGTTTTCCATGAGAAATTGGGAAAAGGGATCCGTCTCGTGGATAAGAGTGCACGAGGGATCCAGCGAGAACAATAAAACAGAGTTTGTGCTCCACATATGTTGTGTTATTATGCTGACACCCAGCACATTCTTGCAGGCTGTCACCATGTGTTTGTCCTGGATATGGCTGTAGGAACCAAAGGAGGCTGAAATTGAAGCTGACTTGTGTGGTTCTATTGAACTGTTAATTCATACAAATAGATACTGTTTGTGGTCGATACATTTTCTTCTTCAGCTGCAGAGAGACTTTTAAAACATTGGGACCCTAAAACTTCCAGTTTGACTTAGAGAACCACTCCTGCCCCCTCCCCCCATTCCTGCTGCAGCTCGGGATATCTGGTTTGCAGCTGAAGGGGCCGCTTGTTTCAGGAGGGAGGAGGGGTTTGTGGTGGTTGGGGCTCAGAGGAAGTGAACTCCCAGAGGGGATAGAGGGCCATGTCCTGTTTCATATGCAAGGCACAGTGTTGGAAAAAGCTCACTCACTGCCAACCATGTGCACACAGGGGAGGAACAGCTGGGAACATAACTTTTTTCGGGATTGTTCTCAGAAATCTGCAGCAGAGCTTTATGTTGTCCGGACTGTGGGGGTGTGGAGATTATTCACAGACTCCATGCAGCGTTTTCTGTTTGTGTTCTTATACTTTTGAGAGTGCCGTGAGACTCTTAGATTACAGTATGTGTGTTTTTTAATCCAAAGAACTCAGTCGCATGATATGGAATATTTACAGTTGACAGTTTTTCATCTCCATCCATCATCATCTGAAACTCAATATTTGATGATTCATTGTGTGTATCTGGAGAGAGCAGTTGCTGTAAAACAGGGTTTCACTATGATTTTATTACAACAATGAAATAATGTGAAGTTGACATTTCAAACAATCTTTAGCCTCCTATATTAGCACTTAGCATGGTTGGCATCACTAAAACAGCACTTTTTATGTATATGTTATAGAAAATGTATATCTTTTCTTTAACTCTGGGATTCCCAAAAGTTTTCCCGTCTTTTCATATCCAGCATGATCCATAACAGACAGACAGACACGGTTAAGAGCTCTAAAGGATAAAACTGATCATTTTTGCTGTGCTCTGTTCAACCTTCCTTTTACCTGCTAAAAGTCTTGAATAGACCACAGACATATCTCAAAGTTCTTTTTCCTGTTTTAAATCCATGCTTCCTCTGATTTTCCCTCACCGATAATGCTTCACCCCTCATTAACAGCATCCACACTAAAGAGGGTTGTTTTCAGTGCTGGTAGCTTTTTTCAGGGATGTTTCCCTGTTGCCACACACTTAAGTTACATAAAAAGGGTGATTAAGTGGCGACTGAAGCATTTGATGCCATGTTGAGGAAATAATGCAGTCATTTAAATGTAGGTGTGGTCGAGCAAACACTCTTAAACATGTGGACGCAACAATGATCTACAGTAGAGTAGTTCAACATGTAACAGTTTTCTCATGATAGTTTTACTTCTTCCCGAAGAAACACAAATGGAGCAAACTTTCAACATTAAATGGTCCAAATACTCAATTAAAAGTTCCCCAAACACTTTATCTATCAGTTTATTGATCTCTTATCCCAATAAACGCTTTTAGCTTCAGGAAAAAAAAGCCCATGATTGGCTCTGTCTGTCCTGTCCTCACCAGTAGGAATCCACCATAAAAAAAAAAACTAAAATTATTTCATTAAAGAATAGCATAAAAAGACCAGGGATGCACTTAAAATATATTATCTTCATTTTTTGATAGTTATCAAAATTATCGATATCGATCAATTATCGATATGCTCTTTTTCTATATCGTCCAGTCTTACCCATCAGAGTATATCCTTGACACTTGGAATATAATAGCCAACACACAAAGCGTTTTTTGATATTCATATTTGACAGTGATATTATGAGTGAGTATGTTGATATATTGTGCAGTCGTAGTGTAAATAGAAACTCTGTGAAGAAATCACTTCATTTTTCTCCAGTAATTTTGTTTCGTGTCCCTGAGAAAATGAAGGATAGACACCTAGTTTCCTCTCGTAGTGCGATGCATGGTTGAGACTCAGTAAGATCAATGCCATATTGATCTTTTAGAGTCACTACATCAAGTATGATTGAACAGTCCCTCCCTGTTGAGCTCAGAGTGACATACTGACACAGAAAGACCAACTTTGTGTCTGTGAAACTGATTCCAATCACTGCCCTGTTCTTTTTTTCAGAGGCTTTAGACTGTGGTTAGGGTTGGATGTTTCCCCTTATTGACTGTTTCCTAATCCCTTCCATCTATTTTCCTCTAAGCTGCAGATTAGCTCTATAAATACATAAATAAATATACTTTAGAAATACTTTCCTGCCATCTTCCATTCTGGAAAGAAAACCTAGCTTTGAGACTTGGTGACGTAAACTTTGAGGAGCTGTGTCTTGAGATGAAGTCGTCTGCATAGCGGGTTTGATACGCCTTTAAACAGCGGCCTCGCACTTTTTTTTCCACCACAACTGCTGACAGGAAAAGCACTGTGGCGCGCACAAAAAGACGGAGGAAAAGCGAGCGGCAGAACATCACAGACTGCAACACTTGCTTTATTCGTTTGGAAAAAAAAATGTTTCAAGAAGCAGCGGTGGAAAATAAAATAAGTGCAGTGATTCTTTTGGTAAGGTACGTCTTCCTGCCAGAAGCTGTTTGGTTCAAAAGACTTTAAAGCTGTGAGAACAAAAAGGGATTTTCCCAGTTGATGCTTGATCATGTGGAAGGCATGAAGGCTTTCAGAGAACAGTGTGCATTTCATTGGATTCTGATGTGACACCTCTGATTATCTAAGCATCCACAATGTTCACATCCTTAGTTTTTCTTAACTTAACCAGAAGCGCTGTGATGATCTGACCGTCTGTTACTCATTGATCACTTAGGATAGGCAGAATGGAGGGATGGATGAGCCAATGAGAAATGCATTTATCAGTTGGTCACAGATCTGAATTGGCCTATTTTCCCTTTATTTGTACTTGATCATCATGTTAAACAGGGTGATCACCATTAAAAACATCAGAATGAATGACTCCCTCCATTTTAACCCATTCTTTTTGAACAGAATTAAATGGAATCATGCCTGAATGATTCATAGGTCAGAGTTTAGTGGTTTAACTATCGGAAAAGGGTCATGCACCACACTGAAAAGGATCCAAAGTCCAAGGAAAGCCTTCCGGAAGGCTTGGAGGATTATTGATGATGATCCCTGTAAACAGGAAAATCTGACTGCTTGGAATCAAAACACTAACTAAGGGAGTAAGAGATGAGCTGAACACAGCACAGTATTTTAAACAAGCTACTGAGGTCTGATTAAAGAGAAGTTCAAGCCCTCATTGTCTGGCCTCCACCCACTGTGCTGCCTGCCCTGCCCCGGCGTCCCTCCATCCATCAGCGATGATAAATGGAAGTATCGTCCATGTAGTGCTTCACTGAGAGCCCAGCCGATGAGGACTGAAGTCGGCATTGATACACCTGCCTGGGACTGACAGCAGTAAGTCAGGAGGGAGGGGAAGGAAAACTAGCCCCTCAGCACCTCCTCTCACCTGTCTATCACCGCGTTCAGAAAGCATGCAGGAAGAAAACTGGCTCCCAACATGGAAGCCACGCCGCTGTTGGCAACTGTACCTGCTAAAAGAGCCTATTTCCTTCCATTCCCTGAAATTCCTGTCAGAATGTTCCTAGCTTTGCAGTAAAGTGTGACCTTACAAGTGCTCTCTGCTTGCCATGGTTATTCTTAACCTCCTCGAGGTGTTTTGTGGTAAAGAAGCTGTTTCTCCTGACTGTGGGCTTGCAAACGACACTCACAGGTTTTCATATCCTTTCAATATTTATGATGGGTTACTGTAGGAGGAGAGGTCTGCCTGTTTATTTAATGAAAGGGGCTTTGAAATATTTATAATCACACATGGCTGTGGAACACCCAGCCACGGCTATAACTGCACCTTCATGTGCTCCATCCGTAGACCTTTGGCCCCCGATAGATCCAGCCTGCAGCTCCTGTCATGTAGAAGAACGTCGCTTTGGTGTATTTTCCACAAGGCGTGAAGAGCCTTCTAGAGCTGCTGCAAACCTAAAGCTCCAGCTATAGATGGAGAGTAAAGCCCTTCCCTATAGTAACAAATGTTTAGAGGATTTTAGAGCAGCATCTATACTCCTACCATAAAAGCACTCAAAACATCCAGTGCGTTTAAAAGTTCTCAGAATCACCTTTATTGGTATCGGTAGTGTACGACGACGAAATTTGAGCAGCTACTCCTTAAAATGTTACCTTGAAATATTTACGATATAAGATAAGAATAGTATGCAATGAGTCATATGCATACTATCCAAATAGTGTAAAAGTTTATTCAATAAATAAAATGTATGAATATATGAAATACAATGGAATAGTGCCAATGAACAGATTATAAACGCAAAACAATAAAATTAATAAATAGCTAGTGCACATGAGAATAAAAGGGAGATTACAGATTTGTCTATTATCTTCTTTTTTTAGTTTTAGAATTTTCTGTTGTTTAATTAAATAAAAAAATAAATACCAACAAAAAATTCAGTAAAATCAGAACAAATTTAGTTTTTGTCATTAAACTAGTCAAATCTTCTTTTCTTGTGTGTGTACAGAGCAGTGACGTGCAGTGAGGTTCATGACTGGTGAGGCACTGACTCCTCTGGAATCTGAGATATTAAACTCACATTAGAATCTCCCAGTTCTTTAAAAAAAAATTTGGAAAATTTTTTAAACAACTTCTAATTATGCTTTCATCAATTTCATGCAATTTAACAATATGATAGCAAGAAAAAATATATGTTTAACATTCTGTAAAAAAATGATTTTAAATAAAACATTTTTTTTATAATAAAATTGAAAATCTTGTATGATCTTACCTTTGTACATGAAGTGCATGCACTGATCCTGCTCCACAAATATCTCCATCATGCTCATGTAAAAATCATCTTTGTTTGCATTCATTTGTAAAAATCTGACTGCTTCACTGGAGATGATCTATAAAGAGGAGCGTTGCCCTGGATTGCTTCTATTCCGATTGTATTTTTTCTTAATGTTTACAGTATTTTTTAACGCGTAGAAGAAGAGCGTCTGTTTCCCATTGGGCCTATTGGGCTTAGCCCTGCCCCCTATCAGTGAGGCATGGTATTTTCTGTTCCACCCTGCATATTTTCACTGCGCATTTAAGGCCAATCAGAAAGACACACACATATTTATTAAATATATTAGACAGTCTGCATATTATATTATCCTTTCTAGTGGACATTTGACTTATCATTATGACAGGTGAGGCACTGTCACCCCTGACCGCTCTGGTACCGAGGTCATCTTCTTTATACAAGCCTCCGTTCAATGTTAGTTGCTTAATTTGAAAGGTTTTCACCATGTCGGACTGAACTCTTGACGGGACAGAAACAGCAATGCAGCTGTCAGTAGTTCCAGTAAACAGAGGAGAAATGTGGTCTTAAGACGGGATCACACCGTGCGATTTTAGCCATCCTAGACCTTTTCTTTCGTCTGAAAAAGTCGTAATGAAAAATGTAGCTCATGTGTGTGATTCGCAGCTCTGTAGCCCTGCAGTGTGACGTACTCCCCGACAGCTTATTTAGTGCTCGTACGACCAAAACCAGCTCTCTGCAGTCTTCAGGCAGTGTCAGACATTCTGTGACATTCTAATCTGCCATTAGCCCCGTTCACACTGCGTTTTTCAGCCAAAGTATCAAAGTACTTTTAAAGTACTGCTTCACGCCACACTGTGCGTGCTCCACCGAGCTCTAGAGGTGTGTCACACCGAACGGCCCAAGATTTCAGTGCGTCAAACTGCACAGCGTCTCGCTCTCACTCCCCGGGGTGCATCTTCATTGCGCCCTTTGGAGCTCGAGAACAGCCATTGCAGATTCCCCCGATAAGGCCGGCCGGTTGGTTCTGGCCGTCATTTTATGCTGCGTCAGCCTGCGACTATCTTTTGTGTTGGACGCCAAAGACCTCCCACCCACCCCCACCCCAACTACCACCACCCTTCCACTCCTCCCTATTGGTTTATAAGAGCATGTGAGTATATGACCTTTTCCCACCTCGAATAAAGATGTGACCCACCTCACCTCACCTCACCCCTCTCCTCTTTTGAAGAACTTTCAGCCAAATGGGGGCTGCTCAGAAACTCCCATGAGGTAAATGGTTGCTTGATGAAGCCATTTAAGACCAACATCCACATATAGACGCTTTTACCTTAATGTTAATAAATAAATGCTTAAATAGTTAAAGGTGGCCTTGTTTTAGATTGTGTTAAAATGACTTTGTGCTTAACATAGATGAGCTCCATGCCCCTGCTTCCTGCCTCCTAACAGAGGCATCCTTAGCCTCAGTCGGACTGGACCTGATCCAGTGCGTTATTTGGAGTGCCGTGTGTGTGTGTGTGTATGTGTGTGTGTGTGTGTGTGTGTTCTGTGTGTAGATCAGCTGTAGGAGGAGATTAGCATGAGCTCTCTGCCTACTCATTTCCATCCCCATCTGCCTGTCTCCCACAGTGATGCTGCCCCACCCCCATCACACACACCAGCACACACACAGCCCTGGAAGCACACAGATCCATGTGCTCAGACGTCCACACAGCACCCACTTTCCACCCCCGCAATGCATCAAGGTCTCTTAATAAATGCAGAAGGAGAAAGATCTGTGTTGGGAGTTGTGTTGTCAGCTGCACCAACAGCATGGAACATCCAGGAACCTGGAAAATCGCCATGTTAGTTGGGAAAGCTGTTATTTCCAAAGGAATCTTCCCTTGTAGATAAACACTGGAGATGGCGCTCCAATTGCAACATCATCTTTCTGCAGATTCTTCTTTAAGTGAAGATTTGGTTTTGTTCCTGTCTCTGGTCTGTTACTTCACTGAGTCTAGTAATTTTCCCCAAAAAAATCCCATTGGAATTCTGCTTTAAGTGGGGTTTATTATTAGAGCTGTCCTGGCATCATGATAGTGCTGAAAGTAGTTGATTTGGTCGTAGTTGGAGAATTCCTCCCATACTGAAGAGTTAAGTAAAATTATCCTAAAAGAAAAAAATGCTTTGGTTATGGAACTGAGGGGATATGAAATATTCAGTACTACCTTAATCCCAAACTACTCAGATCTATTCAACTTGTTGATATGGCAACAGGTTAAGATAAGACAACGAATGATTCAACAGTCATAACAGGACAAACAAAGTTAAACAGAGAAATAATCTTTGTCACACAACATTTTCATATCAAAGCATTAGAATACAAACAGCTTCAAACAACACCCAATTACATTGAAATAAAGAATCAAATCTATCAGATTAATGCCATCCAATCATGTGGATAGATTCGGTTGGAAATCCATTTAGGCTGTAATTAAAATGCAGCAGTCATTTGTTAAAAGGTTATCTATCAACCCCCCCCCATAAATAATTCATAAATGGTAAATAATCTAGTTTTAATGAGGCCCCAACCTAGGGTTGGTTATCAGTACTTTTAATTAAACAAGCCGTTTTAACTAACCTTAACAGTCAGTTTAAATTTATATGAACTATCTGATAACATGGATTCTACTGGAGTGTCTGGATAAATAGGTACAACTAGAGAAAAAAGTAAACCAATAAAATATAATATATTAACCTTGAGAAGTATGAAGCTTTGTAATGCTGCCACATAGTGAGCCCACAGTGATAGTAAAGCATTTATAAATGAAACATATTGCTAAGTGGTACAAATTTTTCCTTGTGAAATATTTGTGTATTAACAATAAAAAAACATCCAGTGATATGCTTTGAAAGTAGAGTTTGGAAGTCCTCAAGGTGTTTTCTGATCTCCTTAATGAACCTCTTTGTCGGGCTCCTCTTTCTGCTTCTGCCATTCTTCCAGGAACGGGGGGAAGGGTCATGTTGGCTTGACCTCTTCCATGTGGAAAGGAAGCTCCCGGGAGCTTGGTCTGAGGTATTGTTTTGAGAGCATAGAGTGATGATGGTGGCGTTGGCGGAGGGGGAAGTGGGGGGTTCCACTGGCCAGCCATTGTCCCCCCCTTTTGTAGTGTATCAGATGTGGATCTGTGATTGTGGGACAGATACTGGTGATCCCCCACCTCCTATAACCCCAACCCCCCCAATTCAGTGCTGAGTGATCAGGGTTCCCAAAGAGCCTGAGTCATGGACCAGTGCTTACTGTTCGCCTCCCCCATCCTCTGTCCTCCAGCCCGCCTTTGGTCAGATTTCCTGGAAATGTCATGCCTTCTCCTGTCCAGGATAAACAAAGAAAAAGGTGACAGAACCATACTGAGGTACAGTCCCACTGCTTTATTTACAAGATGTAATCTTTAGTGGGCTCTTGACCCCAACCCACAATCTAAATGTTTAAGACTACCAGTTGTTTTCAGCGTCTATCTCAACTTACATGCTGATCCATCCTACATGTGGCCTAGAAGAGGCCATGTCTATCTTGATCATGTAACTAGTCTTTGGGGACAAAGGCTTACAGTATATGAGATAAACCTGAAACAGATGCTAAAAACCCCCGCATACAAGTTGAAACCAGGTCAAAGGTTTCTAGTGGCTCACATTCAGAGATGGTCTAACACCTATAAATCCAACATTACATTTATGTGATCTAAGCTATTTACAGCCTGTCCACCAGATTATTCTGGCAGCACAATGAATAAACATGCCTGATGTTTGATTTCTGTTTATTCTGCTCTGACTCATGGCTGCGTCTAGCTGCTCTTGGTTGTGTTAAGGTGAGGCTAGTTAATCTTAAACTAAGCTAATCGGAAGAAGAGCTGTCCTCCCCTAATGAGCCAGCAGAGAACAAACAATCAATTAAAAGACACAGTGGTGGAACTCTGAGGAGGCAGAGGAGAAAGCAGGCAAGTTGAGGCCGGTTCCTGTTGGTGAACGTTGCAAACAAAGAGACAGATTATCTTCATCAACAATTTAATCTGAAAACTACAAGCGTCTTGAAAAAGTCTGGAACAGAAGTTGCACTAGATATTTTTGTTGTCCTTCATTTTCACCAGTGGGTTCCAAAAAATGTGGTCCTAATCTATCTTTAACTGTTTTATTTTTAAAATGTTAATATATTCAATAGTATTTATTTTTGTATTCATTTTAAATAGTATTTATTATATAAAATCCGAACAAGCTGAACAGAAAACTACATACTAAAATGAAATGAATGGCTGCTCTTAAAGTACAAATAGTTTACCTTCTGTGGCCCGAACACACAGTCTCACAAGTTTCTCCTGCTGCGCATGGAACTGAAATGCTCACCCGCTTGAGTGCAATCAAATAGTAGGATTGCTGCAGAGGATTTTGTCATGAGGTTTTGGATTTTTGCCTCAGACCGATGAATTCTCATGGGGGTTTAGATGTTCTTCTGTAGTATGAATCCACACTCAGCTGACACACTGGAGACTGTAATTAAGCGCCACTTCAGCCAAAGTTTTGAAATAAGGGAACATTTCTCAAATTAAGTGTTCAGAAGTTGGAAAGACTCTCTGAACGAGCCGTTTCCTGACCTGCAAGCTGTCGCAGGAAATCCCGCAGCATGCGTCGGTGGTTGACACGACACCGGGCTCTTGGGAGCGACACGCTACAAATCGCTCTCAGCTCCCGGTTAGCCAGATGCATTAGGTATGGCGTCCAGGTCTGAGTTAATGCTCAGATGCTCTCATGGGAATCTTTTTTATATTTTTTTTTAATGTAGTTACCTGTACTAAAAATGTCTGCACATTTGGACAAAGTGATGCTGAGATACTAGTCCATGCATTTGTTACCTTAAGGCTGGACTACTGTAATTCTTTACTATCAGGTAGTGATCCAAAATGCGGCAGCAAGAGTTCTGATGAATATTAAAAAGAGAGATCACATTTCTCCTGTTTTAGCTTCCCTTCATTGGCTCCCTGTTAAATCCAGAATAGAATTTAAGATCCTTCTTCTTACATACAAAGCCCTTAATAATCAAGCTCCATCATACATCAGAGATCTAATTGTTTCATATGTTCCCAACAGAGCACTTCGCTCTCAGACTGCAGGTTTACTTGTAGTTCCTAGGATTTCTAAAAGTAGAATGGGAGGCAGATCTTTTAGTTATCAGGCACCTCTCCTGTGGAACCAGCTCCCAGCTTTAGTCTGTGAGGCAGACACTCTGTTTACTTTTAAGGTCAGGCTTAAAACTTTCTTTTTTGATAAAGCTTATAGTTAGAGTGGCTAAGGTCATCCTGAGCTATCTCTGTAGTTATGCTGCTATAGGCTTAGACTGCTGGAGGACAGACTTACCAATTTTCTTCACTCTGCTACTTCCTTTTCTCCTACTACTCTCCAGTTGTATTACAGTACATTCTGTTATTTCGACTGTTAACTTTGTTTTCTCTCAGTGTTTTTCTCTCCATAGAAGATATACCTGGTCTGGTATCCTGCTTGGCTGCAATGCCCGGTTGGACGGGGGGCATCGACTGGGATGGTGCTCCCAGTGGCTGAACATCCACCGTGTCCTGTTATCAACTTTTTACTTTCTGTAACATAGAAAGTTCTCTTATATCAGATCTTCTGTTCCTTCTGTGTTTCTGCGCTGTCTTCTCAAACCCCCAGACGGTCGTGGCAGATGGCCGCTCCTACTGAGCCTGGTTCTGTTGGAGGTTTCTTCCTGTTAAAGGGGAGTTTTTCCTCTCCACCGTCGCTACATCCTTACTCAGTATGAGGGATTGCTGAAGGATTGCTGTGGGTGGAAAGTCTGCCCAACCTCACGCCAATGACTGACACAATCTGCTGGGATTCCTTAAATAGGAAACTTTTTAATTAATTGGAATGTTTGTATAAATGTATTGAAATGACTTCTTGTTAAGTGCCTTGAGATGACATCTGTTGTGAATTGGCGCTATATAAATAAACTGAATCGAAATTGAATTGAAAGTGCTCAGAGGTGTGAATACTAATCTCTCAAAATGACAGATGGACTTGTGATTTTTTTGTCAACTTTAAAAAAATGGTAAAATACAGAAAATATTCTATAACTTTCAAAATTTAGATAGCATAGCCAACACCTTTTGGTGTGGACATGTATTACTGAGGGAAGAAATTGTCACTATGGTAAAATAAAGCATCTATACATAGGCTAATTGAAGCAACAGAATCCTCCTAACACAGAGCTGCTGCTTGGGATCAGGGAACCTCCCAATGCCCAGACTTGCTCCTTTCTTAACCCCCCCACCTCATCCCTCACTACGTGACTGTGCAAGCATCTTCTTTCTCTTCATACAACTCATTCACATGTAACACAGTCATTGTGCTCCAGAGCAGACAATAGGGCTCTTGAATCCCTCCTCTTATAATTATTGTAATTGTAGATCTCTGAGACAAGGTAATGTGCGGAGTGTGTAACCGCCTCCGAGCACAAAGACGGTATTATCAGCGTCTTGCTTCACAGAACCACCGCCAGGCCCATCCTTGGCAGCAGGACGTCTGTTTACTGTGTGGAGCAACGGCGGCTGACTCAGCTGGGCTGACTTCTCCTGTGTGACCCCTCGCTTTCTCACCGGGCTCATCTGTCTGCCCCTTTTTAATGATCTTCTCATGCACAGAAACATGCACTCATAGGTACCCCCATCCCACCATGACTATAGATAGTCAGAAAAGCTCCACAAAGGATTAAAGTAGATGTGTGTTTCTAAGTGTATCTGACTGAGGAGTTGTGGTGTGCATAGTTTTATTACAGCAGTTGTGTTTTTGATTGGCTCTGGATCGGGATGCAGCTGGTGGTTCTAAAAGTATTGGAAGGATAAAATCCTTTGGTTTGTCACATTAAAATGCAAGGTTTCGATTGACTAATGGCTGTGATTTCTAAGTCTGATGGAGAATCCACAAATAATTGCACACTTGCTTGGATGTCAAGAAAGAACCATTTCACTGTTTTTACAGGCCCTAGATCCTGTCAGATCCTCATAGATCATGTTTTTGAACTGAACCTATTCTTCCTAAACTGGGTCTGGTTTAGATGTCGAAGAAACAAAGCAACACAACTCCTAATTCTGAAAACAAAATAAGTGATCACCGATCACAATCTGGGCTTTAAAGATAATGTAGTCCAGATTTTACCGCTCTGATATTTAGAGATTAGGAAGTAGAGTTGGTATAAGTTAGTTCAAATGCTGAAAATCAGTGCAATAGTCCTTTACCACACTGCTGAACCAGAAGCTATTGGGTAATACTTGGTAATCAAAGGTTCAACACAATCTAGAAATTTCAGTCCATGAAATGGGAAAAAATAAATATGTAGGGATCTTGGCATGGTGCACTACTCTAACAATGTAGGATAAGGAAAAGGCAGCAAAGTGTTTGTTTTCCTGACTAGATTTTACTCAGAATGCAATTTTCTTCAATAGACGGATATAGTTTGCCCTCATTTTCCTCAAGCACAGCTTTCTCACAGGCCACATTTCTGAAGATCTGAATCAGATGTCGACCACATCTTCTTCTCTGTCTGGCAGTGCGACCGAGAGAGAGGCAGTCACACCACGGATAGATACTGTAATCAAATGTGAAACAGGTGGTTTGATCAAAGCCAAACTGGTCAGCACACTTACACATTCTCATTATGGTACTATCTGGTGGTTTCACAATATCCCTTCCAGGGTTGGTGTTCTGCCAGAACAACCAGGCTTTAGTCTGCAGATCATCTGGTACTTGTAAAGAGGAAAGATTCATGTGTCTACATGTTCTTTATGTTGGTCAAGCTCAGAGCAGAACTGAATCAGTAAGGTAGGGGAGCAATGAGCATCAACCCATGCAGCCAATTTCAAAATACTTCATATATTTTCTGCAATTATTTTCTATTTCCAATATATTTGATTTGATTAAACTGATTTTAAATATTTAACACATTTAGTTTTATTTCCATGTATTAACTATTAAGCAAGATGCAGACAGCTGCCTCTGTGCTTCACTCTTTTGTACTCTGCATGCTTTTGTATGTTTCAATTCAAGTTTGTCTTCCTATTCTGTAAAAACACGGTATATGTTTACAACAAAGAAAGCAACTTTTATTTTATTTTTATTTTGCCTTTTTATATATTTAGATTTACATTGAGAGTAAAAGCAGAACTGAAGTCAAATTACTTGTTTATGTTCACAAGCTCAGCGAATCAAGCTGATTCTGTTTCTAATGAAAGCACAATCATTACTTCTTTGTTTTAAAAAGACAGAAGAGCAAAATGATTTTAAAAAAAGCAAATTTTCTTCTTCGCACAAAAACAAAAGAATAGAAAAATTGAAAAAATGGTTAAATGTGAAATTTTGGGGTTGGAAGATTTTCCTCCTAAGTGGGGCTCAGCCTAAGAAGTTAGACAACTTCTGCTTCGAGCTTTGTCTGATGCGTTTCTGGAAGGAAATTGAGAGATCTTAGTTTTGATGCATTCAATGACAGTGGATACATAAAACAAATTAATTCAGTGTTTGACCTGCAAGTTAGAACTAATCAAGGGAAACATTGGTTCAAAAAGTACTAAAGGTTCAAAAAGATGCCACGCATAAATAATCTTCCCAGCTCTTTGAAATGTTGTATATTCGAATGATGAAGAATAGGTGTGTCAGCATCTAGTTATGGTGAAAATAACAGTGAAAGGTCCAAACACTTCTGATTGTGCGCACACGCACGCACGCCCGCCCGCACTATTGCATATCTCATATTTTAGGGCGTCAGGCTCCTGAAACACAGGATAGCGATTGATTTTTCCACTGAGCAGCAGTCGGCTCTCTTTGAAAACGAAGTAGAGGCAGTGTTTGGTCTCAGCCCAAGGACACAGCCAAATCTGTGTCTGTCTCTGCACTCCTTCTTCTCTTCCTCCAAGCCCTTTTTCTTTGTTCTTGCTGTTTTTCTAAAACTGTTTACTTCCCCTGTGTCGAATCTCTTCCTCTGCCGGACCTGAACCCTCGCAGCTTTCACTGTCGGTGGCGCAACCATCTAGCTCAGGAAGCGCTCTGAAACATCAGATTCCACTTCCTGCATCGATCAATACATCTCACGTCCAGCAGACACACAGCTGAGACGCACACACTCATACGGTGTGAACTCCTGCTACAAGCATCAGAAAATGGGCTTTATTTAGAGCAACATCCAAAAGCAGGGTTGGATTTTGTTTTCAGGCATTGGGCTGAGAAACAATTGGTTAAAACAGGCTAAGAGGATTAAAGAATGGTGAATCAAATAAAAGATTTGTTCATCTTCAAACATCAGCATTCAAGAGTGTTCCTGCACACTGACATCTGATTAATCCAGTTACAGATGTTTCTGTGGCTAGAATAACAATCTCTATAAGATCTCCCTTTCTCTCTGATGTCCGCCGTTCATTTTTCTCCTAGGTTCAGCCTCTACTCTTAAAGCAAGACGCAATAAACGGATTGATAGCAGACATGAGGAGGCGATACTTCCAGGACCGATGTCTCCTCCTCCCTCACCTAAACGACAGTAATGAAATGATAAATCCCTTATGTGGATGGAAGGAGAAGTGAAGGAATGACCTCACGGCCACGTAATCGTCGCAGTGGGAAAAGCCGGCGGCTAATGTGTCCATTAACTCTCCCTTCCTCCAGAGGAGAAACCAACCTGGCTGGGAATAAGATCGCAGAGGATGGAGAACAGGAAGTAGCAGCTGCTTTATTGCTCATTTCTTTCTTTTAGATTTCTGTTTGGACTCCTTCTGGCCGTCTGTCTTCAGATGGGATTGAAGGTAAATTCGGAGCCTAATAATAACTCTGGTTTACTGCCATTCTGGACAAGGCGCTCTTCAACCTTTTGAACTGTGAAACCTTCCTGGGGCGTCCAGAATAAAAGCAGTGTTGACTCAGTATCTCTGTCTGACCTCTGCACAAACACAGACCTCTGTGAGGGACAATCTCTGTGGTTGTGCAAATGTTGTCTACTGTCTGTTCGTGTTGTTCCTGGCCTGCTGAACAGTTCATCGGGGGGGTCAGAGAGGTTGCTGGTACCAGAGTTTTCTCCCATGAAAGCCCTTCCTCACCATGTGGTCCCATGTGGGGGTGACCTGTTAGGGGACAACAAGCTGGGAACTTTTATTTGTTCGAATTTCAAACATAGCACCCATGCACACAACTGAACCCATGCTGCGTCACATGACCTTCTGCTGCACTGAATTCCCTCCCACTTCCCCTTTTCTTGGTACAGCCCGGATGAACAGAGTGTCGGCTGTCGGCTACAACAACCCAGCAGGCTGTCAGCCGAAATGTCTACCGCAGAGCTGTGGCAGGCACAAACCCTGACACTTGTGGTTTCGACACCACACTGGCTTCGTTTTGTGACTCCACCCTGCTGACAGAAGCATCTTTATGCAACAGTCTCAGACACATGTGTTTTTTTATGTTCTAATTTTCTTTTTTCCAATTTCAAACAGGGCTAGACGGATATAATGGTCTCATACTTGTGACTGTCTCCAGTAAAACTCTCTAAGAGGACAAAGTTTTGTCATGCATTTCAAGAGAAAATTAAGAAAGCACTAAACAAACTGGGTTATATCCACTGTAATCAGATCAGAATGTAATGTAAACATTCGTTGCTCTCCTCAGATGCATTTTTTAGGGGAACAGTGCTGTAGCTTTGGGTATTACGTTCTAACAGAAACCTCTCTTAGATCCTTAATAGAGAGACTGTCATGAGTATCACAACTACCCTGAAAGCTTTTTTGAATGAAACTCAAAAAGATGAAGCAATGAAAAAAAGGTAAAAATGTAGGAATGAAAGTTTGTCGAAATTGTCAAATTGTTCAGTGAGACTTCCATAGATCTTTCCATATGATCTATGTGATGTAATTCCATCTGGGTGAGATGTGGCGGTTGATCTGCTGATGCTTTGACCTGCAGATTCTCATTCTAGCTGATTCCAATTTCTCTTCAAGATCTAATATTATAAACATTTATTTTTAACCATCCTGTCATGAGTGCAGCATTAATTATATATTAGGATCGGGGACAAAATCCCACTGAGTATAGAGAGCAGTTGCCATTAAATAGGGATTTACTAATCTCTAGTGGTACTGTTAGCCTAGCCCCAGCTTTGAAAACGCCTGTGCTAGGCTGTGGTCTGGCACCATTTCGGGTTCAGAACTGACAAACGGAAAGATGAGCTTGACACAAGCAAAGTGCTTTGCAAGGCCTGCCAAATGGTGGTGAAGTATTGCCAAACTACGACCAAGTTCAGGAGCCACAACTTGCAACATAACTAAGATCTCATGTCCAAGCTGACCATTGGGCCGCAACAGGTGAAACTCAAAAAAACACTACAGGTACCAGCCAACTCTGCATGTTCTCTTAAAATAACTGAGGTGATTGCGAGCTTCATTTGCAATAATACACACCAGAATAGGTGCCTGAAGCGGTTAATGAAAACACTACTTTATGGTGTCTCGCAAATGTCTTTCTGAAGAAGTCATCCCAAACATATACCAGTCATAATTGATTCTAAATCTTTATCCTTGACTCAGCTGAGTCAATTCCCCCATCAGCAGTCTGTCAGCTCCGCAGAGGCCTGATAACAAGGCCTTAATTTGATTCAGATGTGATGAGGGGATCCTTCTAAGAGTTGCAGGATGGTAGAGCTGGAGGACCAGGCTTGGGCACCCCTGCTCTAAAGTCAACTCAAGATCAATTTTATGCAACGTCCCCGATGCATTTATAAATTGACATCCTGTGGCAGACGACTCTTTTCCTACCCGAAAAATGTCCAAAATAGCAAATGATGAAACAGTGAATGAGTGAAATGACCAGCAGGTATTGAAGTACAGGATATATATCCATCCATCCATTATCTGTACCCGTCCATTCTATGCAGGGTTGCGGGGGGGCTGGTGCCTATCTCCTGGACGAGAGGCGGGGTACACCCTGGTTCGTAGGGGAATATTGGAACCACAGTTTGCTTTAGTCTACAGTAAAGGCCAAGGGGATAATCCAAATCTAGCTTTAAGGTTAACTTGGGGAAGCAGGATTTACAATGGGTCCTGCAAAATAAAGATTTGACCTAAGTGACATGTCAGAATATGCTCCATTTGTATTCCCAGTTGAGGATATTGTTTTTATAAAGCGGCAGAAATAGAAAACAAGTAAATCTATTTTGGCCACCATCAGATTTCGGCTCGAGAGAGCTTCTGCATACAATATGCGGATACCGGAACCAGATTTCCAGATCCTCCTCCCTCGCTTCCAGCCGTCCTTCCTCTCTACTGGAAAATTATGTGATCTGGCTCCACAGTCGAGCCTCTCACTCTCCCTTTCACTTGATCAGCTTATTCCAGAGTTCAGCGGTGGAACAAAATGTCCGACCCCGGAGTGGAAAACACCAGCATGTACTGGCCAGTCGGCTTGGTTATGAGGCTGCCCAGTGTCCTGCGCTGAACCGAGAGGCCTCTTTGTGCTCTGGGCTTACAAAGATTTACCCAAGCAGCAGAAAAAAAAACACCTTCTAAAAACAAAACCAAAGCAGCGTCTTGGTCAGGGACATGCCAGCAGCCCTTTCCAAGTAAAGGAGCTGGCTTCAAAAATTTCCAGTGACTAAAGCAGAGAAAACAGAGGAAGGAAGTTTCTCATTTGACCTGAAGGGGCCCCACGTGGTTTGCTTCCCGTTATTCCTGCCCTTCATGTACCAAATCAGGACTGCTCTGCAATTACTCCTATCTTTGTAAGAGCTTTGCACTCTGTAAAGTCCACATTACTAACCAAAGCCCTTTCTGAGTGGTATACCACATATATTTCCATAGATACAGCGCTTGAGGTCAGCTATTTTTATTGTAAATCATAATGTCAAAACTGCTATGGATGACTGGAGCTAACTCAAAATGGCCTATTTCCAGTGTCAGTGTCATGTTCCAATGTCCACCTGTTTCAGACAGCATTAAATATGAATTTATGTAGAACAAGGTCATTTTCACAACTGATAGTTCGCTAGACTCGGGTCGATTGTTGACCAAAATTTGCAACATTGTTGCATGTTTTAGGTGATGCGATTCCCATTTAAACGGCCCTTTGTCAAACGAACCAACGAGGAATAAGTTTACCTCCTCACCTGTGATGGCGCTGTTGTGCCACTATACCAAGTAGCACTCAACTAGGATTGCTCTGTTGTCTTTGGCAAATGTGCCAGACAAAAACGTTGTTTTTGCATGGTTGTATTGGTTGTATTTGCCTGGAATGTCGTGCACCATAGCCTGCTTTGGGCTTTTGGCATGTCTTGGCATTCACATATGCAATCGAACCGCACCAGAGTTCACCTTAACCGAGACGAAACCTCCCCAAATGAACCACAATATATGGGCAAACGAATTAGAGTTCGATTAAAGGGAACTAAACAGGGCTGGTGTGAATGTACCCTTAGCGTAAAGTTTTTAAAAACGCACCACAAATATAAATGATGAATACACAGGTATTGAATCAGTTCAACAATCTAGACCTAAGACTTTATCTCAGACAGTTTCAGTTTCCCGTCATCTGAAATTCAATTTAGTGTATTTAAATAGGGCCAATTCACAACACGTAATTTCAAGGCACTTTAGAAAGAAAGTCAATTAAATTCAATCATATACATTCCAAATGATACTACTTATCAATCAATGCCGTCAAATTCAGTTTATTATTCAAACTGGTTTAAAAAATGTTCTATCCAAAGAAACCCTGCACACTGCATCAACTAGCAGCATTCACTCCTGGACCAGCATGTAGCAGTGGTGGACATGCATCTGCATTGGTGTTGTTGACTTTGCATCAGTCCCTCAACTGAGCATGCATATTGGGATGGTGGAGACGAAAAACTCGCCTTCAACAGGAGGAAACCTCCTGCAGAACCAGAACCTGGCTCAGTACAAGTGTTGTTCTGCCACGACCGACTAGGGGTTCAAGAAGACGCATAGAAGACTGATAAAAGTGGCATGTGTCCTGACAGGCTCTGATCAGTGACCGACTGTTAAACTCTGTTTATCCTGTCCTTTTCTTTGTCAGTGAACGCAACCTATCCCAGAGCTTGTAGAACTCATTAAAGCAACTCTTCAGTGTGGAAGGTGGTACTGTGGGAAGAAGGCTGGATGGTTCAATTCTGATGATAAGATGAATGTTTGTTTAAACAGAGAAGGAATAAAAGGTGTTTTTCTAATGTACTGGATGGTTTTAAAACAGTTTAAAAAAAGAAGTGATGGGCAGGAAAATCTGTATGATTTCTTTCATATGGACTGGAATTAAAATGGTGAATTAGAATTCGTCACCCTGAGCCTATAGTCCTTGGTGTTTTGCATAGAAGTTTATTTCTATACATGGACAAACCCTAATTATCTTTGGTGTAAAATCTCAAGCAGGTAAAGGTAGCTGCACTCCGGAGTAAAGTTTTAAAGTGAATCTAGAGCTAATAGTGAATAATTATTTAAAGGAAGGAGAAACTAATGGCTGTCTGTGATCACATGTGAGGATCTCACAGGAGATGCTGTCTCAGTAAACCTCCTCCTTGTCCCTCTGTGTGTGTTTCCAAAAAGTCATGAACTTTGAACCCTGTCTCGAGGCCTCAGCCACCAACTGTGATAGTGAAATCACCTCTGTCCCTAATGATGCAGCCAGGTACTCCAGAAACCTGATTACTCGTACCTTTACACCACCTGAAACATAAATCCTCTACACAAACACGGTGTGGGCAGCTTTATTGTTTACTGCTCCATGTCTTCAGGGCGTGCTGTTCAAAGTCTCTTTTCAAGTGTTAATTTGGCTCGGCCCGAAGTTCAGCGTCCGGCAGTTCATTACAGAAATAGCACAGAGGTCCTGGTAAGGAACATGTAAGGCTCAACCAGCATCAACAGCAGCTAACACAGATATGTCTATTTTAGTCTGTTTGTCCGGGGGGTGGGGGTGGCGGTGGGGGGCAGACAGTCAGACACCTCTGTGGCATACAGAGGGAGGGGAAAGCGATAATGGTTTTACTTTAGTGCGCCTTTTCAAGGTGCCAGACAATGTTTCACTCCTTTCCTCTCTAGAAGCGGGCTAGGCAGTTACTCAAGCATTAAGGGGAAAAAAACCCTCTTCCTTTCATGCGCGGGGAGAACAGCGGCAGCAACATTAAGTGAGAAAGGCATCAGACTAGTGTGTGTATTGCTTTTTGAGGCTAATGCACCTCCTCCTCACAGCAGAGCTCAGCTCTCTGGCCCTGCATTATCCCAAATGCTGCTGCTGCTGCTGTGATTGGAGCTGTAATGTCGTTGCTAAGCAAATGCAATCTTCCAGAACTAAATTGCAACAAGCAAGACTACTTCCTGGCTGGTGGACTGGTGGGCTGTACTCAGGTGCTGCAGCTGCTTTACACTCACAAGTCTGACTGGTCTGTGGCAGCAAGTTAATCTCAGCCTCATCTTACTGCTTATTATCAAGGATATATTTAGATTTCTCAAACCTCATACAGTTAAACCGCATTTCAACCAAAAATATCAGGTTCCCTGAGCTCCGCGAAGTTTTATTCAGGAAACTTCAAGAAAGTGGTTGTTTTCTTGTCCAGCGTGGTCTAAAGCATGGGGAAGATTAAACAAGTTGGTCCGCTGCCTCGATGCTGCAGCTGCACATCTGTTTTAGGAAGTAGTGGGCTTCAGCTGCAGATCAGCAGTGTGCCGCCTTCCTTCCTGCAGGACTGGCCACAGGTCTGCTGGGGGTTTTCCCTCGTGCATAATTATAATCACGCACAGGCATGTATATCTATCTATATATATATATATCTATATATATATATAGATAGATATATAGATATATATATATATATATCTATATATATATATAGATAGATATATAGATATATATCTATATATATACACACATACACATTTATCGGTTCAGACCAGGGGTCCGTTAACTGAATATTTTCCATTTTTAAACGGTGACAGAAAAATCGGAAGGACATCGGCCATTTTGACAGATTGCGACTCACACTGTTGACCAGGTGCTGCGGACACGCAGACATTTTCAACTTTATGCAAAGAGTTCAGGTAACTGAACCATTAAAAAAAAGATCTCAGATCAATGCATCTCGCTCTCCGGGAGCTGACAGCGCGTTGAAGTGTTACAGAGGCACAGACCGCTCTTAACACATCGCTGCAGTTTAACCACTGATGCAGAAGAATATGTTAGTTGTTTTTTTCACCTTTTGCTTTTTATTTGAAAGCAGAATGCCTGGTGAAACATATTCCACTCAGCACAAGTTGTCTTATAAGATTTGGGATATTTGCAGCCCATGGCGAGAGCATGACTAATTATGAGTCAAATGAATCATGCAGCCATGGCAGGCCACAACAAAGGCTTCCAGATGATTCAGGGAAAGTAGCTGTAGTTTATTACTAACTGGCATGCAGCTCCAAAAGATTCAATTAAATTTATATTTATTTGTTTTGCATCAAATGCAAACAAAAAATAAACAGAGCAATGGAAGAGAGCCAAGTTGTTACTCCAGCTAAATGATTTCAGTTTGTATCCAATTTATGTTCTAGTTGAATACAACATAATTATGATTAGGGTGTAATCGTACACAAAAATCACAGTTCAGTATGTATCCTGGATTTAAAGTTTAATATGTATTCAATACGCTTTAGTCAAGAAGAGTAAATAAAAATAGATGACTTCTTTTATTTGGGTCAGCAATAAACAAAGACTATTTTCAATAACTGAAATTTATCTGATTTTGCTATCCTCTAAAACCTAAAAAAGTGAAAAGTATAGAACTGACTGGAGGTTTGTACGCAGTTTTTCCTTGGTTAGTGTTGATGTCTAGAAATTCTTAATTAAGGCTCTGTCTATATTTGACATTCTAGTGTCCCAGCTGCTCCTGAATGCAGCATTCATAGCTGTGGAGAAAATCCCCTCTCATCAACGGGGATTCCTCTAACTATGGAGTTTGGGCTGATTGAATGCTACAGCTAGCCATTTAGATGTCAGCTGATTCAGTTAGTTTTATTTAGGGTTTTAGATTTTGATTCAGTTTATTTATATAGCGCTAATTTACAATAAAAATAATCTTAGGGCATTTTACAAACCCCCCAAAACAATTCAATCCAATCCAATCAGAGTCCAATCAGAGTCCAAGTCAGTTACCTCCATTCTCTGTGATCCCAGTTATTAAACAATGCAGTTAAGTTCAGTTTATTATTAAAATTGGTTGAAAAGTTTTCCATTTACTGAAACCCAGCAGATTCCACTAGTCTCTGACTTTGCAGCAATTCCTTATACTGAGCACGCATGTGGCGACAGCGGAAAGGAAATCTCCCCAAGAAACGTCCAGCAGTAGCAGAACCTAGTGTGAACGGCCATCTTGGTCTACTCAGTCAGTCTAATCAGCTTAGTTATAATCCAGTTGAACAATTTCAAAACTTTTAAATATGTATTTTCCAACTCAGCAATTGGTATCTGTTCTTAATTCAATCACCAATTCCATTTTTTCTCTACTTTTTTATGCTGATTGAAATGATTACAACTAAATAATCTTTCATATTTTAATGTTGTTGGTTTTGATTTTTAAATAATGAAGTATCACAAAAGATGTGATGGCAAAATATCATCGTTGACACTGACCTAAAATGGAAAATTGGCTAACCGGATTCAGTTTTTCCTTAGGTGGTGAAAAACTTCAAAGAAAAATGTCTGGACTTCCTCCACAGGGTATTAAGGTCATTCTCAAATTGTAGCCTACATAGTATGTTTTTTACTGTTCTGTTGGAGTCTGGTCCACTCCTTCTCTCAGGTAGCCTGTTAGTCAGCTTACAGCCAGCTTGGGTTTCCAGTAAGTTGAGACTCCAGGTCTCAGTCATCAGTCTGTCAAAGAGTGAGATAGAGGTGCAAGCTGGAGTGGTGCCAGTAGGTGGTTAAGGTTGGGACTTTGCTTGGAGTGACACAGAGAAGCAATTAGACTTCCCAGGAGCCAAGCAGGTCTTGATGTAACCTATGAAACAGGTTGAGGGCTCCAGAACTCTCCATGTATGTGTCTAGTTTACCCATAAGAGCAGGATGTCATCTACTTTTAGCTGCACCCTCAATCATGTCACCTTTCCTTACGTTACATCCCCGCATGGAGCAGAACTTCACTGGTGCATGCTGTGCTCTCACTGCTTTGCAGGTGGAGTCAAACCCATCTGTTATAGAGCAGATTGATTGTTAAGGAACAAGTTTTGTTCTTTAAAATCAATGGTTCAGCTAATATCAAATGCTTTTTACCTCATAAAGGAAATTAAAGTTAATGTGCGCTGGAAGTTGATGCGGACCCAGACCCACACTTTCTTTACAGCTGGCAGCGTATGGCGTCATAAGTCTCATATGTCAGGAGAGCATTTTCCTCTACCGCATGCGCATAAAGTCCTCTCTCACGAGCGAAGCCAACCCAATGTGCTGTGGGGGTGCTAGACTTCGTCATTCCCACACGAGGTCTTTTAGCAAACTCCACTCGAAGTAGAATTTTGCTCATACGAATCAAACTGACTTTTGACAGTTGGGGTTAGAGACAGGGGGCTCCACTTACCTCTCTCTGATTGGTCCATTTTTAACACGGTCGTCACTCGTCACCCATACGGGTGTCCAACGTGGTTTTGATTGCCAGCTATCTGTTCGTTAAATATCTGTAGTAGAAGAAAAAGAAGCGACATGTCCCAGTTACAATGGCTAAGAGTGTGAACCAGAATACCGCTTTTTTCTTCACTGGCATCTAATAGAAAGATAGCTGTCAATCAAAACCACGTAGGACACATGAGTGGGTGGACCAATCAGAGAGAGGCCAGTACAGCCTTTTGTCTCCACCCCCAACTTTCAAACCTCAGCTTGATTAGAGCGAGCACAAATCTTTTCCTGCACACTTAAGACTTTCCACACTGTATTCATTAAACATCACCTCCTTGTTTTATTAGATCAAACAGTTTCTGAGCAGGGCCAAGTCTAATTTCAGTTGTAGTTTGAGTAAAAAAAAATAAAAAAATGAAAACATCATTATTTATTTCTTAAAAATGTCACCTTTTCTGAACTTTCCCTGAGTCAACTGCTGTTAAATGGTTTGAAGCATGGAAGCACAATCTATTAAACTTTTTCAGAAGAGAAACAAGAATTTGTATCGAAATGTTTCGTTAATGAGCACAAAATTATTGCACTGATCCTTTAAGTGGTTCTCTATAGCACACTGCAACGTAGGAGAAGCACGCACAAGAACTCTCTGCTGCTGTATAGATCCTTTCTGTGGAGTCTGTGTGCGAGGGAGGCCTCGTGTGGGCCTGACCTGATTCTAACTGAGCATTGCGTGCCTGACCAGAGGATCTCTGTTATTTCTTTCTTTCTGTTTTCCATCCATCTATCCCTCGTTTCTTCTATTCTTCTCTTGCTCCCTTTTCTTCTCCACATTACAGTCTGCCTCAGTGCTCATGCTGCAGAGCTCTCCCACTTTGTAACATGGTCTACCAGCATGTTTACCAAAGGAAAACTGAACAGAAAAAAAACTCAATGACAATGTGATAGTGGCAGCATCAGATTTCCCCTTGTTCAAACTTGATTTTGAAATTGTACACCTCTGTCATGAAGCTGTCTTCTCTTGCCAGATTACATGTCAAGCCACCATCCTTTTGCATGACAGATGTTTCTCACAAAGCAAAAAGTTTTTTTTAATAATAACTTGCTTTTTTTTGGTTCGTATAAATTTCTGGCTGCAGAGTCTTTTTCTGGTGTAGTCATGAGGAGCAGCTTCTCCCTGCAGCTAGAGGTCTGCCCAGGGCCGGATTATGTTAGCAGAGGCCCCTGGGCACAAAATGTTCAAAGGGCACCCTCGCCGCCAAAAAAGTAATATCATTTAAATAGGATTTTCACCACAGTCTTGTAAAACTACATTGCTCATCTGAGGGCAACAATATCAAGACACAACACAGCGGTGTAACTCCCTTCCCTCTGTAAACACATCCTGCTTGATCTCACCTCCACCAGGCCAGGACTACAATTCAGATTGTTCCATAACTTAATCACAAAAACTCACTGATACTCGTTAATCTTTCTTTCCTGTCTCTCCTCTCCTCTCTCAAAGCGCTCCTTCAGTTCTTTTGCTTCACAGCCAATGCTGCCCTTCTGTGTCTCTGTCTGTCTTCCCCCTATTTTTCTTTATCTTTTATTGATAAAAAAATAGGGCAATCAGTTTAAGTAAACCTGACTCATACTTTAAAGCATTTGATCATAAATGGAAAATGAATGCAAAGTAAAAACAACTGCTTTTCCTTTTACATAATAATGTTTAATAAACCTGTATCTATATCTCTAAACTCCTGTTTCTCCATCCTCCTCTACTGTCTATTTCCTCCTCCTCTCCTTTTTTTCACAAGTAAAATCATGAGAATAGGGCTCTTGTCTAGGAATGCACAATGTATTGACACCAACATCGGTATCTGGCGATGTTAGTCATTTTTTTACATATTGTAGTGTTCCGATAAGTAAAACTGAGCCAATATTAAAAATCACTATTTATTTCCATCTCTGTAAGAGATTAATGTAATATTTATAACATTGTAAATAATAGTTACTGGCCATAAGAGCATTATCAAATATCTGTATTATCGCAAATGTTTTGATTGGTGCATCCCTACTTTTGACTCTGTCCTCCATGATCTGCTGCCCCAGCCTTTCTGTCCACCTCTTTATGAGTTCACTAAGAATATTACCAAACTGGCAGATAAATGCCAAAATGCCAACAAAGTTAACACTATGTGCTGATCCAAGTAATTCATCATCACCACAGAAACCAAATTCACCTAAAAACTGACTGACAGCAAAGACCTGCCTGAGCAGGAACTCTCACCAGTACCACGTCTCTCCCTCCAGCTGGTCCAGTTTAGCTTTCTGTCCTGCTACCATTGGCTGATGCTAGCAGCACACTGACGCAATGATCAGAGCTTTCATCATGATCACACATGCATTCTGAGTGTTTCCAGTCAGAGAAACCACTAATGAACTGGTTTTATTTGCTCCAAATAAGATGCAGGGGAAACAAAATATATTAGCCTACCTGTTGTCGGTGAACATGTGATCCAGTCTGAAGAAACTTTTTCTCCACTTGGGAAGTGACAGCAGATCATTAGGTTTGGCTCACTTTACCGCCCAAACCTCGATCACGGGATGAAGCTGGATATCTGGTCGCCCGATTATTAAAAGCAGCACCTCCACCATCGAGAAATATGAAGACTGTTTTTTTCTTCCTTAAACTGTGGGCCCCCCAGTGGGCGTGGGCCCCTGGGCCTGTGCCCATAATGCCCATTGGATAATCCGGCCTTGGGTCTGCCAGCTCAGACTCCAGGGCGCACCCCATGGTTTATGTTTCACCTTTTAGGGGGAAGTAGGCGGAAGTGCATGTGGTCGTAGATTTTCACAGCACATATACACACGTGCATGCTTCACAGAAGCGACAGGAAGAGCTTGATGATAAAACTCAGGGATGTAAACAATACCGTTGTTTACCTGCTTCCACGTAATCCCAATCCCACTGAGTCCTTTACACAAACACAACAGCTAAATGTTTAAATACAGTCCAGCAAAGTCCAGCAATTCTGACTCCCGAAGCTTTAGTTGACTCTAACCCACCTTCTTTAATGTTGTTGTGAGAGCTGATCAAAGATCTATCATTCCCAATTAACCAGATGTTTGTCTTATCCTCTCATGGTGCATTCCATTTATAGTCGGAACTCAGAAATTTCTTCTTCTGAGTCGGAAAAATCAACTGCAACGCCTCCTTGAAGTCGGACTTCCCACCTGGAAAATCTGAGATTTTTTCTTGCGCTGACTTCCAATTCCATAATGGCCGCTCCTCGCATCACCAATAGTAGCTGTGGTGGAAACATATTTTACAAGACACGCAAGTAAGAGGACATAAATGTTACATGTAGAGCATGCAACTCTAAACTTAGTCAAATAAAAGTGGTGTTTGCATATGGATAGTACAGCTTAAAACCATGCTTGTAAGAAGTACTATGGCTAACAATGGCTAGCTGGGCATTGCCATATTGGAATCTCGATTTATCCGATTATGTTAACTGGAACACTGGTTACTCTGGTGTGACGTGAAACCCAGCTCCGAGTTCCGACTTCCGAGATATTTGGAACGTATCAATAGAGACAATCCCCCATTTCTGAAAGTGGAGTGCAGAATTATGTTTCTGCTCCCCTGTTCTCTTGATGCATTCCATTTGTTGTCGGAACTCGGAAACTCCCGACTTTTGAGAGGGAAAAATCAACTGGAACTCTGACTCAAGTAAACCCTAACTCAAGTAAACAGCATTCCTGTTAACCGTAAAGCTGTTTACTTGGGTGTGACGTCAACCCAGCTACAATTTCCGACTACCGGGGTAAATGAAACTCACCATTTGACCCTAACAAATCTGATCACTCCCAGCAGTCTGACACATTCACTAAAGGCTTTTAGTCCCAAACTCTTTTACCTGAGAGTTGGTTCAATCTGACACACCTCATGAAGCCACTTCTTCTCACTGTGATCTCTTAAGTGGAAAAGCAAAAGTGAAATGAACACTAGTTCCATATCCATAAGAAATCACCTGGACTAAATCAATAGTTTGGGAGTATTACAGAGTACAGAGTATTATGCTACAGCTTTCTGATAGAATCTCACAGCTTTTGCGGTGATTGGTCAGATATGTTTTCCAGTTACAGTTTCCCTCTGTGTTTTATTAGTTCTCCTGGGATTCAATGGCATCTTAAAGACCGTCCAGGGTTGTCTTCCTCTATTGTCACACAGGAGGGGAGGTGCGCACTCCTTTGGCCTTAGAGCAGGGATCTTGTGCTGGCTGTAGTGTTGCAAGCTGCACCAAAACAGCTGCCAACAAGTTTAGAGGTTCATTATATTTTCACAATCATCTCATGTGCCCGATTGGGGATGAACATTCACTGCAGGACACATGGAATGCTCTGCTTTCCAACCAGACAGGGATCCTTCACATTTTAGAAAAGTCTGGGATTTGAGCTTGTTTTTTTCCAAGGCTCTTTTAACTTGAACTTAAGTTCTAAATGGGTCAGGTTCAGACGGAACAAAGCATTGCCACTAATTCATTTGGATTTTTAGCAAATAAAATCAGGGTTTCATGGATCACAAACTGGAATTTACAATATTAAATAGGATAACCCGTTCCTGATCTTCTCAAGTGTTATAGATTGAGAAACAGGGTTTATTCAAGTAAAAAACAAACAACCACAAAAATTAACAATGAAATAGCCGTTTATCACCCTGCTCAGTTAGAAGCCAATGTCCTCATTGTGTTGAGTCATGATCTGTTGAACATTACTTACATGTTTTGTACTCAGCTGTTGTAAAGACTGGCTAAAAATTCAGTAAATCTGAGCCTGGAGAAGTCTGGATTTGTGAATAAGAATGAGCAACCATGACTACATGATCCTGCAGACATTGTAATTCTGTTGGGTCTTTTTGAACCACTTTGTAGTTCTTATTGCAAGCTTATGAGGTCTCTTGCTGGTAAATTGGGAGAGAGGACAGGTTGCCACTGCTGCGTCTTTAAAAAACTCTCCAAGCTGCTTTTCAGATTACCAGCACTGCAAACTAGGTAATCTCCCCTCAGCACGAAAAGGCTTATATGCCAACTGCAAAGTACTCCCATTTCATTTTCCAGCGCCACCTAACTCTGCTCACCACTTTAATCGGCTTCTTGTTTTTGCTGTTTAGTTCTCACTGTTAGGAGCGTGGGTGTTCTTGTTTACCACTTACTCCTTAAGCCCTCTCAGCTTCTTCCTGGTGGCAGGTGACTCCACCATGGTGTCACTATGCACACAGTGTAAACCAAACACACGTTTTGTCCCTGTGTTTGGTTAGGGGGACATGAGAGAGGGATATGAGAAGGCTGCCCAGGTGTTAGAAAGAAGAATTTACCTTTAAAATTACTTACAATACACCTTTAGCTTTAAAGAAACACCCGAAAGGCCTGAGGATGTCACTGTTTAAAGGTTTGATTCTTCAGTCTTCTCTCTGTCTTTCTGTACTGTTAGCCCTATTGCTGCATGCATAATTGAAAGTTTACAGTTTTAATAGTGTTATCTATACAATATATTGTTTAGGTTTGATGCATAGACTTCCACAAAAAATAAATTGCACTTATAATTCAGTGGTAGATTTTAGTAGGAGATAGGTGGTGCTTCTTCAGTTTTCACACCATGACTGTCAAAGCAATCAGGCGCATCATTTCCCTGCAGTCAAATGTGTTTTTGCTGTAAGTTTAGGAGCCCTCTTTCAGCCAGCTGACCAGCAAGTGCACATCAGGAGATGAGAAGTGATCGACCCTCCTTTACCCTATAATCTCCTGCTCCTCTGAGCTTCCTCTGGCATCTTATGAAGAAGACGATGAAGCATAGAATCAACCCATCATTGGTTTCCAAACCCGATCTTTGATTAACCTTGATAGCGATAAGCAGCCCATACCTAATCTCCAACTTAGAGTATGTGATGGAGCTGCAATTGTTGCCACAACCTTTATGCCCTACCACCAATAAAGATCACATTCAGGTGGTTTTTGCTCCTTATAATCAACCTCCCTTCCTTGTTTTAGCTCAGAGTTTGGTGCAGCTAAGGGGAGTTGTTAGCCAGGCAAGGCATCATCCTCCTGGAGCCAAGAGGAGTGGTTTAACGCTGACCTAGCACTGTGTTGCATCACAGAGCAGTGCATCAAAATCAGTACTGAAGAGTTATATGCAACACCAGCTATGGCTGCTTTTCTATGTTTTTGGAATTGCTTTGAGTAAAAAAAAACAAAATCCCCTCCAACCGCCCACAACAGGATGTACCGATTGGTATAAGCTTCAAACTTGGCTTACATGCACAGCGGCAGATGTTGTGCTCATTTAAACAAACAAAAGAAACCTCCTAATTGGTTTAGAGGTAGAGATTACACTTGGGCCAAAAGGAAGCGCCTGTTGTCCGGTTGTTTAAAAAGATTCACAACCTTGCATGGTGACGGAGGAAAAAGGAATGGAAGATGTGAGTTTTGGGAGATTTCTGGCACATGGCTTCTGTGTTCTGGGGACAACACCCCCTTCCTCCAATGTTCCTTTCTCAGCTCATATGCTTCCCATCAGGCAGAGCAATCTGCATGACGTCAGTCTATGTGTGTGTGTGTGTGTGTGTGTGTGTGTGTGTGTGTGCGTGTGTGTGTGTGTGTTTGCGTGCTCTTGAGGACTGGCAGGGAAAACCAGTCCTGCTTTCCAGATGTGAGAGGAAAGGAGGGACGTGAGGAGAACAAGTGAGACCGAAGAGATGCACTGTTTCAGTCTCTCTGGTGGTCACTGGTATTTCTAAAGTTGGAAGAGTCATTTTGAATCATTCTCATCATTTATTATTGCACTGGAATATATTAGTCTTCCTCTTGCAGCTTTAAAACCTCCCTCTCTAATTTGTAATCCCTAATCCCGTTGCAGTGTGTGTGATAGACAGCTTTGGATGCTACCCAAACATTCTGTTGAACTATTATTCAACCTGACCCCTCTGTGACCTCTCGCCGGCCTGGGATCTGCGGCCGTTAAAACCCAACAGTCAGAGAAAGGGCTGTGGCTCCTTGTCGTTAGAGGACATTTGGTGCAATTAAGCCTCTAAGTGTCCCTCCCTTGATCACTTCTCAAGATAGTGTTTGTAGAGTGAGACTGCATTTCTAAAGGCTAGACGGCCCAAATCCTAACACCCTCACTCCCCCTTTCCCCTTTATGCTGTTTTTACAGTGGGCCAGACCATAAAGTCACACAAGAGGTGGCTTTGGCTGCTTCTTAGAGAGGTCGCAAAGGGTCATGAACCTTCTCTGACACCTAGAAAAGAATCCTGAGAGACGAGTCTGCCTCAAAAACACTTCTGAATAGTTGATGAAGTTGGAGCTTCTGTCAAAGTGCACTTCCAGTTCGATGATTCGCTGTAGTTGGAACCACTGTGTGGCAGCTCAACCAACTAAAGCAACTGAAGCAGATATAAGAGTCTTTTTATTGATTTCATTTTCAATTTTCTGACTCTGACTGTGCCTCCTCAAGTGACCTGACCGATGTGACATGGTCGGAGCCTTGTTGTCTTAGACTTTAGGTTTATATGTCCCCAGGGTCAACTGGTCACCGTTTTACAGGGGTAGAGGCCAGTTCACAGGCAGCACAAGCCTCTCTTATGCCATCTGGCAGTCATAAAACCAGAAAGTCTGACTTTTGGACTTTTCACTTTCTTACTGGGGACAAGCTATAAGGTGGGAGAAATATAGGACTTTGTTTTGCCTTTCGCTCTTCACCTTTTTACCTAAGACAGCACTTTAATTCTTCTTCAAAACAGAAGGTCAGAAGTTCACAATTGAAAGCTGCTTGACTTGATTCGACTTTCTTTAGCTGCTGCTAAAAAAAGCGATTGCGGCTTCTTCACCTCAGTTGTCTTAAGTCCTAATGTAGTAAGCTGCCAAATGGCAAGTCCTCCTTCATCATTCATTGATTGCCTGCAGCAGAGTGCATGCTGAAGGTTGCACAGAGGATGTTACTCTAATATTCATTGCACATCTAGTTTTCCTTTTATCCTCTGTAAACAAGCCTTGATGACTGTAAAGAGGCATAAAGGGACTAACATTTGAAGTATCTGCCTCAGTGAGGGAATTTGACTGGAAACACAGAATAAACAACTAAGCACACACTCACTCTCATACCTGAGGACACTCTTTAGAGTAATCAACTAACCCATCAGTCATGTATTTGTACTGTGGTACCAAGGCAGAACCCACATGTACTGGGAGCACATGCCCATGCAGAAAGACCCCATGGTCATCAACTAAGCTAACATTCTTGACTTTCAAAGACACACACATTCAAACTCCATGTACAAAGGTCCTTGGCTAGGACTTGAACCTAGGACCTTCTTGCTGCAATGCATCAGAGCTCAGAGCTGAACCACAGTAACTACTTCTGTCGACTTGAAATGAATGTATGCATCAAGCTTAAAGATGTATTGGCCAACCCTGGTCACGTATAATCCTTAGAAGTGTCTTCTTCTTTCCGTAACTTTTTAAAGCAGCAAGTTTTACAAACTATCAGTAAAACCCGCTGCTTTCATGCAGCGTCTGTAGTGATGCTGGCACTGTACTGGTCGGTCGTGGTGAAAAGAGAGCCGTGCCGAGCCGAAAAGCGAAGCTCTCGAATTACCCATCTATCTACGTTCCTACCCTCATCTATGGTCACAAGCTTTGGGTAGTGACCGAAAAAATGAGATCACGGATATAAGTGGCTGAAGTGAGTTTCCTCCACAGGGTGTCTGGGCTCTCCCTAAGAGACAGGGTAAGAAGCGCAGTCATCCAGGGAGAGGCTCAGAATAGAGCCACTGCTCCCTCACATTGAGAGGAGCCAGTTGAGGTGAATCGGGCATCTGGTTAGGATGCCTCCCTGGTGATGTGTTCCGGGCACATCTCACCGAGATGATTCCCAGAGGAAGACCTTTTAAACGCTGAAGGGACTATGTTTCTCTGCTGGCCTGGGAACGCCGTGGGATTACCCCGGAGGAGCTGGCTGGAGAGAGGGAAGTCTGGGTCTTTCTGCTTAAGCTGCTACCCTTGCGACCCGATCCCGGATAGGCGGAACACAATGAATGGATGGATGGATGGATGGATGGATGGATGGATGGATGGATGGATGGATGGATGGATGCAAAACCATCCAGATATCTAGAGGCAGTGTCACTCATACCCATCATAGCTGATTCTAGTCCTTCTGACCCTTTGCCATTTAGGACAACCATTCATCAACCTGCCCAGGAAACCTTACAAGATTTTACAAAGCTATGATTTAGAGGAATTTTCTATACTCCACTCATAATGTACTGTAAGAAAATGTGAATTTTTGACTCCATTAAGTAATATGTACCAGCAGGGGGTCACTTAGTTTTTTTCAGCCCCTCTCTACAGGTCAGATCTTTCAAAATAAAACCAGTAGGACTTTACAGACTTCTCTCAGGCTGCATCATTTACATAATGGTGGGGAGGAGAATTGTAATTTAGATTTTGGATTGTGATTCAACCCCAAAAAGATTATCATACACTATCCTGGCCCACCCCCAGTCAGAACCGATGCCTGTAGAGAAGCTGACTGTATTTAGCGGCCCACTAAAGAGGGAGGCCCAGGGCGAAAGTAGGTTGAGGACAGCGCTTTTGTCCCAATTACAGCTAATCCCTTTAGTTGCAGAGAAAGTGGGAACCCCCGCTGGCTTGCTCTGAATACACAGAAAAAGCTACAGGGGTGAGGCTAGCAAAGCAAATGATGAGGGGTTCGGGGGGAGAGTGGGGGTTGGGGGGGGGGGGGGGGGGTCTTCACCATCCTGAAGAGAAGAGAAAGTCAAGACCCATCATCTGCCTTTTGTCTTTGTGATCCATTTGCCTTTTCAGATGAAAACTTACCATTTGCAGCCGGGGCCTGAAATATGTTAAGCGCCGAGACATTAGCCAGACCAATCCTGTTATGAGCATCAGAGCCTAGGGAGGCTAGGGGAGTGCCGGGGTGGGTGGCACAATCTTCTTAAGTGATTAATCACCATGTGAAAGTGAAACCCAGTGAGGAGGGATTTCTCCACCTCAAAATCTCAACTGCATTTCTCCTTTTCTTTCCCTCAGAGAAACATTTTCTCTTCAATTAGAAGAAAAATATATTTTTAAATAGAATGTTTCACTTCAAAATGATTCATTAAGCAACCGGTTCAGGCGAGTTATCACAGGAGAAGTTAGTCTGCTAGAATCATCACACAAACTGGAGAGTTGCAGGAGAAAGCAATTAACAGGGCTGGGTGTGAAAAACAAACATGCAGATCTGGAAAACTTTGGCCCTCATTAGTGCATCAGTTAATGATGTTTCTTAACCCACAGGACTGTGGGTCTCTCTTGTTTCTAATGCAGTGAAAAGGATTCAGAGATGCTGTGTGTGATGGAAAAGTTCAATCAAAGGAGGAGCTGGGTTGTCAGGGCTGGGGGTCAGAAAACATCAAAGTCCTGCAGATTGAGCTCTGTGGACTGAAATGTTGGTGGCTAATCTGTGTGGGTGCCTGCTCTCCCTGTGCATGATTAATCGCTCCTGCTTACAAATGTGTGGGTATGTACTTGTGTGTGGGTACGAGTCAGTGTTAAAAAGGCCGTTTAGGAGGCTGAAACCACAAGCAGTTCTTCTGCTGCGAAGCAGCTCCGAAACACCAACTGATAAGCGGTTCAAGTTGAATTTGCTCGCAATGACAGGAGGAAGCAAACCCTGAGCTGTCTGAGCCCACCCCCTCACCCCCATCAGCTTCATCTTACACCTTCACCACCCTGCAGGAACACATGGGGCTTCAGCTCGTAATTATGAGCTGCTGTTAGTCAAAAGCAAGTGCTGCCCTTTAATAAGACGGTCTGGAATTTCATAACCATCCTCAACTCCCTGTCATCCCTGAGAAAACAGACAGTGTGTTTCAGCCAACAGAAACCAGGTTCTGCTCTTGTTTCTCATGTTTTTCTCCGGTTATTAATGCTGCCTTTCTGTTCATTATTGTCATTTGCAGTTTCATTTAAATGGGGGAAGACTCAGGTTTCATAAGTTTGTGAAACTGGGGGAAAAAAGGATTTGGTCCTAAAAATTGCTGTGAGTTTATCTTTTCAACTCCCTTTGAATTAACTAACAGCTCTTTCTGTAATTCCTTTAAAATGAAAAAAGCATCCTTAAAAGTAATCTCTGTGACATGAACGATTGACCCTTTAGAACATCCCACAAGTTGACAGAGAAACAGTTGAACTTCCCCCAGGTGTTTAACACCTTCCTGTTCTGATTAAAACTCATTTTCTTCAACAACCTTTTTTAAAAAGTGCTTCGATTCTCAACATCTGCTGATACAAGCGGATCCTGATTAAGACTGACTGCTTGTTGTCTGAAGGTTTGCTGATGATTGTTCTTGGATTAGCGGCAGATCAGACATTTTCATTTATATTTGAGGTTTACTAAGCTTCACTCGGTTCTGCATCTTTTAACAGTCTGAATGTTCCTGTTATGTGAATCAGCTAAGAGCTGGGCCCTCTTTATCACTAGGAACTGTTCTGAAGGCAGAGAAAGAACTGGTTTGAAAGTTCTTGCTGGTTTTGAACTGACTCTAGTTGTGTAATACCTCCCATTTATGGTAGGAAATCCGAACGGGGAAGAACACTCTGATGACAGCAGTTATTCCTAGAGCTGTCTAATAAAGATCACTCTAATATAAGTGAATGAAGACATTCCTCAGCTTGCTGAATGATCAGCAGAAGAACCCAGCTTTCATTGTGAGTCAGTTTGCAGCAACGATGATTTGACTAACAGATTTTCTTTGTTTCTCTCTGTTTTCCATGACTCCGTGGCGTGTCCCTGCTGCCGTTTCTTCATCTCTAGGTGAGTGTCACTCTCTGCTCCTCTCTCTCACCTTCAGTCTCCATGGCTGCAGTCATAACACAGCATCAAACGGAGTAGGGGCCTTCGCACGGCGATAACTTACACCGGCTCATTTCACCGCCTCATGCCTGTTGGTTGTCTTGCTTGCAGGGCTTTATTGTAGCCTTTTGGCAGCGTCAGACGCTGTAAACCGAGATTTGTTTGCTCGTTTTGGGAGGAAAAGGCGCAGCAGCGCAGGGAGGGGAAGGGTGCGGTAGTGAAACCCCAAGCGCAGACCAACATGGGTTTAACGAAAATGGCCGCCCGCCACAGGCCTTTGTGAGATGGAGTTGGGTGTAACCACATGCCTATGCTATCTTCCGAGCTGCAGCAGTACATGCAGCAACTACAAACGGTTCGGAGAGCGCTCAGTGAGGCTTCGTCTGCTCCTGCCCTTTGTCTTACAAGCGTTTTGTTTTTTTTCAAACCATGCCCGCCGCTGACTTTCGGTTTGCATCACACCAAACTCTTCAAAGCCACAGAGCACTGTAGACGGTCCAGTCTTACAACAGTCATAATTAACTGTTCGTTTCTGCCTTCCACTTTAATGCCTTCCAGTTGACTCATCTCCATTTCAGCTGCCACTGACAGTCACTGTTGGAGAGAATGCAATCTGTCTGCTCATCTAAATTGTGGGTGAAAGTTCACACAACCACAGAGTCATTGATGTGACAATGAAATCTTAACTCGGTGTCATTAATGTCGTTTTGGAACATTTAGTTCACCAGAAGGAGGCTGGCCTTAATGAGGAACATGTTGTATTAGGGTTGCGCCGATAAGGCTTTCCTGGCAGATATCAGACTTCTGCGACCTGCCAATTCAGATTCCAGTCATTTTTTTCCTCAACAGCACATAATAAATAAATCTGCTGCAGGTTTTTTGTCGAGGTATCGCTTTTGAATTCAACAGAAAAGGTAGGAAACACATAATTAACCCTGCTTATGTCCCCGAGCTTCATCTGATTTTATTAAACGCAGAAAAGTGTCCCAAATAGAATGCTTTTTGCTGATGCACAAAATATTTAAGTGTTCTTCGTTTTGATAAATTTAATGAACAAAACAAAAATGCAATCTTAAAGTATTTGATGTGCCAGTCAGGGACCAGAGCTTATCAAGGAAAAATTAGCTTATTGCGATCTCCGACTGATTGATTTGTGCATCCTTAGTTAAAGTCCTCTTTCCACTTTACGGAACAGAATAGTATTTTTTTATGTGTTTTTGCTTATTTCTTCATTTCCTCCCTACACTGAAGTTCATTTCCTGCCCAACGTTTTAATACTCTCTTTTGAAACTTGCTTTACTCGCCCTGCACCAACAAAAGAGCCAGACGTCCTTCTGTCTATGAAGGGGCCTTCTGCTGGAACAAAAGATCCGCTAGTCCAGCCTCTAGGGAATCTGTGAGCTCATCTGTAAAAGGTGGGAGGGGGGGCAACGGTCACCAGGTCAAGGGTCAGGGCGGACTGTGTTTGTGGCGTAGCAGGGTCTACGTCCTACTCTGATAGGCAGGTCAGTGCACCTTTAGGTTTTTCAGTTTGTGTATTTGGTCCTGGACAAGGGTCAGAGGTCATGTCCTTCACCTCAGCCTGTAAAAATTTGATTATTTTGATAAATACAACCCTGCCAGCTGCTGAGTGTCCACACTAACTAACTAACAGTGGTGAGCCATGTTGTTACGCAACAACATTTTATCAGAGCAGATCGGGAGTTACAGTAAAGGGCGCTTCTCCAACGGAGCTACACAGAGAACAAACCTGGATGTTGTTAGAGTTTCGAAATACATCTGCAGGTTCAAATGCAATAAACATAGTGATGATGTAGAAACCTCTGAGTGGAAAGCAAACACTGACAGAAAAAACAGTGGTTTTAGTCACTTGTAATTAAAGATGGAAGAAATGTTCTGAAACCATTTTAGTTGATGCTGCTGTAATCTCAGTATCACATCAGCGACTGTCGCTTCTCTAAAAGTAGAAGCAGCTGATCACTCTTGTGATGGGCCAACGGAAATCTTTGTTTTGTTCCAACTATTTCACTAAATATGCATAATGTGTTGTTTTTCATTTAGGTTTCACACGTACACCACAAATACAGTAACACGGTTAGTGAGTTACACACAGTCAGAGTAATCTGTCACTGACCAGCCCAGCACACATTAATCACAATAAATGAGTTTAGTGGGAGACTAGATAAATAGGATCAGTTATTATCTACGAATGGCTACTGGGTCTCATCTAGCTGTCGGCTTATTCTGTCTGTGAAATATTCAGTTATTAACTTTTATAATTTAAAGGCCAGCTCTGCAGCTGCTTTCCAAACATCATATCTCTACATCAACTTCAGTCAGTTTAAATTGGAACAGAGTTTTGTTAGAAATTTATTGTGAAGCGTATGCTGGGCTTTATTTTTAAAAGTTCCACCATATCTTTGCCTTTCAGGCTATTTAAGGTCAGGGAAAACTAAATTCTCAATAGAGTTCCAGCTTAGTAAGGTTCTATAGAGCAGTGTTTCCCAACCCTGTTCTGCATGTTTTAGATGCTGTTTAGGACACCTGATTTCAGTTAATGGCTGATTAACAGGCTTTTGCTAAAAATCAATCATCTTAATCAGGTGTGTTCAAACACCTGCAGTTCGAAAACATGCAGGGTAGTGTGCCTTGAGGACCAGGTTTGGGAAACAGTGATCTACTACAGTGGTCCCCAACTTTTCTTTCACCAATGACCGGTTTAATAGCGACAATATTCACACAGAACGGCAGATAAATGCCATAAAATAAAAATATGAATGGCATAAAAAACTGGGTTATTTTTAAATATAATAATAAATGTAATTCCAGTGGGTGCTCATAACTTTATTAGCGTTTCCGTATCATTGCGCCAACAACATAACATCAGTAACATCCTCTCAGCACCATAACGGTCTTTGGTCACTATGGTAGCATTTAACCATGCCTTCAAAATAAGATTTTCCACACACAAAAAAGTATTAAGTGCATGTAAAATACAGTACAACCTACCACAATGCTGAATCAGTGTGACTTGTGACTGTTTCTCTGTAACCAGACGGTCCTGCCTGGGGCAGTTTTAAAGGCTTCATTAGGTGGATGGAAACCACCTATTTTGATAAATCCATATTTCAAGTATAACTCCTGGTATTGTCTGTGAAATATAGGTTTCTTTTTCTAGGAAGACGTAGGCTCTTAAATCTTTTGACTCGACATTTTCGCAAAGATACTTTTCAGAACCCTCTATTTTTAATCATTTTGCTAGTTTAGGGGTTTGTTTTTAGCAGTGACTTACCACATGACAGAGGCAAGCGTGTCGACATGTGTCGAGTGCGTTATAGCCGCATTTAACAGAGAGAATAGACTAAAAATGATTAATAAAACGGAAATACTGTAAGCTATTTATTCTTTCTGTGCGGCCCGGTACCGTTCTGGGGCCCGGGGATTGGGGACCTCTGCTTTGGGGGGCAGCAGAAGAACCTGCTGAGTCTATGGTTGCTGTGGTTTTATCAGTGTTTTACTATTTAATCTTAGCACATTAATTTACTGTTAATTAATTTTTTAACTTTAATTTATCTTAATCCCCGTTCCAGTGTTTCCTCTGTGGGAGCCCTCTGCCCCGGGAGCGGTGGTCGGCTGTGGCTCCCTGGGTGCTGTCCAGGTGGAGCTTGGGTGGAGGTGGGGGTCTTGGCCTTGCCTCCACTGGGCGCCCTGTGTCGGCGCCTCGGCTGCTGCTGTTAATCTACCGCTGCCGGGGCAGATGGCTCCTCTGATGGCGTTTCCTTGCATGGTTCATCTGCACTCGGCCCAGTGTCCTTTTTTACTTTTTCTTTTAACTGTGTGTGTGCATGGGAGATGGGTTGGGGGGGAGGGGGGTATAACTGTGACCATGTTTTTAAATCTGTGGGGGAGGGAAGGGAAGGTGGTTTTATGTGGAGTCATTTTAATCTGTAAAGCACTTTGTGATGCAACTTCTTGTATGAAAAGCGCTTTATAAATAAAGTTTGATTTGATTTTGATTTGTGGTGATTCCCACATTTTCTGTGCAGTAAATGGCCAGACAGCAACATCGCTAAGAATTTATGCTTCAAACAAACGGTGTGAAAACTACAAGCTGCTGTTAGGCACACATGTGAATTAGTGTCTCCAGTGTTTTACGCATTACGTCTGACAGGTTAAAGAGATTCTGGAACTGAAACATAATGGGACTCTATAAAAAACCTGCAGGTCCAGCAGCAGACTTGGTGAATGTAGATTGAGGTGTGTAAATATCATGCGCATACACCTGAACATTGATTCTTTTCATGAGAAGACTCGTATGTCCATGGCTCACCTTTAGCTGCTGCACATTCAGCACGTCCATGTTGCAGCGTCCAGACTGATGGCCTAACAGTGACACCGTCAGTGGAACACATAGCACATGCATGTGTGCGACGGGCGGCACGCCCTTGCAGGTTTTTCTATCATTCAGCTTCCATTAATTTTTAATTGCTTCCTCCGCCTGGCACACAGCTCCACTTTTCACTCAGTGAGCAGGAAGGAGGAGGAAGGACTTTTCCAACAAAGGAGAGGGAAAAGAGAGACAGAGAAGACGAGAAGGAGGAGAGATAAGGAGGCAGGAAATGAGTGGAAGAGAGGAAATGGTTGCAAGAAAAGCTGCTTCCACAAGCCAGATTTGGCTCCACTCCTTACTTCCTCTATGAAACTCCTTTTACTGTCCCAGCCTCCTGCTCCTCCTTACCTTCCTCAAGCCTTTTCTCTTTACTTCATCGCCTTTATCACTGTTAGTGAAAAAGTGAAAAGGAAACCTGAAACCTTTGATAAAAACAGAGGATTTTCAGCCCACTTCCACCATCCCCTCACTGCAGCTGAATCCCCCCTTCTCTCCTTAAATTAAACATCAAAGGGGAAAAGCTCCACTAGGTGCTCTCACTTTGCTGCACCACCAGTGATGCTGGGGCTATATTTCCCAGTTTGAACATCCTGGAGTGCATTTCACACCAATCTCACCTCCTGTGCTGCTGCTGCTGCTGCTGCTGCTGCTGGGGCCTGGCAGGGAAGACAACGTTTCTAAAACCTGGGCTTAAAGCATTCTGCTAACATTCCCCAGGTGAATAGATTCACTTACCATTCCCTTGATTAGATTGAGTAAAAACTGAAATGCACGTGAACAGTGGTGAAGTTTGGAAATTGGCAGGTGAACACACGACCTGCTGTTGGACCTAGAATGTTCTGAGAGGAAGAAATTCAGGGAATGATTTGATTTACTTCCAGTGTTCTACTGGAATCTAGGATGGATTACTAGATCCAAATTCTAAGTATCTTTTCATTTTTTTATGGAATAATTTGACCCTCAATGTGCATGGACATTATCTCCTACTGAAAAACGCACTGTATGTATTTATATCAGAAACTATTCCAAATTAGTCATAGAGAGTAATCTTTAAGCCCTGCTGACTTCTTAGTTCAGCCTTTTTTGCATCAGTAATATGTTCAGCACTCCCTTAAGGACTCATTAATTAAGGGCACCGGGATCATCTTATATTATTAAATTTAATATTATTATTTGGCACCACTATATGGAACAGATAGTCATAATGGATTGTTTTTGAAAGGTTGCATTGATGGTTTTACTGAAACAAGGTGAAGTTGCTGCAGAACAGTCTGCTTCAGTCCCAAAATAAGTGTGTAGAAAGCAGCAGGATGAAAGAAAGATGAGGACAAGGAGGAGGAGGAGGAGGAAGAAGAGGAGGAGGAGGAGGAGGAGAGCTTGCTGGCTCCTTGCCATGCCCTTTCAGTATGACCTTCCTTATAAAAAGCTCGGACGAGTTTTCACCTCCTCCTCATTCTGATGGGGGGAAGATAGAGAAATTGAAGATTTAAGCAAGGCCACAAGCCCCTATTTTATCCCCTTGTTTTATTAGAAGACAGCCAGGTGTAGCAGATGCTCATAAACATTAGCCACCAGCAGACTGCATCCTGATCCCCCCACATTGATTCTGAGAAATTCTTCAGCAGGAACTGCAAAGGAAAAAATAAAGGGGAAGCAAGAAATTGGACAGAAAATCAAATTTTCTCATCGAGGACACAGTGAATGGCTGTTCCTGACTCGGATTGAAAGTATGTGACATTTTCCGAGGTCACGAGACAGAGGACGTCTTCCAAAGCTTATTTGACTGTTAAATAGAGCAATGTTGCAATTAACTATTCCTTAAATTGGTTTGCCAAATTGGATTGGCAGAGTGTGACACAGAGTCTCAGTGGAGGCAGGACCAGTGCTGCCGGCTTACTCTAAAATAGATGCAGGTTTGCGTTACCTCAGGCTTTGTTGCTTCTTTTAATGCTGTTGCTGGTAGAATATAGATTAAATAAAGGCCACTTTTTCACAAATACATCACACAAGTAAGACAGTTTAAAAAAATGTGCAGATTATCATCCTCCATCCCTCTGCTGCCTCCTGTGTCACCGCGACGCAGTCTCTGCCGGCTGAGGCAGATGGTACGTGGATCTTGAAAGGGCACCACTCACCAGTCGTCAACCAACAACCCGGCAGCACCCTCCCCTGAGCCACCTGGTCTTCATGTCTGTTTGACCCTCGTGTGCAGCTCCACACTCATACACAAACACACACACAACTAACGAGTTCACATCACGCTTTAAAATGACCAAACCTGCTCTGATGCAGTCTAGAAAACTATGGTAGTAACCTTTTTGTTTTTTCCAAAGTCTGGATAACTATAAAAAAAAGAGAGTATAAAAATATTTATGTGAAGTTTCAGTTTGAGGCTCTTGCCACTAGTGAATATTGCCTACCGACCCTAAGCAACATCGCATATGGTGCACTTATGCAAGTACTTGTTGCGCAATGACCTGACAATAACATTACATTTCATGCTACGCTATGCAGATGCTCGGTCTGTGCTGAGGAAGATTCACTTACAAAAACATTCGGTGTTACTGCAATATTAACATACCCCACCCTGACGCAGTGAAACACTGAAGTGTGTAGAATTCAGTGTAATGATGTCACTACACATTTAAAGTAGGGCTGAAAGCGAACCTCATCCATACGCAGCTCCTGGAGCAAATAGTTAAACTCTACAAACTCAGAACGCCTCAAGAATGGGGTGTATCCACAACCAGTGCTGATGGGCCCGATGTCGACGTTGTCTAGCTTTATTATGCAAATAAAGCCAAGCCACTCTCTTGATATGATCCGCCATTGTTTATAACATCCGGCAACAGAGGAAGCCCCGTCCATGCTCTCTTTTTTTTGCTCAGCAAGTGGCAGGCTTTTACGCTTCAAACTAGTCACTTTGTGAGCTTTTTTTTTGACGGCGACAAAGCGTGCGGTGTGAATGCGGCATTAGGCGGTTAGGTGTGGATAGTTGTTTTTTCTAAAAACGAGGATATTTGATTTTACTGAAACCCTGCCATGTGTATACATGGCCTAAACCTCTGAAATTAATAATATTAGAGGAAAATCACAATAAGATTAATATTTTTCTGATGTTTATTTCTGGTGATGTGTCCATTCTTTTCCCTGAAGATATCGACTTTAAAGTTCTTTTCCCAGTTTTATTTTCCTGGGGGGTGTGGGTTACCTTAGCGTGGGGTTTGAATAAGACTTGCTTGCTCCAAAACAGATGAGGGGTGTTGTGCCGTCCACAAGCAGAGAGAATGAGCTCATTGTTTATAGTTGAACCTGGTGCTAATCTTTTCTGAAACGCTAACAGCTGCCTGCCGTCCTGCCCTCCTCCTGCCCACCCACCGTCTCTGTTTTAGTCTTAGCTCCGTGCAGACTCCTAAAGACCAACCAGGCGCCTGATGATTGCCAACCTTCCCACTCAGAGATCCATCAGCTCTAACCCAGCCCTCTCCCCAAATCTAATCTAAATGATGAGATCGATCACTGTGGGCTGACTCGCCAGTATTGGGTTGCCTACTGAAACCTTCCCCATCACCACTCAGTATTAGGAAGGGTTGTGGGCCCTGGGATTGGGTAAAAAAATATACACTGTAAAAAGAAAATGCAGCTCCAACCTAAATAAAGTCCTTTAATTGGTCCCAAGTAATTGAGTTTATCCAGTAAGTTTAGCCAGCTTAATTTACTTGAGTTTGTTTAACTTGACAACTTAATGAGCTTGATAAATTAACTTGGATACACTTAATTCAATTACTTGTGAATAATTAGAACAATTTATTTACATTTGATCACCTATTCTTTCAATGTAAATACATTTAGACTCCAGTTCATTATTCATAACAAAGAAAAAAGATTTACTTTCACAGGGGGAAAAACGTAGTCCTTCTGGGATGGACTGGAGAGCTGTTCCCAGTGTACCTTGTTTGATACCATATTGCACTAATTCAACCTTTTCTTCATCTTTTTTAAAAACACTGTACATATACAAATTTCCAAAAAGGCAAAAAAAAAAAACATTGTTTAATTTCTTTTTTATATATGTCAGCTATAATCATAGCTTGCTTCCACCAGGTGTGTGAATGTGAGAATGAATGAATAATGGAGTTGTAATGCGCTTTGAGAGTCTTGAAAAGCGCTATATAAATGCAAACCATTATTATTATTATTATTATTATTATTATTATTATTATTATTATTATTATTATTATTATTATTATTATTATTATTATTATTATTATTATTATTATTATTATTATTATTATTATTATTATTTATACTTAAAAAGCAAAAGAGTGCAAAGTGGAACCAAAGTCTACATTCCTGCTTTGTGTGCACAAAGTTGGCAAAAAAAGCTGATTCTGATTGTGGTATAGTTTAAACTATAAACACATATAAAGACTTAAAATTGAAATAATAGTAGTCAAAACTACAAATTCATGGAAACATACAATCTGGTTATGTTTTATGCAATAGGCAAGTTGCATAAAATAATGAATCAACACAGTCAAATATATGCAAAAATAAATTAATAAAAAGTCCAGTGACCCAGGAGGGTTGAAGAGCAAAATAATGATCTGCTTACAAAGCTGAATGTGGTCAACTCATTTAAACACTAAGTAATTGTTGATTGTTGATTATGATGATTTGTTGATCATTTAGAGCCTAATTTCCCATTTGAGGATTTACACAGCCCTAACAGTATCAGTCAACCACAACACCTGCAGGTCGAGACCTTTGGAAGAAGTGGACCAAAGCTGCAGCCCAGCAAGTTAAAGCAAAGGGTTTGTCCTCCTTAACTGGCTTAAGTTCCCTCATTAGTCTCGGACTGTTAGCACCTTGACCTCCCTCTGATTAGATCTAGTCATTTTCAGTTTTTCAAGAATGCCAGCTTACACTACGGCCCTTCTTTGGCTGGAGTAGCTGTTGTGAGCAGCAGAGTTATTCTCTGCAGTAAAGCTCTTTGTTTGTGGTCTTCGTACCTTATCCTTTGTTGAACTACAGTCTCTCTCTCTCATGATGGGAGGAAGTGGTGGGGAAGGAAGGAAAAAGGCAGCTTTCTCTTTTGAACTTCATAGATCTCGTTCAGTCCTTAACTTATCAGCCCAGGTCTCATTTTGGAAGATTAAATTATTAGGGGAAAAAAGAAAGACGAGTCAGGGGGAAAAGAAGCTAACTAAGGAAAGATTATAGCTAGTGGAAAATGTCCAGACCTGTCAGTTCCAAATGGAAACAATACTTTGATTCCGCCAAGCCTGTGATAGAAAGACAGATGTACACCAACTCAGAGCAGCAGACAGATGTTCAACCTTTCTGCTCACCAACCAAACCATCCGCCCACCTAGCCACCAGCCAATCAGAAATCAGGTTGTGTTTTCATGAAATGACTTTGAACTTTAACTGGCTGAAAGTTTGCTAGTTTTCCAAAATCTTTTCCTCTATCCGGCGACAAATCATTAAACATGCCATGACCTGCTTTGAGATTCTCTCAGTATGCTAACTTCATAAAAAAGCTATACCATGAAATCTTATGAAAATCTGATAAAATCTACGCATATTTAGAATGGAATAGACTAGAATAATCCTTTATTATCCCACAGAGGAGAAATTCAGCTGTAACATATGTACAGTAATAACAAAATTACAAATCTAAAGTACTTAATCTATCTAAATTACAAAACCTGTCAATAAAATAAAAATGTCAATATGTAAAGAAAAACCTCGAACATTCTTCCTATAGGTCAGTTAAAGGTGTCTGATTCAGAAGGCCAGGCTCCGATAAGGCCTCCCAGGCAGACCAGCAGTGAGCTCCCTGAGGGGAAAGAAGCATCTTACTCGACCGGCCCTGCTCGTAAATCAGTGCACTGGCTTTATCTGGAGCTTCTCTGTTATACAAACAATCATCCAACAAAAGTTCCAGCTTTGGTTTGAAGAACTCATGTTTTTTCACTTTTAAATGCAGAGATGAAAAGTGACTGTGTGATCCACAGCACTGCTAAAAAACACAATGTGAAAAAGTCTGTCTGGGAATCTCAGTCTGCTCTGCCTCAGACATAACAGATGAGTGTGATGGGAGGATGGAGGGAGGAGGAGGAGGAGGGTGTTGCATAGTTTCTACATTCAGTTATGTAACAGAGTCTTGGCTACAGAGGAAATCAACATGATGATCATAGAGATGTTTGCAGCAGGCTGAAAGAACTTATTCTACAGAGTGTGTGTGTCAGGTTTAGAAAGTGAAAATAATGTCACTCTGCAGTTTTAGTGCATTGTTTTCTAGGTTTTACACTCAGGAATAGTAACTGTCATAACCGCCAGAGCCAGACAGGACAGCAAGGTGACTATTCGGCTCGAAGAAAATATAAAAATGTGTGGTGGGTTGCTGACAGACAGCTGACATGGTCCAGAGACAACTGATAGAAGCTCTGTGACGTCCTCTGCCAGAGTCCTTCTCCCTGGCTCTTGTCTCTGTGTCACGTAGACTTTTCCCACAGCCTCCATCAGTGCTCCCTCCCTTCCTTTCCCTTTCTGTTCTCCCTCTCTCCCAGCCCACATATCCCAGAGGACCGCTGGGTTGGCTCAGGGCAGCGGGGCTGATTGTCCGCAGCGACAGACGGCCGACCGCTCGGCCTGGCGCTGCTCAGTGTCAACTGACAGTAACTGTATACATAAAGGATGTGCTTCTTGATGAAACTGTACATCTCCGAGGAAGAACAGCTCATTATTTATGAGAGCTCTTTAAGTGTTTACGCTGAGGAAGGCTTTTTAGCCACCAAACAAGCCACCAAGCTGGTTAACACTGTCCGGTTCTGTTTTAACAGCCAAAACAGCAAATAATGCAAGCTGAAATCACACTGGACGAGGAATGGGTTGGTTAAACTAGGTCAAAATGTAGTTTTTAGTGCATTGTTGGACTGTAAAGACATTACAGTTGATCCATTTCTACTGATTTACACTATAAATTCATACATTACTTTCCAATCATGTAGACCGATTAGATTAGAGTCATGTGACTCCACTCCATCCAGTCTGTAAGAAAAAGGAAGGAAAAAATGGTGGACAAATAGAGAGCTGGTCGAGGAGTAAGAGGAGAAGCCAAAGCCCTATCTAGTGAAAAAATAAGTTTGTTTTTTTGGCGGTTGGGTAGTTCTTGTCCATTTATCTTTTATCGAAGTGAACTACTCAATATATCGTGATTTTGATTTGAGGCCATATCGCCCAGCTCTAAATCAGAGGACACAGCACATCAGCCACAGTCTCCGCCTATGAGTCTCAAAAAGAGTCGAACTCTTTGGTGTCCTCACAGTAGTTGGTCAGTCAATCAGGACGATACTCGTCCGTATCACGTTTTTTTTTCGCACTGTGTTTTTCTATGTGCGCTACACTTTCATCCACGTGAATGACTTGCATCGGATTAGTGACCTAAAGCTCAATAGAACTGAACATTCTTTTCCTTGGACTAACAATGTTTGATGGAATACTGCTGTCTACCAAAAGGCCTGAAAAACTTCTGATCAGATCACAAGAACGTCTGGCTGCTTGATGAATGAATTTAGACTTTTGCACAGCACAATGCACCACAAAATGTGAAGGCCTGTTTTATCTCCTTTTGTTTTCCACTGATTCCAAGCTGCCCTGACATGTGTGGGTTTCATTAAAGAGTTTTCATGTTAAGGGAATCTTGGAAGGAAGTTTTTCTCGTTGGTTCTCTGGCCAGGAAACGTCAAACTCCTGAGATTCGTCATTTGTCCCATCTGGCAGCTTCAGTGGAGGGTTTGGACGGGGCTAAGCGCTTACATAACTTAAACAAATATCTGACATTTTAGGGGATTACCTCATAGGAAGGGATGAAATCTGCTAGGTTTGACTTGTTTTTATGCTGGGCTGTTGCAGCGTAAAAAAGATTTGGTGTCTGCTTTTGTAAAGAGCAGGATCCTCATTTTCCATCATAATTACAGCAAAATAAAAAAAAAAAACATCTCACAAGTGGTTTAATCACCACTTAGAGCTTCTCCTGCACCATTTGGAGGAGAATTTACAGAAAGCTTGGAGTGTTTTTTTTCCCTCTGAACTCTCCCTGCAGCCTTTAAAGCTCTTGTGGTTGAGCTGGAAGTGCTGTAAAATTGGGCGTGAGTACCTCACCGAGATGGAGGGAACAAGAAAAAAAACTGCATTCGCACATGCCGACTAAATGATGGATTTTATTTGGCCTCTGTTTGCAGAGCCCAAGCTCTGCTTTGTTGGACTGTTATGTCGGTTTCTATGGTGAAAAACACAGGCCATGCCAGACACCGAGTTGTAGAGGGAATCAAAAAATGAGAGAGGGAAACATGTGCAGGGTAAGGAGGGGTGGAAATATGATTCCAAGAATTCAGAGGGTGTGGAATCACAAGGAGCCAGCCATGGCAGACAGAAAGTGTGCAGCAGAGCAAGCGAGATGTGAGAGGAGAACCCAAACCAAAGTGTTCAGAACCTGCATCAGAACAGCTCTGTGATCGCAACCATAATGGTCGGCTCATTTAGTTCCTGGTGGAATCTCCATGCGTCAGTGCATGGCCTCGAACTAGCGCAGTGTGGGAGAGTCAGAGTTTTTTTTTACGTCCAGCATGAGGTATACGTTTTCCTGCCCGTTTGTCTATTACCAAGATAACTTAAAAAGTTATGGACCTATTTCGATGAAATTTTAAGGAAATGCCAGGAACAAATGACAAATTTTGGCGTTGATCCGTCATGAAGCGGGTATCCACCCAACGACCAGCGGCGTTATGGTGGACTCGTTTTCACAGACGGCTGACCTTGCACAGCAGCCCCGCTACACTTGGAGCATATGCACAGCAAATGAATAATTTTATTGGAAAAGTACCAAAAGTTAGAATTCGATAACAGGGGGATTCGGGGGTGGGGGGTGAATGACCCTGGCACAGGACTGCTCTCTCTGAGTGCTTTTCTAGTTTTTGATGAGCTCGTTATTCGCGCTTGTCACTTGTGCAAATCTTGGTATTTGCACAACTCGTAAAAACAGAAGAGGCTTTTCTAGTTTGAAACAAGCCAGTTTATGGAGGATTTTTTTCTTAGCTTCTTTTCAAAAGATAAAAAGAAATGTGCTACACTCATAAATTCCCAGTCATCAGCACAAAGAAACAGAAAGTGAGACATAGATTTCGAGGTCTCGGGTGCGAGTGGCGGCACTTCTTCGCCCCGGTGCTTGGGGTCCGGTGCTCCGCTGACTTCTGTTAACTCTAATCCCACATTTCAACATGAACTCAGCTGCCTCCTGCGCATCCTCTTCCTCTTCATGAATGAAAGATGAGGCGCATTAACACTCACTGACAAGTGATTGATAGTATATGTGTGTGTGTGTGTCTGTCTGTGCATGTGAGGCGAAGAAGAGATGAGGAGCTTTAGCTGTGTCAAAGGTGGATTGATGGGGGAGCATTTTATTTTATTTAACAGATTGAAGTGGGTGAAAGGTCAGAGCTGAGTGCTATGCTTCCATTTCCTTGATTAGTGTGTGTGTGTGTGGGGGGGGTGGGGGGTGAGAGAAAGCAGATGTTTGGACTAAATCTTTTTGTAGGTGTGTTGTATATGCAGCTGCATTAAACCTTCCTTTTCATGTCGGCGCGTCCGCAGGCCCAGACCTGCTCGTCTGCTATCGCTTCATCTTTTCACAGCTTAGCTAGTGGTATGCAGCTCACCTGCAGAGAAAACACTCCCACACTCAGACTGTGCCAGCACACACACCATTTTTCTGTGTGTGTGTGTGTGTGTGTTTGTTTGTTTGTTGGCACAGGGGAAGGCACAGTTACAGAGTAAAGAGGTAATGCAGTCAGTACATATTGGCACACAGAGGCTCAGGAGTGAACGTCGGTGCATGCAAACACACAAATATATTTACACTTCTCACAACCAGCGTTGCCCGTCTGCAAACAGGCGGAGTGACTCACTTGTAGTTTCCCACTCTTTCACGCTCACACATACACACACACACACACATGGCCACGCATGCACACACAATCTGGCCAATTTGATGGGCAAACAGATGTCATGCTGACCAAAAACACAACAACAGCGTGGATGTTGTTTCTGGCAGGTCACAGTGATCCCGGCTCTGTGCTGTGAGTGCTCTGTGGATCTGTTTGCGCTCGGCGACATGGGTCACAGACAGACTGTATATAAAGATGGACAAAGCCTCCGTGACGTCACCTGTAGGTTTCTGAAGAGCTGAATTTTAAGCCAACTGGGCGGTTCCCCCCACCGCTATCTTGGCTCCGTCACACGACTCGTCACATCCGGAAGCAGCGTTAACCTAAATGCACAGCAAAAATATTATTTTACTGGTCTGTTAGTGCAATCAACACCACAGCAAGCAAACTTTGTCCAATAAGTGCTCGATTAACATCTGAACACCAATAAACATTACAGACGCAACTGATGGTCAAGTTCAGAGAAACAAAATGGCCTACACTTTTACCATGAGGCACATGCTGCGGTCTTCTCTGGAGCAAACAGAGGGGAACAAGTCACTAGCCACCAGCGTTAGCGCTGACAGCTCATCTGAGACCTGTCAATAAAAAAGACATGCCCCTTATTATTAATAGTTTTAAGCTTAAATTAAATCTAGGTCTAGGTTAGTTGAGTTATAAAAGAATTCACCCTCTTCAGAGTAAACTTGACCTATTAAACCTAAAGTGTTTTTTTGAACCAGGCTGTAAACATGTTTATTTCTGCTGTGAAGTTGGCATTTTTAACATGGGAGTCAATGGGAATTTGCTGCAGAGTAGAAAACAACATTACCACTTGAAAACAGTCAGTGTTCCTGTTTAGATAATACTTTGCCCATGTTTGAGGGTAAAACATCCTTAAATCATGTTGGTGTTTTGATATTTCAACAGCCTTGTTTCCTAGCTGTACTTGAATGCAGCATGGGCAGCTATTTGCAGCATTCCTGTCATATTCAGTGTGAATATGATATTGTTGGCTTTTTCAATTAGAGATGCACCAATCAGAGCCTTGTGGCTGATTTCTGATAACTGCTTTCACCTGTATGAAGCAGTCTCCCTGTGTTTACCCCAAAGAATGGTCCTGAGTGTTCAATATCTTTTTCTTTTTCTCCCATTTCCCTCCTAACTATATAGATTTGTTTTGGGTTAATATTTTACATTTCTTGTAACAAAACTTCACTTTTTCCCACATGCATCCTCGTAAACCAACCAATCAGACGGTTAGCGATGCCATGCTTCCAGACCTGAGACCATCCTGGCCAGCTCTGAAACTAATGGGCTGTGACTTCAGAGCTGTCTGCTGGTTGCGAGGGCATGGCTGCCGGCCCAGATGTGTCCGTGTGGCAGCTTCTGAGGGAGGGACGACCGTTAACACATCCACCAAACAAACCTTGATTGATGGGAACAGCAGCCGGTTCAATGCTCCAGCCCCTTTAGACGGAAGCTGGAAGCGGCCCCATTCGGCACAAAACACATGTGCCTCTGCATGTACGCGCTAGCTTCTTCAGTTTGCTGTGGCAACAACAACAAGCTGCAAGTCCTTTCAAGGTTTATTAATGTGTTTTGCTCTCAGCCTTCAAACCGATTTTTTATTAATCTTTTATCACCTGCAAATAACACCAGGCTGTTGGATAATTACAGTGTTTCTGAAGGGGGACTCACTGTGAAGATCCAGAATCACGCTGAGAGTTAAGGAATGTTTTGATATGTTCTTGGAATTGTGGGATTTGTTTGGGGGGGAACCCTTATGTGAGATGGTACAAAACTGTTTCCTTTAAGGCTACGGGGAGAAAAAAACAAGGCGCCTCGTTCTCCTCTGCTTCCTTCTCCCTTCCCTCTGAACATGTTTGTAGTGCAGCCGACTCCCCTCAGGCACACACTTAATGCATAACCAGTTATTTTAATTAAGACGGATTCCAGTGAGGAAAAAAAGTGCTATCCCTGCAAGCAATACACACAGACACACACACACACACACACACACAAGGAAACGGCAGCTTGGTGTCGTCTGTTTTTTCCTCCTGCTGTATATCTTTTTAATTCCTTCTCTTTGAGCTCATGTCACTCTGAGGCCATGTTGTTCAGTGAAGCGCTGAACAGCCGCAGTCCAAGCAGAAAGCACGATGGCCGCAGGACCGACCTGAAGAGCTTGACCCCAACCTGCTCTCTGAACGACCCCAGACTTATTTAACCACTTGTGCTTTTTTTCTCTCCACCCCCGTTTAGTTTTTATGACGTTGTCACTTCGCCTGTCTCTGTTGTGTCTCTGCACCCCCACGCTACAGAATGCAGCGGAACAACAAACCCAAATAGTGGCTATAAACTTCAGACTTTTTTATGGCCGGGGTCTGGTTTCTCACCTCTGGGTGAACTCCTCTAACAGACACCTCTATGCTCTTGTGTTGGAGCTGAAAAACAAGCCAACCCCAACTTCACCCTGTTCCTGTCCTCTGGATGACTCCAGGAAGACCGAGGTGTCCTTTGTACCACATTGGCCTGCTTTATTGTCCACCTTGTTTACTACCGGGTTTGGACTGAGCTCATTGAATCAATTTGTTTTCTGTAAGGACTGGTTTAGGTCCCCGCTTCCTGTCACTTAGAAAAAAGTCAGTATTTGTTTACTTCCCAACATCTGCAACAACAGACATGCTAGGAAGGAGATGCATTCAGCTCAGGAACACTTTCACCTTATGAAATGTGGCCTGCCTCATAACCTTTAAACAAGGTGCTAGAAAAGTCTGGAAAGGTATTGAATTTGCTTTACAATTCTCTAGGTCTGGATAATTATGGGAAAATATTTGGTTTTCAAATTTTTTTCCCTTCTTCCATTTTCTAAAGGGACAAATCAGACAATGCATGGTAACTGCAGTGACTTTACATAGATTTATATTCACATAACATGCTTTATCTTTGATTTACCCCATCACAAATTGTTTTGACCAACTTATCCATTGTTTTTTTGTTTTTTTGGGGGGGGGGGGGGGGGGGGGGGTTTGAGTCACTGACTAAATGTATAATCAAGAAAAAATCAATATAATCTACAATTTAATGTTTTTGGACTTTGAAATGTTTTTTGTTCAGGTTAAATGAAAACTTTGCTTTTTAAACTGACTCTAGTTAAAATGCCAAAGTATGAAACCTCTTTTATTGTTTACAAATGTAGTATATGTGCCAATGTTCTCAAAACATTACTTTAGCCAACCTGCGTTCAGTGTTAGATACAACAGCCCAGGAGATTGTTTATTTTAGTGTAGAACCTGAGAAACCTGAAAAGCAAAAATATGTTGGAGTTTATGGAGCTGCTGGACATTTCACCATTTTGTAACTTTGAAATTCTGGTCATTTCGTGACTATTTTTCACTCCAATTTACAAGTAAAGGTTTTAACCTTTATCTACAGTCCTTGATGGTTCTGGGAAGCCTTTCCCTTACTCTGTCTTTATGCACTCACCTGATGCAACAAGGATAGGGTCCTGGATTTGTGCCTGTTGGGAGTATTTCTTTTGGATTCACTGCTAAATAGAGATTGGAATTAAGGACCTTTTTTTCCAAAGAAGCAAAATCAGTTCTTTGTGTTCCTCTCTTTTGTCTTGAAGGGGGGTGAGATAGTTGGACAATCTGACCCTACAGATGGAGGTTTTCTAGGTGCACATTCCTTGCAGTGTTACTGAGGTTTTCTCCGATTTATTCCAAGATAAAGGAATGACTAGAATTCATTTATTAAAACTTAATGGCAAAAGACTATCTACGTTTCTTTATATTGCTGCGGATAAATGAATAAAGATTCCTTCAGTACATACAACAGTGTGAAAACAAGCTAAGGATGATTGATTGGAACTGTGGCTAAAAGCTTTTCTGTATGTTCAGTCTAAAAAAATGAACAATGTTTGATGAGGATTTGACTTTCTGAAAGGATTCTGCTGAAGAGTCATTCCTTCCTACTGTCGCCATATGCTTTCTCAGGATGGAGGATTGCTGCTATCGACTGGACTCCTTTAGATAAACAAACTGTATTTTCTAACCAGTTGACATATGATCCATAGTATTATTTATTATTAGTACTGAATTGTATGTAACTGAATTTTAATGTGACTATATGACTGGAATGATTTGAATTGATTTGAATTTAGATCAAATTTGTTTTAGACCAAATTTGACCAATTAATTGCACAAGTCGGATCTGTTTGGTATAAATGAACTGAATGTAACTGGGTTGAACTGAATTTTGACTTTGATTTAAGAGACATCAGTTCGTTTTGGTGGAGTAAACCTATTGCAAATCAGTATACACAACAGTTTTCACAATATGCATAGAAGGTACAATTAGGTTATAGAGCTAGGAATTTTACTGTTGTAGGAAAGAGTCAGCTGCTCTAAAGTTAGATCTCATATTCGAACTAAATAGGACCCCAGTCTGATGAACACCCTCCTTATTAAGATCCACGTGTCATCCGGCTGTAGGGCTTGTACTCTAGAAATAAACTTTGACTTGACTTTTTTGTTGGCTGTTAAGATTTAACTAGCGTTTCTGCTGGTTAATAAAAGATTTTAGTATTTACTTTACATGTAGAGCCGATAGAAGAGTCTCTGATTTAGCTGACAATAAACCGGGCTGGTTTAGTTTGATGGAAAGTTACTTGTTAAGAGTTTAATCTGCTCAGCAGGCCATCTGCTGCTGTCTCTGGGATTAAATCTCCTGACCATGCAACATGTGAGTCAGACATGCACATTCATCCTGAGGAAACACATACAGATGAATTAGTGCACCAGTGTTTCTCAGAGTAAGATTTGAGGATGTCGCTTTAACCTGCTGCCCGGTTGGCCAAACGATTCTCCGCCTGCAACTAAAGAGCCATGATTACCATTTTATTACAGCATGTCATTATTCTGATGCTATCAATAGAAATTAATTGGCCGACAATTGATTTACAATAACCCTCCCCTCCATGGTGTGGGTCCTAGGAGAGCCTCCAGCGCTCATTGATTGGTTCCTCCTGTCCACTCTGTTTGAATGGCCCTAATGAGGCTTTCACCTTTCACAGGCTACACTGCAGAGACAATTTACTGCTGGATTTAAAGAGATTTATCTGCTTTTACCCAGACGTGGCCTTTTCAAGGTAGACCTGGCCCCTTACCTTGCTAACAATGGTCTCTGCAAGGATCATCAATGCACTCCCAAATCACAAAGGATAATAACTTTCAGCTAAAGAAGCACTCTGGAGGAAATGGACAGTCACATGATTTTGAACCAATTTCTGACCTCATTTTTGTTTATCACTCTGACCTGTCGATACCTATTGTACCTGATTTTGAAATCTCTTTAAGAACTTTAATAGAAGACATTAAAACAGCATTCAATGTATTTTTCCAGCTATCATGTAAATGTTCATTGATTGTTTCATTAGAAGATGCAACATGCAGCTAGCATGACTAAAGCAGCAGACTCTGTATTTTGCTTTTGTTTAACCCTGAGTTATCTGCTAAAAGTCCTGCTTTCTCTCGAAGCCTTAATGAACCACAGACATATTGATCTACAGCTTGTTATATCACTGTCACAGGATGTGCTAGATATTTTTGTTGTCTGTTTTTTTGTCCGACAGGTTCACAAAAAAACGGTCATATTCTATATTTACCTGTCAATTTTTAAAATGATAACATATTCAAAAGTATTGTATTCATTTTAAATCTGAACAAGCTGAACTACATATAATTACATTGGGGGTTTAGATGTTGTTCTGGAGGCTGAGTCTGTGTTCCGCTGCTACACTAGAAACTGGAGTTAAGCCCCACTTCAGCCAAAGTTTATAAATTAGGGGACATTTCTCCAGTTAAAGCGATCAGAAGTCAGAAAGACTATAAACGAGTCATTTCCTGACCTGCAAGCTATTACTTCAGCAGGAGGAAATGTTGCAACATGCACCGGTGGTTGGCACGAGACCGGGCTCTTGGGTGCGATGCGCTCCAAAGCCTCAGTAACTCTTCAAAGTGCTCTCAGCTCCCGGATAGCGAGATGCATTGAGTATGGTGTCCAGGTCTGAGATGATGCTCAGATGCTCTCATGGGAAACTTTTTTTGAATTGATTTAGTTACCAGTACTCTGTGTGTAAAGTTGAAAATGTCTGCGCTTTCGCACCAAGTTGTCAGAGGTGTGAATATTTTTTTGTCAAAATAACGGACGACCTATAGATTTTAAACCCCCCGTCAAATACGGAAAATATTCGGTTAACGCGACCGTTGATCAATGTGCTTCCTCTGCATTTCAATTTCTTACTGATTCTGAAAACAGCTAGCTGTGACTCGTCTTTACTCAGTATTAACTGTCACATGGAAGAGTGTTGTTTTCAGCCTGAACTGCTAAGATGCATTCAGATCAGATTCTTGAGTTCAGCAGGTCTGATCACCAGCTGATTTCTATGCGCAGCCCTAGAACTGACCCAGTCTCTTTCTTCTTTGCCCACAAGCAGTGAGACTTCATGTTCCTTTTAGCACACCTCTACTTTTTCCTCCCCACACCCAAACAACAGCAGTGGAGCAGAGCTGGCATGTTTCCAGGAGTTTGTGCCTCTGCTGGTAAAACTGTTCAACAGACTGATTGGAAGAGGACTGGAGGGGGAAAAAAAGCTCCCAGCTGGCCATGGGGCATGCAGAACATCATTAGTGCCAAGTGTCTGAAAGCTGTCGAAAAAATTTCCGTCACAGCGCAACTGGAGTGCTCACTAACAACCCAGACCATTATGCTTCTACTCCCTGAGCAGGCCTACAGACTGAGAGCCCTGCAGACACTGAGAAGCAGCTTCAGTGCATTCCAGCAGCCGTCTTCTCTCACCTCATTCGCTCGTGTCATGAGTCCCCAAAGAGAGGATCTCACCTCGGGGGAGAAAAAGGAAGAATGTGACAGCGTTCGGACCCTTCCCAGGCCTTTATTATCTTTATGAATCCAGGGGCAGACAAAGCTCACTATGCTCTCCATAGTGTTCCCCTGTGGGTTGAGTCTTTCAAGTGTTAGCTCCAACTCCCGGCTGCCGGTTAATGACGGGTAATAGCTGCGGTTTCCTGTTGCAGCGTTACGGGAACATGGCTGTTGCCTGTTTTGTCAGAGATCTTCTAGATGCACTGTTTAGCCTTTGGAGGACATGACCTAATGTCTCTCACTGAAACACTTCTCTTTTTCTCACAAAGCAGCTGCTAACTTCCTGTCTGGTGTGCTTGTTTGAATGGGGTACATTATAGGCAGCTCATCTTTTTAGTGGCCGGGCATTGAATGGAACATGGTGTTAAAAAAGCTCCAGGCACAGATGCAAATGATGCCTTTCTAATAAAAACATACATGTGACAACATCTAGAAGAGTTTCATTGGTCTTTAGGTGCAGTAAAGCTTTCCTTCTATCTGCTCTGATGGTGGCACTGCAGTGTTTACTGTGTGGTAGCTGGTTATTCCAGGCTTAACCTTGTGTTGATTTGCTCTGTTCCTGTTCTGGAGATTGTATAAAACATGCACAGATGTCTTCGCAAAAGCAGATAAAAGCAGCCAGGAAAGCCAGTGTTTTACAAATATACTGTATATACATACAAAAGTACGCAGTATTAATATGACTTAAGACTACTTGGACAGCAGTATCTGTACTTTGAATGCATGTATCTTGCGTATCTTCTGAACCAGGTGATCGATGTTAATGGTCACAAAAGCCTCGTTTCCACTGAGCAGAACGGTGGGGCTCGGTCCACTTCGCTATTGCGTAATTCGGACTTTTCAGGTCTACTGAACTCTCCGTGACCAGGCGGGGTTTACCCTGAACCCTTGCGTGGCGTCACACTGGAGGGACGAGGAAGTGGGTGACGCGTGAAAAACACAGAAGAAGAGGAGGAAGAAACAACAACAATGGAGTCCATCCAACAGCTCATGGTTGTCTTTATTGGTTTTTTCTTTACACTAATAAGACCGCTATGTTTAATAAAAGGCTCCGTGCGGACCAGAGGACCGCTGTGTAAAGTTGTCGTGTGGGTTACGTTTAAACTTACTGCAGTGTTTATGAGTTCACCCACTCACAGGACTGCATTATGTGACACCAGTAGCTCCGCCTTAACAAAAAGGCGGACTGCACTGGACTGAGCTGAACTGGACCGCTCAGTGGAAATGAGGCAAAAGAGAACTGCTATCACCATTGGCTGATTTTCTAATATGGTACAGCCTCAGATTAAATGGTTTTGGATTTGGATTTTTAATTCTATTCTCTGCGCTACAGGGAGCTAGTGTAAGGACTCTAGAACTGGGGTGATGTGCTCTACTTTCCTGGTTCTAGTGAGGAACACGAGCGGCAGCGTTCTGGATCAGCTGCAGCTGTCTGATTGACTTTTTAGGCAGACCTGTAAAGACACTGTCGCAGTAATCAATCCGACTAAAGATAAACGCATGGATGAGTTTTTTGAGGTCCTATTGCGGCATTAGACCTTTAATCCTAGAATCGTTCTTCAGGTGATAGAAGGCTGACCTTGTTATTGCCTTTATGTGACCCTGGAGGTTCAGGTCTGAGTCCATTACTACACCTAGATTTCAGGCCTGATCAGTAGTTTCTAGCTGTATTAACTAAAGCTTTGTGCTGACTCTTGATCGTTCCTCTTTAGCTCCAAAAATAATTACTTCAGTTTTCAATTCAATTTAACATAACTAAAAGTCCATGTTTATTATTTTTTTTGTTCTGAAATGTTCCATTTAAGCTGGACAGCTGATTCTACTCAAGCGGCTGTTCCATCCTGCAGACGGCTCTGCAGACACTTGTTTTTCTCTGTCTCTCCACATAATGACACTCGAAGACCACCGCTTACTCCTCAGCGGGCATGAATCTGTAAGAGCCTGTTCCTTCATGTCGGACGATGGACTCAGCATGGTGCTCTCGCTGACCCCACATGTCTGCACATGCATTAGTGCAACCGCACACGACCCACTTAACACGGCGCTACAACAAACAAAGCCGTCAATAGGAACAGCCGCCTTTTTATGCAGCATATAGTAAGCCGCTGTTGCACTTGTGAGGCGCCCAGTGTGATGAGCGTTGGGTTTGAAAAGCGGGCAGAGCCCGTCAGACCGTGGCCTGGTTAGGATGGTGCTGGTGTCAAGTCACAGAGCCTGAAACAGCTGACAGTTTAACCTCATCTTACCAAACACACAGGAAGGAGAGAAAAAGAGTGCAGACTCTGGCCATCAGAGCTCTGCACTCTCAAAGAGTTGCTCTGTGTAAAGGCAACGGTTGATCGTTGGACAACAGCTTAGCTGAAGAGGAGCTGTAGATCTGCAGCTCATGTTAAATAGTTGCTGCAGATAAATATCACATTTTTTGAAAGGGTGATCCAGAATTTCCACCCTCACTATCAGTTTCAGATTGAACGCAATGATCTGAATGGCTATAACCTGCTGAGCAACATTTTTTGTTCAGGCATAAATTCTGGGAAGGATGGTTCTGTTCTCAGACTGATCAGAAGTGTAGCTGCCCGGTTTATTTCTTGTCGAAATATTGAGAAAAAAGAACAGCCTCTGCAATCCTAGAAACAATCAGTCTCGTGTGTTGACACAGTTTGTCCTGGTTTGTAAAGATGAGGATTGGGCCTGGACAATTTATCCATCACGGCTGACCTCTACTAGTGTTAATCCTTCAGTCAGAGCCTTCTGCATCCTTCTCTGACTGCTGGTCCTCACATGTCTCAACAAATCCCGCTTCAGGCAAAAAGCATCTACTGCACAGACTGGCGTAGCTGGGAAAAAGTGGAGGATTTCCTTCTGGATATTTGTTTCAGCTCCTGTCAGTGCGGCTTGCTTCTCTGACAGGAAGAGCAGCAGTTTGCACAGAGTGCCAAACATTTCCACATACTAAATTCGCAATACTACTGTATGCGTTTCCCATTAGAATATTTGCTGTTCTCGCTCTGTAAACAGCGGTGCTCACGGCTGAGCTGGGTAATCACACACAATTACTCATTCATTCTGCTTGAGTGACCTCCACCTGAGGGAGGCTCATCTGAACACCACTGCCTATCCATACTCGCACCTTCCATTAACCATCACCTTCACTGTCTCGTATGCTGCAGGCTTGTTTATGTGATAAGCGATTCATTTCCAGCTGCTGACTCACTGTAAACCACTCCATCTGTGAATTAGCGTCCCATGAGCCTTCTCATTTCTCTAGCCTCTCCTTGTTGCAAATGTCAAGTTGGCGGCAGATCAGATGCTACCCACTCCTTAGCATAGAAGACATTGCAGTTTTTTTCAGTTCATCACATTAAAAAGAATAAAAAAACCTTTTGAAAAAAACTTGATAAACCATATAGTTGAGACAAAAGAAACTACCGTAATTTCTGGACTATATACCACTACTTTTTTCACATTCTTTCTGCGTTCTATACAACGATGCGGCTAATTTGTAGATTTTTTTTTTACTGGCTAATGGCCTCCGGGGGGCAATATAGCAGGAAGGGCAAAAGTGAGACAGATGTGAGGAAAGGTATGCACCGAAGAAGACACTACTGGTAGTTTTCATGCACACACCCTCATCATGGAAAACACACCAAGAAATGTAGCTTGAAAATTAAAGGCAATCGAGCTGGCCATCAAAGAAGGAAACAGAGCTACTGCACGTTAGCTTGACATCAATTAATCGATGGTGAGACGGAGGAGGAGGCAGCGCGAAGAACTGAGTCAATGTTGAAAGGCGACAAAAGCTTTCAGAGGACATAAAGACTCTGAAGAAGACGACTTCCGTGGCTTTAATGAGGATGAGGAAGATGGCGACTAATGACTTTTCTGATAGGCTAAAGTATGTTTTATTTTCTAATCAGATATGTTCCATCTTCCGTGTACCGTGTTTATATCTCATGTTACAACATGAGATATTTACCTAACACCTTATATTCTGGTGTGCCCTATAAATGTACAGAATTTTTAATAAATTACGGTAATAACTAATCTTACTGTTCCTATTGTAGCACTGGGCTTTGTAGCTCTTGATAACTGTTAACACCTTGGTAACTTTGACATCGCTTGCTGTTTTTAAATTACCTTTATTTATTCAGGTAACTCAGAGATACATGGGGTCTTGTTTTTTAAGAGATAGTTCAGCACTTCTGAAAATCTGTGCAAAAGTTAGAAGAAGTTAATATTTGACCTGTAGTAGATAACTGTTGGTTATCAGATTTGTTCTGGAAAACATCAAAATGGTTTATAGAGTGAAATGGTTCTAGTGCGCCATAATGTAACTTGTTATAGATATGTCACCTAATAATACGCTATAAAACTACAATTTTATCAAAATCCTGATATATTGTTATAAAAGTTTTAAAATAACAAAAGTTGGAAAACTGAAGGAAAACTGAGTTTTGCTTATGTAATTACCAAAAAGGATTTGATCTTTTTTTTTTTATTTGCATAAAATAATTACCTTGGACAAAAAAAATACAGTATCGTAATAATGGAATTTGTGAATAAATACAATAAAAAAATTAGGCAACAGATAGCCAAATATATAAATATTGGAACAATTAAATCAATAAATGTATTATTATATACTTGCCAAAAATAATTCGTTATTAGTTATTATGAGCACATAATAAATCTAATTATTCAAGATAATCACAAAAGAAATGACGGAACAAAATTTTTATCAATATATTAGTTAATTGGTCTCGACTCTTTGGTCTATAATGCCAGTATTATATTACTTATTCACTGGTGATGGTAAGCTACAATGTAGCCACAGCTGCCCTGGGGCACACTGACAGAAGTGAGGCTGCCAAACGCTGGCCCCACCGGGTCCTTTAGCTCAGATTTACTCTCTGGGATTTTGTCATTCTTCTGTCTGCTTTTTGAAAGGCTTATACTGAAAGATTACTAATGGCTGATTAATTCATCTGTATTCTATTTAACGTGCTGAGCAGTCTTGGTGATCTAGGACAGGAGTATGGCTAACAATGCCCCATGTGCGTCTGAGGTTGACATGCATGGTTCCTCCTGTCAGTGAGGAGAATGTGGAGGGATTTATGGAAGGGTTGGGGTTAGCAGTCAAACCTCTTGCCATCTTCCAGGCATCATTGTGTCTGCTAAAGCCTCATCCCTGATGATGTCTACTTCCAGTGACTGGGACAGACCACCAACTACAGCGTCTCACCCTGCTTTCATCCTTCCCTCTGGGTTAACCTTAGAGGGGTAGAGAGGGTCTGGATGACTGTCTGAGGTGTTCAGCACGTGGTCCTTCACTCTGCAGCTTCATCCTGCTCTTTTCATTTTCCATTCATATCTCCATACGTCACCACAGCTTGAACTTTGCATAAGCATGGATGTGAAGAAAATGTGGATTAATTGCGATAAATAAGGCAAGATCAGGCAGGTAACTCGAGTTGTGCTGATTCTTTCCATATGATCCTTCTCACACTGCAGAATATATTAAACATACATAATGATCTGGGTGGTCTATTTAAGCTGCAGAGCATCCTGCTGCAGTTAAGGTGCTGCTGCTTAGCAGATAAATCATTTTCATCTCATTATTTTCTTTAGACTGATATTTTCATTCATTAGCAGTCAGATTTTTGTTTTATTGTAACACTGTGTACAGCTCTTTTAAAATCAATTTATACACTACTTAGTACAGCGCTCATGTTATTGTTAGCATTCGATGCCTCATAAAACCACCATCCCAGAACATTATGGGAAAAGCTGTGGAAATGTCCAGCTGCATTTACTTACCATCCATCCGACTTGGTCTTAAAGCGTTCCATCACTTCCACCCATCCAATCCCCGGTCAGCTCTGAACAAGGAGAGCTGCTCTCCCCTTATTCCCACGGAAACAGTTGCCAAAGCTAATTTGGCGAGTGGAAGTGGAGACCCTGCCCCCTTTCCCCAACCTCCCCAATCTTTCCCTTTTCTTCACTCTGTTTTTATATCCCTGGATGTATACAAACTTGTTCATGATTCCCACTATTTCAGTTCTCCAGGCTTATCTCACTGTTGCCTTATGGGTCTTTGGTGGTTTCCAGACTCTTCAGGTTAAACACTCTTTAGTCAAGATGCAGAGATTTGAAGACCTGATCAACATCAAGTTTTCTTCACTCTGCTACTTTTCTCTTATTCTACTCTCCAATTGCATTATGTATTGTTAGTTTAACTGTTAACGTTTAGTTTAACTGTTAACGTTGTTTTCTCTCAGTGTTTTTCTTTCCATAGAAGCTACACCTGGTCTAGCATTCTGCTCGGCTGTGATGCCTTTTTGGAGGGGGGCATCGGCTGGGATGATGCTCCCACTAACTGAATGTTCTCTGCGTCTTGCAATCAACTTTGTACTTTCTTTAACATAAAAAGTACTCCTATGTCAGTTCTTCTGTTCTTTTTGTGTCTCTGCTCTGTCTTCTCAAACATAATAGTTTTGTCTAAACGTTTCCTTGCTAATGCTAAGTGTCATGCGTTGCTTATGCATTCAATGCAGTATTTATTTTTTGGGGTTGGTTTAGAAAACTGTTTTTGGTTGAGAACTTTAACACAGCCTTGGAGAGCCATTGAACTTTTTGCCAGTTTCAGTAGTTCTAGGAGACTTCTCCTGGGTTTGATTCTGGTGTCCCTCTGGACTCTTCTCGGAAGTGAGAGGTTGAAAAATATTGCAAACTCAATGCAGTGAAATAAAAACAATCATTCGAAATAACAGCTGGTCGTCTGATTTCTAGAAGGAGGGAAAATGCTTGGAGATGTCCGTAACAGTTTGTGTCTGGAATGTGTCTTTCAAGAAGCAGGGGAATGTTGGGATGAATGACGCATTATATGAGAGGAGGTGGTACAGGCAGGTACTGCCGGGGCCCCTTACTACACACATGGGAGTCTGAACATCTGCCATGTGTCTGCACACTCACCAGGCAGGTATCTTTTTCCTCAACTTTACTCAACAAGTTAGTACTTGCTTCTAATAAATCCAAAGTTATTGAATAAACACAGTCACTTATGTGCTGAGCACAGGAAAAATTATTCGGCAGCACATCAAAGAGAATATTAGATGAGGTCATTTAAAGTCTAGTCAGCAAACCGGTTCATCTCAAAGACAAAACTCTATCTCAGCAAGTCTGCAGGCTCTTGAATAATAAGATGATAGAATCCTTTTTCCAGCACAATGCTGCAGCAGCCTAACTGGAGCAATGGAAAGTGTTTTTGCTATTTACTTCATTAAAGACAGAAGCCCTATTGTTCTTTGTGACTCCTCAGCCAAGGAGGTGATGGGATGAACTGGTTGCCAAATTTGGAGCTCTTCTGTGTACGCCTGTAACCCACAAACACTCGCTCGAGGACTCTCTCTGCAGCAGGCTGCTTTCTCTATTTCTAGCCGACATGTTCGGCTGTCGAGCAGCATGCACAGAAACACACAGATTTGGAGCAAAAAGAGGACATTGGATTTTAACCAGCTGGTTTTGCATAAACAGGAGGTGAGAGCTGAACTCTGCAGAAAAATATGCTCACCTTCTGAGAGCTGCAGTGGACCTACAAACTTCTCAAATCTCAGGGTGCTGATTTTTAGCCACTACGGCATCTTGTTTCTTTTGCTGCAAGGCCAACAGCTAATACATTCAGCTCTAACCTCAGCATTATTGGCTGTTTTGCATAAACAGACGTGCAATGTGTTGTCTGACACCTGTTTGTGTCTTCTGCATGTGCAGGTATTTCTTTTATTTTTTTGTGGCCAGGGTTGAACTAAACTCACACTTTGCTTCCAGGAAGGGTCCCACCCTTTTCACAGCTCAGGGGGCCCCTCTGAAAGACATGCAGGGAGGCTAAAGTCAGGTCACAGGCAGGGTGGGGCCCCATTCAGCCTGCTGACTGAAGACAAAAGCAAAGAAAACAGGTTGTTTGGCCTTTTATCTCAGTCTCGTCTGCAGGGATGTTTGATTCTGGAACCACTTCTACAACCAAACATTTAAAGCTGTTTTAATGTTTCCTCCTGAGAGCCACACAATCCTCCATCTGAGACATTTAGCAGCCAAAGTAGAAAGAAACGACAAATCATGTTTAATCACTGTTTTATCCAAACCAGTCACTACAATCTGAGCATTCAGTTCAGTTTTTGACATAAAACTACATGTACATATTGACAGCTAACTTGATTACATATTTAAGCATATTATTATGGGATGCATGCAAAATGCCAGAAACACATTATCACAAATGTGTCTAACATACCAAACTGTGGCCATATGTCTGTAGATTACTTCAAAGACAGCTTTTGCTTTATTTCCAGTGTGTTCTGGTTCAGGAAAATATTTAGCCTTTGGGTTTAGAAAAGGTTTTAACCCAACTGGAAGATTCTGCCAAACATTTTATGCTTGCTTTATTCTGTAGCTGGAATTTTGCTTGTTTGCAGAAGACATCCTGTAATCTATGACACAGGAAACGCTTTCAGACAGATAGATGAACATAGCAGGGTGGGGGAGGGTTTTGGGAGAGACGGAGCAGGGAGTGGTAGAAAAGGAAACAAGGTGTTGGCCTGGTTGACCAAAGTGACAGATTGGATCAGGACAGAGATTATGCTTTGCCTTAATAAAAGCTGGCTGTCATGTCAGCAGCTTCGTTGTGAATTTTTGGGACTTACTGCCCCTCATTTTTTCAGCATTACAAGGGGTCTTAAAAAAAGAAAGAAAAAAAAGTGTTTGGTTTCACCTCAAACTGACTTAATTTCCCTCTAAACAGCATTTATATAATCACAGAGGAACCACAAAACTTGTATTACAACACAGACTGCGTTTACATGCAGCCAATATTCAGGGTATGGTCAGGTTATGGTCAGTATTTAGGTTTCTGAAACATTCGGAATAACCCGTTTACACGCGTGAGCAGAGAGAGTTACTCCTGACACACGGTTGGCATCAGGACGTTGGGACAACCTTAAGATGCAATATGCGTTATTTCCGTTATTGCTAATATTCCGGCTTTGAACGGGTTATTGGCTGCATGTAAATGCAGCCACTGTTTCAGTATGTAATGAGAAGATAATAAATAAATAAGCAAGAGTGCAAAAACGAACTGTTTTAATGCTAAGGTTTTCAGAAGATACGTTGCTGTTCTTATCATCAAATGTAATGATTGTCAAATCATCAGGTAGTGTGACCACCCAAAACATGGCTTGTCTCAGTTTTTGGTTCTGTAGCCACAGGTGTGTTTACACAATGCCACGCCTGACAGACATCAGCTATAACCTTAGAGAAGCAGCTGTTGTTGCCCATTAATCTAGGAAGTGTTAGAGGAGCTTTTCCAATTTAAGTTCAATTTTACTTAAAAAGCACATGAAATAATAGTCAACCAAAGTGCTGTACAGAGAGTAGAACATAAAAAGGTAAATAGTTAACAAAACAGTGAATAGTCAAAAGCACAGTGATACTAGACATTGAGACTGCACAAATAATAGACAAAACTCTAGAATTAAAGCTTAGAGTCAAAACATATTTAAAGCTGAAGTAAATAAGTATGGTTTTAAACGAGTTAACGTAATAAATCATAATGAAACGTAATGAAAGTAATAGAATCAATTTATCGCCCAGTCAAATATGGAGTCATATATGAGGTCTTTTGTCTGACAGCTGAAGTTTGGCACAAATTAGGTGACAATGATCCCAAATAAGGCACACAAATAGGAGGAGAGGAAATCAGATCATTAAGTTGAATTATTTAACAAAAAGTCTGGAGATCTATTATTTGACGTGACTGTGGCTCAGTAGGTAGAGTAGTTGTCTTGCAATCAGAGGGTCATAGGTTCAATTCCAGTTTCCTCACAGGTCAATGTGCCGTTGGGCAAGACACAAGACCAAGTTGCCTACTGAGCTCTGTATCAGTTTGTGAGTGGGAATGGGTGAATGTGGCTACAGTGTAAAGCATTTAGAGTGGTCAGTATGAGTAGAAAACAACTATATAAGTCCAGTCCATTTACCATTAAATAGATAGCAAGTTATTTAAAGCTGAAAGGTCAGCACGGTGAAAGTGGAGTCAGTTTCATTTAGGAATTTCACTTCCCTAAATTCTTTACTCTCAACATGTAGTATCTTGATGTGCTTACTGGTAAAAAAATAAGAACAAGATCTACTTAGATGTGTCCAGATTTCTAGACCAGCAACAGGCAAATTTAGAGTAACCAGAATGAGATCAGTCATGCTGGAACTATTAGATATTTTTTAAGAATCGTGGGTTGTGTCAGTGGAACAGCAGACACATGAAGTTAAAGAACAAGGGTTTTTGAAAGGAACATACACTCTTTAGGAGAGAATACCCCACCCATCCTGTCTCTCTCTGCCACAAACAGCCTCTCTCACAGCCACTCTAACAGACATACACACAGACTGGAGATGTGCACGGGGCCCTGCAGCAGCTGAGACGTGCCTGACACTCCGACTGATGCTGCCCCATGACTTAACGCTTTGTGAGATTCTCATGCCGAGGCTATTCCTGACTGCCATGTGCAAAGTAAGGGGCTGTAAATTAGCATCTGACACACATGAGCTGCAGAGCTTCACTGCTGGCTGCCTCTGCTAATTCTTGCATCTACCCATTGAGCTTGACAACAGTTTAAAGACAATATAAACAGACTATAAACAAAAATAGAAGTCAAATACATGTGAAACATTTAAGATCGTGTTTACATTTAGGAAAATATTCAGCAGATAAGGGAGATCCTTTCCATTAAACTGGAAGTTTGACTTGAGACCAAAGTTTTCAGTCTGATTTAGGAACAAGAACATGACTTGCTGTGATTGGATTAGAAACAAAGGCGACATGTTGCAGTGATCTTGCTCGCAGAAAGGACATACGATTTCAAAGAAGACAAATTCTTACTTGGCTTTTTACAGCCTTAATTTGAACTCTGACTGAGCAACAGTCACATTGATGGTCCATAAAGGATCTTAAAACTCTTTAATGGCATTACACATTTTTTTAGATCAACTCTTATGTTAACCTGGAAGTCTTGTGTTTTCCAAGACAAAGTCTAGAGCCACACAGAATTTTGGTTTAAACTAGAATGATCTCAGAGAATAAGTGTAATGTCTTCATCACTCAGTAGCAAAAGAATCTCATGTGAACCTCCTCATAGGGTTAGCCTCGGTTCAGTCCATTTAGCTCCGCAGCTCTGGAGATAAAACAATGCCCCACTTCTAATGAAATGCCGATGTCATAACTGTAGTGTTTGCAGTACTCTGACGGTGCGCTGATAGTACGAGGCGTGCTGTTCTTAGTGTGAGGTGTTGCAGCAGACGGTGCAGTGTGAGCAAGTCTAACACACCTCGACTAATCTTTAAGCCTTATCTTAGAGGTGTGACATCCTGTCTGTGCTACGCGAGCCACGGCTGATCGTAAAAGGTGCAAGGATCAGGAGGGTATGTGCATGATTCCATTTTCATCATATGCAGCGGCTTCCTGTTGGTCAGGGCTTCATCAGGAGACCAAATAAAGGTTTTTAACTGAGGATCTTGATTGTGCAGGTCTGCTTGGAGAGAGATTTCTCACATGTTTGCATCGCTCAGCCAGAGACTTATATCTGATCATGTTTAAGCTCACAAAAAGGAATTACTCCTATAATGGGATAATTTTGGGTGAATCAAATCAGAGATAACTCCAGTTCTCGTTTTTATCACCCGATCCCCTGAAGCCAAACCTCAGGCCTCTGGGAACCAGCTCCACTGTCGCTGTGTTAAATGGAAACTCCCAGCCTCATGCCTCTCAGTCTCGCTCCTTAATCATGCAGATTTGTCTTTCTTCCTTTCAGCCTCCCCGCAGCTGAGCCCCACAGGCTCATCTGCTGGTTTTGTTGACCCCTAAACGCTCTGCTCCGTCCAAGATTTTTACCGGATCTCGTCCTGCTGGAGAGCTGCAGTATTGGCAACCAGTAATCCACGAGACAAGGACTGACACGTGGCACAGAGGCCCAGATTGTGTGTGTGTGTGTGTGTGTGTGTATGTGTGTGTGTGTCTGTCTGCGTGTGTGTCTGTGTGTCAGAAAAAAAGAGAGATGAGCCACTCTGTAGGCTAGCCACTTGCCTCTAGCCCTGCTTTGCTACAGTCAAATCTAGGACAAATCTCCTCCTCTCTTGATAACCCACAAACCGTCATCCACACTCGTAGCCTCTCTCTTCTCTCAGCTCTATTTCCAGGACTCTTATACAGGGCTGTAAATGTGAAAATGTACGGATTATACTTTTAGTCTTGACAAGGACATATACAATCATTAGTTTACAAACTCGTTTTCTCTGTTTTAGTTTGTAAACATATAACTCTTAATTTTGGACTAATTAGAAACCATAAAAAACTCATTTTTCCAGCTCTAAATGGTTTATTTGGGCTCTTTGCACATCATGATGACGGAGACTTCCTCAAACTAAACCAGTATATCTTTAGTACTGCTGTGAACCTTAAGAAATATCTTTTTATGCATCATAAAGCTTCTAAAGTTGTACTAATTGACTAGAATATTCTCTCATGATCTCATGATGTAATGGAAAGTTAATGAAAGTCATGGAGCTGAGGCCTCAGGAGGCTAGTGGAACGAGGACAGCTGTCATGTTGGGAGTACTTGCCCGTCTAGCCATACCACTTCCCCGGGAGAACGGCTCTGATTACACCGACAAGTGGCAAAGCTGGCTGCAGTGCCAACACGATCAGGCGGGAGGACTACGTAACCCCGCTCCACCTGTTGGCACCCAGCAGGATGGTGCTGAGTGTGTGCAGAGCAGTGTCTTCTGCCTATTCCTGTACACCACAGCAGCATGTTGCTGTATACCTGAAGGAAAAACAAGAAAATCAAACCTTTCAGTGCAAAAGCAAAACAGATTCCTGAGCCCAAATACAAGCCGCTGTAATACAACAGTTTTTACTGTATATACTCTAGATATACAGTAAAGATGTGTATAGATCTGGATCTTTGAATTCACATCAAGACAACATATTTATCACAAGATCATGAAACTGTTGGTGCATGTTACCCAGAAACCGCAAACCAACTACATGAATAACTAATAGATATATAATGTGACAGTGACATTGTTAAAATGCTGGGATTCCTTAAATAGGAAACTTTTTAACTGATTGGAATGTTTATATAAATGTATTGAAATGACTTATTGTTAAGTGCCTTGAGATGACATCTGTTGTGAATTGGCGCTATATAAATAAACTGAATTGAATTGAAATGTCTGAAGGCCTATGTCTGAGCATGCAGATCCTACCCACTGACCCTGATTGGCAGATAAACTCATGTAGTTGTCATTATGAAAAAAATGACGTTTTTGAATAAAAACTGATTAAATAAAATAAAAACGTCTATTATTACGGGAAAAAAATACAGTTAAATATTTTTTTAATAAGAAACACATATTTAAAGGAAAATAAAAAATATTTCATATGAATGAGCTTAGAATTTTATATACAGTGGCTTGCAAAAGTATTTGGCCCCCTTGAACTTTTCCACATTTTGTCACATTACAGCCACAAACGTGAATCAATTTTATTGGAATTCCACGTGAAAGACCAATACAAAGTGGTGTACACGTGAGAAGTGGAACGAAAATTATACATGATTCCAAACATTTTTTACAAATAAATAACTGAAAAGTGGGGTGTGCGTAATTATTCAGCCCCGTTAGTCAATACTTTGTAGAACCACCTTTTGCTGCAATTCCAGCTGCCAGTCTTTTAGGGTATGTCTCTACCAGCTTTGCACATCTACAGACTGAAATTCTTGCCCATTCTTCTTTGCAAAACAGCTCCAGCTCAGTCAGATTAGATGGACAGCGTTTGTGAACAGCAGCTTTCAGATCTTGCCACAGATTCTCAATTGGATTTAGATCTGGACTTTGACTGGGCCATTCTAACACATGGATATGTTTTGTTTTAAACCATTCCATTGTTGCTCTGGCTTTATGTTTAGGGTCGTTGTCCTGCTGGAAGGTGAACCTCCGCCCCAGTCTCAAGTCTTTTGCAGACTCCAAGAGGTTTTCTTCCAAGATTGCCCTGTATTTGGCTCCATCCATCTTCCCATCAACTCTGACCAGCTTCCCTGTCCCTGCTGAAGAGAAGCACCCCCAGAGCATGATGCTGCCACCACCATATTTGACAGTGGGGATGGTGTGTTCAGAGTGATGTGCAGTGTTAGTTTTCCGCCACACAGCGTTTTGCATTTTGGCCAAAAAGTTCCATTTTGGTCTCATCTGACCAGAGCACCTTCTTCCACATGTTTGCTGTGTCCCCCACATGGCTTGTGGCAAACTGCAAACGGGACTTCTTATGGTTTTCCTTTAACAATGACTTTCTTCTTGCCACTCTTCCATAAAGGCCAAGTTTGTGCAGTGCACCACTAATAGTTGTCCTATGGACAGATTCCCCTACCTGAGCTGTAGATCTCTGCAGCTCGTCCAGAGTCACCATGGGCCTCTTGACTGCATTTCTGATCAGCGCTCTCCTTGTTCGGCCTGTGAGTTTAGGTGGACGGCCTTGTCTTGGTAGGTTTACTGTGCCATACTCCTTCCATTTCTGAATGATCGCTTGAACAGCGCTCCGTGGGATGTTCAAGGCTTGGGAAATCTTTTTGTAGCCTAAGCCTGCTTTAAATTTCTCAATAACTTTATCCCTGACCTGTCTGGTGTGTTCTTTGGACTTCATGGTGTTGTTGCTCCCAACATTCTCTTAGACAACCTCTGAGGCCATCAAAGGGCAGCTGTATTTGTACTGACATTAGATTACACACACGTGCACTCTATTTAGTCATTAGCACTCATCAGGCAATGTCTATGGGCAACTGACTGCACTCAGACCAAAGGGGGCTGAATAATTACGCACACCCCACTTTTCAGTTATTTACTGGAGCTGTTTTGCAAAGAAGAATGGGCAAGAATTTCAGTCTGTAGATGTGCAAAGCTGGTAGAGACATACCCTAAAAGACTGGCAGCTGGAATTGCAGCAAAAGGTGGTTCTACAAAGTATTGACTAAGGGGGCTGAATAATTACGCACACCCCACTTTTCAGTTATTTATTTGTAAAAAATGTTTGGAATCATGTATGATTTTCGTTCCACTTCTCACGTGTACACCACTTTGTATTGGTCTTTCACGTGGAATTCCAATAAAATGGATTCATGTTTGTGGCTGTAATGTGACAAAATGTGTAAAAATTCAAGGGGGCCGAATACTTTTTCAAGCCACTGTACATTCAGTTTTTCACAATTTCTTTGTTATATTATATATCTGTCAATTATTTATTCATGTAGATATTTATTTCATAATGTTTTTTTAAATAATTAATTAAATGTATTTATTTATTTAATTTTGAGGATTTTTGGTGTTCCATTTCTACAGGTCTAACATTTTTGTAGAGAAGGCCACTGCTGATCTGCTAGAGTAACACAAGCCCATAATTAGTCAGGCTATCTGCTCCTGCAGCCTGCAGTCAGCTGCTTTACAGACATGCTGCTTGTAGATTGACAGCTACAGTTTTTAGACAGTCCTACCCTGAATAAAGTGATATGTGACCCTTCCTTTAGTTTTTCCACCATGACAGTCTTTGTTTTGTGGCAAATATTTGAAAACTGTTTTTGCGAGCGAGGGACATTGTAGTCAACAGTTGAAGGAGTATTAGCGCTGTGTTTAACCGATTGATTTGTATTGTTCACCACAGAAGAACAACAACAGTGTTGCTGGTGAATATTTAGTTCTTTTTTTAGAGCGCAACACACTCTCTGTTCAGTTTTGCAGTAACTCAGAGTGTGCTCGTTTGTGTGGCAGCTAGTGACAGCCACAGCAGTGAGAAGCTGAGGTCATAGTGACAAAGCCCTGCTTGTCTGCCTATATGGGCGTATCAGTGTGTGATAGACTGACACACAAACCTACGCACACACAGACTCTCACACTGCCCCAGTCACCTCTTGGCTTCTCTCTTGGCTGCCCATATGCAAACACACCTTAGCTGCTCTGGATCCCATGTGTGTGACAGAGCGTGGGTCGTGTGTGTGTGTCAAGTTCCCCATAAATAGAAAGATGCACTCAGAGTCAACAACACACCTAAATTTAAACACCCTGGTGGTTGCAGCTACCAGGCAGCTCCTCTGGAACCCCCTCCATAACACACGGGACTGATTGTTGGTCTGTCTGACACTCCTGGGTGTATTTTCACTTCATCGACATTTACTGTGGCGACCTTTAGCTAGCAGTGCAACCTGTGATGCGTTCACATCCCAAGGGACAGATGAACCAGTTTCTGTTGGCAAGAAGTCTGTTGGAAGTTCATTCTTACTGCGCTTTCTACTAGAGTGCATAGTATGTTGTCATTGCAATATTTGTTTATCATTACAGTCCGATGTTTGGAAATCACACTTTGCCTGCTAATAATAAGCCTTTTGCATGAAGTATCTAGTGCCTCATGTGCATTAGGCAGCAGTCAGATTGTATATATTGTATCATGTTCGCCTCATGTCTCAGATCTCAGGTTGGAGAATTGGGAGGAAAGTATTTATGGGGGAGTCAAGCTAACAGCTACAAAAAGCAGACACATTTTCAATGTTCAGTTACCTCCATCAGTAACAACTGAAAACTCGTCCAGCTTTTTATACAAATCATATATAAATTGTTTTTGAAATGATTGTGAAACTCTTATGCTAATCACTCTAAAAGCCAGTCTTTGGGAATGTAGCTTTGGTGCTTTCTTCACTGTAGCATGTTTTAGAAGACAAGAAGAGGATTTCTTCACCTGTTAGTTGACCTCTAAAGCATTTGGCTGCTCCTAACCGTTTCATGTTGAAGAACTTAACAAGCCACCCACTGTTGTACCTCACTGGGATCATATCAAGGCTTGAAAGAAAAGGCAGGACTAAAGTCGGGGCTCTGCTTTAAGCTTCCCAATATGAAACATAACACCCTGACAAGTTCAAATTCATAGCAATATAGAGGGATTATTTGTTTATCAACACAGTTGTTGTGTGCGCAAACCTAGCTGCAGAAAGAGGCCAGCCCTTTACATAGCTCCAGTTCACTTTGTTATTATTTGCAGTCATCTTGCAGTTGCAGTGTTGATTAGTGATGTTAGTTTGTTCTGTATTTAAGGATTACCTGATAAGAAGTGATCGCTGCAGATTGCTACATTTTATTCATCGTTCCAATTGCTTCTTCTGATAGCTTGCAACCAAAGATGTCTTTTGTTTGCTTTGAAAGAGGTGCGAGTTGATTGAATTCTAAAGAACTTGAACGTTTAGTTGTTTTTATCAAAGCGATGTGTGCAACCAACAGCACACCAAGACATGATCCCGTCCGTTTGCAGACGCGCAGTAGTAGCAGGGACTGGTGTAGAGCGATAATCCCCCTTTAACATCAGCTCTTTAGCTAAACTTCCTGTCTTTCTTTCAGGCGTCTGATGGCATCCCTGTGAAAAAGTCCAAACTTGAAGACATCCCATCACAACCCCCGCTTGGTCACAAAGAGAAGCAGCATGACTGGCTGCAGTCCCTGTCTGCCTCCAATAAGGTTGGTGTAGCCAAGGTCAAGAGGAATAGGATGATAGTGATTTACTTAGCTTGAGATAAAAGTCGTGTGTTTTCATCTCAGAACTTTTAGATGACTTTAAACCAGAAGAAACATGAAATCTAATTTAAATTATTTGTGTCTCTCAGGGGATTAACTGCATTCAGCCCAGACAGAGACCCTCAGCCTTCAGACCATGGTCTCCTCACATCTCTGCCGGTGATAAAGAACCCTCCCCCCATCCTCTGGCTTTGCTGAGAGACAGGTGAGTCCAGCTCAGGACAGGATGACAAGCAACCATTTCTAACTGCTTCTAATACTGATTTCATCGGCCCTGGCTTTCAGGTAGTTTCTGTTTACATCATGGCAGCTCCCAAATAACACACATAGTTCTATTAATATTTGATCTGATATTTTACGGAAAAAGGGTTCCTTTAGTCCAGGGGTGCCCAACCCTGGTCCTCGGGATCTACCGTCCAGCAACTTTTAGGTGCATCCCTTCTCATCACAGCTGAATCCAATGAAGGCCTCGTTACCAGGCCTCTGCAGAGCTGACAGACTGCTGATGAGGGAATTGAACAATTTGATTCAGGTGTGCTGGAGCTGGGATAAATCTAAAATTTGTAGGATGGTAGATCTCGAGAACCAGGATTGGGCACGTCTTCTTTAGTCCATTATATTCAGTAAATGCAGAAGGAATGTCTTAAAACAGTGAGTAAAGCTTTTAAAGCAGCGGATGGCCGTGGTTTGAATCGGCTGAATATGATTCCCTTTCACTTGTCTGGGTGGGCTGGTGTTACATGGGTCAAGTCTGACTCTACCACAGCCTCCCACACTCTACCATTCACACACATTTGACACACAGTCATAATGCGGGCACCCACTCGGCACAGCACTGCACCACATCACAGCCGATCTGGCCCAGTTTGTCTTCCAGTGGGAGGAAAGATCTGCACACGCTTTGTTCAGTGTTTGTGTACCAAGATTTGTTCTCCTAAAATGGCAATTTTTTTGTTAAAGCCATATCTCCGGTGAATAGTTAAAGGGGTCCTAGAATTCAAAACCTGCGTTTACCTTGTTGTTTAATTTAGAAAGTTTGGGGTGTCAAATGTACCATACCAAAAAGTCTGTACTGTCTTCGACCTGCTGTTCTATGCAAATGTGTAATTTTGTAATTGCCGCAGAGAAACAGCCCCTCATAGGCCTTAGACACCCCCCCTAAAATTTACATGTCACAGTCGACTTCAACGTCGGCAGTATGTAACAGTTGCTTATAGAACTGTTGGTTCTATAAGCATCTCGATGGTTTTACGATGATAGGGTTACTATCATCGTAAAACCATCGAGATTAACTTCTCAATCAACATGCAGCTCATTTAATATTCATAATTAGACAAGGAAAACCAGTTTTTTATTGTATGCCTTTATTATAGGATTGCATTTAGCCATTTATCTGGGCTCCTGGGCCACTTTTAGCCTCAACAACGCTTCACATGCCATATAGAGGCTCAAAGAATGGTTTCCAACTGTCATAACTGTTGTTCTAGAACCCCTTTGAATCAGGGCTAGACTGAGATGATCTTATCTCCTCTCCTGGTTGTGGTTCTGTTTTGTAATAGGAATAAAGAACCATTGGTTGGAACATTAAGAGACTTAAAGATCAACTGTCATTGTCTTTTAGCTTCTACAACTACAAGACCCTTGAGAATGCCGTGGCCCCCAACGTTGCCCTTACACCACTCCCCATGGGGAAGGTGGGGCCCATGTCCCCGTCCGTGCCCAACACTTCTCACCCCAGTGGGGTTGAACCTTCAGATGAGGGTGCCAACCACATCTCCAGACCTTGCAAGAGAAGAGCTACAGAGGAGCTGGCAGCCCTAGCCCCAGAGGCCCCCTGTCCCCCGCCTGCCGCTGCCTTTAAGCCCCCCCCACAGGATGACAAAGACTCTGAGGTGGAGATTGAAGTGGAGAGCCGTGACGATTGTAAGCAAAGGGCTCCATGTTGCCTCTGTTCATTGACATGTTTCAGGATGTTGCAGCCGTTTCACATGTTTTTGATCTTTTTCTTAACAGTCACATCTTCCATGTCCTCCCTGTCATCGCCATCCTTCACCTCATCCAGCAGCTCAGCCAAAGACCTGAGCTCACCAGGCGTCCAAGGGCCAGTCTGTACCGTCACGTCAGCAGAATGTCCAGCCTCGATGGCTGCGCCTGTTGCAGCTCCAACTGTTGTAGTGGCACCATCAGAGCTGGGACTGGAATCAGAGCTGGAGAGCCTCAGACAGGCGCTGGACAGTGGACTGGACTCCAAAGAGTCAAAGGAGAAGTTTCTGCATGAGATTGTTAAGATGAGAGTGAAACAGGAGGAGAAGCTGGGATCAGCCCTCCAGGCCAAACGTAGCCTTCAGCAGGTAGAGTTGAAATCAAATCACTCCACTAATCACCTTTAGGCTAAATCAACATGTCTGCAGGATTTACAGTGGTTTTTAGAAGTATTTATGGCCCCTAGAACTTTTCCACAAACCTCAATGTGTTTCATGAGGATTCTGTGTGACAGAACAACACAAAGTAGGACATCATGGTAAAGTGGAAGGCAAATTAAAGCTAAACGTTTTTGTACAACCTAACCCTGCTTTAAATGTCTCCATGACGTTCTCCCTGACCTGTCTGCTGGGTTCCTTGGTCTCCATGATGCTGGTTGTTCTCTAATGTCCTCTAAAGAACGTCTGAGGCCAGACGAAGAACAGCTGCCTTTAGACGGAGATTAATTTACACACAGCTTTACTCTATTTACTAATGGGGTGACTTTTACTTAGGAGCATCACAGTGAAAGGGATTACATAGTGTTAGTGTATCAAATAAAATCGCTATAAAATACAAGTTTCTTAATGTGATGTAGAACAGTTGAAGCGGCATTAATACTTTTTAATGAGCTTGTACATGTAGACCCTGTGCAGAAAGGATTTTTTATAATCTTGAACAGAATGTAACCTGAAAGGAGATGCTGTCTGGAAAATTTGAAACACACTTGACCAAGAATACTTTTATTATTTTCAAATTTAGCTAAGATTTCAGGTCAGTGCAAAATACATCAGTTTAATGATGGGATTGACAGCCAGCTCAACTTCTGTGTTTCTGGCTTTTGCCGCTTTGAAGCTTGGAAAGCAGCAAAAGTTTCATAAATTGCCACGGCTAAAGCGCTGCAGAGACTCTGAAAGTCCTCTGAAGGCCTCAACCATAGACTTAACATGTAATCTTGCCGTTCTACGTGTTGGCGTTTTGGGCGGTGTGAATGCGGCATAAGGGCATCTGTGCTGCTTCTGAGTCTAAACTGAGTGTAATGTCAGAGCATTTCTGTCAGTGAAGTTGTGAAACCTAAAACTCTGGTTATTTATGTCCACAAGCAAATGCTTACGACAGAGTATTCGCAAATCTTCAATGTGGTTAGAAGTTTTTGAAGAAATCGTTTTTGATGCCCTTAATCTGTGTTTTCGTGTGGATGACAGGCCAAATCATAGAGAAATATCTTCATTTTGTGAGATGCCCAGCTACATGTTGAAAAGGCCTAAGCTTTCCATTCAATTAGCAGGTGTCGGCAATAAGAGTGGAGGGAAAATCCTTACTTCCATTTTGGTCTTGGACTGAGATGAAGGAAATGCTGGATTGTATCCGTGTGGGAGAGGGCTGCGAGAGGCATCCTGTGACCCCAGCCCACTTTCACTTTGTGTCACAGCAGGTCCACATCAAATTAGCAGCACATTTAGTTCAAATCCCTCTCTGTGGACTTTAGGTCCAGCACAGAGGAGACAGAGTTGTTCTTGGGAAGGGTGGGATGGGGCTTGTTGCTTCTCAGTCTTTTCATTGGAGCAGCAAAGACCCGATGACAGATGTTTTTGTTCCAGCTTCTAGGTTCCCATGAGAAGAGATGGGTGTGTAGCAACACCACCTTCACACTCTGTCAGTGATTCAGAGGAAGGAAGCTTTCTGTCAGCCCACACATCGCTCTAACCCCAGACTTAGCTCAAAGTAACATCCCTCCGATCTCAGGTGACTGCGGCTTGGAAACAAAGCTTGTGACGGAGGATTCCAAGGACTACCGTTAAAATGATTCAACCTCCACTGAAAAGGTCCAAACTAGCAGCGATGTGCAACAAACTATTTAAACAAGAAGAATTTAAATTGGTCATCATAACTAATACTACAAGTGGTTTCTAGAAAATAAAAAAGTGACTTTTATTGACTACTGCACTCTCAAAGGTATTCACCACATTCATGACTAACATCTTCAGTATGCAATAGGGCAGCCTGTTCCTGTTCTGATCTGCTGCTAATCTGATTCATAACCAAACACCAGCTTCTGGAAGCATCTCTGAGGAATCAAATCCCAGTCGTCATTGGCGAAGGCCTCCATTTCCTTCATTTTCCTGGGTTTAGGTGCTGATATTAACTTTTTTCAAATCTCACCACTGATAGTTCCAATTGGGTGAATCTACTGGCTGTTCTAGTATCCTACATGACCTCCTCTGAAACCAAGCCTTGGTGGACTTTTAGTTACGTTTAAGGTCATTGTCCTGTTTGAAGGTTCCATGATGTCCTTTCTTGGTCAGTAGTAGTAGTACATGCTGGAGTTCAGGCATGGAACATTTCAGCACTGGATAGTTAATGTAGTACTGAAACTGCTGCCACAAAGTCTTAATGCAGGTTTTTTGCAGTCACTCAAGAGTTTTTATAGGTTTTTCTTTCTGCCACCAGGTTGCGTAGCAGCTGTTCCTTTAACTTTAAACTTGTGAACTTTGCTTTTAGCTGGACCTTTAGGAACATCCAGTGCCTCTACTGTCTGTTTTCATCCTTTTCCTTGTTTTTGAAAATCGGGGATCTTTTCTCTCAACTTTTTAAACAAAATAAAATAGAACATTACACTTGGTGGGTCTAGCTCTTGCACACCTGATGCACCAAATGAAGCAATTTATTGGTTGCTTCAGGTGAGCCCGAGACAACACCTGATTCGCATCTATACAATTGTATTCCAGAGGGGGAATCATCTCGCGACTATTTGGGTTGTTAAAAACAGGATTTATTGTTGAAATCGGTTAAACTCCTTGTAATTACATTTTTAATTGAGTAATTTTTGTTGTTTAAGTTATTTGTTTATTGTAAATACATGAGCAATTTAAAATTTAACAAATAACTCATATTGCAAATGTAAATTAATATTCAATTATCTGTCAGATATTCTGACATTCTGAGAAATTCTAGTCCAACTGTTGCAATCTCTTCTTCAAAGGAGTTGGAGTTCTTGCGGGTGGCAAAGAAGGAGAAGCTCCGAGAGGCGACTGAGGCGAAGCGCAGCCTGAGAAAGGAAATCGAGCGTCTGCGAGCCGAGAGCGAGAAGAAGATGAAGGAGGCAAACGAGTCGCGAATCCGTCTGAAGAGGGAGCTGGAGCAGGCGCGACAGCTGCGGGTCTGCGATAAAGGCTGCGAGGCCGGGCGTCTCCGTGCTAAGTACTCTGCACAGGTCTGTTAGAGCTCATTCATAGAGCCTCACTGGCATTCAGAGTTCCAAATGTTTGAAGATGATAGGAAATATTTAAAAACCTTAACATCAAACCCTGAAGGTGCTTAGACCTGCTGTGAATGTTATATTGTCTCACTTCAGAGCAGGAGGGAGGTGAGAAAAAAGTTTTCTCTTCCCCCCAGTCAGAGATAAATGGGTGTAGCCCTGAACGCAGAGTTAGATCACTCCCCCTTGAAGAGGAAACAGGAAGAGACGTCAGCTTCCAGCATTAGACAAAACAGGAGGGAGGCTGTGTTCTCCTGCTGCGCCTGTCTCCTCCCTGCAGAGACAGCAGCCGTCTCAGAGAGGAGAAGCTTTCAGTGCAGCCAGGAAAACAAACAGGATTAGGAAGTTAAAACAGCAAGATGTTTGGGCTAAAAATGAGACACAAGCTCTCCAACTTTAATATGTGTTACAGTTACAGTTCTGATCATTGTTACTGTAAAATAATGGAAGGAACTTCAGTAACCAAGCTTTACTACTTCTTCATAGTTCTCCATTCATGATGCAGCATTTAGGTTGGAAGTTAATGAGACTGCAGTAAGGAGCACTTGATGTGGGCCAAACCTTTCTCTTCTGATCACACTGAGCTGTGAGATGGCCTATCTGTACTTTGTGTAATGTCATCCAGGAAATGCAGCCACTTCAGCCAGTGTAAAGACACGTGTTCTTCTGGGATGCTTGAATGCAGTATGTCGAAAACTTCAGCCTGAGGGCTAATGATGGCAACAGTATGTGGCTTTGTCATGATCTCTGTGTTGCTTCAGTTTAGCAGTTTATCCAGCATTTTATTGGTGCCTGGCTTAACAGCTAATGTAGCTAATGAGCAGCTGGTGGCGCTAATTCTTTATTTGGGTGCCACAGAACCTGAGCAAAAGGTGAAAAAATCAAAACTCTAAAGGGCTCACAGTTACAGTAATGTTAGTTTTCTGTTTTATTCTAGGTGTTAAAGTATGAGAGGTTTGGCCAGTGGAAACTTCAGACCGAGCGACATGAGCTGTTGCTCTGATGACATTAAAAAACGTTCAAGAATGAAGAGCTGCTGTTTCAGTTTTATCAGACCTCCCAATGCAAAGAAAATCACAATGTTACCTCACAATATCACAACTATTTGAGCAGTGAATTATATTGGGAACTTAACCATGGATTATTTTATTTTTATTGCTGTTTTTACTTTATCCCCTAATTGTGTGTAAAGCACCTTAAGTTACCTTGTTAAGTGTGCTGAACAAATAAAATTGCCTTGCCTTGCCTAGTTTCAATATAGTTTATTTTCTTTATTTTAGTGCCAATTCACAACACTTGTCATCTCGGGCACTTTACAAGAAAAGTAAATTCAATCAATCGTACATACATTCCAATTAATCCTTAAGTTCAATATTCCAATCAGTTCCAATAAGTTTTCTATCTAAAGAAATCCAGCAGATTGCGTCGAGTCATTGACTTGCAGCATTTACTCCTCCTGAACGAACATGTAGCGAGAGTAGACAGTTGCATATGTGTTGTGTCATTGACTTTACAGAAATCCCTCATACTGAGCAAGCATGCAGCGACAGTGGAGGGGAAAAACCCCCTTTAAACAGGAAAACAACCTCCAGCAGAACCTGGGTCAGTACAAGCAACCATTTGCCACGATCCTCTGGGTGTTTAAGAAGAAAGAGCAGAGACACAAAAAGTGCAGGCTCTATAAAAGTACATTTTATGTAAAGGAAGTAAAAAGTTGATAACAGAACACAGAGGACGACCAGTTACTGGGGGCATCATCCCAGGTGATGCTCCCCTCCAACAAGGCATCACAGCTAAACAGAACGCCAGACCAGGTGTTGCTTCTATGGAGAGAAAAACACTAAGAGAAAACAAAGTTAACAGTCGAAATAACAGCAGATAATGCAATTGGAGAGTAGTAGAAGAGAAAAGTAGCAGAGTGAAGAAAAGTGGTCAGTCTGTCCTCCAATAGTCTAACCCTATAGCAGCATAACTATAGAGATAGTTCAGGATGACCTAAGCCACTCTAACTATAAGCTTCATCAAAAAGGAAAGTTTTAAGCCTGGCCTTAAAAGTAAACAGAGTGTCTGCCTCACGGACTAAAGCTGGGAGCTGGTTCCACAGGAGAGGAACCTGATAACTAAAAGATCTGCCTCCCATTCTACTTTTAGAAATCCTAGGAACTACAAGTAAACCTGCAGTCTGAGAATGAAGTGCCCTGTTAAGAACATATGGAAAAATCAGATATTGTATGTATGATTATTTAGGGCTTTTAGAGGATCTAAAAATTCTATTCTGGATTTACCAGAGAGCCTTTGAAGGGATGCTAAAACAAGAGAAATGTAATCTCTCTTTTAAAATTTCATCAGAACTCTTGCTGCAGCACTTCGGATCAACTGAAGGCTTTTAATGGCATTTTGTGGACTTCCTGATAGTAAGGAATTACAGTAGTCCAGCCTTGAAGTAAAAAAGGCATGGACTAGTTTCTCAGAAACTCCTGGACAGGATGTTTCTAATTTTAGCAATATTCCGGAGGTGAAAAAAGGAAATCCTAGAAACCTACTTAATATGGGATTTGAATGTCATTTAATTTAATAACCATCCAGATGAAGTGATTGACTAAGCATTTTTTTTTTTGCAGAGCTTCTGGTCCAAAAACAACAACTTCTGTCTTTTTAAGAATTTAAAAACAGAAACTTTAGAGTCATCCAGGTTTTTATGTTATCCCCAGATGCCAGTAATCTACCTAACTGATTGGACTATTTATTAAGGACTGCTTTTATAGATAAATATAGTTGCATATCATTGGCATAATTGTGGAAATTTATCCCATGCTGTCTAATAATTTTACCAATTGGAAGCATATATATATATATAGTAAAAATAATTTGTCCAAGCACAGAACTCTGTGGTACTACACAAGTAACCCTTTAGTATGAAGAACATTTATCATTTACATGAACAAACTGGAACTTGTCGGACAAATGAGTTAAACCAGTCTAGTGCTGTTCCTTTGATCTCTGCAACATGTTCAAGCCTTTCTAAGAGAATATTGTGATCGACTGTCAAAAGCAGCACTGAGATCTAAAGCCTCTCACGCAAGGACACACGGAGTAGACCCCAATTCTTTAACTATCCATCAAATGCAACGTAGAGCGCACATCTGTGATTGGTCAGCCCAACATCATTTCACCAGAACGGTGCTCTATAGTCGATGTAATTAGTAGTCAATGCAGCCTATGGAGACTAGATGCTTCATATTGCAAGGCTAGTTTATCTAATATGGTCTTTTGTTGATTTTGAACACCAGGAGGTGTAGAGAACAACAAAACAGACCCTTGTTTTTGTTTGTTTGTTTACATGCATTTTTAGACCATTCAATGAGCTGCACCAGCTCAATCAGGACTCAGAACTAAACTGTCATCGACCAGAGATGTCACTGCAATGGTAGGGAGACCAGCCAGAAACGGTCTGCAACCCCTGCTGTCTTGGTGGAGAATTGCTTTCCAACACTGACACACCAACAGAGATGTACTAAAAGGAAAAAGTCTCTGTCAATACATGTGCATGTGGGTGCAAACTTGCTGACGGAGAAGTATAAACTAGGCTTAACAAAACTAGAACAGACACAAGTCAATTATCTGAGGCCATGAGAATATCATTAGTAACTTTCACCAGTGCTGTTTCAGTGCTATGAAGAGCTCTAAAACCTGACTGACACTCTTCAAACAGCTCGTTACTGTTTAGATGCTCTCACACTTGATTAGCAACTAGTTTCTAAAAGTTTTTAGATAAAAAAGGAAGATTAGATTTGAGTCCATAATTTATCCTTTTTTTCCCTTTAAACTCTGCCTGAAAATCGGCAGTACAGCACGAACACGACATCAACACCAACACGACAGTAACATGCGTGGTTAGAAAATAAAACACTGCACCAACAGTAACATGCCAGGTTAAATAAACAAAACACTGCACCAACAGTAACATGCGTGGTTAGAAAATAAAACATACTTTAGCCTACCAGAAAAGTAATTGGTCGCTGTCGTCATCTTCCTCTTCCAAACTAAAGCCAACGTCTCACCATCAATTCATTGATGTCAAGCTTATGTGTAGTAGCTCTATTTCCTTCTTAGATGGCCAGCTTGATTGACTTTAACTTGCTGCATCATATGCATTTCTTCGTGTGTTTTCCTTGATGAGGGTGTGTGAATGGTGCGCAAAATAACTGTTCCAAATCAAAACTAGTATCTTCTTCGGCGCATAATCCTTCCCCACGTTTGTCTAACTTTTGCGCTTCCTGCTAGAGTGCCCCCCGAAGGCGGTAAGTCAGTAAAAATCGATAAATTAGCCGCATTGTTTCTCTGGATCAGACTAGTTTTTCCCCCAAAATGTTCGCCAATTACCAATGTAGCCCACAATGTTTTCAGGACACCACCTAGACAACCAGCGGTTGAATGTCAGCATGCGGCTAGACATGTCGTCACTGGTTTAAATCTGAACCTGCTTCAGGGACATTATGTCTCTACTCTGCACATGAAGACAGAACTAACCTGTTTTAGGTTTTTTCCAATGGAATCGATGGTTTTATCTCTGTCCATATTCAACTGACCTTTCCTTGTGTTTTCCAGATTGAGGACCTCCAGATGAAGCTGCAGCATGCTGAGGCCGACCGCGAGCAGCTCAGAGCCGACCTGCTGCAGGAGCGGGAGGCCAGGGAACACCTGGAGAGGGTGGTAAAGGAGCTACAGCAGCAGCTCTGGCCTAAATCTAGCACCAAAGAGGCACCCCCTAACAAGTAACCCAGAGATGAGCCTCAGTACTCGATCATTCCCCCTTATTGCATTTATCCCACATGACATAGCCTGCCTGCTTCAGGACGTAAAACAAACCCAGGAGGTCTGGGCTGGCCACATAAGCACCACTGTCACCAACACCTGAACCCGAAACGTCCAGAATAAACAGAAAAAGTTCCCATCAGAGAAAAACTGCACAGGCTTTTTCTCATCCAGACCCATGAAGGGATTGATTCCCTTTGAACCAGAAGCAGCCACAGGGACACATGTTTCTAAATCAAGCACTGACTGACTCACACCTTTCACACTCTGCAAACCGGATCACAGTGAACGACAGACGAAACGATAGAGTTCACAGAGTGCAGCCGCGCCCAACCAGGAAATGAAACGAGACTCTCTCTCAGTGATAATAACTGCTTTAAGGCCGTCGTCTTACATTACGGCTACTACTGGCTACTGGCTTGAAGCAGGTGGAGGCTGTTCAAGACATTATAAGCTATTTAGAGACTATACAGCGATATGTACAGAAAAATATCTGTTTTAGGAACAATACATATGAATAACATGAACAAAAAATAAAAAAAAATACAATTCCACCATGGTTTGATATGTTCAGGAGGTCAACTTCTTGACATTTTCTTTCATTCACACAAATCTTTGGCTCTGAATCCAACCTTGGACTAAGGAACAGTTGAAGGCACCTTTTCTGTTTTACTGAGCACTTGTGTTGGACAGTCTCAAACACATCCACGCTGGTTGCCATAGTTTTCCTTTGAAATTTATTTCAAACATTTTCCTCCAATATGAGCGTGGCCTTGTGTTCTTGTAATGTTTGAATGACGGACGGCATGTTTTCACTCCTTACTTGCTTTATTACCTGGGAAGCTTCAGTGGGCTGGACTGAACGCTCTTGTCAATAACCACAAAATGTCTGTTTATTAAATTAAGGTATGTAAATAAAAAAATGGATCTTTTTGTTTTGTACTTTACAGCAATGAATCGCACTTTTTGTCAGAACAAATAAATCCTGTTTAAACGCATTTTACTCCCCGCTGTTGTCATACATTTTCCACAACAGTGGCCACAAAACAAAGTAAGGATGTTGTTGAATGGAAGATGTTCTGCTTTACAGCAGCAGAGGATTGTAAATAAACACAAAGGAATAATGTCCAGCAGTCAGAACTTTTCAGTTTCGGTTTTGAGCAGCTCATATTCTTGCAGGCTGAACTGTTACAGGAGCACGAACAAAAAGTACAGTTGATGTTTTTAATGTGGAGATACTTTTATTGCTTGTCTGTTATGTTCACATTTTATTTTCGATAGAAAGCTCATATTTTCTTTATGCATGAGAAATGAAAAGGCTTGCCATTCATATAGTCACTTATTGGGCATTGATGCTGTACATGTAAGGGTTTTATTGTGTTATGCAACATAAAGCAACGTTGCTTATTTAGCAGGAAAAAGCATTGGTATTAAACAAAGGCCAAATGCCATTTTAGATGAACTTCACATTGACAAAAATCATATTAAAAGAGGAAAACAACAATGAGTGCAATGCTGGACAACCTCAAGTGCCTGAACATGGGCGAAAGGTTTCCAGAGTCAGAAACCTGATGGTGGCGCTGTCATCAAGTTCCTATCTGCAGATTCCTAAATAAAGAGGCCCTTCTGTGCTCTGCAGCGCTTTAATCAGTATTTCCTTGAATCAGCAGTTTACAGATGTCTAATTCTGCACAATGCAGAAAACAGTCGAACAAATGCTAAGAAGTTTAACATGTTTTCTTATGTCTACATCAGTAATATGCATGACCAGAGATGATGATTTTGTAAAAGATCCTAGTAAAAAGGTAAATTGTTACTATGAGTTGTACATAAGAACTTTAACAGTTGGGTTTGCTGATGTAAATGGAGGCATGGATAATAAAGAAGGCGTTTTGTTGGAATGGCTCTTTTCCTATCCAACATTACAGATGCTCCCTAATGTTGCCTCCCACTCCAGCAGACCTGTATTAGTACATTTTTCTAGTAATTTTTACTCTTCAGGATTTATATCCTCTGTGTTCTGGTTTTCTATGACAGAGGGTAGGTGCGAACGTTTGGATTGTTGCTCTCCCATGCAAAAAAGAAAGAAAGAGTGATTTAATGATGTCTTGTTTTCTAAAGGAGAATCATTTTTCTAAGTAATGGGCAGTGAAGCAGCAATAACAGTCCATATTAATAGGCCAAATACTAGCCAGGGTGAAGATTTGAATACAAATTTACATGTGTAAATATCTGTTTTTCATTTACAATATTGTAAAATAAATGTACATGGTGTTTCCATATCTTTTCTTACAGCAGCTGTTGTTTTCCTTTTCTGTTTTGTGTTTTTTAATTTGAAGTTTGTGTTTTAATGAAATTTTTTCAGAAACAGTTGACACAGAGAATATTTCCTTCACATTATTTTTTTCTTTCTTTTCTTTTTATTACTGCATAGTTTATACTGAATTAACTTTTTTCACCTCTTCACATAGGTTTTAAGCATATGTTCAGCATCATATAGCCACCCCACATGACTTCCTCCCCCTTCACCCTCATGTATTGTTTTTAGCCCTGTGCAGCTGCTGATACTATATACAGTTCTAGAAATATTTTTATGTAAGAGGCAAGCTTTCTCATGTATTATTGCCACATATATAGTATGAAAAGAAGCTTGGCTTATTCATTTATGTCCCTTTTTCCCCTTGTTTTGACACCTTTTCCTTTTCTCAAAGAGCACCCTTCCCTCCCCTAACGACTCGGACTATATTGTAAAGTAAAGGACTTTATGAGATTATGTTTGAAAATAGCCATGCTTATATACTACAGTGACTGAATGTACAGTGTATAGATGCATTACCAGAAATAAAGTTGTTTGTCCAGATTGAATGACCAAGTTTCAAATCATTCCTAATTATCTTCCAAATAATAACGGACTTCATGCTTTTTTTGCTTCAGATTAGCTCAGCAAATACTTAATTTCAATCCAGAATGTATGACCTAAGGGATTTTTGTCCATCCATATTTCAGTTCAAAAAGTGAAACTTATACTATGCAGATAAATACCACAGAAAGTGATGAATTTCAAGTGTCGCTTCATGTTCTTTCAGAAGTAAATGCTGCAAGTTGAGCTGGGTTTGCTTAGAAAACTTTTAAACTGATTGGAATAATGAACTGAATGATTAATTGCAATGTATAAATGATTGAATTGAAATGACTTTTCTTTTGACATGCATTTAGATGACTTGTGTTGTGAATTGGTGCTATATAAATAAACTGAATTGAATAGAGTTTATTTGTAAATTTTTATGATAACACATAACTTTATTAAAACTAAGAAAATCTGTTTCTCATTAAATTCTATTACATCAAACAAAAGTCTGGAGTCTGCATCAACGGGGCGCAACTTGCAGTAAATAACTCTATGCAATCTGTTGGGATTCCTTAAATAGGAAATTAACTACAACTAAAGGATCCAGGACATGGACTTAAACTGTCACATTCCTTGTGTTAGGCACTTCTGAACCAAACAGCATCAGCGGCTTTGTATCTGGGTGTTATGACCCATCTAGTGGTGGCCAGACCGTAACATCCTGAGCAGAACTCAAGCAACCGCACGTTAATTTACAATTTATGAGTGATTTATTTACAAGTATGTTCTTTTACAGGAGATTGTTAGCAAGGAAGCAGGAGATGGGCGTATCTTCGGGGTGGACTGGGGCCTAAAACAACAAACAAAATGGTACTATGTAAGGTTTAATCAAACTAACCTACTTAAAATAAATAGACCAAATGACAAAAACTCACCTCTGTCACAGTGGTGTTTTTCCTTGTCTCTGTCTTGATTGTCTCCAGCTGCCCAGAGTTTCCCTGCTTGTTTCCCCTCACTTCCTTCACTGAGTATTTTTACCGCTCTGTGTTTACAGGTCTTTGTTGCGTCGTTGTTGTATGTCACAATCTCATCAGTTCCTTGTCGTTCCTGAGTACCTGATCTGTTGAGATGCATGTAAACCTGACCAAGACCGACATCAAAGCAGTTTCATGATCAAGCTTCGTGCATTTGAGTCCTACTTCAATACATGTCATGACAACCTCCCTAAATAAGAATAAACAGGAGAAAGCAGGTACAAAATAACCTTACAGAAAAAAACCACATGGCTTCACATGGGCAAAATCTCATGTAACCACATGTGAAAAATATTTGACCCATGTGAAATTCACATGTGAAAACATGTTAAAAACAAGTGAGATGTGTGAAAAACATGTGACCACCTGTGTTTTGGTTGGGACTCCTTTTTCATGAATTACTCAACCAAGTACTGAGTCTAGATACTGTACACTACATATACAAACGTTTCAGTCTGCTCAGATTTCTGTATTAAAAATTGTGTTGCATCCAAACTCCACTCTACCAGGACCTGGAGTTAACTTTCTAACTTCTATACTGAAAAAGATTATGAAATAAGAAGGTATCAAGTCCAGCATGAATGTTTTATGCAATCAAAACAAATATAGAGAAAATTCCACATTTCTACAAACTACAAAATAAATTATCCATCAGCTGAGCTCCTCCTCCTGCTGTTTCAATATTAGATCCACAGCTTATTAAAAGAAAGTTTTGCCTTTCATTACATCTGATCGGATGCAATTCTTAAATGCATCCCTCTTATCAGGTGTTTTGTTCCCCCAGGCGGGAGTTTTTCCCCCTAAACAGGAGTTATAAAAACTTCTGCTAAAAAAGTACAACATGGACAACTTGCTATTGAAAAATTACAGGCCAATATCCAGCCTTCCATTCATCAGTTATTGAAAAAGATGTGTTTCAACTGTTAAATAGCTTCCTAACAATGACCAGCCATTTGATGTTTTTCAGACCATTTTCCTTGCTCACCACAGCACTGAGACCGTCCTTGTCAAAGTGTTTAATGACATCTGCATAAATGCATACTGTGGTAGAACCACAATGCTGGTATTGTTGGACCTCAGATCAGAATTCGACAGTGTTACCCATGGTATTTGGCTGGGGCGACTGTACAACTGGGTCGACCTTTCTGCAACAGTGCTTGACTACTGCAAGTCTTACTTAAAGTAAAGGGATTCCATTTTGGGTACCCCTGATATGTAATTCCTACATGCTCCCACTATCTCAGTTTATGGTAAATGGCTAGCATTTGTATAGCGTTTTTTCCAGTCAGAGGATTCCAAAGTGCTTTACACTACAGTCATTCACTTCTTCACACGCTGATGGTGGTAAGCTACATTGTAGCCACAGGTGGCCTGGTGCAGACTTACAGAAGCGAGGCTGCCATACAATCAGTTCAAATGGGCCCTCTGACCACCACCAGAAGGCAAAGTGGCTGAATTGTCTTGCTTGAGGACACAATGACTGAGACAAACAAAGCAGGTCTTTGAACCAGCAACCAGGGTTACATGCCCTCCTGGGCCACTGTTATCTAAATAAGCACAGTTGCCATAGTTATGCTGATGATATATAGCTCTATATTACAATGTCACCAAGTGACTAAGAACCCTTTCAAGCACTGAGTAGAGGCATGGAGCAAATCAATTTCTGGCTGTGTCAGAACTTCAGATGAAGAAAAACAAAACTGTAGTAATTATTTTTCATGTGTTAGTACACATCCTCAGCTATTACAGCTAGAAACTAGCAATCAGGCCCGAAATCTGAGTGTAGTTCTTCTGTCTTCTGTCTTTTGTCTTTTGTCAGACAAAAAACATTTCCAGGATTAAATGACTACTGTCCAAATAAAATTTTGAGAAACTCATCCATGCCTTTATGTTAGGGAAATATTTCAAGGTATTGTGAATTAATTGATTGATTACATGTTAGTAATTAGTAAATGCTTCTATGGATCCGAGCGTTATCCCCTGTACAAGACTGGCCGATCAACTTAATAAAATACAAGAAAAATACAAGAAATTCAGCCTCGTCCTTGTTTAAAGATATAAGACATTGATTCCCATAGCAGTTATCTTTAGTCAGATTGATTTCTTTATAGGGCAGCCATGGCAGAGATGGTAGTAATTCATCCTGTAATCAGTGGGTTACTGGTTTGAACCCCTGCTTTATTCGTCTCCGAGCAGATTAATTCCTAACTTTTGAACTGAATTTGTGAATGTTCAATCTACACTAGTAGAGTAGTGGGAGAATATAGCAGAGAGATAATATCATGTAATTATGTCCTCTAGCAGCATAACTACAGAGATAGTTCATGGAAGCCCAAGCCTCTCAAACTTTAAGCTTTATCAAAAAGGAAACTTTTTTTAAGTCTAGTTTTAAAGGTGTACCTCAAGTCTAGTTTTATAGGTGAACCTCATGTACAAAAACTGGAAGCTATGAAACTGTAATTCAAGATGTTCTGAATACCGCACATAAAAAAGGGAAAATTTAAAGCTGAAATTGTGAGAAATAATTTCTAAAAAAGAATATGTACCAGTATATGTTTTCATTAATGCAGGTAGCACTTTTCAAAGCACCAGAACAAAAAATTTTCTTAATACCTTGTTCCTAACAGAGCACTTTGTTCTCAGACTGCAGGTTTACTGGTGGTTCCTAGGATTTCTAAACGTAGAATGGGAGACAGATCTTTTAGTTATCAGGCTCCTCATGTGAAACCAAACCACTGACACTGTCAGAAAATATTTCCAAAAGAGATATGTAGAGCTTTTCCTGAATGCAAGGAGCACTTTTTAAAGCACCAAAACAACAGGATGTTCTTGTTCCCATCTCTCATCTGGTGTATGTACACAGATATGGATATTTTAGAGCAGCTGCAGGGGAAAAAAAACCCTCCATAATTACAGAGGAAACCTTGAAAAGCAAAAGATGAGCTGCAAACTCTGAGCTAGGCAGTAGCACTTCTGGATCTCCAGTTAACGCCCACTCCGCCTGGCAGCATTTGATGTAAACATTCATTATAGTGTGAGCTTCAAAGCTATGTGTGTACAGTATAGGTTAGCTTTAGGCCCCTCACTATCCAGTGGATGTATAGTTCATGGCCAGCCAACTGATTTTTCAAAGGCAAATTAGTCTTTTAATGCACAAAAAAATTTAAAGTTTACTCTAAATAACTTGAGAGATACTCTTTCTCCAATTTTAGCTTTTCTTGTCATCGACACAATGAAAGAGACAGTTCACTGCTGCTACATGCTTATTTAGGAGTAGTGAATGCTGCAAGTCGAAAAGTTGATGCAATCTGCTGGGTTTCCTTACATCGAAAACCTTTTACCAAGTTGAATAATAAACTAAACTTGACTGCATTGTTTTATAACTAGGATCAAATAGGAAGATATGTGTGTAGGATTGGATTGAATTAACTATACATGTACACTGAGTAACATAAGTATTTGAACACCCTGTAATTGTGCAAGTTCTCCCACTTAGAAATTATGGAAGGGTCTGAAATGCACATTGTAAGTGCATTTCCACTGTGATAGACAGCATTTTTATTTATTTATTCAGGAAAACACACAATCTGATTTTTAAAGAATTTTTTTGTATTTTGTTGCTGTACATAAGTATTTGAACAACTAGCAAGCAGCGATTCTGGCTCTCAAAGACCTGTTACTCTGCCTTTAAAAAGTCCACCTCTACTCCACTTATTGATTTAAATTAGTAGCACCTGTCTGAGCTCATTAAAGACATATCTCATAGTGGAAATGCACCTACAATGTGAATTTCAGACCCCTCTAATTTCTAAGTGGGAGAACTTGCGACATCGCAAGGTGTTCAAATACTTATGCTCCTCACTGTATGTGTATAGAAATGGGATTTTATCGTAAAGTGCCTTGAGACATTTGTTGTTATGGTTATATTAGAAGAGATTTAGTCAGTAAAATTATTTTGCCTACATAATTCACAAATTTACTATTAAGCACTAAAATACTTTTTTTCCTATAAATTGATCTTGTCAAATCTTACATCCACAGATCAGGATCAACAGATATAAAGGAAAATACAGGTAAGGCCGAGATCTTTTATAAACATGTTGGTTCAAGTTAGATTTTGGCTGGCTTGCTCCAAAATGTTATTACTTCCAGTTCGAGGAAACATGTTGGTCAAGAGAAAACTTTCAATTCATCACATGGTTCTGTGTTGGGACCGATTCATTTTACTATATATATGCTTCCAATTGGTAAAATCATCAGACAGCATGACATAAATGTCCACAGTTATGCTGATGATACATATCTATATTTATCCATTAATCCAGTTATATAGATTACAATGCTTTACATGATTATGCCTTAATCATGTAAAGCACCTTGAATTACTTTGTTGTTGAAAGTGTGCTGCACAAATAAAACTGCCTTGACTTGCCTTGCCTGTTACTTCCAGGCATCTCTTGAAGACATAAAACCTGGATGAATCTACACGTTCTGCTTTTAAATTCTGACCAAAAGCTCTGAAAAAGAAACTGCTTAATCAATCACTTCATCTGGATGCCATTAAATTGGCCTCCAAGTTAACGTAAGTAACCTTGGAGTTATTTTTGACCAGGAGCAGAGCACTTTACTGATAGAATGCCATTTTACCGGTGGTTTCTAGGATATCTAAAAATAGAACGGGAGGCAGAGATCTTTTAGTCATCACGCTCCTCTCTTGTGAAACCAGCTCCCAGTTTTAGTCCGTGAGGCAGGCACCCAGGCCTATTTTAAAAGACACACCATGGCGGCATATCAGGGTAATACTGCCGCCACAGTGTGTCATTTGAATGCGCCGTGGCGGCATGGTGAGGCGAGAATATTGTGCCATTTGTGCCGCCAAGCTTGACAATAATATTAGGCCTACTGCAATGCCGGACTTGACCGTTTATAAATGAGTAAAGGTTCCCTGATGCCGCCTCTGCTTTGATAAAGCTTATAGTTAAAAACAGAATGATGTTAGATAAGCGATGGAGTGGGGGAGGGGTAGTTGACGATAGCCTAAGCCGGATGGGGGGGGGAATGCAGTCTAGACAAACGGTTCTCCCAGGCTCTGCCTCTCTCATGTCTCATTCTAACGTGCTGGGCTATTCTGAGCTATCTCTGCAGTCATGCTGTTATAGGCTTAAGCCTAGTTTATACATTTTTCTTTTATACTTCTCTGTTGGTGTGTCAGTGTTGCCAGGACAGAAGGGAATGCAGACCTTTTCTGGCGGGTCTACCTACCATTGCAGTGACGTTTCTGGTCAACGAAAGTTTATTTACTTTAGCTTCCAAGCGCACATCCACTCAAGGTGCAATGACTGACAGACAGCAAGTTTTGATTGAACTGGAAAGCTCATTGAATACTTGCACATGTAAAACAAACAACAACAGCGGTCTGTTTTGTTGTTCTCTACATAGATTTTTGAGTTTAACATATTTATAGTGTGCATGCTCAATGTGGATAGAAAAGATTAGTTAAATAACAAACTTCAAAATGACTTTCACAAGTAGAAAAATGATTTTAAAATCTCTGGGAATAGATTATATTAGAAAAAATTACTCTTCTGAATAAAAAAGTTACCAGCAAGAATAATAGTTTACTTTTTAAATTGCACTAAAAAAAAAAAAATTCTGAAATAATCTTCTGAGAAAACAAGAATTATTTTCTTCTCACTGTAATAAAAGTAAACAGCTGCAGACTCAAAAATACAATAAAAAAGTGCTTACTCTGTTTAATTCGCATCTTCATCCTCCACAGTCAGTTTATAGATGAACTCTCACTTTTCTCCGCCTTTTTATAGCTTTTGGGAAACACACATGCCAGCTATGTGAATGGCGCACTCCGCCACCCATTTGTTGCGACTGGACAGTATATCTTTTGTGGTTCGTCCATAAAGCTTGTGCTTGCGCAGAGCAGCGCTGAGCTATGCAGCATAACATGGTGAGGTGAGATGAGGTGCGGTGCGGTGCGGTGTAACTCGGCACACAGCCTGCTGTCTGTGCCATCAATAAACGGATCAGAACCGGGCACTTAGACAGCAGCTCGGGAGGACGTCACATGAGAGAAAGGCTGTCATACACAGCAGTCAGTTTAAAGTATGGTCCTATGAAAAACAATAAAAACCTAGACATTTTCATCAGTCTATAAATGTTCGGGAAAGAGAGGACGGTTGGTCACCCTACGGATCATGGCGCTGCGTGTCTCCACACCTCCTCAGACGGAGAAGTATAAACTAGGCTTTAGATCGCTTAAGGACAGACCACTTTTCTCCTCCTCTACTATTCTCCATTTGCATAATTTGCACTTAGAGAAAACAAAGTTAATGGTTGAAATAATTGCATTATTTGCTGTTATCTCAACTGTTAACTTTATTTTCTCTCTCAGTGTTTTTCTCTAGATAGACACTACATAAGGTCTGGTGTTTTGTTCAGCTGTGATGCCTTGTTGGTGTGGGGCATTAGCTGGGATGATGCTCCCAGTAACTGAACGTTCTCCCTCTCCTGTTATCAACTTTTTACTTTCTTTAATATAGAAAGTACTCCTACATCATTTCTTCTGTTATTTTTTTGTCTCTGTCTTCTCAAACTCCCTGTCAGTGGTGGCAGATAGCCTCATACTGAGCCAGGTTCTGCTGGAGGTTTCTTCCTGTTAAAGGGGAGTTTTTTTCCCACTCTCGCTACATGCTTGCTCCGTATGATGGATTGCTGAGAAGTCAACAACAACGCAGGCGACCGTCTACTGTCGCTGCATGTTCGTTCAGGAGTGAATGGTGCAAGTCAATGACTTGATGCAATCTGCTGGGTTTCCTTAGATAGAAAACTTTTAAACTGATTGGAATATCTATATGAATTAATTGAAATCACTTGTAAAGTGCATCAAGATGACATGTTTTGTACAAGGGTTCAACTCATCTGTTTAGATTTGATTTAAGATTGAAATTATGAATAATAAGGGGCGTGTCCTTTTGATGGACAGGTCTCAGATGAGCTGTCAGCGCTAGCGCTGGTTGTCTAGCGGCTTGTTCCCCTCTGCTTGCTCCAGGGAAGACCGCAGCATCTGCCTCATGCTAAAAGTGTAGGCCATTTTGTTTCTCTGAACTTGACCATCAGTTGCGTCTGTAATGTTTGTTCGTGTTTGGATGTTATCGTGCACTTTTTAGACAAAGATGGCTTCCTGTTGTAATTATTGCACTAACAGACCTTCCAAGAAGTCTCTGCTCCATTTTTTTGGTAAATAAAATTATATTTCTGATGTGCATTTCAGAAAACACTGCTTGGTCAAAAATGGGTTGAAATTGTCACATTTCTTCTTTACTTTACATATTGATTATTAAAACTTGTTTTAATTAAAATTCACAGTTTTGGTGAAAGTTATGCGTTGATAAAGCTTATAGTAAGAGTGGGTTAGGTCATCCTGAGCTATCTATGTAGTTTTGCTGCTATAGGCTTAGGCCCCGTTTACACGAAGGAAAAACGTGGATATTTCTTCGCTGTTTGGCCTCTCATTTACACGAAAACCCCGTTTTTTATCACAGAAAACGATTATTTCTAAAAACTCCGGCCAAAGCGGAGATTTGCGTTTTCGCCGTTGCAAGTGTTTGCGTGTGGACAAAAATAACCGGAGTTTTCAGCTCTGCAACGTCACTTTCCACGACAAAAATGCTCCGACATCACCTGTGCGACATGGGTTTCCACTCAGAAACAGCATTTATGCCCTCAGAGTGTTGGCATCTCTCAATTCTCCAATCGCTTTTTGCTTGCTGGTTTTTACAAGCTCAATTCCTGCTTTATGTAGAAGTTAGAACATAGAAAGTTACTCTGAGTGGATAGGATTTGGGGGAACTACTGCCCCCTACAGGTTTGTCATGTCTATGAATGTGCTTAACAACACACTTATGCGGTTAGGTGTGGACGGAGATTTTTTTTTAAACGAGGTGGTGAAAATATTCGTTTTTAAAAAAACGGCTACTTGTGCACATAGCCTTAAACCGCTGAAGTACAGACTGATCACTTTTCTTCACTCTGCTACTTTTGTCATCTGCTACTCTCCAGTTGAATTATTTGCTGTTTTTTTCCACTGTTAACTTTGTTTTTCTATCCATAGAAGCCACACCTGGTCTTGTATCCTGCTTAGCTGCAATGCCCTGTTGGACAGAAGGCATCTCAGTAACTGAGCATCCCTTTGTCCAGTTATCAACTATTTTCTTTCTTTAATATAGAAAGTACTCTTACATCAGTTCTTTTGTTCTTTCTGTGTTTCTGCTCTGTCTTCTCGAACCCCTGGCATGGCAGATGGCTGCTCGTACTTAGCTGATTCTGCTGGAGGTTTGTTCCTGTTAAAGGGGAGTTTTTCCTCTCCACTGTTGCTACATGCTTGCTCAGTATGAGGGATTGCTGTGGTTGGAGTCTGCATCAAAAGGGCCGAACTGCCAGCCAATGACTCAATGCCATCTGCTGGGAAAACTTTAAATTGTATGGATTGTTTGTATTGAAATGACTTTCTTGTTAAGTGCCTTGAGATGACATTGCTGTGGTAAATTGCATATTAACCTGGCCCAACAACATCTTTTGTGAATCAGCGCTATATAAATAAACTGAATTTAATTGAATTATGCACCAACAAGTCTTCAGGATTTTATTTATTTAGATTTTTTTTGGCTAAAATCTCCCACCAAGGCAAGGCAGGGCAATTTTATCTGTATGGCATACTTTCAACAACAAGGTAATTCAAGGTGCTTTACATGATTAGGGGATAAAGTCAAAACAACAATAAAGCATAAAACACACACAGAGCATATGCCACTTAAAAATAATACTCAAAAGAAAACATGAATAGAGGATAAAGTAAAAACAGCAATACAGCATGAAACATACAATGTGGAGTTTGTGGTTAGTATGTGTAAAAAACTAGTGAATACATTGTGCATCAAAATCAGAGAATTTAATGTTGGCGATTAATGTGCCGCACCGAACATTTTTGTGTTTGTCTGTTGACAGAGTCTACACAGACGCTTCATAAAGAGAGAAGTCCTCCATGATATCACTACCCTGCAGCTGACCAAATAGAACGCCCTCGAGGTCGTATATACAGGTCGTCAACTCGTTGAGTCTCAGAGGACCCTGAGTTCAGTTCCAAGATGGCTACCACGAGCATCACACGTAAGTAAACATTGTGGTTTTCTACTATTTTAAGCACTTTTGTCTTTGTTGCAACCAAATGTAGAAGTCGTACACATAGCAGTGTATACGGTTACATATAGGCATGTCACTACAGTCTTATTATGTGCTAAATACCGCCTAATAAGTTATTCAGATATCAAACTGTGAAATGTCTGTGTAATATGTAATGAACATGTGAAATCCGCCATGGTTGCACTGTAAACGAGATAAACACTATAAACGTTACGAACCTTCCAAACTGCCTAGTGCAACCTAGCACATTGTGAAGTCTTGGCTATTTTTTCTGTGATCAATGTGTGTCTATATTTGATTAACGTTTAAACACAGAAAGATACTATTTTTCAAGCATATGACACAAAGGAACACAAAGGAAACCTCATAGCTCATAGGCAATCGTTTTTCTCAGGTTTGCATGTATTTTTTCTGTGATCAATGTGTATCTATATTTGATTAATGTTTAAACACAGAAAGATACTATTTTTCAAGCATATTTCACAAAGGAACACAAAGGACACAAAGGAAACCTCATAGCTCACAGGCAAATAGTAATGTGTGATAATTAGTTGAGACAAAGGACACAAAGGAAACCTCGTAGCTGCTAACAAATTACAAAGGCAATCATTTTTCTCAGAGTTGTATGTGCGATAATTATTTGAGACCTGAAACATAGGTCAAGGATTGGCAAACCAATGGTGGTCTGTACTATTACATGTTCTTTCAAGCTAATGTGTATGTGTGTGTTTTAGTGTATTTAGATGAAACTGTTCCTCAACTCACAGAGGACCCTGCTGTTCCCTGGTCCTCTGTACCAGCATGCAGATGACCCCACAGTATACTGTATTGGTGAGGACCTAACCATCAAGGTCAACCTTTTTGAAGCTGGTAAGATAACCAAAATAATCATCATAGTATAATCATTAGAATAACATCAGTAAAGATGTTAATAATGTTGTGCTTACTGACATATTGCTTTTTATGTGTTATAGGCCGCTGCCCTGAGGAACCCTCTGTCCTTGACTTCACAGCAATCCCTTATACTAAGCAAGCATATCTTTTGAACTAATGTTGGACTACCTTGTTCATGTCATTAAATGGTAAATGGACTGAACTCATATAGCCTTTTTCTAGTCATACCGACTAGTCATTGGAGCCACATTTACACATTCGCACTCACAAACACACATTTATACACCAATTCACAGATTGAAAAGCAATTTGGACTTAAGTGCCTTGCCCAGGTGCACATCAACACGTGACAGCCAGAAGCTAGAATTAAACCTACAACCTACCGATTACATGCCAACTACTCTACCCCACTGAGCTTCAGTTAGCGCCAAAACACAGTTATTGAAAGTATTGTGTTTTGTTTACTGTGGAGCATGTAAAATACAAATATAAATTAGAATAGCGTTTTTAGCTAAAAGAAAATTACGTTTTTGTTGCCTCAGTTTGCAGAACAGTTAACAAGGATCAAATCTCATAGAACAAGAGTTTTAGTCATAAGAACCCAGGGTAAAAGCTCCCATAACATTGTTGGAGTAGGTGATATGGTCTCATTACACCAAGCTCAAACCATTGACCAAACTATTCCAAAAGACATGCAATGCACAAATTGAACAGGAGATGGCCACAATGTCACCATGTCCACATCAGCTATAAGTAGACATCTGTCTGCAGTGAGTCTGAGTTTTTCAAAACTAAAGTGAACATTTATACTGACTTTGTTTCCTCTTTCCTCTCGGATATTTAATGTGCCACCTCCAGACCTGCTTATGCAGGACTTTGGTCAATACCAGGACCTGAATAGTACGAAAACATTCTGTGGGGATTGTGTTGAGGGTGAATACGTTCCCACTTCCCCAACAACACAGATGGACACTGCTTAGAAAGCAGAAACATTTAATTTAGCTTGATTGCTATGAATACAGCAGACATCCCATCAATAAGATTTTCTGTGAGAGCTGGTGTCCAACCATTACATCATTGTCATGAGGGATTCAAAGAATGTGATGGGAACGTGTTTTATTCCTACACAGTTATCTAATTTATTTATACCTCAAACAATATAAAATATAGATTTTTACTGGTCCAAGCCTTTTGTGTTTATGTGTAATTTATGACATCCTTTGTAGACTGATAGACAATTAATAATATGCTTCTGCTTTCTTTCTCACCCAAACCATTTTGTTTTACCTGTTATATTTGATGTTTAAAAATATATATGAACCAAGTAAAAATCAACTAGATCTATTTTAACGTGCAACATCTTTAAAATGTAAGTACAGGGCAAAAAAATTTGCAATCCTTCTTTGCAACATCTTTCATACTTTTTAAATTAAAAGCAAATTCTTCAATCAGAAGGTGTTTCCTTAGAATGTGTCAACAAAACAAAAAAACAGCTGTCCTTCACAGATATTTAGTGAAAAGGAGAACATATTTTGCTATGTCATGTAAATCAGTGCAAGTAACAAACTTTTTATCTTTTGAAAATATGTCAAATGTCCATGCTACTGACTGACTGCCTGACCCTTCTATTACCACAGAGCAGAAACTGGTCTACATCCAGTGGGCACCGCCATTTTAAGGTTTATAAGGTTCCATCCATCCATCCATTTTCTTCCGCTTATCCGGGGTCGGGTCGCGGGGCAGTAGCCTAAGCAAAGAGACCCAGACTTCCCTCTCCCCAGCCACTTGTTCCAGCTCCTCGGGAGGAACCCCAAGGGGCTCCCAGGCCAGCCGAGAAACATAGTCCCTCCAGCGTGTCCTGGGCCTTCCCCTGGGCCTCCTCCCGGTGAGACGTGCCTGAAACACCTCACCAGGGAGGCGTCCAGGAGGGATCCTGACCAGATGCCCGTGCCACCTCAACTGACTCCTCTCGATGTGGAGAAGCAGCGGCTCTACTCTGAGCCCCCTCCGGATGACTTAGCTTCTCACCCTATCTCTAAGGGAGAGCCCGAACACTGCGGAGGAAACTCATTTCAGCCGCTTGTATCCGTGATCTCGTTCGTTCGGTCACCACCCAGAGTTCGTGACCATAGATGAGGGTAGGAACGTAGATCGACCGGTAAATCGAGAGCTTCGCCTTTCGGCTCAGCTGTCTCTTCACAACGACAGACCGGTAGAGCGCCCGCATAACTGCAGATGCCCCACCGATCCGTCTATCGATCTCCCTCTCCATTTTTCCCTCATTCGTGAACAAGACCCCCAGATACTTAAACTCCTCCACTTGGGGAAGGACCCCATCCCCGACCCGGAGAAGGCACCCCACCCTTTTCCGGTATTTGGAGGTGCTGATTCCCATCCCAGCTGCTTCACACTCGGCTGCGAACCGCTCCAGCGAAAGCTGTAGATCACGTTCCGATGAAGCCAACAGGACCACGTCATCTGCAAAAAGCAGAGACCCGATCCTGAGGCCACCAAAACGGACCCCCTCAACGCCTTGGCTGCGCCTAGAGATCCTGTCCATAAAAGTTAGGAACAGGATCGGTGACAAAGGGCAACCTTAGCGGAGTCCAACTCTCACTGGAAACAAGCCCGACTTACTGCCGACAATGCGAACCAAACTCTGGCACCGGTCGTACAGGGACCTAACAGCCCCTATCAAGGGGCCCGGTACCCCATACTCCCGGAGCACCCCCCCACAGGGCCCCCCGAGGGACACGGTCGAACGCCTTCTCCAAGTCCACAAAACACATGTAGACCGGTTGGGCGAACTCCCACGCACCCTCCAGGACCCTGCTGAGGGTGTAGAGCTGGTCCAGTGTTCCACGGCCAGGACGAAAACCGCATTGTTGCTCCTGGATCCCAGGTTCGACTATCCGTCGGACCCTCCTCTCCAGAACCCCTGAATAAACCTTACCAGGGAGGCTCAGAAGTGTGATCCCCCTGTAGTTGGAACACACCTTGTGATCCCCCTTTTTAAACAGGGGGACCACCACCCCGGTCTGCCAATCCAAGGGAACTGCCCCCGATGTCCATGCAAGATTGCAGAGCTGCGTTAACCAACACAGCCCCACAACATCCAGAGCCTTGAGGAACTCCGGTCGGATCTCATCCACCCCCGGAGCCCTGCCACCGAGGAGCTTTTTAACGACCTCGGTGACCTCAGCACCAGAGATTGGAGAGCCCGACCCCAAGTCCCCAAACCCTGCTTCCAGATTGGAAGGCGTGCTGGTGGGATTCAGGAGGTCTTCGGAGTATTCCATCCACCGACCCAAAACGTCCCGCGTCGAGGTCAGCAGCAGACCATCCCCACTGTAAACAGTGTTGGTGGCAGACAGCTTTCACCCCTGAGACGCCGGATGGTGGACCAGAATCGCTTCGAAGCCGTACGGAAGTCGTTTTCCATGGCCTCTCCAAACTCCTCCCACGCCCGAGTTTTTGTCTCAGCAACCATCCGAGCCGCATCCCGCTTGGCCTGTCGGTACCTATCAGCTGCTTCAGGTGTCCCACAAGCCGAAAGGACCCAGTAGGACTCCTTCTTCAGCCTGACAGCATCCCTTACCGCCGGTGTCCACCAGCGGGTTCGGGGGTTGCCGCCGCGACAGGCACCGACCACCTTGCGGCCACAGCTTCGGTCAGCCGCCTCGGCAATGGAGGCGCGGAACATGGTCCACTCGGACTCAATGTCCCCCGCCTCCCCCGGGACGTGTTCAAAGTTCTGCCGGAGGTGTGAGTTAAAGCTCCTTCTGACAGGAGACTCTGCCAGACGTTCCCAGCAGACCCTCACAACACGTTTGGGCCTTCCAGGTCTGTCCGGCGTCCTCCCCCACCATCGGAGCCGACTCACCACCAGGTAGTGGTCAGTGGACAGCTCAGCCCCTCTCTTCACCCGAGTGTCCAAAACATGCGGCCGCAGATCAGATGAGACAACAACCAAGTCGATCATTGAGCTGCGGCCTAAGGTGTCCTGGTGCCAAGTGCACATATGGACACCTTTATGCTTGAAGATGGTGTTTGTTATGGACAATCCATGACGAGTACAGAAGTCCAATAACAAGACACCACTCGGGTTCAGATCGGGGGGACCATTCCGCCCAACCACACCCCTCCAGGTCTCACTGTCATTGCCCACGTGAGCGTTGAAGTCCCCCAGCAGAACAAGGGAGTCCCCAGGAGGAGCACTCTCCAGCACCCCTTCCAAAGACTCCAAGAAGGGTGGGTATGCTAATCTGCTGTTTGGCGCGAAAGCACAAACAACAGTCAGGACCCGTCCCCCCACCCGAAGGCGGAGGGAGGCTACCCTTTCGTTCACCAGGGTAAACCCCAACGTACAGGCGCCGAGATGGGGGGCAACAAGTATGCCCACCCCAGCTCGGCGCCTCTCAGCAGGGGCAACTCCAGAGTGGAAGAGAGTCCAACCCCTCTCGAGGAGACGGGTTCCAGAGCCAGAGCCGTGCGCCGAGGTGAGTCCGACGATGTCCAGTCAGAACCTCTCAACCTCGCACACCAGCTCCGGCTCCTTCCCCACCAGAGAGGTGACGTTCCACATCCCGAGAGCCAGCTTCTGCAGCCGAGGATCGGACCGCCAAGGTCCCTGCCTTTGGCCGGTGCCCATCCTGCACAGCACCCGACCCCTATGGCCCCTCCCACAGGTGGTGAGCTCATGGGAAGGGGGGCCCATGTTACCTCTTCGGGCTAAGCCCGACCGGGCCCCATGGGTAAAGGCCCGGCCACCAGGCGCTTGCCAATGTTCCCTACCTCCAGGCCTGGCTCCAGAGGGGGGCCCCAGTGACCCGCGTCCGGGCAACGGAACACTGAGTCTATCTGTCTTGTTCATCATAGGGGTCTTTTGGGCTGCAATTTGTCTGATCCCTCACCTAGAACCAAATTGCCATGGGTGACCCTACCAGGAGCAAAAGCCCCCGACAACATAGCTCCTAGGATCATTGGGACACTCAAACCCCTCCACCACGATAAGGTGGCAGCCCAGGGAGGGGGGGTTATAAGGTTTATAAGATTTAAGGTAAGGTTTATGTCAAGGTAAACTAGTCAGTTCTGACCCACAGCCTTCAGGTGTCTGCCAGAAATGTGAAGATGATGAGGGATTAAAGCTTGCTGCAAGGCAACAGTGCTATCAAGGGCTGCACAGTGGCGCAGTTGGTAGCACTGTTGCGTTGTAGCAAGAAGGCTGGGGTCTTTCTGCATGGAGTTTGCATGTTCTCCCTGTCCATGTACCTCTCCAGGTACTTTGGGTTCCTCCTACGGTCCAAAAACATGACTGTTAGGTTAACTGGTTTCTCTATATTACCTTTAGGTATGAGTGTGTGCGTGCGTGGTTGTTTGTCCTGTTTGTCCTGTATGTCTCTGTGTTGCCCTGCGATGGACTAGCAACCTGTCCAGGGTGTACCCCAATTCAATTCAATTTTCAATTCAATTCAATTCAGTTTATTCATATAGCCCCAATTCACAACAGATGTCATCTCAAGGCACTTAACAAGAAGTCATTTCAATACATTTATACAAACATTCCAATCAGTTAAAAAGTTTCCTGTTTAAGAAATCCCAGCAGATTGCGTCAGTCATTGGCGTGAGGTTGGGCAGACTTTCCAACCACAGCAATCGTTCAGCAATCCCTCATACTGAGCAAGCATGTAGCGACGGTGGAGAGGAAAAACTCCCCTTTAACAGGAAGGAACCTCCAACAGAACCAGGCTCATCAGTAGGAGCGGCCATCTGCCACGACCGTCTGGGGGTTTGAGAAGACAGAGCATAGACACAGAAGGAACAGAAGATCCGATATAAGAGAACTTTCTATGTTACAGAAAGTAAGAAGTTGATACAAATACACTACAAATAAAATGCATTATTATAATAATTAAAGGATCACATTCACACTCACCCATGAGCAGTAATAGCATTATAAAGTGCCCACCTCCACACTGCTCAGCGTGATCTATCTGGAAAAGGTCAAAAAGTTTCCAATTCACACTGGGCCCATCCATTGAGATAGACACCAAGTCCCTGAGGTTCAGTCTGTCCATACATTCCTGAAAAAAGGGTTGCATTTGATTACTCAAGATAAGAGGACTGGATGAGCACATATTGTTAAGGGAAATACCTAATTGGTCATGTAACATGTAACAGAGTATATGCACACAAGTCGAGTCTATCAATATAAATTGATAAGCATTTAAAGTAAAACAAGATTATCCTTACTTTGAGATGCGAAAGCTGGTCTTATGCAGTGGAATGTCCCATGAACTAAGAGCCCAGATATCTGGACTGAACCTGTCCCTCGTTCCGGAAGCGGACGTGCACATCCAGCTCTTTCTTTTTCATAGTCTTGTTGAGACCCTCATCAAACGTTAGAACGAAGCTCACCATATATACAGTGGCTTGCAAAAGTTTTCGGCCCCCTTGAATTTTTCCACATTTTGTCACATTACAGCCACAAACATGAATAAATTTTATTGGAATTCCACGTGAAAGAGCAATACAAAGTGGTGTACACGTGAGAAGTGGAACGAAAATCATACATGATTCCAAACATTTTTTGCAAATAAATAACTGAAAAGTGGGGTGTGCATAATTATTCAGCCCCCTGAGTCAATACTTTGCAGAACCACCTTTTGCTTCAATTACAGCTGCCAGTCATTTAGGGTATGTCTCTACCAGCTTTGCACATCTAGAGACTGAAATTCTTGCCCATTCTTCTTTGCAAAACAGCTCCAGCTCAGTCAGATTAGATGGACAGCGTTTTTGAACAGCAGCTTTCAGATCTTGCCACAGATTCTCGATTGGATTTAGATCTGGACTTTGACTGGGCCATTCTAACACATGGATATGTTTTGTTTTAAACCATTCCATTGTTGCCCTAGCTTTATGTTTAGGGTCGTTGTCCTGGTGGAAGGTGAACCTCTGCCCCAGTCTCAAGTCTTTTGCAGACTCCAAGAGGTTTTCTTCCAAGATTGCCCTGTATTTGGCTCCATCCATCTTTCCATCAACTCTGACCAGCTTCCCTGTCCCTGCTGAAGAGAAGCACCCCCAGAGCATGATGCTGCCACCACCATATTTGACAGTGGGGATGGTGTGTTCAGAGTGATGTGCAGTGTTAGTTTTCCGCCACACATAGCATTTTGGCCAAAAAGTTCCATTTTGGTCTCATCTGACCAGAGCACCTTCTTCCACATGTGTGCTGTGGCTTGTGGCAAACTGCAAACGAGACTTCTGATGGTTTTCCTTTAACAATGGCTTTCTTCTTGCCACTCTTCCAAAAAGGCCAACTTTGTGCCGTGCACCACTAATAGTTGTCCTATGGACATATTCCCCCACCTGAGCTGTAGATCTCTGCAGCTCGTCTAGAGTCACCATGGGCCTCTTGGCTGCATTTCTGATCAGCGCTCTCCTTGTTTGGCCTGTGAGTTTAGGTGGATGGCCTTGTCTTGGTAGGTTTACAGTTGTGCCATACTCCTTCCATTTCTGAATGATCGCTTGAACAGCGCTCCGTGGGATGTTCAAGGCTTGGGAAATCTTTTTGTAACCTAAGCCTGCTTTAAATTTCTCAATAACTTTATCCCTGACCTGTCTGCTGTGTTCTTTGGACGTCATGGTGTTGTTGCTCCCAACATTCTCTTAGACAACCTCTGAGGCCGTCACAGGGCAGCTGTATTTGTACTGACATTAGATTACACACACGTGCACTCTATTTAGTCATTAGCACTCATCAGGCAATGTCTATGGGCAATTGACTGCTCTCAGACCAAAGGGGGCTGAATAATTACGCACACCCCACTTTTCAGTTATTTATTTGTAAAAAATCTTTGGAATCATTTATGATTTTCGTTCGACTTCTCACGTGTACACCACTTTGTTTTGGTCTTTCACGTGGAATTCCAATAATATTGATTCATGTTTGTGGCTGTACTGTGACAAAATGTGGAAAAGTTCAAGGGGGCCGAATACTTTTGCAAGCCACTGTATGCTTTCAATTGGTAGAATCATTAGACAGCATGGGATAAATTTCCAGAGCTATGCCGATGACACACAACTATATTTATCCATAAATCCTGATGAACCCAGTCAGTTAGGTAGATTACATGAATGTCTGGCAGACATAAAAACATGGATGACTCTAAACGTTTTGCTCTTAAATTCTGACAAGACAGAAGTTGCTGTCTTTGGACCAGAAGTTCTAAAAAAGAAACGGCTTAGTCAATCACTTCATCTGGATGGTATTAAATTTGCCTCCAGTAATTACGTAAAGATCCTCGGCGTTATTTTTGACCAAGACTTGACATTTAAATCCCATATTAAAAAGGTTTCTAGGATTTTTTTCTTTCACCTCTGGAATATTGCTAAAATTAGAAACATCCTGTCCAGGAGTGATGCTGAGAAACTAGTCCATGCATTTGTTAACTCAAGGCTGGACTACTGTAATTCTTCACTATCAGGTACTTCACAAAATGCCATTAAAAGCCTTCAGTTGATCCAAAATGCGGCAGCAAGAGTTCTGATGAATATTAAAAAGAGAGATCACATTTCTCCTGTTTTAGCTTCCCGTCATTGGCTCCCTGTTAAATCCAGAATATAATTTAAGATCCTCCTTCTTACATACAAAGCCCTTAATAATCAAGCTCCATCATACGTCAGAGATATAATTGTTTCATATGTTCCCAACAGAGCACTTCGCTCTCAGACTGCAGGTTTACTTCTGGTTTCTAGGATTTCTAAAAGTATAATGGAAGACAGGTCTTTTAGTTATCAGGCACCTCTCCTGTGGAACCAGCTCCCAGCTTTAGTCCGTGAGGCAGACACTCTGTTTACTTTTAAGGCCAGGCTTAAAACTTTCCTTTTTGATAAAGCTTGTAGTTAGAGTGGCTTTGGTCATCCTGAGCTATCTCTGTAGCTATGCTGCTATAGGCTTAGACTACTGGAGGACAGACTTAGGAATTTTCTTCACTCTGCTACTTCCTTTTCTACTACTACTCTCCAGTTGTATTGCAGTACATTCTGTTATTTCGACTGTTAACTATGTTTTCTCCCAGTGTTTTTTTCTCCATAGAAGATATACCTGGTCTGGTATCCTGCTTGGCTGCAATGCCCTGTTTGATGAAGGGCATCGACTGGGATGATGCTCCCAGTAAATGAACATCCACCGTGTCACTTTTTATTTTCTGTAACATAGAAATTACTCTTATATCAGATCTTCTGTTCCTTCTGTGTCTCTGCTCTGTCTTCTCAAACCCCCAGACGGTCGTGGCAGATGGCCGCTCCTACTGAGCCAGGTTCTGTTCTTCCTGTTAAAGGGGAGTTTTTCCTCTCTACCGTCGCTACATGCTTGCTCAGTAAGAGGGATTGCTGAAGTATTGCTGTGGTTGGAAAGTCTGCATCAACGGGGACCAACCTCACGCCAATGACTGACGCAATCTGCTGGGATTCCTTAAATAGGAAACTTTTTAACTGATTGGAATGTTTGTATAAATGTATTAAAATGACTTGAGATGTATTGAGTGCCTTGAGATGACATCTGTTGTGAATTGGCGCTATTTAAACAAACTGAATTGAATGGAAACTGAATTGATTTGTTGACTTTGTACAGCAGTTCCTCTTTGATGTGAATAGCAAAAACAAACTTGGCTATGTAAGCCGTTTTGTCAGAACCGCAAGTAAATGTTTTAAAGACGTCGTAGTCAGGGAACATGCACTTGAAAAGCTTTGAGATGGTGTTTAGCAATCATGTTAAGAGTCCACAACAACTCGGCTTTCATCGTTGGTGTGGAACCAAAAGCTGTGCGCAGATCCACACTAGTTGCGGTCGTAGCTGGAAAGTCTGCAGAGCTAGCAGCAAGCTGGCTAATATTAGCTCCTGCTGCAGCTTCAGGCACAATAACAGCTAGCAGGCTAACATTAGTTGGTTGAAACACGCAGGTGATGGAAGTTTTTGTCAATTGAGAGCGTTCAATTCAATTCAATTCAAAAATATTTTATTGATCCCAGAGGGAAATTAAGTGTCGGTATAGCTCATATAATTAATTATTTAAGGAGTTGTTGTAGATAATGATAGCTGTGGGCAGGAAGGATTTCCTGTAGCGGTCTGTATTGCAGCGAAACTGAAGAAGCCTCCGACTGAAGATGCTCTTTTGTTGTATGACTGTCTCATGAAGGGGATGCTCAGGGTTATCCATAATCTTTTTGATTTTATGAAGAATCCTTCTTTGCATCATCATCTCCAGATGTTCCACAGTTGTCCCAAGAACAGAACCAGCCTTCTTTATCAGGTTGTTTAGCCTATTTAAATCCCTGGCTCTGATGCTGCTACCCCAACAGATGACGGCTGAAGAGATTCATGTGCTGGGATGACTTGGGATGAGACTTTAACATCTTCATTCCCATTGTACCTAGCTGAATCCTTTTTTTTGCATGTGGTGCAAAAAGCCTCAAAACCTTTGCTGTCCACTGGTTTTAAACAATGATAAAGAGTTTTTTTCCAGCCACGCTTCATAAAATTTACATTTCCCATGAAATTAGTAGCTAGCTAAAGTAAAAAAAAAAATAAAAAAAATATAATGTTTGTGCTGTGACCCGGGGCTGTGTTGCATTCTCAATTTTTCTCAATTTTTATTTATACTACGTTATTTAGTCAAGATAATCCGAGTTGACAAATAAAACTTTTGAGGAAAAATGTGATATGGAGAAGTTAAATACAGCACAAATTGTTTGATCCAAAATTCAAGAATTTCTAAAGTCTTTTTAAGGTGTTATTTCCTAATTCTGTATGCTTTTAAGGCTTTTTAAGACCCCGAGGGAACCCTCCCAGCCTCCAGGCCCAGGCTCCTCCACCAGCATCAGGCTGCACCACCAGTCTTCCAGGCCCAAGCTCCTCTACCAGGCTCAAACCCCATCAAAAGCCTCCAGGCCCAGGCTCTACCACCAGCCTCCAGGCCCATGCTATGGCGCATCTCACCTCACCGTTCAGCTGTTAGAGTTGTGTCCTCATGTCAAAAAAGATTGTGGAGTTTAGAAGAGAATATCTAATCTGTACAAGAGCCAAAAAGGTGAAATAGACCTGGATACTTCAATCGTCAAATGTTAGCTTCTGTTATTGGTGAGCAGCTGGCTTCAGCCTCCAGTGAGCTCCACTCCCACACGTACTTAACCCAGCAAGGGTGCTGCAACAAGTCTACTGGTCTCCCCATCGGGCATCGTGCTTCCTGTGCCGGCACCTACTAGGGAGAGCTGGATCCAGCTTGGCACCAGACCCAAAGCACAAGTAAGCTCCCCTTCACCTGGTCAAATCATCGGTCAAAGACTAGAAGTAGCCAACCGCATACAAATAAACTTCCACTGCAAAACCGTTTTGACATTTTCAATCTCCAGGATTTCCCTCCTCTGGCTACTGACCATCACAGCCCTTCTCCGGTCGCCAGTCAGATGACTTCAACCACAGCCCTCCTTCAAAAGTGCCGAGTCAAGACATTCCGGGCGGAGGCAGTGGTGTGTCTAGAAATTTTTTGTTGGGGGGGCCAGGTAGGGGCACAGATTTGAAAAAAGGTGGCACATGTAAATGGCCCATAACCTTGAAAAAGAAACTATTAACCGTTGATCATAATTCAATAACCCTAAAAACCAAAATAAATCAGAGTCTGTCAAAGCACAACGTCATTGGTACACTTTAATTAATCATCATCTATGAGTAATGAAAAAAGTTTGAGTGTTCAGCTGAATGCGCTTTTAACCCTTATTAAATTGAGGTTTTCACCACTACAATGCAAGGTTTTTCTGATACTGCATTGATAAAGTACAAGAAGTACAATCAGAAGCGTGTTTATTCAACATTCAAAGACAGCAATATTTGCATAGTATTTTCACTGACCTATAGTGCAAACATGTTTTGGGCAAAAACATTTTTAAATATTAAAATATAATTTCTTTTTTACATATGATTGGCTAATTTGTCAATGACTATGCAAAACTTTATCTGCATATTTAAAAGAAAAAAAAGCAGATAATCTTCTCACAAACTGGCCAATGAAGATTTTGACTTTGGAAAATTAAAATGAACAGACTGAACTTTGACATATGAATCAAAACTGAAAACAAGTAAATACTTTATCTATGGATGGACATAATAGAATGCCTACCTTCTTTTGATAATGCTTTCAATATAAACTGTGCAAAAATAAACTTCTTGAACTTTTAATAAGTCTCTTGCAATTAGAAAGACAGGGAGTACAATAACTTTTTTTAATCAGCAGCATTTGTAGTTGTACAAGATTTATGTTTTGAAAATGAACATTTACTCAAGTATCGTACTCTATGCTTCACTAACTATTATCAGTGACTTAGAATAGGTCGATACGCCTGTTACGGTGAGAGGTGGCAAAACGTGTTACAAAGTCATCTAGGCTGAATGATCTTGCTCGTTTCCTCTCAATACTCAAAACTCCAATATTGCTAAGCCTCTCATCAGTCATAGTTGTTCGGAGATGATTTTTTATAAGCTTTAGCACTGAGAAGCTACGTTCACAAGTAGCACTGCTGACAGGTAAGGCTAAAGCTATTCGACATAAACGGAAAAGCTGATGAAACACCTCTTTGTAAGGCTCTAGAAAGGTGGTAAACTCCAGAACACTGGAGAGTTCATTCCCACAATGTGCTCTCCTCTGAACAACCTTCTTAGCTTGATACAGCTCATGTTTGAGGTCTTCAATATCACAGTCATACAGACCAGCCAAACTTAAAACCATTTCCTCTGACAAAAAGCTCTCACTCTTGGGGTTTAGTGACTGTATACCCCTCATAAAATCACAGTTTGTCTTGTTGAAGCGGTTCTCCATCTCTGCATGTACATGGTCAAGAATGGGGTAAAATACTTCCCTCCTAAACTTGTCATTTTCATCCTCCTTACACCTATGCTGTCCCATTGGAGACTCTACAAAATAACCCTTAAGCCGGATGCTCTCTCTCTGCAGCCTTCTCTTAATTGTCTCGGAGGCAACATTACACTGTTTTGTAATATCCATTGTGTCTCGCCACAGCTCATCAAAACAGGATTCACTTCTGTACCGGTACAAGGTGTCTTGAAGTGCATGGACTAGGTCTACAGCCCTTGCTAGATCAAGAGATGGAGATTGAAGTACATCAGAAAGCAACTTCATTTCACCAAGAATTTTTCTAAATGTGGCTAAATTGCCAATAAATGTGAGGTCAATTTGTGCCAACAGACCCCGTGCCTCCACTGATCTGTCACCACTGTTCTCTATATCTATCTCATGAAGTACTTTTAATATGCCGGGAATCTGTCCATGACATTTTTGCATGCACTGTAACGACATCCCCACCTGGTATCACTGAGTCTCTGAAGCTCTCTAGGAGCCTCTGAATACATGTCTTTTTGAACTGTGATCCATTTCTGGTGAACATATGAACCAGAGATATAAGCATACAATTTCTGCAACAATGAAAAAAAGCAGTCAGCCTCAGGGACTGCTTTCACTGCATCAACAATAACAAGGTTAAGGCAATCTGCATTGCAATGTACATAAAACGCATGTTTTACCTCTGCTTTGATCCTGGCTGCAACCCCACTGCATTTCCCTGACATTACTGATGCCCCATCATATCCTTGGCCTACAAGATTGGATCGGTATTCAAGGCCATACTTTTCCAGACACTGTATGATTTTTTGGGTGAGCCCTGCCGCATCTAGCTGACTTACTCTCTGGAACTCTACAAAACTCTCTTGAACAGCACCATTGTAGTAATACCTTAGTACTAATGACAGTTGCTCTGTTTTTTTTAGGTCTTTTGTTTCATCTGCAATCACAGAGAAGCACTCGCTTTCCTTCACTTCTCTGATAATGTCTTCACGTACCATCTCTGACAAACATTCCATTACTTCATTCTGAATGGTGTTACTGGTATATTTTGCATTTCCTGTTGCTTTCATTTTTTTTTGCAATCAGTGGATTATGCTTAGAAATCAGTTCCATCATCTCCAAAAAGTTCCCTTTGTTTTGTGATGCACCTGTCTCAAGATGTCCCCTTTGGGGGAGGTTTTGCATAGCTGTAAGGAGAAGTACTTCAGCAACAGTTTTAATATACATGTGATTTTCCTCTACTTTTTTTTTGTAAGCCTTGTCCAAAGCATCGCGCACAGATGAATCTGTCAAAATGTCCTTCTTATATTCACTCCAAGCATACATGGCATTTACATGACCTTCAGATTTCGCATGTCCCTTAAAACCTCCATCTTTATACATTGCCTTCTTCCAGTTTGAGTACCCTTCATGTGATGTAAAAGGAGTTTCAGAAGTATTTGGAAGGGAAAAGTGTCTACATGCAAAACAATAGACAGAGTCCTGACTTTGAGAATATTCAAGCCATTTGTGTTGTGAATACCATGTCTGGTTGAAGGCCCTCTTCTTTCCACCATGTACTGTTCGAGGAAATATCTTCAAGTGTGGCTGTCTAGGTTCATCCGCTGGATTTTGAGATATATCTACGGAAGGAAGGATTCCATTTGAAAATCAATGAAGAATTGATTTGAATCTAGAATCTAGAATCTAGAACAACAAGTGGCTGTGGCTGTCAATATTTATCTTAAAAGTAAGATTGGAGGTCAAATACCATGTGGATGGCCCTGTGTAGTATATGGTGTAGGAGAAGATGTAGTCTCACATGGCACCACATTCTGCTGATCTGGGTGATCATGAACAGGTGAAGAAGTGCCTGGGATAATATACAAATATTACATTTCATTAAGGCAAGGCAAGTTTATTTGTATAGCACAATTCATGTTACAGGACAATTCAAAGTGCTTAACATAAAACATCAAAAGCATTACAACAGGGTACAGAAAAATCAAAAGTAAAGGAATAAAAAGCATGATTTAAAATGAACCAAAATGTAAAAAATATATATATATCTTAAAAGAAACTGCAGATTTAAAACTTAGAATAAAAACCTAAGCAAATGCAGCGGAGAACAGGTGGGTCTTTAACCTGGATTTAAATAAATTAAGTGTTTCAGCTGATCTGAGGCTTTAAATAAAAAACAAGATGTTATTTAAAGCATGATTTTGTTTTGCTTTACAATTATGTACCACAACACTGACCTTTCCTTGGTTAATTGTTTATTCCCAAATATGAGTATTTCTGCCTTGTAGTGATATATTCTGATGAGTTGAACTATTGACATGATAAACATCCCTTCCTTGCATTTTCCTTGTTCATTCTTACACATACCTTGATTTGCAGAACTCACTGTGGACAATGACGACTGCTGCTCAGTCCACCTCTCCCTGAAAATGCTCTCTGCTTCTGGTTGTACTTTACTCTTCTTAACAAGGAAGAAATTCTCAATATTTTGAGATCTTTTCATTCTTGCTATTCTTTTTTCTCTTTCCCTATGTCTACTGGTTGGCCCTGAAGAAATAAAGCAAAAACTTCTATCACAAACAACTTTCTAGATGTATAACCTTGACTAGAAGTCAGGGATGTCAAATTCTGGTCCTTAAAGGCCCCTATCCTGCACGTTTTAGATGTTCCCTGCCCTAACATAGCCAATTCATATCAAATGAATCCCCCAAAGAGCTAGCTATGCACAACCCAGTAAATTATCATTTAAATCTAGTGTGTTGAAGCAGGGAAACATCTAAAACCTGGAGGACAAGGGCCTTGAAGACCAGAACTTAACATCCCTGCTATGTATATGAACATGGCACAGGGATTTCATGAGGTGATTTACACTCTAATCATAACATGGAACTGGCAGATAAGTTATTTGAGGAATTTGCTACTGCACAGTGCAAGTGCTACCTTATAGTAAACTTCGGTAATATTGATATAGAGAACAATGCTGAAGATAAAATGCAGTCAGCTCAGCTGGCATGGTAACACAGACATTAAGTATTCACCTGCAACCAAATCTGCATCTCATACAGCAATTTACAACTTGGATTATACCTTCTTACTCTTATATTACCTCCCCCCAGTAGCCTACTGTCTGTAATGTTCGACGGTTGCAATAATTTTTGTAGGGTTCTTTGTTTCGTGGTATTCTAATTTCACTGAAGTTTACTAAACTCAACAAACTTAATGTGACTTACCGGAACTTTTATTCTCCTCTAATTTTCTTTTGCTGCAAAATCGGTTTCTGCCGTCTCTCACTCTGCTTCCCAGTCTCTCCTGCTTCCTTGCTGAAGGTCACGTGATGCTAACAGTGCAGCAGGCGATGATGCATTCACTTACGCTCGGATATCTGAGCTTCTTCTTCTTCTTACATTTGATATTTGATTAAGTTTGATTGTCTTAGCTTCGGGGTGGCACCTGGGGTGGCCGGTCTGGTTGCGGGGGTGGCCCGTGCCCCCCCAGGCCACCACGCTGGACACGCCCCTGGGTGGAGGTGAGCTACACACCAACTCCGCTCTGACGCCGGGAGACGGCTTCTTCTGCGGCCTTCTTCATCTTCACAACAGTGCTCGCCTTCTGTTGACGCTTTACCACCAGCTTCTCCAGACCACACTGGTCATTGGTGATTCAGTTACCAAAAACATCCAAAACAGCTACACCATGACAGAATGTTTTCCTGGTGCTGAGGTTAGAGACATTCTTAAGGGCTGTTTACACGACAACGTTGCTGTTTTTGTTTGAATATGTGGGTGAAAACGCACTGCGTTTACACGACAGGGCGCACGATGGAAAACGATGTTGTACATATACCTGGCCTTTAGATGGCAGTGTGCTCCGTGTATGCAGTGTTCCAAGGTTTCCCGCTCACAACCCAGAAAAGAAACATTTCATGGTAACTAACAACGGTGGTCTCTGCAAGTACTACTGTGGTGTGGACTGATGAAGAAGTGGAATTACTGCTTAATTCAAAATGGGACTATACTACTACCTAGATCCTCCATTGTTGTTTTCTGTAGAAAGGCAGAGTCCGCAAGTCCAACATGGCTGTAGTCGGCTGGCAGTGACGTCATAGTTTTCAAAAGTCTCTGGCTTGCGTTTACATGACAACAAATCACCCAGCATTTTCAGAACTCTCCACTTTGGAAGCTGTTTTCGAAAAGCTGCGTTTGAGCCCCTCCCCCCCCTGTTTTCCTGTTGTTGTGTAAACAAGAGGCCGAATCGCAGAGAAAAACCTCAGTTTTGCTGAAAAACGTCGTGTAAACAGCCCCTAACTTGACTGCCTTCTGTACTTACTGATTATCCTGGCATCAAAACTATTACTGATGGTACCTCTGAGATTTTAAAGTTTGGTTTCAGAAGTCTTTTAACTATTGTTAAAAGCTCTGGAAAGAATATTGTTGTCTCTGGACCTCTTGCTCTATTTAAAAAGAGGCATCAACCGTTGCAGCCACACCCTAAGTCTCAGTACTTGGCTCCAAACTGTGTCCAACTTTTAATGCAATTTTTATTGATAAGTTTAACCTATTTTGGAACCAACCCCCTTCAAGGAGAATTGCATTCATTCTAACAGGTTGGGCAGTCACATTTCTACCACAATCCACAGTATACCAGCCATACCTTTGCCCAATTTAAGTTCCAAAAAAAGAAATTGCATCCCAGTCATTATTAACAACCACAGTCACAAACATTCTTCAAACAGGACTATTAACATGAACAATCTCAGAAACGTTATCACCAGCAAATCCCTACCTATCAGACCAGCACCTCCTGCAATTTTTAACATGGCCCTTTTAAATGCTCTTTCAATCAAATATTTTATTGTTAATGATTTGATTTTCGATAACAATATTGACTGTCTCTTTTTAACTGAAACCTGGCTTGGCACTGATGCGTCTGTTATTCTCACCAAGGGCGCTCGCCCCCAAATTTTTATTTTCTTGTTTTCTATCAGGGGAGGCAAAAAATGTGTCAGAACTGCTTCAATTCCTCGAAATTCAATTTGGACAAAGACCATTCCACAAAATAACTAGACCATGGTCGAGCATCATGCCTTTGTTTTTAGCAACCACACTGTTTTATGTGTTACAGTTTACAAACCACCTAAGCCTCGTTCCTGTTTTACTCAGGGATTTTCTGAATTTCTATCGAGTATACATGCTAAATACAACAAAATGTTAATAACTAGTGATTTTAATCTACATATTGATAGTTTTAATTCACATGCAAAAGAGTTTTTAAATCTGTTGAACTGTATGGATTTTAAGCAACATGTCACACAGCCGACTCACAACAGAGGACACACCATAGACCTGGTCCTAGCACATGGCCTGTCCACTACTGTGTCCTCTGTTGTTGACCTGCTGTGTCAGACCACTTTTGTATATTTTTTTATATCACAGGTTTTATCCAACAGGAGGACCCGATGAGAACTGTGAGGAAACCAAACCAAACTCCAGTCCAGACTTTACCTGCATCATATAATTTATTGTTGATGATTTTAACAGCAGGTTAAAGTTACCCATATACAGGTCCTTCTCAAAAAATTAGCATATTGTGATAAAGTTCATTCTTTTCCATAATGTAATGATAAAAATTAAACTTTCATATATTTTAGATTCATTGCACACCAACTAAAATATTTGAGGTCTTTTATTGTTTTAAAACTGATGATTTTGGCATACAGCTCATGAAAACCCAAAATTCCCATCTCAAAAAATTAGCATATTTCATCCGACCAATAAAAGAAAAGTGTTTTTGATACAAAAAAAGTCAACCTTGAAATAATTATGTTCAGTTATGCACTCAATACTTGGTCGGGACTCCTTTTGCAGAAATGACTGCTTCAATGCGGCGCGGCATGGAGACAATCAGCCTGTGGCACTGCTGAGGTGTTATGGAGGCCCAGGATGCTTCGATAGCGGCCTTAAGCTCGTCCATAGTGTTGGGTCTTGCGTCTCTCAACTTCCTCTTCACAATATCCCACAGATTCTCTATGGGGTTCAGGTCAGGAGAGTTGGCAGGCCAATTGAGCACAGTAATACCATGGTCAGTAAACCATTTACCAGTGGTTTTGGCACTGTGAGCAGGTGCCAGGTCGTGCTGAAAAATGAAATCTTCATCTCCATAAAGCTTTTCAGCAGATGGAAGCATGAAGTGCTCCAAAATCTCCTGATAGCTAGCTGCATTGAACCTGCCCTTGATAAAACACAGTGGACCAACACCAGCAGCTGACATGGCACCCCAGACCATCACTGACTGTGGGTACTTGACACTGGACTTCAGGCATTTTGGCATTTCCTTCTCCCCAGTCTTCCTCCAGACTCTGGCACCTTGATTTCCGAATGACATGCAAGTACTTTGGACCACTGAGCAACAGTCCAGTGCTGCTTCTCTGTAGCCCAGGTCAGGTGCTACTGCCGCTGTTTCTGGTTCAAAAGTGGCTTGACCTGGGGAATGCGGCACCTGTAGCCCATTTCCTGCACACGCCTTTGCACGGTGGCTCTGGATGTTTCTATCCAGACTCAGTCCACTGGTTCCACAGGTCCCCCAAGGTCTGGAATCGGTCCTTCTCCACAATCTTCCTCAGGGTCCGGTCATCTCTTCTCGTTGTGCAGCGTTTTCTGCCACACTTTTTCCTTCCCACAGACTTCCCACTGAGGTGCCTTGATACAGCACTCTGGGAACAGCCTATTCGTTCAGAAATTTCTTTCTGTGTCTTACCCTCTTGCTTGAGGGTGTCAATGATGGCCTTCTGGGCAGCAGTCAGGTCAGCAATCTTACCCATGATTGTGGTTTTGAGTAATGAACCAGGCTGGGAGTTTTTAAAAGCCTCAGGAATCTTTTGCAGGTGTTTAGATTTAATTAGTTGATTCAGATGATTAGGTTAATAGCTCGTTTAGAGAACCTTTTCATGATATGCTAAGTTTTTGAGATAGGAATTTTGGGTTTTCATGAGCTGTATGCCAAAATCATCAGTTTTAAAACAATAAAAGACCTGAAATATTTCAGTTGGTGTGCAATGAATCTAAAATATATGAAAGTTTAATTTTTATCATTACATTATGGAAACGAATGAACTTTATCACAATATGCTAATTTTTTGAGAAGGACCTGTATTCAGTGTCCCACTGCAAACAAAAACTTTGAAAATCAAGCCCATAAGATCATGGAGAAATTATAAAATGAGAGACCTGAAAAAGAAATGCAGGAGAGCGGAGCGAAAATAGAAGAAAACGAAGCTCGCTATTCATTTTCAAATATATTGTGAACAACTTAAAATCTATAATTATACTGTTAAAAGGAGAATTTTGTCCCGGTTGATGGAAAGATACTTGGTAACGTTTTCTCTCAAGTTAACACAACTACCTGCCTTTTAGACCCAATTCCAATGTCACTTTTTAAGAAATTTTATGACTTTTTTGAGGGTGAGCTTACACTGTGAATTGCTCTCTTCAGATGGGGTTTTTCCCCAAATGCCTCTAAAACAGCACTGGTGAAGCCTCTTCTGAAGAAGAGTAATTTAGATCCTAAAGTTCTTGACAACTATTGACCAGTATCCAACTTTCCTTTTTAAAGTAAAATTATAGAAAAAGTTTTTTTTATTCAGCTTAATTATTTTTTTAATGAACACAGTATTTTGGAAAAATATCTATCTAGTTTTAGGACAAACCACAGTACTGAGACAGTTCTTTTAAAGATTAATGTCCTCAGGTGCAACTTGGATTTATGAAAAAATTCAGTTTTGCCTCTATTGGAGGCGCAGCTTTTGACACAGTTGACCACCACATTTTATTGCACAGACTCAAAAGTCTGGTGGGTTTTAAAATGGTTTTACTCATATCTCATAGATCAAACAATTTTTGTATACAAGTATCCATACTTGTATATGTATCCAAGTGAGTATCCATACTTGTATGGATACTCACTTCCAGGAGTGAGTGGGGTTCCCCAAGTATCAATTTTAGGTCTCCTGCCACTTGGTGATGTCATCAGGAGGCATGGTATTGATTTCCACATGCCATGTCTCGCGATGACATTGAGCCAGAAAAATTGTACTTTTGAATTGTATTTTAGATTTCAATTCATGGATGGAAGATAACGTCTTACAGCTCACCCAGGACAAAACTGAAGTTTTAATCATTGGTCCTGAAGACAAGAGAGAGATTATTTTATCAGAACTGCAAAATTTTAAACCTTCTCATTGTGTAAGAAATCTGGGTATCCTTTTGGACTCTGAGCACAATTTTTTTCCTCATATCAAAAATACAACTAAAATAGGATTTTATCATCTTAAAAAAATTGCCGGAGTCCACCCATTCCTCTCTCTTGCCAGCACAGAGGTGTTGATGCATGCTTTTATTTTTTGTAGATTAGATTATTGTAATGCGCTGCTCTCTGGTCTTCCCAAAATGAGTATTTTAAGTCTACAACTACTCCAGAACTCAGCTGCACGTGTGCTGATGAGGACCAGGGGAAGGGAACACATTACACTACTTTAAAAGTTGTTGCATTGGCTCCCTGAGCAATATACGCTCCCTGAGGTTCTCTGGTACAGACCTTTTAATTCAATTCAATTCAATTCAGTTTATTTATATAGCGCCAATTCACAACAGATGTCATCTTAAGGCACTTAACAAGAAGTCATTTCAATACATTTATACAAACATTCCAATCAGTTAAAAAGTTTCCTATTTAAGGAATCCCCAGCAGATTGCGTCAGTCATTGGCGTGAGGTTGGGAAGACTGTCCAACCACAACAATCCTTCAGCAATCCCTCATACTGAGCAAGCATGTAGCGACGGTGGAGAGGAAAAACTCCCCTTTTAGTTGTTCCACAAGTCAGAACAAACACATAAGGCAAAGCCTCGTTCTATCTCTATGGTCCTCATCTGTGGAACAGCCTGCTAGAGGACCTCAGGGCCGCAGAAACTGCTGCTGTTTTAAAAAAGATGCTCAAGACCTACCTTTTTAGCTTGGCTTTTAATTGAGTTATTTTATTCATCTCATTTTTATTTATTATCTTAATTTCATTTTTTTTCATTTATTTATTTTCTATTATTATTTATCTACCAATTTTTAAATTCTTCTTCTTCTTCTTCTTCTTCTTCTTCTTATTATTATTATTATTAATTATTAGTATTATGTGTTACAGACGTGTTTTTATGAATTGTTTTATACAGACTAACTCCAGTGTTTCCTTCATGAGGATCCTTCATGCTGGGAGCCCTGCCAGTTTAGCCATGGAGGTCGTTGCCGTTGGGATCGCTTTTGTCGTGGTGGGCGAGGCCTGCAGCCTTATAGCTGTGCTGTGGATACCTGCATGCCCTGATCATGGCGGTCCGTGTGATGACTCTTCTGTGGCTGTGGGGTGGCTTCCAGTGTGGACTGGTCTCCCAAATATTGTTTTCTCACAGTGGTATCATTGTAGATGTTTATTTTTATTGTATGTTTTGTTAAAGGCATACTCCGCAACTTTCATGATATTTGCTCTCTGTCGCCCTCTTCAGGCTTGCCGCGCAACATCACTGTCGTAAAATCAAATCTCTCTGTCGCTCATAAGAGGCATGTTTCAGTGGCATGTTAAGACAACTCAGATCGCAATACCATAGAAAGTATGGTAAGCATCCCCGAACATATATTATGAAATTATTTAAACACTGCCATTGTTTATATAAATTTACAGAGAAGACAAAAAAACAGGACTCAGGGAAAGTAAGAGATCATAAAATGCATTAGCTCTAATTTATCAGTATAATTTAGAGTAAAGACCTCACAGCTAGGTATTCAGTTTGTGAGGGAGGTCGGGGTAATTGGAAAAACAGTGGGATTAGATACAGAGAACGTTTAAGCGCCACGTAGCAAACACCTCCCGACACTAGAATCAGCCTACATCTTAAGGTGTTTTTAGGAAAAAAATCAAACGACAACAATATAAATCAATAGCTTGACAAAACCAAAAGAAAAAAGTTGGACTTAAATACTGAAATACAGCGACTACGCCGGAGTTTGCAGCTTTATCTATGGAACCGAGTCTTACACGTTAGCATCACATTAGCCTCTAGATCGCTAATGGAGATCGACTCGGTTGTTTAATTCCCATTACTACTGTAAGGCATACTGTGCAAACTATGTTCATCCACCTCCACCCATTGAATATATAGCTTTCTCAGGACTGTATAACAACATCATGCCAGACCAAACACTATAACCCCGGTGAAATCATTGATTATTTACCTATCCATTAGCAGCATTGCTAACTCGGCGTCCGTAGTACATGACGTTCGTTCCAAAAGAACTCTCCAACGAGGAAAAGCCGGCCCAATATTTACTCTGGTCTCTGCTCTCTCTCTATAACGTTCCCTTTTTCTTTTTCTAGCTTCTTCTGATATGGGATTTCTCGGTCTCTTTGGTGGATCAGCCATCTCTACAGTCTCTAAACAGCGAGGCCGTATGACTCTGCCGTAAAGCAGTTCTCAGTCGGTACTTCCGGCGGCGGAGCGCCGCTCAAAAGTTTTATAGTGCAGAAAAAAGCCAAGGACCCCTGTAAAGTGGTGATAACTCTAAAAAGGAACATAATAGATGATAAAATTCCACTATAACTTTTGAAAAAAACATTATATTAATGTGTCAAAGTTGTGTAATGCTGCTTTAAAGACACAGGAACGGATTGAGCATTGTTTTTACAGTGAAGGGGCGATGGACAGGGTGTGACGGGATGTCTTGTTTGTGCTGAGAGTTTAACTGGTTGTGTATGATTGATTTTGCTTTAAATGTGTTTTCTTTGTTTATTATTCAGTTTTTATCATGCAAACCAATTTATGCTGATTTTATCATGTAAAGTGCTCCACAAATAAAAGTTGATTGATTGATTGATTGATTGACTGACAAGGAGACAGCTGCCAGACCAACACAGAGGCCGTGAAGGTTCATATGGTAAAAGCAGTCCTGTAAGATAAGAAGGCCCAAGACCGTTAAAGGAACAGGGGGCAGGATTTGAAAATAAAATAAACATCCATGTCCAGTTTTTTAATGCTGTTGGGTGATGAATCGTAATAAACCAAAAAGAATGAGCCCACCCACGTATCGCTCCATTTTCTTAAACTGGCTGTGTGCTGCAAAATGTGCTGCAGTTCGGGGCCCGAATTTGCCGCGCTGATGTGACACGGCTTCCGCGTTCTTGACAGCGCTAAAAGAGGAAGAAAAATGGTTGCAGACCTCCATTGATTTAATTGTGAGAATGGATTCTTCTCTGCTGCAACTGGGAAACGACCAAGGACGACTCACAGCCCACTAAAACGTGGCACTAAGAAAAAGAGTATGTCACTGCAAAGAGGTATGTTTCTTTGTGAAGCGTTTGTGCGCGCTCCCGTGTGGCTGGCTGCAGTTACTTGCAGCGCTGGCCGCGTCGCTCGTGAGATTATTTTCTTCATTCTGCTCCATGCTCCTTTAAGACACTTAAAGACCATTAAAATAATCTTAAAATCTTAAATCTTAAAAACGCATACAGGGAGCCAATGCAATGAATTTAAGACAGGTGTAATGTGCTCCCTCACTGGGTTGGTAGGTGGGACCGGGGCGACGCCTGGGTTCCTGTTGCCTCTGGTAGCTGGCATTGACTTAGGTGATCAAGGCTCTAGCTCGAATCCAGGCACCTCTGGTGCGATGGATGAAATCCTGGGCTGCCGGGACCTCCACTTCGACCTCCTGATGAGTGAAAATAGGTGGTTGCAACCCATTACAGGTCCCAAAGGGAGAGCGCCCAGTGGCATAGGAGACCTGGAGGTTTATGGAGAGCTCGACCCAAAGCAGGTGTCAAGGCAAGGAAACTGGAAGAGAAGAGGTGAAGCATCTGAGAATTTTGCTCTTCTGCTGGTTGGCCCGTTCAGTCTGACCACTGGATTAAGGGTGAAAGGCGGAAGACAGGCGAAAGCTCCAATGAGGAGACAGAAGTGCTTATGCCGTTGGCGCTGGGAAGACCGGTAATGAAATCAATTCTCATGTGAGACCACGGATGAGAAGGTTCGGGGAGCGGGTGAAGACAGCCTGACAGTCTCTGGGAGGTCGATTTGGACAGTGTGCAGATAGTGCAGGCACCCACGAACTCCCTAACATCCTTGTTAGTGGAGGGCCACTAGAGAGCACAGCGCAGGAAGCGGAGGGCCTTGTCGGGTCCTGAGTGGTCGTGATAGAGAGGAGTGACCCCAGACGACAGCCTCTCGGCAACACTGCTGAGGAACATACAGTCGATTAGGCGGGGTCTCAGGCAGAGCTGGATTGGTCTTCATGGCAGCCTGGATGGAAGCAATGATGGTGCCGGGTTTAGAAGCGGGAGTGGATAAGGAATGTTGCCGGGAGAGAGCGTCGGCCTTCTTATTCTGGGAGCTGGGTCTGTAGGGAATATGAAAGTCAAATTGTTTGAAAAAATAAAGCCCAACGAACCTGACAGGGGTTGAGCTGTTTAGCCTGCTTGATATGAATGAGGTTCTGGTGATCTGTCCAGATGAGGAATGGATCCGGTGTGCTAATGAGGAGGTGGCGCCATTCCTCCAGTGCCCATTTTATGGCCAGCAACTCCTGATCTCCTACTCCATACCGGCATTCCGTGGGGGAGAATTTCCAGGGGAAAAAGCAACATGGGGGTGTCTTTTGATCCTGACCCAAGGATAGCCCCCGCACCCAACTCCGAAGAGTCTACTTCCACTATGAAGTTCCTGGAGGGTGGCAAAGGATCGGGTATAAGAGAATCTCTGGATGATTTTGTTGAATGCCCTGAGAGAGCCAGAATGGGCGGGCTGGTTGGCGGGGCGGGTGAGTGGCGCTACGGCCTTACTGAAGTCCCTGATGAATTGGCGGTAGAAGTTGACAAAACCCAGGAAGGATTGGATGCTGTTTAAGCGTAGAGGGTTGGTTCCAGTTGGTTCCAGTTGGTTCCAGTTGGTTACAGCGGAGACCTTCTGGGGCCATTTCTTGGTTGGAGATGACGTAGCCGAGGAAGGTGGTGGAGGATTGGTGGAATATGCACTTCTCCAGTTTACAGAACAGGGGTATCATATATAAACTTTAAGTAGAATCATTACTAAAACAGTACTTAAGCTCAGCAACTTTTTTAGCTTACGCCTAGTAAGTTTCCAATATATCAAACTTGGAGAATGCACAGCTGCATGCACCTTCCGCTTTTGAATCCCACTCTCCCTAGAAATGTGCGCAGGTGTTTGTGGATCATATCCGGCCTACTACACACCCACGTTCTACCATAAATGGTCCATGCAAAGTGTCTAGTGAATATTCTGCATCGACTTAAGCCAGCTAATATGGGACGTTTCATGGGTAACCATGGCAAGCAAGAGGCGGAGAAAGTAATACCACATAGACAGCTGCAGGCTCCTAGAGGCATGGAAAACTGTTTTATACCAATCAATCACTCCCTCAGCGCTTAACTCAGCCTAAGGCAGCCAAAGTGCTTCACATTAAAAGACAAAAATACAGTTGCAAAAAGAAAATGTGTAATAAGAAGAGAGTAAAAAGATTTAAAAATGTAATAATAAAAGCAGCACAAGCGATAAAAAAGATAAGAACAATAAAGTTTCCTATATGATTTTCTTGTAGCAACAATAAGACTGGAATTTATTAAAGCAGAATTATTAAAACAAGGAAATTTTTAAAACTAGATATTTAAAGCCTGACAGAAAAGGTGCGTTTTAAACTTCCTTTTAAAAAGTATCATCCTTGCAAAATATTGATTTGGGGTCACAAACAAACGGAAGAGATGCAAGTGATGCAGCAGCATTCCTGACATAAAAAAGAAGAGTGCGGGATGGGGTGCACAGTTCCAGCAGGTTGGTAGATCCAGGTTAGCACATAGAACTAATACTGCTTTAAGGAATCTACATCGGGTCCACCATCTAGATGCTTCCAGTGGTGTGATCTTCAATGAGCACCAGCACCCATTGTACATCAATACAGGGGACACTGCAGTATTTGAACTTCACACAATTAATACACCAATAAGTGCAATTTCTATATAATCTGAAGACATAATTACATATGAACATACTGTGATATAACTCTTATGTGCAACATATTTTCATTCAGATTCAGATTTTATTCTCAGTTCAGAGACGGGATGGGAGGATCGCTGCTGGTTGTGTGACGTGGCGGTTCTACATCGGATTATTCCCAGGACGAGACCCGTTCTGAGAGCACCCCCCCACCCCCCATGCAGAGAAACAAAACAAAAATTTGCACATACAACATACTATGCTTTGTATGTACCTCCGACATTGACCTGATGGCTTTGATCTTTTTCTGTGCATCTCTGAGTTTATTTGGCACTTGACAATCGTTAAAGCTAGATTTCCCATGATTCCCCAAAACTGGTCACGCACGACCAGAAACAAGACTACATTTTTTTATTGTATTTTTTTTTTGTTAGCAATTTCACACCATTCAGAAAAACATGCAGGAATTTATTAATAATATTATGAATGAGATGAGCGTATTTGGAAGAAACTCGAGGTCGCCCTGCCCATTCCATTTGGGCAAGGGCGTCGGTTTGTTTTTAAAATTGAGTGTGGTTTTAAGATTGCTGGGGACAATATATTTATTGTCTATAACTATTCATATATAGGTATTCATCCTTTTAAAGTTGTGTTACAATATACACTGCAGTGTAATAATAGCTGTAAAAAGTTCAACGCCTGTTGTCTTTTATTTTGTTTTTCAAACAGTTCTGAAAACCATCACTAGACTGTGGTCTGGGAAGGATCATTATCGTCATAGCACAGTGTAAAACAGTGTTGGCTACATTAATAATATATTCGCCCCAGAAAAAGAATGCGCAACAAACAAAACAGATGTATTTCCCGTGCAACCCTGCCTATTTAAGGAATCCCAACAGATTGCCTCAGTCATTGAGTAAGCAAGCTATGATTAGAGCCACAGCTGACCTGGGGCACACTGACAAAAGCGAGGCTGCCGAATAGCTTACACACAGTTCAGTACAGTTCTGCATACAGGAAATATCAGCTGTGCAACATTCCAGAGAAATAAAAAGGGAAATAATTCATTGTACTATAAATCAGGGGTCATGTTATTTTCCGTCTTCGACCTTTTTTTCTTCTTTTTTTTAAACATTGACAGAAAAATCCGAAGTGCGTCCATCATTTTGACAGTTTACACTTCATATCCCTGAAAACTTGGAGCAGATGTGCAGATATCTTCAACTTTACGCACAGAGTTCAGGTAGCTGAATCAATAAAAAAAAAAGATTCATATGAGAGCATCTGACTGAGCATCACCTCAGACCTGGACACTGTACTCGCATCGCTATCTGGGAGCTCAGCTGACAGCACCATGGAGAGATAAGGAGGCATTGGAGCGCGTAGCAGCGGCGGACCAGTGCAGAACTCAACAACAGCAACAATAAACCGTATACTTTTATTGCAATTGTTTTGTATTTAAAACATACCTGAGGGAAATTAGATATGCAGGGAGAAATTCTTGGGGAAACAATATTTATTTTTATGCAGCTTTGAAGACGAACTGATCGCAAAAATTGTTGCATGACTGGGAAATTGGCTAAAATATGGCTATATTCACACATTGTGTGCCCACCTTGCCTCCTGGGGAAAGCCCGCACAGACCTGCGCCATCTGTGCATAGATGCATGGAGCAGTTAACGCTGCATAATTAGAACACCTTGCATTTAAGAGATACGAGTTAATCAATTACCTGTTAATGCTGTGCCTGCTTTTGAATGTGAGTCTTTATTGAAAGAAACATCAACCTCTGCAAAGAAAGCTGCAGCATCTGCGCAGAATGAAACATGGCTGTATTTTTATATTGCCATGTTTCTTTCTGGACTGGAATATCAGTAAGTTCGGATAGTGATTGCATAGAAATTGTGCTGAGAGTACAACTGGATTTTACATCTGTGCTGGTAAGAAATTCCACATCAGGTTTATAAAAGTGGTGCCCCTCCCTGTTCTCACACCATGTGTTCCATGGTCCGTGCTATGGAAAGCGGATGTGATCATACAACGCAGTTTATTTTTGAATAAAACGGCATTTAAAACTGCGCTCAGAACTGATGTTGTATGATCACATCAGCACCTTGCCAGCAAGTAGGGGCGCCTGGAGCTGCAGGAGGCGCCAATTTACCAATTCCCCACACAGTGCATAGATAATAGGAAACCTCAAATCTTTTTTTTCTTTTTTGTTTTGTCGGTGCTCGTGCCGCCCCCTATGTGTCATGATGAATAAATGTGCCCCAGATGGCAGCCCGGTTCGCCTGAGGCAAAAACCGTCTCTGGTTGTGTGTTTGTGAGCGCAAAGCTCTACAAGTTTGAAATTGTGGCTTAAATTCACATTTTTGCCATCTCTCCTGCTGCACTGTCAGTGTCCTCTGTGTCCAAAAAGTGCATAAGCAAGTTCCTTAGTGTGCTTAAAGTTTTTTCCACCACGTTTTTTTTCTATAAATCCTACATTTAGCGTAGAAAGTTGCTCACGTAGTTTTCACACCCCATTTTGTGTGTAAGCAAGCTTTATAAATGAGACCCCAGACCAAAGATTGCTGGTAATAGAGGGCAGCCGTCCATTCTTTAGCCTTGCCGGTGAGGAGAGACATCAGTAGCACCACCCGGGAGGCAGCGGTGGCATAGGTGGAAGGTTGGCACTCGAATAGCATATCTAAAGCTCCTAGTAATCCATCAGGTATTCCATCCTAACCTTTCCACTTCACCAAGGACGTGAGCCTCGCTGAGGGACTCTATCTTGGCTCTGAGCCGTTTCACTGAGGTATAGACGGTGACTTTGGCTCTGAGAGCCTCCAAGTCTGCTGAAAGCCTTCAAAGATGGTTCTGTCATCCTGACAGAAACTACAAGACGGAATAAGTAGCTTCTAAAGATTTATTTGTTACAGGCAGGCTCTCAGATTCAAAACCTGGAGAAGGTAGAAGAAAGGGCGGGAGATGCAGACAGGACAGGGCTGACGAAGATCAGAATGGACAAGCTGGGTCGATCGGAGACTTCCTCGATTGACGTGGTGATTCTGATGAGGGAGAAGTTCTGGGCTGGCAGACCAGATGACAGAACGAAGCAGAGGTGGGTGAAGGCTTCTTAAATAGGGAGGTCGGACCAATGATTGAGAAGGTTGTAGAGCAGCACAGGTGGATGTGGTTGGAGCTGATGAGTTCTTGACACCTTCCTACTGGTCTTCGTCAGGACACGCGCTGCTAATTTCTTAGAAGTTGTAAACCTGAGATACTCTGAGATACCCGATCGGACCAGTGACGACATGTTTAGCCGCATGCTGTCATTCCATCAATGGTTGTCTAGGTGGTTCCTGCAAACGATGTGGGCTACATCGATAACTGGCGAACATTTTGGGGAAAACCTGGTATGATCCGGAGAGACGGCATCCATCCCACTTTGGATGGAGCAGCTCTTCTTTCTAGGAATATGGACGAATTTTTTAGTCCTGCAAAACACTGACAACCCAGGGTCCAGACCAGGAAGCAGAGTCGTAGTTTAACCCACCTCTCTGCTGCTTCTGTACTGTTACCCACCCATTACCCTATAGAAACAGTGTCTTGCCCACAGCCAAAATTAAATGGATTAAAAATTAAGCCAACAAAAGCAAATTATGGAAATCTCATAAAGATAAATATGACTTTGACTGAACAGAAAAATAAATCTATTAAATGTGGTTTATTAAACATTAGATCTCTCTCCTCAAAGACTTTGTTAGTAAATGATTTGATTTGTGATAATCACATTGATTTCCTTTGTCTCACAGAAACCTGGTTGCAGCAGGATTATGTCAGTATAAATGAGTCAACTCCTTCCAGTCATTTAAATTTTCACATTCCTAGAAATACTGGGCGAGGAGGTGGAGTTGCAACCATTTGTCGTTCTGATTTACTAATTAGTCCCAGACCAATTGAAAGCTACAGTTCTTTTGAACATCTAACCCTTAATTTTCCTCATCCAAGTCGCAAAACATTAAGACCATTTTTGTTTGTGGTTTTGTTTCGTCCACCAGGCCCTTACTCAATGACTGACGCAATCTGTTGGGATTCCTTAAATAGGAAACTTTTTAACTGATTGGAATGTTTGTATAAATGTATTGAAATGACTTGTTAAGTGCCTTGAGATGACATCTGTTGTGAATTGGCGATATATAAACAAACTGATTGAATTGAATTGAATTGAATCCATCCATCCATTGTCTTCCTCTTATTCTGGGTAGGGTCACAGAGATAGCAGCTTAAGCAAATAGACCCAGACTTCCCTCTCCCCAGCCACTTGGGCCAGCTCCTCGGGAGGAATCCCAAGGTGTTCCCAGGCCAGCCGAGAAACAGTCCCTCCAACGTGTCCAGGGCCTTTTTCTGGGCCTCCTCCCGGTGGGAAGTGCCCGGAACACCTCACCAGGGAGGCATCCAGGAGGCATCCTGACCTTATGCCTGAGCCACCTTAACTTAGTCCTCTTGATGTGGAGGCCAGCAGCTTTACTCTGAGCCCCTCCTGGATGACCGAGCTTCTCACCCTATCTCTAAGGAAGAGCCCAGACACCCTGCAGAGGACATTCATTTCTGCCACTTGTGTCCGTGATTTTGTTCTTTCGGTCACTACCCAGAACTCATGACCATAGATGAGGGTAGAAAGATAGACCAACCAGTAAATCAAGAGTTTCGCCTTTCGGCTTAGCTCTCTCTTTACCACGACAGACCAGTACAGCACCTGCATAACTGCAGACGCCCTACCAATCCGCCTATCAATCTCCCTCTCAATTTTTCCAGCGAAAGCTGTAGATCACATTCCGATGAAGCCAACAACAGGACCACATCATCTCAATCCTGAGGCCACCAAAACGGATCGTCTCAACACTTTGGCTACGCCTAGAAATTCTGTCCATAAGAGTTATGAACAGAATCGGTGACAAAGGGCAACCTTGTCCGAGTCCAACTCTCACTCTCCAAGTCCACATAACACATGTAGAGCTGTTGGGACACTCCCATGCACCCCTTAGGACCATGCTTAGGGTGTAGAGCTGGTCCAGTGTTCCACAGCCAGGAGACAAACCCCATTGTTCCTCCTGAATCCGAAGTTTGACTGTCCGCTGGAAGAACCCCTGAGAGCTTACCAGGCAGGCTCAGAAGTGTGATCCCCCTGTTGTTGGAATACACTCGGTCGTCCCCCTTTTTAAATATGGGGACCACCAACACTGTCTGCCAATCCAAGGGAACTGCCCCCGATGTCCACGCAATATTGCAGAGCCGCATTAATTAACACAGCCCCACAACACCCAGAGCCTTAAGGAACTCTGGGAGAATATATTCCACCCCCGGAGCTTTTTAACGACCTCAGTGACCTCAAAACCAGAAATTGGAGAGCCCGACCCAAAGTCTCCAGACTCCGTTTCCAGATTGGAAGAAGTGCTGGTGGAATTGAGAAGGTCTTCCAAGTATTGCATCCAATGACTCAGGACATCCCGAGTCGAGGTCAGCAGCACGCCACCCCCACTGTAAACAGTGTTGATGGTGCACCGCTTCCCCCTCCTGAAACACCAGATGATGAACTAGAATCACCTTGAAGCCATACGGAAGTCGTTCTCCATGGCCTCTCTAAACTCATCCCAAGCCTGAGTTTTTGCCTCAGCGACCATCCAAGCCGCACTCCGCTTGGCTGCTTCCGGAGTCCCACAGGCCAAAAAGAACCAATATGACTCCCTCTTCAGCTTGACAGCATCTCTCACTGCCGGTGTCCACCAGTGGGTTCGAGGGTTGCCACCGTGACAGGCACCGACCACCTTGTGGCCACAGCTCCGGTCAGCTGCCTTGACAATGGAGGCCCGGAACATGGCCCACTCGGACTCAATGTTCTGCCGGAGGTGAGAGTTGAAGCTCCTTCTGACAGGAGACTGCAGTTCCCAGCAGAGCCTCACAACACATTTGGGTCTTCCAATTCTGTCCAGCATCCTCCCCTGCCACCGGAGCCGACTCACCACCAGGTAGTGATTAGTGGACAGCTCCGCCCCTCTCTTCACCTGAGTGTCAAAAACATGCGGCCGCAGATCAGATGAAATGACAATAAAGTCGATCATTGAGCTGTGGCCTAGGGTGTCCTGGTCCCAAGTGCACATATGAACACCCTTATGTTTGAACATGGTGTTTGTTATAGACAATCCATGATGAACACAGAAGTCCAATAACAAAACATAGCTCTCCAGGTATCACTGTCATTGCCAGTGTTGGGACTAATGCGTTATTAAGTAACGCGTTACAGTAACTACGTTATTATTGTGGTAACGAGCACGGTAACTAGCTAGTTTGCCAAAATCAGAAACGCGTTTATCGTTACTGGAATATAAATAGGGTCGTTATTCGTTACTTCGCGTGCCTAACTAAGGACTGCAGTTTCCGTGGGGGACTTTTTTAAACAAACTTTATTGAAAAGGGTTGTACATACAACTAATTGTACACCGAACAGCAGACAGGTGCTCCAATATATACGTAAAATCAAATACAAATAAATAAATCAGTAAATTCAGGTTGGTAATGCCAGTTCCTTGGTGAACGTAAAAAGCGCAGGCGACGCAGTGATGTAGGCTACAAGTTAATGAAATCAGAACCATGGTGGCAGTCGAAGACACTCCAGGTGTGGGATTTCTCTTGTGGAAATATGCACATTATTTTTCCTTTCTGTCGGTAAAAGACAAGAATTTTGTGGCGAACTGTACTCTCTGTGGAGGTCCTAAAACTCTATCCAGATTAAAACAGACGGATAAAAAAAAGTGATTTTTCTAATTTAGTTTCATTCATTTTATCACTCACTTGCGCTCACACTACTACGCTGCCATTTTATGTTCAGGCCATTAGGTGGCGCAGTGCACTTGTGGCAGGATAGGGCTAAAATGTAAGCAGACCAGAAGACTGGCAGCCTTGCTGGCTATCCAGTTAGGGATGCAACACATTAATAAGAGAATTCTGAGTATAAACAAAGTTACTTTCCTTAGTAACTAGTTACTTTAAAAGTAACAAGTAACTTAAAGTAACGGAGTTACTTTTGAAAGAAGTAACTAGTAATGTAACTAAGTTACCAATTTAAAGTAACTTAAACAACACTGGTCATTGCCCACGTGAGTGTTGAAGTTCCCCAGCAAAACAAGGGAGTCTCCAGGAGGAACACTCTCCAGCACCCCCCATCCAAGGACTCCAAAAAGGGAACTGCAATTTGGCGCATAAGCACAAACAACAGTCAGGACCTGTCCCCCAACCCGTAGGGGGAGGGAGGCTACCCTCCCATTCACCGGGATAAATTCCAACTTACAGGCACAGAGATGGGGGGCAACAAGTATGGCCATCCCTGCTCGGCACCTCCCAGCAGGGGCAACTCCAGAGAGAAAAAGAGTCCAACCCCTCTCAAGGAGATGGGTCCCAGAGCAAGTCAGACGATGTCCAGTCGGAACCTCTCAACCTCGCACACCAGCTCAGGCTCCTTCCCCACCAGAGAGGTGACATTCCACGTCCTGAGAGCCAGCTTCTGTAGCAGAGGATTGGACTGTCAAGTTCCTCACCTTCAGCCACCGCCCATTCCACCCTACCCCCATGGCCCCTCGCATATTTACAACAGCTTTTAACTGAACTCTGTCCTGCTTGAGCCCTTCGGTCCCAAGCGCAGAATCTTCTGGATGTTCCACGTACCCGTCTAAAAACTAAGGGGGACAGGGCCTTTCAGTGTGTGGCTCCTAGACTGTGGAATAGCCTGCCCCTGCAGCTTCGTTTAGTGGACTCTATTGAGGTTTTCAAAAAACAACTAAAAACTGTTTTATTCACTCAGGCTTTTATGTCATGAGTTTATTGTGATTCTTTTTACTGTTCTATAAATTTTTGGATGTATCCTCCTTTTAATTGTTCTACTTATTCTGTGATTTATGTTGTTTAACGCTTTGTGACATCTGTGTCTGTGAAAAGCGCTTTATAAATAAACTTTACTTACTTACTTCGTTACATAGGTGGTGAGCTCATGGGAAGGGGGGCTCATGTCACCTCTTCGGGCCGAGCCCAGCCAGGTCACCAGGCACTCGCCAATGTGCCCCACTTCCAGGGCTGGCTCCAGAGGGGGGCCCTGGTGACCCACGTTAAGGTGAACACTAAGTCCAATGTTGTCTTTCATTATATGAGTCCACCTAGAAAATGCAAGTGGCAGGGGCCCCTCGTCGGCCGGTCCCTTGTCGGGTCCCTGCTGGGGGGTGACCGCCCCTGGGCCCCGGCTCTCCAGGTCCATGGACGGGCCCACCCTGGCGCAGCCGGTTGCCGACGGGGCCCGGTGGTAGCAATGACAAGCCCACGGGCATCGTAGCCGCTGTTTATTTACATGGGGTTCTCCTCTGCTCCTCTCTTGGGGGATGCGATTGGCCCCCGCCTTGATCCGCCTGGGGCTCTGGGCGTCCTTTGGACGTCTTAGCTCCGATCTCCTTCATGTCTGCATCGATTCCTGGGAGACAGATTGATGCCTGCTCACACCAGCTATCGAACACTCTTATGGAGAAACCTTATATCCACCAGCATGCTCACACACACACATAGGTGTGGGGTCTCCGGTGTACAGATATATTCTTGGACTGAGGTTATCATTACTAGATCTTGATTAATCGGTACCATGAGTTTTTCTGTGACATTGTTGTTGTATTTTTATATCCATTTTTGTGTGATGTGGCTGTGTAGTTCTTAGTTCACAATGTTTGATTTGTTTTGTCGATGTTCCTTTTTCGTTTTTTGTTTTTTTCCTCTCTCTGCCGTCCTGTGGGTATGGAGGCAGACTTAGATGTCTTCCTGTGTTTTCTTTGTTCCCCTTCCTCTCTTGTATTTTCAACTTACCCTCTCTCTTGACTTTTTGTTTCCTACCTCTCTTCTTCATTTTCTTTCTTTCTTCCCTTTTATTTTCCGTCATTTCAAAGGCTTCTGACTGACTGAGTTGTTTTAATTCAAGCAACATGAGTTACTACGTCCAAATGGAGTTTTTCCTTTGTTCTTTGGTGCTAAGCTAAAACCGAGTGGTTCTAAGCTATGCTTCATAAATTAGATCCGCACGCTCAATCTGATTGGTATGGCCGTCTTTTTAGTAGACCACCAGTGTTCATAAACAATGAAGATTGCTACCGGTGACCTATCCATAAAATAGAATCAATTCTCCAAAAGTTATTGATTTCTGATTCAGCAAATGCTTTAATGAAACGTTACTTCATTCAGGGGCGTTTCCTGGACCTGGGAACTGAGCCCATGCCTTTGTAGAGGGATCTGGGGTGTTGGGCCCCCATTTTCCCTAAATGAACTGAACAGACTGTTGGACGGCTGGAAGCCATTTTTTTCCAGATGAATGGAGCAGACCACATTTCCCAGCAATCCTAGCCGTTACCCCCAACACACTCCTATTGGTCCGTTACCACCCATGGTGACATCAACGATGACATCACGGCCAAAGGGCTATAAGAAGGGTTGTGGCGGCCATTTCAAACTGTTCTCAGCAGAGGTTCTTAGCAGAAACTCCTGCTACACAGAGGACATCTCACCAGTGAAGGATCTCTTTTGTTCTGACCCGCTGAACCGTGGAAAATTCTCATTTCAACGATTCGAAGTGCCCATCCTGTTTGCGTATCTAGTTTAGGACCAGATACGGCCTGCAGTTTTCTAACTCTTCCTTTTTTTGCTCAACTACGGACACATTTTGCTCTCCTCCTCGTGGACCGGACTTCCTTCATAGCAAAGTAGGACTGAACCGGTTCATTTATGCTAATCTTGTGTCTGGGCAGGGATAGGGATATAGAGTTTTTAACAAGTTAGATCTCCTTCATTGTTGGTTTAAAGTGTTTTTAAGCGCTGAACCTGTTGGCTCATTTAGCGTCGCTGCACCCATAAGTTTGAGCTGTATTTGCTGTGTTTGAAACTGGTTTTTTTATCCTGAGCGAATCCCACACTTCCTTTCTTCTTTCTCTTTTTTCCTTGCTCTTTCTTGCTCTCTGATCACCTGGTCGGCAGAGTCGGGCTCGGTCCGACATGTTATAGCTGGTCTGTTAGCTGAAAGGTTAACTCCATTGTTTCTTTGTCTGTTAGTTAAAGCTGTGGCCTTCCACATGGACAGTACACAATATGTGCTCTGCCCACTTTACCCAAAGCTAGTTTTATGACCCTTTGTCTTCCAGGCTATCTGTGACTTGAGTCCCCCTGGAGTGAGGACCACCTCCCTCCCTGAAGAAAACCTGAGCTGTCTGTTTGTCCCTGATCCATTTTGTGTTAATTGTGGTTAAGGGGCTGTTTACACGACAACGTTGCCGTTTTTCTTTGAATACGCGGGTGAAAACGCACTGCGTTTACACGACAGGGCGCGCGATGGAAAACGATGTAGTACATTTGCCCGGCTTTTAGATGGCAGTGTGCCCGTGTATGCAGTTTTCCAAGGTTTCCCCCTCACAACCCGGAAAATAAACATTTCATGATACCCAACAATGGCGGTCTTCTTGTAGTTCTCCGCTCAAATAAAGGCATATTGATTATTTGACGCACGTACTGTATGCGACCAAATAACTTCAGAAGCTGCATCAGCAGTAACCGCATACCTGGATCCGCCATTGTTGTTGTTTTTCTGTAGAAAAGTGCGCAAGTGCAACATGTCCGTAGGTGGCTGGCAGTAACGTCATCGTTTTCAAAAGTCTCCGGCTTGCGTTTACACGACAACGAATCCCTCAGCGTTTTCAAAACTCTCCACTCTGGAAGCCGTTTCCCAAAAGCTGCGTTTTCGCCCCCCGTTTTCCCGTTGTCGTGTAAACGAGAGGCCGAATCAGAGAGAAAAACCTCCGTTTTGCTGAAAAACGTTGTCGTGTTAACAGCCCCTAAGTCTCACATATTATTGTTTTCTAAGATCTGTAGTAATTAGTTGCATGCTTTAGAATAGATTGGAAATTATTGATGAAATGTTTTGGCTGTTTCCCCTCAGCTTAAAGAGAAGTGGTGTGTGTTTAAATGGAGTACATGTGGACAATTATTGTCTACGGCGTGTGAATTTACACCTTTAAGAAGAGACTGGATGTCTGGTCTCCTAAGACAGAAGTGGTGCCCCTAATATTAATAAATTAAAGTTTAACCTCATCAATGATAATGATAATATTAATTATTGATCATAATTATTGATGGTTATGTAAACCAGAGAAAAACTCGCTCACTCTGTCACAACAGGGGGAACCTGTGCAGTAAAAAAGGCTTTTTATTCAAGCTTTCTTTAGCATTGTGGCACATTGTTTAAAGCCAAATACTACAACATGTACTTTAAGATGTATTAATTTTCAAACTAAGTCGTGACAATGTAAACAATATCTTTAAAATTAGGATTGATATTAAGTAAGACAGGATAATAAAATTAGTCAATAAGTAACACATCTTTTATTTTTTCTTTCCCTGATTAGCACAAAAGAAAGTTCTGTGTCAGGTTGAATGGTGGACCTCTGCTGCTCTGTTTTCCTCATTCTCTGTCCTGTCATGTCATCTGTAAACCGACTATAAATTCAGATTTATTTTATCATAATAGATAAAGGTAATCATAAAAAGGAACTGACTTTTGCAACATGATTAGCATTCCAGTGTAAGTTATTGAGGAAATTGGCTCAATTATATAGTTTTAATTATGAAATATAATTGATGCTACTCAAAGGTTAAAATGTCTTAAATTTTCCCTAACTCAATGTTTGGATTTTATGCCTGCATGCAAGTATATGTGTATATGATAACTATAGAATGCAAACATAGTGAAAAAGTTTTCTTTTCCTTAGTAAATCCATGGATTTCCTAAGGTAATCCATGGATTAACTACATTCTATTGTGGTTAGACATTCAACATTTATAACAGGTAGCCTAATCTTAATCAATACACATTTGTGAATCTCTATATGAATAAGTGCAAACATGAATTACAGCAGTCTTTGCACTCAGAACTAAAATAAAACTGTTGATTTATTCATCGGTATAGTATAGTTTATTGTAGTGGTATACTCTGATTTTTTTCCTCCGAGACAATCATCAGTCCAAATGTTAAACGAGTAGTTGATTATAGTCAGTTATCTTAATCCAGCTCTGTTTTCTGTTCTGAATTTTTGAAGATGCCTATATGATCACTTCTTGTAATGTTATTAAGAAATGATAAGACCAAGAAATTGCTTTATTTAGTTAGAATTATTTATGGTTTTTATGTTTACGTCAATCTTTAACCCCCATGTTGTGTGTCTGATGTCTGTCACTAAGTCTAGGCCTCGCCCCCTTTGTATTACAGCCCTGCTTTTATTTTGGTCTGACACCACAGGCTTATCACTGGCCCCCATTTAGCACTCTTTAAAAACTTCATAGATATATCCCTGCTCAGCAGTCTTAAGGGAGTATTTTCATGCTTATAGAAACAATATTCAAGCATTAGTACCTGTAGCACTAAATAAACTCACTTTAGGGTTAAACACAAATCAATAAATAGAGTTATTGATTCAAACTCTCAGAGGAGTTTTTGTGTCTTTTTGATTTTTTTTACGTTTGTTTTGTTTGTTTTTCTTTAGAAAGATCTCCCCATAGGTGCGGCCTCTGCTGTTCTGTCTATGAGCGAATTATGATGCAGATGTGCGAGCAAAGCTATAACTGGTTGGCAGAACAAGTGACTACTGCTGCGCACATAATAAAATGCAAACGAGCATGTTTCAGAGCTTTGCACAGTAAGTTCTGGTGCCGCTAAAAGCAAGACGCCAGTTACGGGCCGGGAGACTTGCAAAGTGACTTCTGGGGTGATGAGAAGCTGTAGTGACAGATCAATGGGGAGACGCAGATGAACACCTGTTTCTTAAGATTTTCAAAACACGACTGTCGGATGATCTGCCTAATGCTCATATAATCTCGAAGACATACAGGATTTAAATTGCTTGTTTGTTTTCCTGTTTCATGTGTTGGCCCAGAGTCTTTTATTTTGTGTCCTGTTTGGCAGTGTGGAGCTCAGAATTGGTGTCTGAGTACCAAGTAGAAGCCGAACAGATTTACTTTCACAAGCGGAGCACTACAGCTTTTGGTACAGTACTCCACTTGATATATATGTGTGAGAAATCTTTGTTATGAATTGCTGTGGGTTTTATTTTTTTATGTTATGGACACAGAGACGGAAAATAAAAGGGAAGAAAGAAAGATGAAGAAGAGTGGTAGGAAGCAAAAAGTCAAGTTGAAAATACAAGTGAGGAAGGGGAACAAAGAAAACACAGGAAAACATCGAAGTCTGCCTCCATACCCACAGGACGGCAGAGAGACGGGAAAAAACCCCAAAAAAGAAAAAGGAACATCGACAAAACAAACCAAACATTGTGAACTAAGAACTACACAGCCACATCACACAAAAATTGATATAAAAATACGACAATGTCATAGAAAAGCGTATAGTACCGATTAATCAAGATCTAGTAATGATAACCTCAGCCCAAGAATATATCTGTAAACAACAGAGACCCCACACCTATGTGTGTGTGTGAGCATGCTGGTGCATATAAGGTTTCTCCATAAGAGTGTTCGATAGCTGGTGTGAGCAGCCATCAATCCGTCTCCCAGGAATCGATGCAGACATGAAGGAGATTGGAGCCAAGACGTTCAAAGGACCCCGAGAGCCCCAGGTGGACCAGCGCGTGGCCGACCGCATCCCCCAAGAGAGGAGCAGAAGAGAACCCCAGCAGCTACGATGCAGGAGCCCGGGGGGCGCAGTAACGAGTCCATGGGCCCCGCCAGGAACCGGCTGCGAAAGGGCGGCCCCGTCCATAGACTGGGAGAGCCGGGGCCCAGGGGAACCCCACCCCCAAGGAGGGACCCGACCAGGGATCGGCCGACGAGGGGAGCCCACCACCGGGGGGGTCCCGGCCAGCCTTCGGCCGCCACGCACCACCGCCGTTCCAGGCTTATTCCCACTGCCAACATCCCAGCACCCAAACCCCTGCCCCACGTCGGGGCACCCCACCGATAGCCACAGCGGATGGACGGCATCCCCAGGCCAAGGTCAGCCAGCACGTGGACACCAAGTTGTACCAGCTCCTGAGTCCTGATTCCGCACAATGCAGAGCTCTGAGACCAGGCATCCAACAAAGGCCAGGGCCAGTCCAAACCGGCAATGAACCGACTACGCACGATGCGCACAGAACAGGTGATCAAACGAGCAGAGACGCTGGATCCGTATCCCGCCAAGCCACCGAACAGGCACCATCCAACAATCCCAAACCTGGCACCGCCGAAAGACGTGCCCCAACCAACAAAAAAAAGACATCAGCCCAGCACATCGGCCGACCGACATACCGGTCCACCCAGGCCCGGTCAGGCACGCACCAGGTCTGACCGGATTGACCACCAACGCACCAGGGAGGGGCATCAGTCACAGGCAGGGAGTGACGGAGGGGAAATAGGCCCCCCATTAGATGTAAGGCCTGAGGTGCGCAAGCCCAAGACCCAACCTGAGAGGTAGACAAAGACATACAGACATAGTCATACGTTCCCTCCTTCTTAAACACATACACTCTCACGACACACCAAGACACCCAAGAAAGGACGCTGTACCCTCACTCACACACCCCATACACACTCTATGCTCCCAGGTCCAGGTACCGATGCCCTAGTAGAGCAACCAGCCCCCGGACCCAGGAGATGGACCCCTTCTAGGACTGAGACAAGCAGACCGCCAAGGGCCCACAGTGGCGAGGCAGCCCGACAGCCCAGGACCCTGACCAGACCACCTGTTCCTCCTCCGGACCCCAACCCCTGATGGCCGGTAGCGAACAGGGGTGTGAAAAGACCCCTAGCCTCCATCCTCCCGCTCGAATATGGCGTTGATGCATGTTGTTATAATGTGCATTTAAAACAGAGGATTGGGATGTGGGGAAGGCAGCCACACATCCCCCAACCCCCACCCCGAGCCCTCTGTGTCTATATGCGGTTTAACAGTGGGCACCGGCACCAGAGGTGAAGCTGATTGAACAGCTCACCCTCTGAATGCCGAAAAGTGTGCCCACCCCAAAGTCCCTACATATTTTTTTGTCAGGAGTAAACCGACGCCCCGGGCGGCCGACCCACCAGGCCGACATCCACCACCCCATTCCCTGGCCGATTCTCAGCACTTGCGGAGCGACCACTGCTGTTCAATGGCTCGCCAAGCGACCAAACCCAGCGCCCCACCAACCCACCCTACTCGCCCACTACCCAGTCAGTCCACCGGCAAGTCCGACTGAACCCGGCCAAACGCCCGACCCAGCCATATACAGTGCAAAAAAGACTGATCAGGCCCAGAAATGCCGTCCAGCAGCCGCATCCAGCAGCCAACAGCCAGACACCCCAACAAGCAAACAAGGCGAGACGCCATACAGGAACTGGCAATGACAATTGGCTCAGAGAAAAAGAGAGAGGCGGCGGCACATGCCGGGCACCGGCCGCACTGGCAACAGAGACCCCACACCGGCCGACCCCAAGCCAGGACCACAGCTAGGGGGCGCGGCTCCCCAGAGCCCCGAACCCCCAGGCCCACCCCAGACCCTACCCAGGCGCACCACGGCCACCAGGCCAGTAGCCCATGTCCGCCAGTGCAACCCCCCTAAGGCACCGCATGCAGCCGTCAGGAGTTACCACCCAGACGCCCCCAACTCCAAGAACCCCCACATCAGCAACAACAAAACCAAGTGCCCCCCACCCCTACTAGGTGATGGAGCTGATCAAAGGAGCCCAGAGAGATTGATCAGATATGAAGGCAGAGGCCGTCTCAAGACCAATGTGGTCCAACAAGAGATCTCAATACTTAGACCCTTTTTATTTTTCCAGCTCAGGATAGTTTTCTTAGCGATGCATAAGGCAATATGAACCATTAGAACTGGTTTTGTGTCCATGGTGACATCATCTAAATTTCCTAGCAAGCAAACTGAGGGAGAAGGTGGAATGATAGATTTCAGACAATTTGATATGTCCTCACATATCTGGCACCAAAATGACTTAAAGTGCCCCATGAAATTTGCATTTTTTGAGTTTTTTTTGGTCATATTTTTTAGTTTCATCAGCCTGCCTATGTCCCCTAAGGGGTTAAAATTAGTTCCCTGAATTCCCTGATTAGTGTTTCCTTTGTCCCCGGGTATGTCTGCCTATATAGTGAAATTAGCCCTCAGAAACGGGCTGTTTTGCAGTTCGGCATATGACCACACGTTTCGGCATATGACGTGATTGAGTTCCAGCCAATTACCACCTTCTCCAAACTACACCCTCCAAGTCCTTCCCCCCGCGGCGCGTATTACAACCTAAACAAGAGATTCCGTAAAAGGTAAACAACAAACGACACTGCTCGGTACCTGGGTGTACAAAAGACAACACAAATCTTTTTGTTCTCCCAACTTCCGAGCCACTGAAAAGCTTTCTTTATGCAGGGAATATCCCCGACCGACTCCCGAAGCGCGGGGTCGTTTGTGGCAAACAGTTCTCTGACGAATGTTTTATTAACTTGGGACAATACACCAGTGGATTCGCAGATCGTCTTAAACTTTTACCAGGATCAATACCGACCCTCCGTGAACCAGCAAATATCCCTATACAAGTAAGTATATTTCCGCAATAAAGTCCTTTAGCTGTTATATAAACATTGTGGAGGACATCTTCCACAGGTGATCCAGACAGAATTGCTGTGCACGGAGGGAAGGGGCTGTGTGTGTGTGTGTGTATGTTTGTGTGAGAGAGAGCGAGAGAGACGCTTGAGTGACAGAGACAAAGGTTGCTGTTGAATCTATGGCGTTCGGAGTTTAATCTGTGGTGTATCACCACAGATTCGTCTATGTGTGGGAAACACTGGAGATGTTATAAGCCTAGCTAAAATCATTGCCTAACCCAAAAAAAAAACATAACCAAACTGAATTGTCAACTAACCATTCGGACACGTCCTGTTGAATCCATGGCGTTTCTGGTTTCTCCTCAGGTGCCTCGCTGTCCGGATCAGATCCCGGATCAAATTGAAACACCGTTACAGTTGCCATTACAGTAGCTGATAACTGAGCTGGAGACGTAATGAGGACGGATGGATGTGTGAATGGATGGATGATCAAATATTTTATTAGGCCTGTAATCTGTAAACAGATTATTGTTCAACACACAATATAATTAGGCCTAAACCTACTTACATTTCATACATAATATTGGAATTTGGGCAATTTGTGGTGCGCAAATGCATGTCTGTCAATGTTTCATCAGACGTTAGAGACTCATTTGACAATAGAGGCGCATGGCTCAAAACAAAAACTCGGTTGTTCTGTGCTAATGCTAACAGAAGGGCCACCTAGTAGGGGCTGCAATTCTACAACAAGGCTGAATTACGGCAAACGATCCTTTCATACAGGTACTTAGAGTGTGACTTAAAAGGCCCCAAATGTTGCGGGGAATTTCATGCCAGGTCCACTTTAACAGGTGGACAGAACCAAAGCACATGATTATCCGGTATGAGTATCCAGTATATTGCTTGTGCATTGTAAGCAGGTATTTGTCACGAGGTGTGTGGAGAATGGACCCAAACGCACTCGCTGAAGGAAGGTGCATGATGTTTATTATTGTGAAGTCGTGGTGATGATGATGATGAAGACACTGGACATCGGGCAGGGAAGGAAGACAGCAGGAAGAATGACACACCATGGGGATTGACAAATACTGACTACTACTAGGAGGATGATCCGGCCGGGAGTGAAAGGAAGTGAGGGGTCTTAAAGGCAGGAGGTGAGTAGGATCAGGTGTGGATGATGAGACAGACAGGTGAAGACAATAAGGCAGGAATAGGGCAGCGTGACAGGACCCCCCCCCCTTTAAAGGTGGATTCCAGACGCCGTGGAGAGAGTGAAAAAGAAAGGGAAGAGAAAAAAAAACAAGCACCCTTGCCAGGGTGGGTGGAGGGGGCCCACGGAAGGAGGGCCCGAGTCTCTTTGGGTACGCCCCTGGAAGTCTGGCGGACGGCCCCGGTGGCAGCCCCTGAGGACCTGGAGGTCGGGCGGACGGCCCCGGCGGCGTCCTCTGGCTGGACGGAGGTCGGCGGACGGCCCCGGCGGCGTCCTCTGGCTGGACGGACGTCGGGCGGACGGCCCCGGCAGCTTCCCCTGGCTGGACGGACGTCAGGCGGACGGCCCTTAGGTCCTCTTCTGAGGGTCAGGTAGCACCAAAGATGCCTGGCCGGTAAAGGTCGGCCGAGACAAAGAGAGTCTGGAGGCTCGGACGCCTCCTTAGACGAAGGTTCTGGAGGCTCGGACGCCTCCTTAGACGAAGGTTCTGGAGACTCGGACGCCTCCTTAGACGAAGGTTCTGGAGCCTCGGACGCCTCCTTAGACGAAGGTTCTGGAGGTTCGGACGCCTCCTTAGACGAAGGTTCTGGAGGCTCGGACGCCTCCTTAGACGAAGGTTCTGGAGGCTCGCACGCCTCCTTTGATGAAGGTTCTGGAGGCTCGGACGCCTCCTGAGACGAAGGTTCTGGAGGCTCGGACGCCTCCTGAGACGAAGGTTCTGGAGGCTCCAGTGACGGGTCCTCCCTGACCCTCCCTGGGAGCTTCAGCGACGGGGACGGGTCCTCCCTGACCATCCCTGGGAGCTCCAGCGACCCATGGGGAAATGTCGCTTGCTGGAGAGCAGCCAAAGTGATGGCCAGGAAGACTGCAGGAATGTTGGAAGCTGAGACTGGCTCTGGAGCTGGAACGGGCTCTGGAGCTGGAACGGGCTCTGGAGATGGAACGGGCTCATGGACTGGAACGGGCTCATGGACTGGAACGGGCTCATGGACTGGAACGGGCTCATGGACTGGAACTGGAACGGGCTCATGGACTGGAACTGGAACGGGCTCATGGACTGGGACTGGAACGGGCTCATGGACTGGAACTGGAACTGGAACGGGCTCATGGACTGGAACTGGAACTGGAACGGGCTCATGGACTGGAACTGGAACGGGCTCATGGACTGGAACTGGAACGGGCTCATGGACTGGGACTGGAACGGGCTCATGGACTGGGACTGGAACGGGCTCATGGACTGGGACTGGAACGGGCTCTGGAGCCGGAACGGGCTCACGGACTGGAGCCGGAACTGCCCCGGAAGCGGCCCCACCTCGGCGGCGTCGCTGCCTGCGGCGAGGCGCTCCCCTGGAGCAGAGGTAGGCCGTCTTGTCCCCATAGAAAAACTCAAAGAGGTCCTCCTCCCTGATGTGAGGAGCCCCCGAAGAGCCAGCTGGAGGAGGGACAAAGACGGCGGGGGAGGGAACCGGCGGTGGGTGCCACGCGGAGATGGAGCCGACGTTGGTGGTCCGTGTGACCGCGCCGCCCTGCTCCTCGCTCGCTGAATCTCCGGTTCGGCGGGTCCGTCGCCTACGGCCAGATGGTGGAGGCGGAGAGGGCGGATCGATCGTCTGGTTCAACGCCTCCTGGCGAATCCTCTCCGCCTCGCGCCGCAGATCGGCGAGCTCCCGGGCCGAGAAGACACTCTGGAAGTGAGGGAGCACTCCGAGGATCTCCCCGGCTCCGGAGACCTGCACAGGGAGGTGAGGAGAGGCAGCGAGTCTGGCCAGGTTGGCCCAGACGTCCTGGCGCAGGGCGGCGATCTCCTGGGCGAGTGCTGGGTCCATGTTTAGGGCCGGATCATTCTGTCACGAGGTGTGTGGAGAATGGACCCAAACGCACTCGCTGAAGGAAGGTGCAGGATGTTTATTATTGTGAAGTCGTGGTGATGATGATGATGAAGACACTGGACATCGGGCAGGGAAGGAAGACAGCAGGAAGATTGACACACCATGGGGATTGACAAATACTGACTACTACTAGGAGGATGATCCGGCCGGGAGTGAAAGGAAGTGAGGGGTCTTAAAGGCAGGAGGTGAGTAGGATCAGGTGTGGATGATGAGACAGACAGGTGAAGACAATAAGGCAGGAATAGGGCAGCGTGACAGTATTAGATGACGTAAAACCCATCCTGAACATCCGTTGACCTGTATAGTGTACTCTATGAAGGATTTTGTATTGTATTAATTGCAAATTAGGATTTGTACTTATTTTAACGTTTTTTAAACATATCTGAGACCAGAATTTTTGGTCAAAGCTGACTGATAAATCCACCTCCCATTTTGAAATAGGGATGGCTATTGATTCATCTAATGTAGATAAGGTTTTGTATATTTTAGACAGCAATTTGGGGGGTGTTGAGATTAAGAAAATCTAAAACTCTTGCTGGGATTTGTAATTCAACTGTATTGAGCCTAAATTTACTTTTTATAATAGATTTAATTTGTAGATTTTCTAAGAATATGTTTATATTAATTCCATATTGTGTAATTAATGTATTAAATGGGATAAAGTCTGTTCCTTCAAATATATGTTCCAGGTATTCATTTCCGTTGCACCTATGGTCTGGAAAACTTATCATACATATTTTTTTTTTGCAACATGTCGGGGTTATTCCAGATGGGTGTACGTCTGCATGGGATTATTGTGGACTCTGTCATTTTTAGAAACTCCCACCATGCTGTCAGAGAGGAGTTGATATTTATGCTTTTAAAGCATTCATGTTGTTTTATATTTGAGCTAATAAATGGTAGGTCTGATATTTTTTTCTTATTACATAGTGTCTGTTCTATGTCTATCTAGGACTCATCTAGGTAGCTATGTTTTAACCACCTTGAGATGTTTTGGAGCCTATTGGCTAAGAAATAATGATGAAAGTTCGGTAGATCTAGACCTCCTTTGTCTTTGGTCTTCTGCAGTGTTTTTAAGCTAAAACGTGGGGGTTTATCTTTCCAAAGAAATTTAGAGACAGAGGATTCCAGAGATCTAAACCAATCCAGTGATGGTTTACTTGGGATCATTGAGAATAAGTAGTTGATTCTGGGCAAAACCATCATTTTCATTGGAGCAACCCTTCCCATAAGTGATATGAGTAGGGAATATCCATCTAGCAAGATCATCTTCCACTTTTTTAAAAAGTGGGATGTAGTTTAGCTTTATTCTTTATTATTATTCTTTATTCTTTATTCTTTATTCTGCCAGTCTTGGTGAGACATTGATACCTAAATAAGTAATATTCCCTGACTGCAGTTGTGTATTAGTTGGATTCTGGACAGAACAATTGATTGGAAGAACTGTAGATTTTAACCAATTTATAGAATAATCTGAAACTTTTGAGTAAGAGTTTATCAACCCGATTACCTGAGAGAAAGAGGTTTGTGAATGCTGGAAAAAAAGTAATACATCAACTGCATAAAGACTGATTTTATGTTCTCTGTTATTGCGTTTTATGCCTTAAATATTGTGAGTTTGCCTGATTGCTACTGCTAGTGGTTCAATAAAAATAGAAAACATTGAGGGAGAGAGAGGACATCCCTGCCTGGTACCTCTCTGAAGATAAAACCTAGATGATGTTTGGTTATTAATCCTGATACTGTCACGAATGCAGCGATCAATGGAAGATCGCTGCTGGGAAGATGGATGTTCCAAGTGCAGAGTGAGGATGCAGCCGAAGGTCTTATTGGAGCGGAGGAGATGGAAGAACCAGGAACTCGTGATGCGAGGAGCTTGGAAAGGCTATTAGCCGTAGGGAATCGTCGGGTCTGGAATACTACTCAGGTTGGAGTCGTAGGAGCTATGCGTCACAACGAGGTTGATGACTGAGCGCCATAGAGGTGAGTGACGGGAGCTTTTGAGTGTTTGGGAGGAGGAGAATCTCATCAGAAGCAGCTGCTTCGAGTTGGGTCTGATGACTTCTTGACAGGACCCCCCCTCGAGGCCCGGCACCTGAAGGGCCCAGACGATCTGGGTGAAGACGGTGGAAGTCTGTGATGAGGGTGGAGTCCAGAATGTGGCGGGATGGAACCCAGGAGCGGTCCTCCGGACCGTATCCCTGCCTGTCCACCAGGTACTGGAATCCCCTTCCCCGCGGTCGGGAATTGAGGATACGGTGAACCGTGTACACCGGACCCCCGTCGATCAAGCGAGGAGGCGGGGGACGATTCTCCGGGGGGGAGAGAGGCGAGGTGAGGTGACGCTTGAGGAGTGAGCAGTGGAAGACAGGGTGAATCCTCAGAGACGATGGGAGTCGGAGGCGATAAGTGACTGGATTGATGCAGCAGACGACCGGGTAAGGACCCACGAAGCGGGGAGTTAGCTTCTGGGGCCCCAAAGGCAGTCTGAGGTGCCGTGTGGAGAGCCAGACCAGATCCCCTGGCTGGAACGTGGGACCGGGTCGGTGACGTCGGTGGTGTTGAGCCATGTAACCAGCGTTGGCACGCTTGATGGATGCCCGAGCTCGGATCCACGCGGCCTTGGCTCGGCGGATAAGCGATCGGGCAGCCGGGACCTCTACCTCAGGTTCCTGTTGAGAGAATAAAGGAGGTTGGTAGCCGTTGCAGACCTCGAAGGGGGATGACCCTGTGGCGGAGGAGACCTGCAGGTTTAGGGATAGCTCGGCCCAAGTCAATGCCTGAGGCCAGGAGGTAGGCTGCGAGGAGACAAAGCAACGGAGGTATTTGCCCACCATCTGATTGGCCGGTGACGAAGTCCACCCCGATGTGTGACCAGGGTCTCGCTGGAACTGGCAGAGGACGAAGTACTCCAGTCCCGGGTTGAGTGGAGGACTTGGCTCTGGCGCAGACTGAGCAAGCACCGATGAAACTGCTGACGTCCTTCGCCATGGTGGGCCACCACAGGTAGCGGCGGTTGAACTGAAGAGTTCGGGTTATGCCTGCATGACCAGCCACCGGTGAGGAGTGGCCCCACAAAAGAGCCTCCTGGCGACAGCCGGTCGGGACGTAGAGGCGGTTGGGCGGTGTCTCAGGTGGTGCCGGCTCCAGGGCCAGGGCTGATTGAATGGAATCCTCCAAGGGCCAACGGAGGGGGGCCAGGACTTGATGCGGGGGAATTATGGGGGCGGGTTGGGATGGTACAGGATCTTGAGAGAGGCACCGAGAAATAACTAAATTTAGAAATATGTTTAGATATGTTTAAAAACACGAGTTTAAACTGAACATATTTAGAATATTAATAACTGATCAGCTTTTATAACTTTACTAATATGACTCAATCAAAGCAGCGTAGAACGTGTTAGAACATGGTAGAACATGTTAGAACATTGTAGAACATGATCATTTCATCACCAAAGACAGGAGGAACCTTTAGATTCAGTCTGATTAACATTTAGTCATAAACTCATAAGCAGAAAACTGATTCATCCCGTCTTATTGTACGTTTTTATTAAATTAATAAAACTCTTAATGAAGCCGTAACCACAGTAGCAACTCATTAAATATCACCGACATTAATTAACAAGCTGAAAGAAAACAGCATAGATCAGCGCTCAGCATCCCTGAACTGAAAAATATAAAATATTAGAGGAGAAGAAACCAGTTAGAAAATCATTCAGGGTCTGGATGCTAGAAATTAACCAGATCATCATAGATGGATCAAAAATAATGTTTCTGAAGGAATTTAAGGGTAAAGATCCACAGATTGTAATTAATTCAACTTCACTAAAACCTGTAATTATTATTATAATAAACCTCTTAACGCTCATGTCTGATCTATGTATTATTGTTTGTAAAACATTTTAACAAAGGAAGAAATAAGGTTTTATTTTTTATTCATGGATCATTTTCTTCCTCTTTTCATGCACTGATCTGTTCATCATTCTGATCGTTTAATTTTGTTATTATCTTTTTATTTGACCTTTATTTAACCTGGAAAAACTCATTAAACATCTGTTTCAACAGTGTCCTGGGCCAGATTTCATTCACTTATTACATAAACTCAAAAATAGTTCAACTCAACACACATCAGATAAAACATCTGCAGGTTAGAGACTGGGTTTCAAAATTAGTCAGTAACGATCTTTGATCTGAAAATCCTTCTGTAGTTCATTCCAAGAGTGCAGTGCTGCAAAACTAAACCTTTTTATCCATTTCTGTTCGGACTCTCGGCTCAGACAGAGGAAGGGTGTAGTTGCTGCTCCTCAGATCAATAAGCTGCAGCAGATAAAGAGCGACACGTCCAGCAATACATTTAGAGATTAAAAAGGTACCAATGTGTCACGAATGCAGCGATCAATGGAAGATCGCTGCTGGGAAGATGGATGTTCCAAGTGCAGAGTGAGGATGTAGCCGAAGGTCTTATTGGAGCGGAGGAGATGGAAGAACCAGGAACTCGTGATGCGAGGAGCTTGGAAAGGCTATTAGCCGTAGGGAATCGTCGGGTCTGGAATACTACTCAGGTTGGAGTCGTAGGAGCTATGCGTCACAACGAGGTTGATGACTGAGCGCCATAGAGGTGAGTGACGGGAGCTTTTGAGTGTTTGGGAGGAGGAGAATCTCATCAGAAGCAGCTGCTTCGAGTTGGGTCTGATGACTTCTTGACAGATACATGCTGTTGGTGAACTGTATAATGATTTCAACCAGTTTATAAAAGAATTTCCAAAGCCGAATTTATGTAAGATTGCATATAAGAATTTCTAGTTAACTCTATCAAATGCTTTTTCGGCATCTAGAGATAATATATTAGTTTCAATGTTTTTACAGTAAGAAAAATCTATTCAATCTATTCAATCTATTAATCTACGGGAATTTGTGGAAGAATGTCTCTCTCTTATAAAATCAGTTTGATCAGGATGTATTATAAGAGGGGTTACTTTCTCTATCCTTTTTGCGAGAGCTTTGCAGATTATTTTAAGATCAACACTAATGAGGGATATGGGACAATAAGTGGTAGGAAACAAAGGCTCTTTACTTGATTTTAGTAGAAGACTAATGTAGGCAGAATTCATATTTGGTGGAAGTCGGCCATTTTCCTTGGTTTCCTGCAGCATTCTGTGGAATGTTGGTGCCAGAATATTCCAGAATTCTTTATAGAACTCTGCTGGAAATCCATCTGGGCCTGGAGCCTTTTTATTGGGGATGCTTTGGAGGGCCTCCTGGAGTTCAGCCGCTGTTAGGGGTGAATCCAGGGCCATCGCTTGACTTTCAGATAATTTAGTTAGTGATATGTTATCCAAAATTGTTCAATTTTATGATCTGATGGGTTTATCTCTGGTGAGTATAAAGCCTTGTAAAATTCTTTAAAGGTGTTGTTTATTCTTCCGGGATCATATACTGTATTCCCGGTCTGATCTAAATAGCAGATATAGTTGTTTTTTCTTTATTAATTTTAAGCTGGTTAGTCAGAAATCTACCTGATTTATTACCTTGTTCAAAGTTTTCTATCCTAAGTCTTTGAATTAAGAACTGGGTCTGTTTATTAATAATTTAATTTAATTCTAGCTTTGCTTTACGGATTTTGCCTAGTCTCTCCTCATCTAGAGAAGCTTCTAATGAATTAATAGTTTCTTCTAATTCCTGAATACGTTTTTTTTCTATTTTCTTTTTATTTGATGAGAATGAGATAATTTTACCTCTAATCACAGCTTTCGCTGCCTCCCAAAATATTTAATAAATTCTTTATCCTTAAGTAATGACATATTAAATCTCCAATTTTTGCTTTGAGGCGTTTCTATTTTATTTACTAAAGTTAAAGAAACAGGAGCATGATCGCTAACAGCGATTGGGTGTATCTCAGTGTCTGAAATGTCAGTCAACAGTGAGCTGCTGACTAACAAATAATCCAGTCGAGAATACGAATGGTGGACATTTGAGAAGAAAGTTTATTTTTTGTCATTGGGGTGAAGAGATCGCCATGCATCGCAAAGTCCATCATCGCTCATGTACTGTTTGACTATATCTATTGATTTCCAGCTGCGCTGAGTCCCTGCTGTGCTGAGCCTGTCTATTTCTTCATTTAAACCAAAGTTGAGGTCGCCCCCAAGAAGAAGTGAGCAATCCAAGTGTTCAAGGAGCACCGAGAAGAAGGAATGAAAGAATGAGGGTTCATCAACATTTGGACCATATATACTGACAATACATAACTTTTGGTTATGTATAGATAGTTTTACTATAATAAATCTACCCTCTGGATCTGTAACTGTATCTATTACTGTAAAATTAACATTTTTATTTATTAATAATGCTACTTCCCTTTGTCTAGAGTTATAGCATGCAGAAAAAACATTAGGAAACTCAGGGGATTTAAGATCAACTGCAGCTGAGGTAGATTAATGGGTTTCTTGTAATAAGACAACATCTGCCCTCAATCTTTTAAGCTGGTTAAAAGTCTTAACTCTTTTCTCTCTGGTGCCAGCTCCATGAACATTTCATGTGACAAACCTTAGAGTAGCCATAGTTTTGACACAAAAGTTGTAAAGTCCATATCATCATAGAAACAGATAAACAAAGGTGCATTATTAGTTTGTGCTTGGGGTTGCCTGATTGAAAATCCAGAAGCCGAGATATAAGAAAAAGAGAAATAGAAGAAAGTTGCGAAGGTGTGAAGGGTGAGGGTGAGGGAGAAAGAAATAGTTATGTTATGAAAAAATTGCTTATTTTATTTAAACAAAGATTGTGGTGAAAAACAAGTAGACTAGGAGTAGAAGGGGGCTTTTTGAAGGCGCTCTTTTCATGTGGCCCACCACCTTGCATATCTTTTCCATGACTTCATTTGTGAAGACTGCAACAGATAAAAAATGAAGACAATTGTCAACATTGAACTTATATAACTTGTATTACACTACCACATTGTAACCACCCACTATTATGAGATAAGATAAGACAAGATAAACCTTTATCGTCCCACAATGGGGAAATTCTCAGTGTTGCAGCAGCACAAACTATAGCTATAGCTAAGCAATAGGTAGCCTGCTAGCTATGCTGGAAACGGATAACGATTAAATTAACAAACATTGCAGGACAAAACAACATTTTAATAACATACCTTTGAGCACTCACCTATATTTCAATTAAATTCAATTTCAATTCAATTCAATTCAGTTTATTTATATAGCGCCAATTCACAACAGATGTCATCTCAAGGCACTTAACAAGAAGTCATTTCAATATACATTTATACAAACATTCCAATCAGTTAAAAAGTTTCCTATTTAAGGAATACCAGCAGATTGCGTCAGTCATTGGCGTGAGGTTGGGCCCCGTTGATGCAGACTTTCCAACCACAGCAATCCTTCAGCAATCCCTCATACTGAGCAAGCATGTAGCGACGGTGGAGAGGAAAAACTCCCCTTTAACAGGAAGAAACCTCCAACAGAACCAGCCTCAGTAGGAGCGGCCATCTGCCACGACCGTCTGGGGGTTTGAGAAGACAGAGCAGTAACACAGAAGGAACAGAAGATCTGATATAAGAGTACTTTCTATGTTACAGAAAGTAAAAAGTTGATAACAGGACACAGTGGATGTTCAGTTACTGGGAGGATCATCCCAGTCGATGCCCCCCGTCCAACAGGGCATTGCAGCCAAGCAGGATACCAGACCAGGTATATCTTCTATGGAGAGAAAAAAACCTATATGCGGCCCTTCAAGGTGTATTTGAAGAAACAAAGTTTTCTCACACGTAGTGGTCCCAATGAAAGTAAAATAAATTAATCCGGATGACTCCGATATGCTCAGATCCCCATCAACGACGATTAGACTGAGCAGAACTTTAAGTGTGTTGCTGCCTCTTAGTGGTGAGGGCAGGGGGTTACCACTAAAATAACTTACACGTCTCAACCAGGTTTAAATCTAATGGCGCGTTCACACCGGTCAGCGCGTCCAGGCAGCAGGGCAGCTAGATTACATGCAAGTCTATGGTATCTACGCATCTAGTGGGCGGCAAACTGCCAAGCAGCAAGTCGCGCGCGTCGGCGCCGTCTGCTGCGTCAAGTTGGGAAAATTGAACTTTCGGGCAGCAGACGCGCGGCGTCAACCAATCAGAGCGACTCGTTGTACTGACGTAGTAACTCCTTCCATGGGGGAATCGGCAAATTTTTTATTCAAGATGGAGGACAAACTGATCGTCGCTGTATGTAATGTCCGTGCATTGTATGACCCGTCTTCGTCTTTTTACAAAGACAGGAAGAGATTGGATCTGATTTGGAGGAAGATATCGGAGGATATTGGAGTGCCAGGTAAGCAGTTAAACATAGAAAAAAATATTTTTTCTTTTAACTTTCTTGTTATGTTAGCTAACGCTACACTAGCCAAAAGCGGTTAGGGCAACTACGACGCGCCGACGCAGACCACAAGTGTGCAAGCAGCTGGGTTTTAATTTTAAAGCGTCGACTTTCGTCCGTTTGAGCGATTTGACGCCTGGACGCGCTGACCGGTGTGAACGCGGCTTAAGACATTGATTAAACATCTAAATCAAGGCTAAATCTTAACTTTACAGTATTTTGATCAATGGGAATTCAAATTATTTAAGTCCAATATTTGGACACCAGTTGTGCAACTTAAAGTTATTTTTTTGATCACTGTTCATTATTTAATGTATTTAATTAAATCATCTAAATTTGGTCTTTAAAGAGACGTTGATATGACGTATTTATTTAGACGTCTAAATCTAAACTACATTATACATTGATCAATGACTGTTAAAAATGTTTTATCCCAGCACTTGACCATCATTTACACAACTTACAGTCATTTAATTATTTAATATTTAATAATTAATGTATTAAATTCTATTGTCTAGATTCGGGCTAAAATATTGACCGATTATAGACGGGCTAATTTCGGTTTGAATTTAGATGACACGTCTAATAGACGTCTATTGCTCAGTGGGACATATTTCGGTCACAACATATGAGAACACATGGGACGAGGGAGAGGGGGGAGATCTCCCCGCAGAGCAGAGTGGGGTCGCAGCTGAACTGTGAACCTATCCAGCACATTGTCCAGGAGTGGGAGGGAGGGTCAGGGTACGGCGAGCATGTTGAGACTAAAGGAGCGTGTGTGCATGTCTGTGGTTTTGGCATGAACATGTGCCAGCATCAGTAAGTAAGTAAGTGAGTCCGTGAACTCAGTTCAATCCCAGTGTCTGTCGCCTAAGATGTAATATATGACCTAGAGGAGAGCTGAATCCGAGGAGCTTGCAGGCCTGTGGGAGGTGGGGGCCTCACATTATTTATTAATTTATTATTAAAGGGGCTATATGCAATTTTCTGAAATTTAAACTCGTGACTGACACCTGTGGCCAAAAAACGGAACTGCTCTTCCTTTCTGCTCGATCTCGCAGCACACACGCCGGTCGCTATATTTTTTTCTGTGATCGCATTATTTCAAAATATTAAATCACATTTTCTAATCAGTTAAGAACTTGAGTAGCCTTTTTACACAATGTTATTTTGCTCTTGAATAATTTCTTGGACGACTAATTTATACCTTTACTTGAATAAAAATATAGTGAAGTAGAGCTACTCTTACTTGAGAACAATTTTTTTGGTACTCTACCCACCTCGGCCTACTGTGTATTTTTTTGTCTCTGACTGTATTTGTGTGTTTCACATTCTTTGTGTTGGTTTGTGTGTGTCTGTCTGTGTGAGAGGGGGAGTGTTGCTTTGGAATTTTCATTTTGGGGCATGTTCTCACTACCATTTGATAATTTGCATTGCAGGTATTGATGTTATTTAACTTTAGCTGGTAAATGTTCTCCCATCTGATTCTTAAGTATGAGCATTTGCCACTTTATCAATATTCTATCCTGAATAAAAACATTGGCTTGTGAAATTTGAAGAATGATATTAGGGAGTTCAAGTTCAGGCCTGAAGCAATCTCTGGCATAAAACTTACTCCTACTCAGGGATGGCTGGTATAAATGGGCTAGTAGGGCTAAGCCCTCCCCTGTGTTAAAATAGCTATCTAATGAACTGTTTATTAGATAGCTATTTTTTCTAAACACAGGAAAATTAACATCAGAAACACATTGCTGTGGTAATATTTATTAATATTCCATACAGATGTAACAATGCACAAAAATCATGGTTCTGTATATTTTCGGTGTGGTTCATCCATAAAAATAATTATGTTTTTTACTTGGGTCAGCAGTAAAAAAAGTATATTTTTCAATTACTGAACGTATTCAGATTTTGAAAGAGAACCTTATTTATATAGTAAACTTTATTCATATAGCACTCTTTATAGAGATAGCTCCTTACAGAAACAAATAAAAATAAAATTCAATAGAAAAACAGACGTTTCTCGTTAAGAAATAAAACCACAAACCTAGTCATAGGTTTATTGCTCATTCTGGAAAAGCTTGTTGAAAGAAAAGAGTCTTAAAGGGGCTATATGCAATTTTCTGAAATTTAAACTTCAGACAGACACCTGTGGCCAAAAAACGGAACAGCTCTTCCTTTCTGCTAGCTCTCGCAGAGCGCGCTCCTACGCCGGTCGCTCTCAATCTTTGATCTTTTTCAGGCACTTGTCAGGGGTTTAACCTTTTTAGTCTTATGTGGAGTTAATGTTGTCAGAGTTGTGCTTGGTCTCTTCTGTGTTTTCGCACAATCCATTGAACTGCTTACGAGTGCTGACTAGCGGTGGTGGCAGAGTGATTTGAAACATTTAACTTGAACGCGCTTGACGTCACATCCGCAGACAGTGCGAGAAAATCGGACCCGACAGAAAATAGAAAAAAAATGGATACAGGCTTATAGGTGCACCCACTGTGAGCTGACAAGGTGTCACTATGCTCATCAGGAGATGTTCGTGTCATTAATGGTCAAATAAAAAGGCTATTGTTATGTTTATTTTGGGGAAAAGTTGCATATAGCCCCTTTAATAAATATGCCAAACCTTTTTAATTTTTAAAAAATACTGGCTATATTGAAAGGTCTTATTTTATTCTAACTTTATATTTCTGTCATAGTTCTTAGGATTTGTGTTTTAAGTTTGTAGTTTTCGCTTTTCAGTTTAATTATGTTTATTCTTTGGTATTTATTTTATGGCACTTCCTTGTTTTCTTATTCCCTCCTTGCTCTTAGATGTTTTCATCTTTTTGTTTGTGTCCACCTTCTCATTTGTGTTTCCTTAGTTTATTTCTCTTTAGATAATTTCCTTATTTATTTCTTCAGTTCGCCAGTGTTTCCTTAAGTTCCTCCTTAGATATATTATCTTTAGTTATTTTCCAGTTTAGGATTGTTTTATTCTCATGTGTATTTCCTTCCTATTGTCTCCCTGCCACTCTGCTCCTGACCCAGTTTTCACTGATCACCATCACCTGCAACTGTTTCTCTTAATTAGTGTCATGTTCCTGTCTAACCTCCGGACCCACATGCAGAACCACACTCGGACCACAGAACAAAGTTAAGATGTTTTTATTAAAGAAACGAAAATGATCAGCTGGAAACAGCGGGGACTGCTGGGCATCTGGATATGGAGAGATGAGGTTAGAGAAGGTCGTTGACGGATGGGAATTAACTGAATTCTTGAGAGCGGTGGTACTCACAGATCTGAGGCGATTTCCAATTCCAGGGGAGATAAGTGAGATCTGCTGAGCGGAGTCAGAGGCTGCTGAGGTCCGGTGGAAGGTGACAAGGAGGAGGCGGTTTGGCTGAGAGCAGGCAGATGGAAAAATGGAGACTGGCTGGATCAAGAGACTCCTCAGTAAGAACCTGGGAAACACAAAGAGCGCAGGGAATCACTGGGAACAAGCTCGGGAGAAATACCTGGAGATCAGAGGCTTGGCGGTACCGGTAGGGCAACCATCAGGCGTTGAATGTTTGTCAGCCAGCTCCTTAAGAAGCCCAGGGACACAAAAGGCCTGATTGAAAACAGGTGAGTGTAATCAGCCCGTGCAGCAGCTCTTCACCACAGATCCTCCCTGCGACAGATGACTCACAGCAGACACACAAACACAGAACCTCACAATTAGTCCTCAGCTCTTTCTCTGTTCACTTCCTCACTCTCTCCTCAGTATATATTCAGCTCTTACTCAGTCACAAGTCGCTGGTTAGGGTTAGGGTTATCCAGGATTTAATGTCTAAAATGCATTTAAAAAGTGCATCCATTGGCCGTGTGTCATTGGGAGACATGGAGATGTACAGCTGTGTATCATCAGCATAACTGTTAAAGTTGACTCCATGTCTTCTGATGACGCTGGCAAGAGGGAGCATATAAAGGTTAAAAAGCGCTGGGCCTAAAATCGAACCCTGGGGCACACCACATGTAATCCTATGGACCCTAGAGGAGCAGGTTTCTAAACTTACCATAGAAGTCCTGTCAGAGAGATTGGATGTAAACCATTTGTGAACAGCACCAGAGAGGCCAATCTGTTTTAAACGGGTTAAAAGAATAGTGTGGTCTACTTTATCAAAGGCAGCGCTTAGATCCAGTAGAACCAACACTGTCACCTTCTGTGCATCATAGTTTAATCTAAAATCATTTAAAATCTTCAGAAGGGCCGTCTCTGTGCTGTGGTTCACCCTAAAACCAGACTGAAATTTCTCCAGGACATTGTGCTCATTAATAAAATCATTAAGTTGAATTAAAACAATTTTTTCTAAAATTTTGCTTAAAAAAGGTACGTTAGATAACGGGTAAAATCATGAAAATCTAAATTGCTCTTCTTCAACAGGGGCCTCACTACTGCCCCTTTAAAGGCGGCAGGAAAGACCCCCGTCTGAAGGGAGAAATTCATCATGGTTAAAATCTCATTTCTAAAAGATCCATAAAATTGCTTAATAAAGGAAGTGGGAATCGGGTCCAAAACACATGTGGTGGTCCTCACTGAGGAGAAAACTTTATCAAGAGTCCCAGCTTCTACCAGGACAAAACTGTCCAGCGTTTCCTCTAGTAAAGACACACGCTCAGATTTGTCTAAAACCATGTTACTTTGAGAAGATAAAATATTACATCTGATGGTGTTTACCTTCCCTCTGAAGTGGTCTGCAAACTCCTCACAAAGAGTGTTTGAGAGGGTTTTAGGAAATGCAGTAGTAGCTCTCTTAAAAAGTTTATCAATGGTGGAAAAAAGGATTTTGGAATTGTTTTTATGTTCCGAGATGATTTTGGAGAAGTATGAATTTCTTGAATTTCTTACTGCATTTTTATATAATTTGAGAAGATCTAAGTATATTTGATGGTTTATTGTGGTTTTACTTTTCCTCCATTTTCTCTCTGCCGCCCTACAATTTCTCTTCATTTTTCTGAGGTTTTCATTTTTCCACGGCGGTGCAGCTTAAGATTTTAAACTTTTAACTTGTAGTGGAGCAAGCCGGTCAAGAGTGGACTGAAGCCTTCTGTTAAAATCATTGACAATAAAATCACAGGGGGCAGGTAAAACAATAGGAGGATTCTTTTTTTTTCCACAATATTTTTATTTATTTCCAGAAATAATAAAACGTACATATAGCAAACACAACCAAAACATAACCACAAAGAACCACATCAGAGTTAAAAAAATAAATAAAATAAAAATTTTTGAATAAGGAGGGAGGTAAGTACAAATCCAACTGCACATTGCTCATTATCACCAGTAAGCAAGCGTTCATACTGCATAAGTTAGGTAGTGGTCATTCAACACCAGTTTGTAATTGTTTCTCAAGGGAACTGCAGAGGGCCAGTTATTGGTCTTCCCCAGCTGGGTCCACCCACTGAGACAAGTCTTTGTTTGCAAGATAGTTTCTAAAGGGGCCTCAGATGCTATCAAAAACTGATTGCTTACCCCTGAGTACGTACGTAATTTTTTCTAAGGGCAGAGTCATTGTTAATTCTGATAGCCATTTACCTATCCTTGGTCTATGTACCTCTTTCCAAGCAGTTGCAATTACTCTTTTTGCCAACAACAGTCCTATATCTAGAAATATTCTGTGCATCTTTCTTATGTCGCAGTTAGCTGGATAAATACCCAATAGAAAAAGTTTTGGTTCCAACTGTAAATTTATCTCTAAAATTTCCTCAATACACTGTTTCACTTCCTCCCAGTATTTCTTTATTTGAGAACACTGCCAGAGGCAATGGAAGATCGTGCCCTTTTCCTTATTACATTTTTTACAAACATCTGGTATGTCCCTGTTGAACTTATTAAGTTTAACTGGAGTTATATAAGAACGCATCAACCAGTTATACTGCAGATATCTCAAACGCGTATTCACTGTTTGTACTTGTGCTTTAGTACACACTTTCTCCCACTGCTCAATAGAGATATTCTCCTGTAAATCCTCTCTCCAGGCCTCAAGCTTTTTTGCTGATGTTTCTGGAGATTCACCAACCAGTTCCTCATAGATTTTGGAAATCAAGCCTCTGCCCTGGCAGTCTTTCACCATCATTTCCTCAAGTATTGATAGGTTAGGCATGGACAAGGACTGTTTCTGTTGAGTTCTAATAAAATCTCTTAATTGTAAATATCTAAAGAACTGGCTACGAGCTATGTTGTGTTTGGCAACAATTTCATCAAAAGACATCAGATGTTTATTATCAGGAAAATAGAGATCTCCTATTTTCCCTAACCCCTGTTCAGCCCAGGATTTAAATCCCCCCTCACCTCCTCCTGGGGGAAAGAGATCGTTTCCCCATATTGGACTAAATAGTGAGAGAGATTCAGCTATTTTGAAATATTTCTTAACCTGCTGCCACACACTAATCATGTTTTTAGTCATAGGATTCTTGGTTTGCTTTTTTAATTTCTTAAAGTTAGCAGAGTAAAAATAGGCAGGCAAAGGTATTTTCAATGTATAACCTTCCATTTCCCTCCACAGTGGCATATTCTCCTCCACATAGTAGAACACCAGTGTTCTCAGTTGTGCTGCCCAGTAGTACCATTGTGGGTTTGGACAATTAAGCCCTCCTCTATCGTACGGCAAATACAACAATAATAGGCGCAGCCTGGGGCGTCTCTTGTTCCAAAGAAACTTGATGAAAAGTGTCTTCAGTTGAGAAAATAAGTTGTATGGTGGTGGCAGAGGTAAATTTTGAAACAAATATAGTAGTTTAGGAAGTACATTCATTTTGAGCGTGTTTATTCTCCCCATTAATAACATTGGTAAAGCAGCCCATCTATCTAAATCATTTGAGATATCCTGCACCACAGATCTATAATTAGTTTCTATGATATTGTTAAGCAATGGAACAATTTGAATGCCTAAGTAGATGAGACAGTTGACCACCTTAAATTGTGTAATTACGTTGGATGGGTTTTCCCTGTCTGCTTGATTTAATAGCATAATAGATGTTTTAGATTTATTAATCTTATAACCTGAAATTTTACCAAATACCCCAATCAGATCTAACAGGGCTGGAAGGGATTTATTGGTATTTTTGAGAAAAACAATTATGTCATCTGCATATAAGGCTTAACGCTGTTCAGATTGTCCTATGGTTATCCCAGAAATGTTATCGTATGACCTCACAGCAATTGCTAAAGGTTCGATTGCCAAAATAAATAGTAAAGGGGACAGAGGGTCCCCTTGTCTACACCCTCTGTTTATTTTTATAGCTTTTGAAATATTGCTATTGGTCAAAATTTGTGGGTACGGCTCTTTATAAAGTAATTTTATCCAATTACGAAAATTTTCTCCCAAACCAAAGCGTGCCAGAATCTCAAACAGATAGGACCATTCCACTCTGTCAAACGCTTTTTCTGCGTCGAGTGACAGTAAAGCAGTGTCTGGCGCCCCCTTTTGGTGATGAAGAATATTCAAAATCCTTCTGACATTATGGAAGCCTTGTCTGCCATGAATAAAGCCATTCTGATCCCCCCTTATTTTTTGCGGTATCATTTCTTCAATTCTTTTTGCCAAAATCTTACAAAATATTTTCAAATCTGCGTTTAGCAGACTAACGGGTCTCCAATTATATAATATTTGGTTTACCTGCCTTGGGGAGCAGAGTAATTAATGCTCCTCTTAGAGACCATGGCAAGGTGCCTTTTTGGAAAGACTCTGTAAACATTTCTAAAATTGGAATCAGCAATTTACTTTTAAATTTTTTATAAATTTCAATGGGATGACCATCAGGTCCAGGGGATTTTCCTGCTTTAATACTATCAATTGCAGCAGACAATTCCTCTACTGTTATATCTTTCTCCAAATTTATCTTTAGGTTTTCTGGTACCTTAGGTATATTTATACCATCTAAAAAGACTTTAAGTTCTGAATAATCATTGATTACTTCTGAACTATAAATTCAATTCAATTCAAAATTCAAAATTACTTTATTAATCCCAAAGGGAAATTAAATGTTGTTGTAACTCATTATGCAAGTTCCTTCAAAGATTTGTTGTAGATGCTGATGGCTGTGGGTAGGGATGATCTCTTGTAGCGCTCTGCAGATCTGAAGAAACCTCTGACTGAAGACGCTCCGCAGTTGCACGACATTCCGACCCAGAGGACGCTCCGGATCCACGGCGTCCTCCCCCCAACTCACCAGGGTCCCGTGGCTGTAGTTGAGGTCTTATTTGAGCTTTTGTGATGTTAATCTGCTGCTGCCAGTTGTAAACCACCTTGTTGCCATGGTTATGCATCATAACAAATGTCCAAAAATAAAAAGTATCAGCAAAAATCCTTCCAGCTGCACAGCATTCAAAACCAGAGAGAACAGTTGTCCACAAAAACAATGTTTCTACCAGAAATGGAAGAATTAAAGTTTAAAAAAAGAAAAAAATATGAACCAAAGTAACAGAGCTACTCCAACATGCTGCCACCTTTAGCGGCGCAATTCCGGAATATGGACTTCATAAAAATTCCTGAAAGAGTCATTTATTTCTGTTGGATCAAAAATGTTTTCTCCTTGATCCTTCTGCAGTGAAATGATAGCCCTTTCACATTGCAGCTGCTTGAGACGCCATGCAAGTACTTTCCCAGGTTTTTCCCCCTGATCATAGAAGGACTGCTTAAGTCTCAACAGACTGGCCAACGCTTTTGATGCAGATAATTCGTTGTATTGAGCTCTAAGCAAGCCATAACTTTTGATGAGATTCTGCTGATCTTGATCTGTAATATTCATTTTCTGTTTCCTTTATCTTTGTCTAAAAAATTTTCGCCTTTTGAAAAGTCAGTTTTGCTTTGGAACTTGTGATGCTGATTATTTGGCCTCTAATAAAAGCTTTAAAGGCCTCCCACCTTGTGCATGCAGAAGTTTCCGTTGTATTAGTTACAAAATACAGACCCATTTGTTCGTCCAGAAAAGAGACAAAGCCAGGGTCTGCCAGCCATTTTTGTTTGCACCGCCAAATCGTTGCATCTTTCACTAGCTTAGAGTCTTGATATACCAATGAATTGGAAGCATGGTCTGAAATTAGAATAGCATCATAAGAACACTCCTTGATTTTACACCTTAACTCTGCAGAAATCAGAAAGAAGTCAATTCTTGAATAGGACTTGTGTACACCAGAATAACATGAATATTTTAAATCATCAGGATTTTCTTCCCTCCAGATGTCTATTAAGTTCAATTCTTTCATGAAGTGTTGTATAATTGCCCTGCTACGAATGTGAGATACCATGGCTCCTGAGGTCCTATCTTTTGTCGGGTCCAATGTGCAATTGAAGTCGCCTGCCACCACACATTTACCAGGAAGAGTGGATAAGGCAAGGAATAAATTTTGAAAAAAGTTTGGGTCGTCTGTACTAGGTGCATATATATTTGCCAAAATGATTTGCTCTTTTAGTAATGTTCCATGAATGATAAGATATCGTCCAAATTTGTCTTTGATAACCTTGTTTACCTGGAGTGGTATTGAGTCATGCACCAAGGTAATAACACCTCTAGCTTGTGAGTTAAACGGTGCAGAAAATACCTTTCCTCTCCACCTCCTCCTAATTTTCAGATCCTCATTGTATGCGAGATGTGTTTCTTGAAGAAACACCATGTTAGACTGCATTGATTTTATCTTATTCATAACTTGTTTGACTTTCTTAAATTTTCGTAGCCCCCTCCAGTTCCATGATGTGATTTTCATTTTTATTTCACTTTACATTTGGTATAATTTGTATAGTTATCCTCCCTAAACATTTTAAGGTGTCTGTAAAAAAAACAAAAATGAAACAAACAAAAACCAAACCCCGGGCTGCAGCCCGGGGTTTGGCGCGAAGTGGAGGGCTGCGGGAGTCCGGCTGTTGCTCTGGCTGCTGGGAGGGATTAGGCGGCGCTCCTACAGAGCTACGGCGACCAGGGGTTGTCAGAGGAGGGAAATCCGCATCCAGGGCGCTTAAACGGTTTGATAGAGGCAGGCAGGTTGGAAGAGAGCGGTGGCGGCTGCTCCAAGCGCTCCAACCGCGGCCGGGCCCAACCGTTAACCGGGCAACCTGGAGCACCGGAGTGGAGCTGATGGTGGCTTTTGGTTTAGCCCCCTGCTGGAACCAGCGGTCCTCCTCTGCTGCAAATGGTACGCTGGCGTTTGGCACCCCGAGGCCCAGCGATGGATCCTCCCTCCACAGCTTCGCTGGGCTGGCAAGGAATGGTGTCTGCCAGCTGTGCACTGCTGGAGGCGGCGAAAGTCCGGCCGAAGATGATGTCCACGTCGCACTCATGGTCCTGGATTTGGTGGAGTGTTGAGATCCTCTCCTTCAGCTCCAGAACCCTCTGGCTAAGTTTTGCACAGCCATCACACCCAGGACTGCAAGTGAGTGGAGGCATAGTGTGGGGAAAAGTAGTCCGCGCTTCCCACAGATTAAAACGAAACGTCCAGATTATTAATAAGTCAGTGGTGTTAAAAATCAGTTAAAACCAGTCTTTAAAAAGGTTTAAAACCAGTTAAAAACCGTGCTTGATAGGAAGCCGGTCTTGGCGGGGCTGACAGACGCTGACGCATGCGCAATAGTGCTCATAGAAGGAAGAGCTCATACCAGTTCTGTGCCAACTCCTATTGGTCCGTGGCCAACAATGGTGATGTCAACGATGACATCACGTGCAAAGGGCTGTAAGAGTGGTAGTGGCGGCCATTTCAAACTGTTCTCAGCAAAGGTTCTTAGCAGAAACTCCTGCCATACAGAGGACATCTCACCGGTGAAGATTCTCTTTTGCTCTGACCCGCTGGACAGGGAAGAACTCTCAATGCTTCAAAGTGCTTATCCTGTTTGTGTAGCCAGTTTGAGCTATATCCGGACTGTTCCAAGACAGTTCGTTACAAGGTCGACCTGCAGTTGGGACACAGTCCTAAAAAAAAATCCTGTGCAGATTTTTTATAACTATTCCTTTTCTTGCTCAACTGAGGACACATTTTGCTCTCCTCCCTGGACCGGATATCCCTCAACGCAAAGTAGGACTGAACCGGTTCATTTATGCTAATCTTGTGTCTGGGCGGAGATTTCCTATCCATGCCACACATAGATTCTTTTAAAGTGCTGAACCTGTTGGCTCATTTGGCGTCACTGCACGCATGAGTTTGAGCTGTATTTGCTGTGTTTGAAACTGTTTTATCTTGAGCGGATCCCATTTTCTTTCTTACTTTCTTTCTCTCTCTCTTTTCCTCGCTCTTTCTTGCCATCTGATCACCTGGTCAGCAGAGTCGGGCTCAGTCCGACCTGCTATAGCTGGTCTGTTAGCTGAAAGGTTAACTCCATTGTTCCTTAGTCTGTTAGCTAAAGCAGGGGCCTTCCACATGGACCCTTCACTCCATGTGCTCTGTCCACTATAGCCAGAGCTAAGTTTTATGGTCCTTTGTCTCCTTAAATCCCATGTGCAGTTCTCCATCTTGGAACAGAACTAGTTTTATGACTCTTTGTCTCCTAGGCTATCTGTGACTTGAACCCCCTGGAATGAGGGGCACCTCCTTCCCTGAACAAAGTCTGAGCTGTCTGTTTCTCCCTGATCCATTTCATGTTAATTGCGTTTAATTTTCACATAGTATTGTTTTCTAAGATCTGTAGTAGTTAGGTGCATGCATTAGAATAGATGCGAATTATTGACGAAATGTTTTGGCTGTAAGGTTGATCTATTTTCTCAATAAATTCCCCTTAGCTTAAAGAGAAGTTGTCTGGGATTACTTGGAGTAATGAGTACAATTAATGTCCATAACGTAAGAACTTATTCCTTCATGTATTGTTTAATTATCTTAGCCTCATCAGGCAGGTAATCATCAACATAAACTGAGACTGAACAATTTGGCTATATATATTCCTGGAGTCCACCAGGTGGTGCCCCCAAATTTGGTGCTTTTCACATCAAATTATTAATCTTATCAATAATTGCCCTAAGCAATTTTTCCTACTTATTCATAGCCAAATCCTACCTATCTGTGGCACAACACCTTGTTTCCCAGGTTCCCCTGAGGTTTTGTAAGTTTTTATGTTCCTTGTTCAATTAAAATGTAGGTTAATTTATCTGCATTTGGGTCCTTTTCCACAACTAAACATGACATTTTCTAATTTATTTGAGAATTAGATTATCCAATTAAGTTACATTTTTATGTTGTTGGTTGTAAAGATCTGGATGGATATTGTATGTTATTGTTTATTTCCAATTTTTATTCTATTTTTCAAGTTTTTTTCCAGACTTGATTAATTATTTTTTCTTTATAACTTTAGTTTTGTCAATATGGGTAAGAAAAAGTTTATTGTTACGATGGAATCTATTTGATATAGGCCATCCAGTTAGGATAAATGTTGTGTTTTTAGTTGCAAAAATCGTATGAGAAATATTTTATTTTATTTTTTGTTGTTTTATTGTTCAGTTATCCCCCTGACGGATTGTGGTCAGGGGGTTTGTGTGCCTCATAGACCCTAAGAGCTACACTAGCAGAAGCTTGGCCTTCAGCTGGGACACCCAAATTGGACAGGTCTTAGGGTACAAGCCTGGCAAAGTGCAATCCAATTACATGACAGCAAAAGTTATCCAGACCACCGCCAACACCCGCCCCCCCCTCTTTCAATCCTCCGTTGCCACCATGTGCCTCCTTTACATTTCTGTCCTCCCCCTCAAATATCCCAAACAGGCCCTGCTTTTGAGAAGTGGAAAGTGGCTCCCGCAATTTCAAGGACCAATGTCAGAATAAAATAAAAGAACGCTGTGTATCAAAATTTTGAAGTATAAGAAAAGTCTAATATTCTGAGCCATAAAAAGTTTATTTTAAAGAATGCTGTAGATACATCATGTATCAGTATATTTTTTACAGTTTCAATGTATGCCATCACGAACTTAACTCCTCACCATACAATGCCAATAATTAATAATTTTTGAAAATATCAAAACCATTAATGCCTGTTTTAGTGAAGAAATAAAAACCCACAAAAAAACTAATTTATGTAAATTGATACATGAAAAAAATGTCTATTTGTAGTGACTTTAACACAAGGGAAAAAGCAAAATAAACATAGAGATCACGTTGAACTAAGAGTGTATTCAAAAAATAACGCATGAAAAAGACAAGGGGGGTTAAAATGAGAATTTCTTTTCAAAATACACAATCTGTTCAACAGATTGGATTCAGTTTGCCCCAAAAGAGTCAAAGTTATGTTAAAAGTAAAAAAATATATATTTTGTTGCTGCTTTTTGCTTCCGGATTTGCATAATTCAATTCAATTCAGTTTATTTATATAGCGCCAATTCACAACAACAATGTCATCTCAAGGCACTTAACAAGAAGTCATTTCAATACATTTATACAAACATTCCAATCAGTTAAAAAGTTTCCTATTTAAGGAATCGCAGCAGATTGTGTCAGTCATTGGCGTGAGGTTGGGCCCTGTTGATGCAGACTTTCCAACCACAGCAATCCTTCAGCAATCCCTCATACTGAGCAAACATGTAGCAACAGTGGAGAGGGAAAACTCCCCTTTAACAGGAAGAAACCTCCAACAGAACCAGGCTCAGTAGGAGCGGCCATCTGCCACGACCGTCTGGGGGTTTGAGAAGACAGAGCAGAGACACAGAAGGAACAGAAGATCTGATGTAAGAGTACATTCTATTTTACAGAAAGTAAAAAGTTGATATAAGGACACAGTGGATGTTCAGTTACTGGGAGCATCATCCCAGTCCATGGTCCCCGTCCAACAGGGCATTGCAGCCAAGCAGGATACCAGACCAGGTATATCTTCTATGGATAGTGTAATAAAATAGCGTAAATAAAATAGAAATCTTTTTATGTAATGAAGTTTATGGCTGCGTTGCATTCTTTATTTATTTTGAGAACGATGTAATTATGGTCCAATAAATCACACACCAGTTAGACACCAAGGTTGGCAGTTTGGGTTATTCTGTCATAATCAAATTTTAATCATTTATGAGAAATTGGACCGAAGGATGAGTGCTTAAATGGTGGGCTTACACTTGCTCAGCACTTTAACTGAATAGTTGTTCTGCTCATTAATGAAAAGCTGTAGGTGTGTAAGCAGAGGTTCAATGTTTGAAGTAGATTTATTTTTTTTAAACATTAATTATCAGGATTCTTATCAGTCCACTGTTAGAATAATTGTTTTTACTGCAATTCATCTTGTATTAAGTCTTGGCAGTGACCCTGTCTTGGACACAGATTGCTGAAAATAACAAGTTTCTGTTGGTCAGTGGATTTGAATTGTTTATGTATGTATGAGAAGAAGGAAAAAGTGAAGAGTGTAGATACTGCTTACTTTTACATTATTCCACCTACTATAGGCAACATTTCATCAAATGCAGTAGACTTGACCTTTTTCTCTCTTCTGCACAATCACACACACATCCAGCTGGCTCCCTATAAAGGCCGCTATTAGCCGGTGCAGGTCACTGGCCTCTGGGCAAGTTCAATATTTATGGGTCGCTGCAACGTTTTACCATCTCAGCTTGACAAAAGTGATTAGCATCCCAGGTTCTGTGCCTGTCAATCCAACAGTTCTGCACATCATGTCGGCTGCCATCACAGTCTGCCCTGCAGGGTGTCTGTCGCTGGCTGACGAGTGGTAGCTGTCAGGATGCCACACATAAAAATGGACCAGTAGGTTGGCATTTCTTAGGCTTGATCTCTCCAGATTTAAACACACAGACTACAAAAGTAGGGGTGTGCCCGTACACATATTCATACTGAAAATATTCATACTGAAAACAGGTTCGTTACACATGTGTGTACCAAGCAAATACAGCGTTGTTTTATATCTGAACACATGTAGCATGTAGCAAGCAACTATGGATCTGGTCAGCTGGTTTCTGAATGCAATTGATAAAAAATTTTCAACCCAAAAAATGTTTAAGGGGGAACCTGCCTGTCCTGTTGGCACATATGCGTCAGGATATATGTTGGATTCTTGTAGTAAGTGGAATATCATATGTCTGTCGATTATGTCTGTGGAGGATGTGGAAGATATCTACATAATTGGATTCATGATAATTGGGTTTCTGCTGTTTTGCTTGGGTGGATTCCTGATGTATTGGAAAGATAAGGAGCGGTCGGAAGTAATTGGTGCTGTAAACATTCAGACTAATCCGCTGAACGAGCAAAACCATAAACTGGATGCTATGACTGGCAAACAGGATGTGGTGGAGTGACTCGTACGCGATGTGGGAAACAACTTGGAGAGGTTTTCTCAGCCAGGCTGATGGAAACTGAGCCCTGAGTTCGCCACTGTGGCTGTGAGACCGCTGAAAAACTCTAAGGGTGAAAAGCTCACTCCAGCCTGAACTGAAAAAAAGTAATCTGAATTGGCACCCAGTGCTACCACAAAACTCCCCCTGTGAAGAGAAGAATGTGAATGAACGCTCCTACTCCCACACCCTCCCCCGTATTTACATAAGTCTGCGAGTTCTGCTTGGACTGAGGGAGAGTACATGGACTCACTTCCTTACTGACGTACACACACACACACACACCCACACACCCACACACAGGTTCATGCCAAAACTACAGAAACACACGCTCCTGGATTTTCATGTCCTCGCTGTTAACCTTAAGAGTCTCCTGCCCCCATGTGTGTTCTCATATGTTATGACCGATACATGTGGTTCCATGTTTTCGTAGTGGCTTTTTTAGCACCTCGGCTCGGCTCCCTGTAGGGGATTGGGCAGAGATGCCTTTTTTTCCACTGTTCTTCCCCTACCTATTGTGAACTATTTATATCTGCTAAAGGGGCGCTGGTAAGTAAATCTGACGTTACCAATGAAGGTAAATCTGTTGGGCTTCTACTTGGTACTCAGACACCAATTCTGAGCTCCACACTGCCAAACAGGACACGTAAAAAACTAAAATAATAATAAAAATAAAAAAAACTAAAAAAGGGGCACTGGTAAAGCCGGCTGCCACCGCGATCTTCCAAATCCTGTATTATGTTAATGTTTGTGTTTGTATGATCTTGGATTGGTTGCACTTGAAACTCAATTGCCCCACAGGAATTATTAAAGAATCTCTTATGTTTATGTAAAGAGCTAAGTATGAAAGGCAATATTCTTTAGCGCAACTTTGAAAAGGGACTAAATAAACTGAACAGAGAGGACTTCCAGCTATCACTAAACTATATATATAACTATAGTAACATTAAAGGGGGGGGGGGGGTATTTTACAAAATTGACTTTCTGAAGCTTAATATCCTGAGAACCTGTCTTTCCCTCATTAAAAACATGCCTGAAGTGTTGCTCTGACCTATTCACTCATATTAGAGTAATCTTTGAGTCTCTGATGGTAGTTCCCGGGGTTGCTGAAACGCCTACTCCCACCTATCCCCGCCTTTTCCACCCATCTCCTCCTCCGACCTTACATACTCAACCTTAGCGAGTCGCCCCTGCACAGCTCCCCTACCCCTCCCCCACCTCACACAACTCCAACTAAGTCCCAGGTGCAGTAATTATAACACACCAGCTGCAGCTTCGCGTCTTTTGTGGGATTTTTTTTCCGACTCCGTGCATGCTGCGATGATGAACAGTGTTGTGATTGCATTTCTCATAAGATGAACTGAACAGACTGTTGGAAGACCACATTTCCCAGCAATCCTAGCAGTGACCCCAACACACTCCTATTGGTCCGTGACCACCCATGGTGACATCGGCGATGACATCACAGGCAAAGGGGGCTATAAAGATTAGTCACACCCATTTTCAAACTGTTCTCCAGCCAGAAGTTCTTGGATAAAGTACTGCTAAACAGAGGACATCTCAACGGTGAAGATTCTCTTTTGTTCTGATTTGCTAGACCGGGGAAGAACTCATTTCAAAGCTTTGAAGTGCCCTTTTGGTTTGTGTGTCTAGCTGGGTTATATCAGAACTGTTCCAGAGAGTTCGTTAGACGTCGACCTACAGGCCCAGCCTGCATTTGGGCCACACAGTCCTTAAATCCTGTACAGGTTTTTTTTTAATAACTCTTCCTTTTCTTGCTCAACCACGGACACAATTTGCTCTCCTCCTAGTGGACTGGACCTCCTTCAAAGCAAAGTAGGACTGAACCGGTTCATTTATACTAATATTGTGTCTGGGTGGAGATAAAAAGAGAAAATAGAGTTTTAACGAGTTAGATCTTGTTCATTGTTGGTTAAAGTGTTTTTAAGCGCTGTACCTGTTTGCTAATTTTTGTGTCACCACACGCATACGTTGGAGCTGTAATTGCTGTGTTTGGAACTGTTTGTTTTATCCTGAGCAGATCATGGCTTTCTTTCTTTCTTTCTTTTTCCTTCCTCTCCTTTCCCCTCTCTCTCTCTCCCTGATCACCGTCGGCAGAGACGGGCTCGATCCGGCCTGCTTTAGCTGGTCTTAGCTGAAAGTTTAACTCCATTCTCTTTGAGGCCTTCCACATGGACGCTTTAGCCCATGTGCTCTGTCCATTTTAGCCAAAGCTAGTTTATGGCCCTTTGTCTCATTAAACTAAATGTGCTCCCCTCCATCTTGGCACAGAACTGAGATTTATGACTTTGTCTCATAGGCTATCTGTGATTTGAGCCCCCTGGAGTGAGGGCCCCCCTCAGCTGTTCTCACTGATTTCATTTCATGTTAATTGTGTTTAATGTTCACCTATTATTGTTGTCTAAGATCTGTAGTAGTTTTTGCATACTTTAGAATAGATGGGATTTTCTGTTTTCTAAATAAAGTCCCCTTAATTAAAGAGGAGTTCTCTGGGATATCTTGGAGTGATTTGTTTAATTATCTCAGCCTTATCAGGCTGGTAATCATAAACATAAACTGAACAATTTGGCTATTGTATTCCTGGATTTCACCAGGATGGTGCCCCTAAACTTGGTATTTTTTACATAAAATTATTAATCTTATTAATAATTGCCCTAAGCAATTATTCATAATTATTCATAGCCAAATCCTACCTATCTGCGGCACAACAACGGTATGTGACGAACTGAAGGGGGAGTGTCAGAAAGAGTAGGAGGGTCTTGGAGAGGCACAGGCGAAAATCGAGGCATCCAATACGGAGGTAAATTTCTTTAAGGTGGATTTGGATATATGACTGACTTTTGAAAGACTTAAGGTGACAATTTTATTGGAGTGTGCTATAGAAGGGTAATATGTGCCTGGAAGAAGCATAATACCCCCCTTTAAGGTCGCTCATGCAGGTACAGTGAAGAAAGGATGGACAGAACCAAAACTATATCAGTGTTTTTCAGCAAAAAGTTATGAAGTTTCCTTTGCACAGAACTGAATTAAAAATCATAATCAACTTTATTCAACCAGTTTACAAATCACCACTTTCAGGATCCAATCAGCTGAATCTCCATACCAGAGGAAATCAGAGGAATCTCTTTTGATGTGAAGGAAGTTTCCCAACAGCTGCTCATGCTGCATTCAGGTCCATCTGGGAAACTAGGTTGTTAAAATATTAAAACAACACCAAAGTGAATTAAACATCTAAACATTTATTCTCAAATATGGACACAGTCTAATTTGAGAATTTATAAGTATCAACATTCACTGTTTTCCTGTGGTTGTATTGTCTGTCTGTCTGTCTGTCTGTCTGTCTGTCTGTCTGTCTGTCTGTCTGTCTGTCTGTCTGTCTGTCTGTCTGTCTGTCTGTCTGTCTGTCTGTCTGTCTGTCTGTCTGTCTGTCTGTCTGTGTCTCTGTCTGTCTGTCTGTCTGTCTGTCTTGGCGTTGCCTATGCCTGCTTATGCAACTGTATTCATGGAAAAAAAGCATCTCAATCTCTAGTCAGTTCTATATTTTCCACAGTTTTAAGTTTTTGAACATAACTTCTTACCCTCATCAACAGAAGAGCATGTCTTCCTTTTTCTTAAGTCTTTTCATTAGCTCCCTGTTGTTCTTAGAGTAAATCTTAAAATTTTAGTTATGACATTCAAGGAAAGGCTCCTAAATATATTCCTGGCCTGATCCAGCCCCAAGTTTCTGCTCACAGTCTAAGTTTCTCAGGTCAGAACCTCCTGATGATTCCCTGAACACACAAGGAGACAGATGCTTCGCAGCGGTAGCCCCTTGTCTCTGGAATTAACTTCATTTGTCTCTGCATTGCCTGGATTCCTTTGACTCATTAAAAAAGCTGCTTATAGAGGCTGTATGCCACTTTTCCCCCAAAAAAAACGTAACAATAGCCTTTTTATTTGACCATTTATGACTCAAACATCTCCTGATGAGCATACTGACACCTTGTCAGCTCACAGTGGGTGCACCTATAAGCCTGTATCCAATTTCTTTCTATTTTCTTACGGGTTGGATTTTCCCGCGCTGTCTGCGGATGTGACATCAAGCGCATTCATGTTAAATGTTTCAGATCACTCTGCCACCACCGCTAGTCAGCATTTGCAAGCAGTTCGATGGATTGTGCGAATACACAGAAGAGACCAAGGACAACTCTGACACCAACAGTAACTCCACATAAGACTAAAAAAGTTAAACCCCTGACAAGTGCCTGAAAAAGATTGAGAGCGACCGGCGTATGAGCGCGCGCTGCGAGAGCGAGCAGAAAGAAAGAGGAGTTCCGTTTTTTGGCCACAGGTGTCAGTCGCAAGTTTAAATGTCAGAAAATTGCATATAGCCCCTTTAAGACTCTTTTCTTTAAACAAGCTTTTCCAGAATGAGCAATTAACCTATGACTAGGTTTGTGGTTTTATTTATTTCTTAACGAGAAACGTGTGTTTTTCTATTGAATTTTATTTTTATTTGTTTCTGTAAGGAGCTATCTCTATAAAGAGTGCTATATGAATAAAGTTTACTATATAAATAAGGTTCTCTTTCAAAATCTGAATAAGTTCAGTAATTGAAAAATATCCTTTTTTTACTGCTGACCCAAGTAAAAAACATAATTATTTTTATGGATGAACCACACCGAAAATATACAGAACCATGATTTTTGTGCATTGTTACATCTGTATGGAATACTAATTAATATTACCACACCAGAACCAGTATATATTTATAGAATATTAACGTTTAAAATGCTTTCATCGTGAATGACAATAAATGTGTTTCTGATGTTATTTTTCCTGTTTAGAAAAAACCAGCCATCCCTGAGTAGGAGTAAGTTTTATGCCAGAGATCGCTTCAGGCCTGAACTTGAACTCCCTAATATCATTCTTCAAATTTCACAAGCCAATGTTTTTATTCAGGATAGAATATTGATAAAGTGGCAAATGCTCATACTTAAGAATCAGCTGGGAGAACATTTACCAGCTAAAGTTAAATAACATCAATACCTGCAATGCAAATTATCAGATGGTAGTGAGAACATGCCCCAAAATGAAAATTCCAAAGCAACACTCCCCCTCTCACACAGACAGACACACACAAACCAACACAAAGAATGTGAAACACACAAATACAGTCAGAGACAAAAAATACACAGTAGGCCGAGGTGGGTAGAGTACCAAAAAAATTGTTCTCAAGTAAGAGTAGCTCTACTTCACTATATTTTTACTCAAGTAATGGTATAAATTAGTCGTCCAAGAAATTATTCAAGAGTAAAATAACATTGTGTAAAAAGGCTACTCAAGTACTTAACTGATTAGAAAATCTGATTTGATATTTTGAAATGATGCAATCACAGACAAAAATATAAAATGATGTGGAATTTCTTGCATTTTAAAGAACAGAAGAAAAAATAATAATACAAAACAACATATTTTAGCAGAAGTAACAGTATTCCAAATCAAGTTTTGTCATTATAAAACTTATAGTACTTACAGTAGGTAGTGTACATATTAGAACAAGGTAAAGTACTTCCAGTGACAATATGTAGTGTTTATTATATCTTCGTGATCTCCATATGGCACAACAGGCACAGCAGATGGAAAATAACAGAAGCATTGTTGATTGTGTTCAAACAAGAGGTCCCACTTTAACATAAGATGTAGGTAGGTGTCTGTGTCTCATGCATCTTTGGTTGAAATTTGTTTGTTCTCCATTCAGTGAAGTTACTCACAGTTAGTAGAGTATTCAGTAATTTTACTCAAAAACAATACTTCATAAAAAATTACTCAGGCTAAAAAAGCACAATGCAGCATAACTACTCATAAAAGTAAATAAATAAAAAAGTTACTCAAGTAAATGTAACTGAGTAAATGTAACTAGTTACTACCCACCTCTGGATAGGAAAAAAGGGAAGCAAGAGATGAATGGACAGGGAAGGCAGAGAGAAGGGTGGCCGCAAGGTCTTCTGCAGCCGTCAGAGTGCTTGTGATACTAGCAATACTTAAGCTCATAACTGAGCTACATGCTTGCTCAGTATGAAGGATTGCTGTGGTTGGAAGTGTGCATCAACGGGACGCAACCTCAAGTCAATGACTCGATGCAATCTGCTGGGATTCCTTAAATAGGAAACTAACTAAAACTTTAAACTAATTGGAATGTTTGTATGATTGTATTGAAATGACTTTTCTTGTGAAGTGCCTTGAGATGACATCTGTTGTGAATCGGTGCTATTATAAATAAACTGAATTGAACTGAGCTTGTGTTCGCATATGCACTGCTCTGGATACTGCTCTGGGAAAAAATGCCTTCATCCCTTCATATTCAATTCGAATTCAATTCAGAAATACTTTAATGATCCCAGAGGGAATAATTGTTGTTATAGCTCATAAAATTAATTCTTTAAGGAGTTGTTGTAGATCATGATGGCTGTAGGCAGGAAAGATTTCGTGTAGCGGTCTGTGTTGCAGCGAAACTGAAGAAGCCTCAGACTGAAGACACTCTGTTGTTGCAGGATATTCTCATGAAGAGGATGCTCTGGGTTGTCCATACTTTTTTTGATTTCATGAAGAATCCTTCTTTTTCAACATCATCTCCAGATGTTTCACAGTTGTCCCCAGAACAGAACCAGCCTTCTTTATCAGGTTGTTTAGCCTTTTTAAATCCCTGGCTCTGATGCTGCTACCCCAACAGATGATGGCTGAAGAGATTACACTCTCTACAACAGACCTTTAGATTTGCAGCATCTTGCTGCAAACCCTAAAGGACCTAAGCTTCCTCAAGAAGTACAGTCTGCTCTGTCCCTTTTTGTAGACTGCTTTACTGTTGCGCCTCCAGTCTGTTGTCCAGGTGAACTCTGAGGTATTTATACTCCTCAACCACCTCCACTTCTTCACCAATGATGGAAACAGTGTTTGACTTATCCCTGTTTCTTCTGAAATCTACAATGCCTCCTTTGTTATGTTCACATTCAAGGTAAGACGATTGTTTACACACCATGTCACAAAGCGTTCCACCAGCTCTCTGTATTCAGCTTCTTGTCCATCTCTGATACACCCAACAACTGCAGAGTCATCTGAGTATTTCTGCAGATGACATGTCTCTGATTTGTACTGGATGTCAGAGTTGTACAGAGTGAAAAGGAATGGTGAGAGTACGGTCCCCTGTGGTGCTTCTGTAATACTGACCACCTGGTTTGACACACAATCCTTCAGTCTCCCAAACTGTGGTCTGTTTGTCAGGTAGTCGTTGAACCAGATGATTGAGGGCTCCACCTGTGTCTTCAGGAGTTTCTGACAAAGCAAATCAGGCTGAATTGTGTTAAATGCACGGGAGAAATCAAAGAACATGATCCTCTCAGTGCTGCCTGCTTTGTCCAGATGACAGTGGGTTGGTTGAAGCAGGTGGATGATGGCATCTTCAACTCAACTCAAACTGCAGCGAGTCCTGATATGTTCTTGTTTGCTTATTCAGGTGGGCCAACAGGAGTCTCTAGGGTCAACAGGTCTATAGTCATTGATGACTGATGGGTGAGTTCTCTTTGGTACTGGAACAAGGCATTATGTCTTCCACAACACTTCTCCTGGGTCAGGCTAAGGTTAAAGAGGTGCTGCAGAATCCCAGAGAGCTGCTCTGCGCAGGCCTTCGGGACTCTGGGGCTGACACCATCTGGACCTGCAGCCTTGTTTGGGTTCAGTTTCTCCAGCTGCCTCTTCACCTGACTTTTAGAGACAGACAAGTGGGAGGGGGAGGCAAAGGGGGTAGCAGCAGCTCCTGACTTGATTGAAGACAAGCTAGTGGAATCAGAAGAGTCCATGACTGAGGTGAAGGATAAAACATCCGAGGTGTAACAGGAAAGCTGTGGGCCAGATGAGGTTGGGATGTCTGTTTGGCTTGGGATAGGAGAGGAGGATGCTGAACTAGTTCCTGAACTGAACCTATTGAAGAATGCGTTCAGTTTGTTGGCTCTGTCCAGACTACCATCTATCCATCTATCTATCTTTGCTCAAAGCCTGTGATCTTTTTCATTCCTGACCAGACATCTCTGATATTGTTCGTCTGTAGTTTGTTTTCAAGCTTCTTCCTGTATGCCTCTTTGCTGTCTCTGATCTTGACCTTCAGTTCCTTCTGTATACTCCAGTCTCCCTTCCTGGAGACTCTTTTTTTTCTTTTTCTTTTTCTTTTCATATGGATGAAGCTGGAGTCTGCATCAGCGTTTTTCATATTTTATGATGTCCAGTCCTGTACATAAACCCATCTGGGTCAACTCTCATACTCTCTCGCACCCAGATCATGTCTGCCCTCTCTGCAAGCAGCTTCTGCCTAGAGTCCCCATATGTTATGTCTTCATTGCAAGGTTAACCAAAACACTCCTCACAGCTGAGGGGTCAGCAGTTAGATCAGAGTGGGTGAAAGACATATTCCCTTACTCTAATACAGGTCCTTCTCAAAAAATTAGCATATTGTGATAAAGTTCATTATTTTCCATAATGTAATGATAAAAATTAAACTTTCATATATTTAAGATTCATTGCACACCAACTGAAATATTTCAGGTCTTTTATTGTTTTAAAACTGATGATTTTGGCATACAGCTCATGAAAACCCAAATTTCCTATCTCAAAGAAGTTGCATATTTCATCCGACCAAGAAAAGAAAAGTGTTTTTAATACAAAAAAGCCAACCTTCAAATAATAATGTTCAGTTATGCACTCAATACTTGGTCGGGAATCCTTTTGCAGAAATGACTGCTTCAATGCGGCGTGGCATGGAGGCAATCAGCCTGTGGCACTGCTGAGGTGTTATGGAGGCCCAGGATGCTTCAATAGCGGCCTTAAGCTCATCCAGAGTGTTGGGTCTTGCGTCTCTCAACTTCCTCTTCACAATATCCCACAGATTCTCTATGGGGTTCAGGTCAGGAGAGTTGGCAGGCCAATTGAGCACAGTAATACCATGGTCAGTAAACCATTTACCAGTGGTTTTGGCACTGTGAGCAGGTGCCAGGTCGTGCTGAAAAATGAAATCTTCATCTCCATAAAGCTTTTCAGCAGATGGAAGCATGAAGTGCTCCAAACTCTCCTGATAGCTAGCTCCATTGACCCTGCCCTTGATAAAACACAGTGGACCAACACCAGCAGCTGACATGGCACCCCAGACCATCACTGACTGTGGTTACTTGACACTGGACTTCAGGCATTTTGGCATTTCCTTCTCCCCAGCCTTCCTCCAGACTCTGGCACCTTGATTTCCGAATGACATGCAAAATTAGCTTTCATCCGAAAAAAGTACTTTGGACCACTGAGCAACAGTCCAGTGCTGCTTCTCTGTAGCCCAGGTCAGGCGGTTCTGCCGCTGTTTCTTGTTCAAAAGTGGCTTGACCTGGGGAATGCGGCACCTGTAGCCCATTTCCTGCACACGCCTGTGCACGGTGGCTCTGGATGTTTCTACTCCAGACTCAGTCCACTGCTTCCGCAGGTCCCCCAAGGTCTGGAATCGGTCCTTCTCCACAGTCTTCCTCAGGGTCCGGTCACCTCTTCTCGTTGTGCATCGTTTTCTGCCACACTTTTTCCTTCCCACAGACTTCCCACTGAAGTGCCTTGATACAGCACTCTGGGAACAGCCTATTCGTTCAGAAATTTCTTTCTGTGTCTTACCCTCTTGCTTGAGGGTGTCAATGATGGCCTTCTGGGCAGCAGTCAGGTCGGCAGTCTTACCCATTATTGCGGTTTTGAGTAATGAACCAGGCTGGGAGTTTTTAAAAGCCTCAGGAATCTTTTGCAGGTGTTAAGAGTTAATTAGTTGATTCAGATGAGTAGGTTAATAGCTCGTTTAGAAAACCTTTTCATGATATGCTAATTTTAAGAGATAGGAATTTTGGGTTTTCATGAGCTATATGCCAAAATCATCAGTTTTAAAACAATAAAAGACCTGAAATATTTCAGTTGGTGTGCAATGATCCTAAAATATATGAAAGTTTAATTTTTATCATTACATTATGGAAAAGAATTAACTTTATCACAATATGCTAATTTTTTCAGAAGGACCTGTAATTATGCCATATTCCCCAGATTCCTTTACTAATAATTATTTAATCAATAATTGACAAAACATAGAAATTCTCTGTAACATTCCTCTCTTTTTCTTTCACTACAGTAATGCCCAAAACATACAGAAATATTTCAAGATGTTCATACAATTTCTAATGGGTGGAAAAAGAGAGCCTACAAAAAAAGACAATGATCAAACAATCAATTTATAATCAGACATGAATCATGCTGGACACAGAATTAGCTCAAAGTAACCAGGGATCATCCATTCAGATGATCTTGTTGAGACATAACTTGTTTGTCAGAATAAAAAAAAACGCACCCAGGTTTTTATTTAGGTACATTTAGTCCTCCTTGACCCTCCCTGGGAGCTCTGGCGACAGGTCCTCCTTGACCCTCCCGGGAGCGCTAACGACGGGGGCGGGTACTCCTTGACCCTCCCTGGGAGCTCTTGCGACGGGGACGGGTCCTCCTTGACCCTCCCTGGGATCTCTGGCAACGGGTCCTCCTTGACCCTCCCTGGGACTACCCATCATAAAACCACTTAAATTAGCTTTATTGGGCCTGAGCAGCTAAGCGCTGCAAAGACCTATTGTATTTGTACTGTTCTTATTTTTCCTTCGTCAAATGAATTGGCTTTTTGGAGACTTAAACCTATACAAAAACTCAAGTTTTTTTGCATGTGCATCAGGTGTACATCAAATTTACGTATTTTTAAAAGGAATTTAAAAGAGCCGTGGAAAAATGGTTTGACAGCGCCCCCTATAGATTACCTATTCCCCATGGCTTAACGTAGCAGTATGGCCTTTGGAACACTGTTAGAACTCTCCAAGATCCATCCATCCATCCATTTTCTTCCGCTTATCCGGGGTCGGGTCGCGGGGGCAGCAGCCTAAGCAAAGAGACCCAGACTTCCCTCTCCCCAGCCACTTGTTCCAGCTTCTCGGGAGGAACCCCAAGGCGCTCCCAGGCCAGCCGAGAGACATAGTCCCTCCAGCGTGTCCTGGGCCTTCCCCTGGGCCTCCTCCCGGTGAGGCGTGCCTGAAACACCTCACCAGGGAGGCGTCCAGGAGGCATCCTGACCAGATGCCCGAGCCACCTCAACTGACTCCTCTCGATGTGGAGAAGCAGCGGCTCTACTCTGAGCCCCCTCCGGATGACTGAGCTTCTCACCCTATCTCTAAGGGAGAGCCCAGACACTCTGCGGAGGAAACTCATTTCAGCCGCTTGTATCCGTGATCTCATTCTTTCGGTCACCACCCAGAGTTCGTGACCATAGATGAGGGTAGGAACGTAGATCGACCGGTAAATCGAGAGCTTCGCCTTTTGGCTCACCTCTCTCTTCACCACGACAGACCGGTAGAGCGCCCGCATAACTGCAGATGCCCCACCAATCCGTCTATCGATCTCACGCTCCATTTTTCCCTCATTCGTGAACAAGACCCCCAGATACTTAAACTCCTCCACTTGGGGAAGGACCCCATCCCCGACCCAGAGGAGGCACCCCACCCTTTTCCGGGTCAAGACCATGGCCTCGTATTTGGAGGTGCTGATTCTCATCCCAGCCGCTTCACACTCGGCTGTGAACTGCTCAAGCGAAAGCTGTAGATCACGCTCCGATGAAGCCAACAGGACCACGTCATCTGCAAAAAGCAGAGACCCGATCCTGAGGCCACCAAAACGGATCCCCTCAATGCCTTGGCTGCGCCTAGAGATCCTGTCCATAAAAGTTAGGAACAGGATCGGTGACAAAGGGCAACCTTGGCGGAGTCCAACTCTCACTGGAAACAAGCCCGACTTACTGCTGGCAATGCGAACCAAACTCTGGCACCAGTCTTACAGGGACCTAACAGCCCGTATCAAGGGGCCCGGTAACCCATACTCCCGGAGCACCCCCCACAGGGCCCCCCGAGGGACACGGTCGAACGCCTTCTCCAAGTCCACAAAACACATGTAGACCGGTTGGGCGAACTCCCACGCACCCTCCAGGACCCTGCTGAGGGTGTAGAGCTGGTCCAGTGTTCCACGGCCAGGACGAAAACCGCATTGTTCCTCCTGGATCCGAGGTTCGACTATCCGTCGGACCCTCCTCTCCAGAACCCCTGAATAGACCTTACCAGGGAAGCTCAGAAGTGTGATCCCCCTGTAGTTGGAACACACCCTGTGGTCCCCCTTTTTAAACAGGGGGACCACCATCCCCGGTCTGCCGATGCAAGGGAACTCCCCCCTATGTCCACGCAATATTGCAGAGCTGCTTTAACCAACACAGCCCCACAAGATCCAGAGCCTTGAGGAACTCCGGTCGAATCTCATCCACCCCCGGAGCCTTGCCACCGAGGAGCTTTTTAACGACCTCGGTGACCTCAACACCAGAGATTGGAGAGCCCGACCCCAAGTCCCCAAACCCTGCTTCCAGATTGGAAGGCGTGCTGGTGGGATTCAGGAGGTCTTTGAAGTATTCCATCCACTGACCCAAAACGTCCCGCGTCGAAGTCAGCAGCACACCATCCCCACTGTAAACAGTGTTGGTGGCAGACCGCTTTCCCACCCTGAGACTGAGGATGGTGGACCAGAATCGCTTCGAAGCCGTACGGAAGTCTTTTTCCATGGCCTCTCCAAACTCCTCCCACGCCAGAGTTTTTGCCTCAGCAACCATCCGAGCCGCATCCCGCTTGGCCTGTCGGTACCTATCAGCTGCTTCAGGGGTCCCACAAGCCAAAAGGACCCAGTAGGACTCCTTCTTCAGCCTGACAGCATCCCTTACCGCCGGTGTCCACCAGCAGGTTCGGGGGTTGCCGCCGCGACAGGCACCGACCACCTTGCGGCCACAGCTTCGGTCAGCCGCCTCGGCAATGGAGGCGCGGAACATGGTCCACTCGGACTCAATGTCCCCCGCCTCCCCCGGGACGTGTTCAAAGTTCTGCCGGAGGTGTGAGTTAAAGCTCCTTCTGACAGGAGACTCTGCCAGATGTTCCCAGCAGACCCTCACAACACGTTTGGGCCTTCCAGGTCTGTCCGGCGTCCTCCCCCACCATCGGAGCCGACTCACCACCAGGTAGTGGTCAGTGGACAGCTCAGCCCCTCTCTTCACCCGAGTGTCGAAAACATGCGGCCGCAGATCAGATGAGACGACAACCAAGTCGATCATTGAGCTGCGGCCTAAGGTGTCCTGGTGCCAAGTGCACATATGGACACCTTTATGCTTGAACATGGTGTTTGTTATGGACAATCCATGACGAGCACAGAAGTCCAATAACAAGACACCACTCGGGTTCAGATCGGGGGGGGCATTCCCCCCAACCACACCCCTCCAGGTCTCACTGTCCTTGCCCACGTGAGCGTAGAAGTCCTCCAGCAGAACAAGGGAGTCCCCAGGAGGAGCACTCTCCACCACCCCCTCCAAAGACTCCAAGAAGGGTGGGTAATCTAATCTGCTGTTTGGCGCGTAAGCACAAACAACAGTCAGGACCCATCCCCCACCCGAAAGGCGGAGGGAGGCTACCCTCTCGTTCACCGGGGTAAACCCCAACGTACAGGCGCCGAGATGGGGGGCAACAAGTATGCCCACCCCAGCTCGGCGCCTCTCAGCGGGGGCAACTCCAGAGTGGAAGAGAGTCCATCCCCTCTCGAGGAGACGGGTTCCAGAGCCAGAGCCGTGCGCCGAGGTGAGTCCGACGATGTCCAGTCAGAACCTCTCAACCTCGCACACCAGCTCCGGCTCCTTCCCCACCAGAGAGGTGACGTTCCAAGTCCCGAGAGCCAGCTTCTGCAGCCTAGGATCGGACCGCCAAGGTCCCCGCCTTTGGCCGCCGCCCATCCTGCACAGCACCCGACCCCTATGGCCCCTCCCACAGGTGGTGAGCTCATGGGAAGGGGGGCCCATGTTACCTCTTCGGGCTAAGCCCGATTGGGCCCCATGGGTAAAGGCCCGGCCACCAGGCGCTCGCCAACGTGCCCCACCTCCAGGCCTGGCTCCAGAGGGGGGCCCCGGTGACCCGCGTCCGGGCGAGGGAACACTGAGTCCATCTGTCATTTTCATCATAGGGTACTTTTGGGCTGCACTTTGTCTGATCCCTCACCTAGAACCAAATTGCCATGGGTGACCCTACCAGGAGCAAAAGCCCCCGACAACATACCTCCTAGGATCATTGGGACACTCAAACCCCTCCACCACGATAATCTTGGAGAGTAAGGTGGCAGCCCAGGGAGGGCTGCCACCTTACTCTCCAAGATGAACAAAAAAATATATCAATGTCATGAACAAAATCTACAAGAAGTTGGTCATTTTGGGTCAAAGGGTCAATTTTCACATCTTACTCATGTTGAACTTTGATTACATCGGTCAAGATGGCCTTCAGGCATGGGGGATCTAAAGTTATCCAAAGTTGGCTCTGGCTCTGGAACCCATCTCCTCGAGAGGGGTTGGACTCTCTTCCACTCTGGACTTGCCCCCGCTGAGAAGCGCCGAGCTGGGGTGGGCATACTTGTTGCCCCCCATCTCGGCGCCTGAACCTTGGGGTTTACCCCAGTGAACGAGAGGGTAGCCTCCCTCCACCTACGGGTGGGGGGATGGGTCCTGACTGTTGTTTGTGCTTACGCGCCAAACGGCAGATCAGATTACCCATCCTTTTTGGAGTCTTTGGAGGGGGTGCTGGAGAGTGCTCCTCCCGGGGGACTCCCTTGTTCTGCTGGGGGACTTCAACGCTCCTGTGGGCAATGAGACCTGGAGGGGTGTGGTTGGGCGGAATGGTCCCCCCGATCTGAACCCGATTGGTGTCTTGTTGTTGGACTTCTGTGCTCGTCATGGATTGTCCATAACAAACACCATCTTCAAGCATAAACGTCTCCATATGTGCACTTGGCACCAGGACACCCTAGGCCGCAGCTCGATGATCGACTTGGTTGTCGTCTCATCTGATCTGCGGCCGCATGTTTTGGACACTCAGGTAAAGAGAGTGGCTGAGCTGTCCACTGACCACTACCTGGTGGTGAGTCGGCTCCGATGGTGAGGGAGGACGCCGGACAGACCTGGAAGGCCCAAACGTGTTGTGAGGGTCTGCTGGGAACGTCTGGCAGAGTCTCCTGTCAGAAGGAGCTTCAACTCACACCTCCGGCAGAACTTCGAACATGTCCCGGGGGAGGCGGGGGACATTGAGTCCGAGTGGACCATGTTCCACGCCTCCATTGTCGAGGCGGCTGACCGAAGCTGTGGCCACAATGTGGTTGGTGCCTGTCGCGGCGGCAACCCCTGAACCCGCTGGTGGACACCGGCGGCAAGGGATGCTGTCAGGCTGAAGAAGGAGTCCTATCGGGTCTTTTTGGTCTGTGGGACCCCTGAAGCAGTTGATAGGTACCGGCAGGCCAAGCGGAGTGCGGCCCGGATGGCCGCAGAGGAAAAAACTCGGGCATGGGAGGAGTTTGGAGAGGCCATCGAAAATGAATTCCGTGCGGCTTCGAAGCGATTCTGGTCCACCATCCGGCGTCTCAGGGGGGGAAGCGGTCTGCCACCAACACTGTTTACAGTGGGGATGGTGTGCTGCTGACCTCGACGCGGGACGTTTTGGGTTAGTGGATGGAATACTTCAAAGACCTCCTCAATCCCACCAATCTGGAAGCAGGGTTTGGGGACTTTGAGTCGGGCTCTCCAATCTCTGGTGCTAAGGTCCCCGAGGTTGTTAAAAAGCTCCTCGGTGGCAAGGCTCCAGGGGGTGGATGAGATTCGGCCAGAGTTCCTCAAGGCTCTGGATGTTGTGGGGCTGTGTTGGTTAATGTAGCTCTGCAATATTGCGTGGACATAGGGGGGAGTTCCCTTGGATTGGCAGACCGGGGATGGTGGTCCCCCTGTTTAAAAAGGGGGACCACAGAGTGTGTTCCAACTACAGAGGGATCACACTTCTGAGCTTCCCTGGTAAGGTCTATTCAGGGGTTCTGGAGAGGAGGGTCCGATGGATAGTCGAACCTCGGATCCAGGAGGAACAATACGGTTTTCGTCCTGGCCGTAGAACACTGGACCAGCTCTACACCCTCAGCAGGGTCCTGGAGGGTGCGTGGGAGTTCGCCCAACCGGTCTACATGTGTTTTGTGGACTTGGAGAAGGTGTTTGACCGTGTCCCTCGGGGGGGCCCTGTGGGGGGTGCTTCGGGAGTATGGGGTACTGGGAACCTTGATACGGGCTGTTAGGTCCCTGTAAGACCGGTGCCAGAGTTTGGTTCGCATTGCCGGCAGTAAGTCGGGCTTGTTTCCAGTGAGAGTTGGACTCCGCCAAGGTTGCCCTTTGTCACCGATCCTGTTCATAACTTTTATGGACAAGATTTCTAGGCGGAGCCAAGGTGTTGAGGGGTTACGTTTTGGCTCAGCTCTCAATTTACCGGTCGATCTACGTTCCTAGCCTCATCTATGGTCACGAACTCTGGGTGGTGACCGAAATAAAAAGATCACGGATACAAGCGGCCGAAATGATTTTTAGAGTGTCTGGGCTCTCCCTTAGAGATACCGTGAGAAGCTCAGTCATCCGCTCCTCCACATCGAGAGGAGTCAGTTGAGGTTGCTCGGGCATCTGGTCAGGATGCCTCCTGGACGCCTCCCTGGTGAGGTGTTTCGGGCACGTCCCACCGGGAGGAGGCCCAGGGGAAGGCCCAGGACACGCAGGAGGGACTATGTTTCTTGGCTGGCCTGGGAGCGCCTTGGGATTCCTCCCAAGGAGCTGGCCCAAGTGGCTGGGGGGAGGGAAGTCTGGGTGTCCTTGCTTAAGCTGCTGCTCCCGCAACCCGACCCCGGATAAGCGGAAGAAAATGGATGGATGGAATTGAATTAATAGCTTCCTCTAGCGGTCCAGAAATAGCAGAGGTGTGGACTCGAGTCATGTGACTTGGACTCGAGTCAGACTCAAGTCATGAATTTGATGACTTCAGACTCCACTTGATAAAATGTACAAAGACTTGCAACACGACTTGGACTTTAACATCAATGACTTGTGACTTTACTTGGACTTGAGCCTTTTGACTTGAGAAGACTTGCTACTTCCCATGAAAACTGGGGGAAAACATTTTTACACACCATGAAGGCATTCCAATTATATTATCAGGTTGGTCCAGTTTTTCAGAAGTGATCATTTTGAAGGGTGAGGATTTTATTGATGACATGTTTAAAAAAGTTTAGTTTAAAAGGACCCATGTCTAATTGAAAGTTAAGCTGTTTTGCAATATGAGGTCAAGACAATACAGGACTGAAGCTGCTGTGCATTGTTCTAGTGCAATATGCTGTTGAAATACAAGCATTTTTTATGAAAATTTAATTTTCAGTTTTTTACTGTATTTGATAAATGTTATTGTATAAATAGAGGTTTAAATAAATACAAATCTTACAGACATACATGATTTGTAAAAATTTATTTGTGTGGTAAGAGGACTTGAAATGACTCAAAACTAAAATGGTAGGACTTTTGACTCGACTTGGGACTTGCCTCGTCTTTGACTCGACTTGACTAGGGACTCGAGGACAAAGACTTGAGACCTACTTGTGACTTGCAAAACAATGACTTTGTCCCACCTCTGAGAAATAGTGTAACACCTTAACGTATATGGCTCAGTCTAGTGGTTCAAAAAATAGTATTACACCTTAACGTATACATGGCTCCATCTAGTAGTTCAAAAAATAGTATTAAATCCAATTGTATAAGTAGCACCCCAAGTGGTTCAAAATTAACATTACACACAATTTTTTAAATTAACCCTTAGTGGTTCAAAAATAGTATGACACTTTATTTTATAATTGGTTCCCCCTGCTGTTTTTTTATTTAATGGTACAAACTCGTATAGTGCCCCTAGTGGTTCAAGGTTAAAATTACACCCAATTGTATAATGGTTTGGTTTGCATGTATCCCCACCATGTCATCAGAACATGTCCGAACAAGTTCCTTTAATAGTTTGGGTTTTGTCTGGGCATGTTTGTACCTGGGCTTTGTCTTAACATGGCTCCTCGAGCATGCTATTTTATTTAAAACAGCTAAAAGGTGCTTTTTAGCTTCCTGACTTTAAAGATCTCATGACACAAAGCTGATTTCATGTAAATGAAACAAGACACAATGCATCTTGTCAAAGTATGTGGTTGTGTAAATTTATGAGCCGAACAGACTTGATTTTACGCAATAATTAGAGTTTCAAAAATATTAGCTTAATCGCAGCTTCAAAGCTACGTCTCCATGTGACGTCAGCGACAGAACCGCTCAGGCTGGACAGTCGGAAAACTACCGCCGTCAGGCCTGATGGAGGCGCTCATATTTGAAGCCTCGGAAGATTCTTCCTCCAGTTTTAGCCTTGAGATGGTTTTAGAGGTGGAAAATGCAGCTGGTTCTGGTGCTTCTAGAGGCACAGAACCATACAGGTACGAGCCGTACACAATGACTGAGATGGGAGAAGAAAGCGGGTCAGAGAAGCTAGCGAGATAAGTGACGTCAGGGAAACAGGTTGGTAAGGATTAGAAATAACTTAATCGTGACTTCTTCAAAAAAAAAAAAAAAAAAATTATATAAATGTGCATAATAATATTAACGTGTAGTGATTTTAGTAGTGACCTGAAAAATAAACATTAGCCTACATAATATAAATACGGTAAATCAGTTTTAAAACTAAAAATAATAAACCAATCCAGACGTACTTATTTATAAAGGTCTGAGACTGATATTGGAAAAATAAAATCTTATTGTAGGCAAACATTCAAGGCAAATAACAAAGCAAGTAGCCTAAGATTTACTTCATTAGAATTCCTATTTATGATTATCATACCAAATTATTAGTTTCAGGTGAAACACGTTTATTTAATTTCTTTGTCAGACTCACTAAATAGAGTTTGAATTATTCATAATTATAGCAAAACTGCTATGAATATGTACCTGTCTTTTCTGGACAAGGGCGCCAGTTTGTTTTTAAAACTTCTGGGGACAATTATTGATTATTCATATAGCCTAGGCTATAATTATTCAGCCGTTGGCTGTAGGGTATATGCGCAGTAATAAAAACGCGTTCCCTTTACAACCATTGCCGTTGTTCTGTGCGGGGAAACTTTAACAGTTCAGAGTCCTGCATGGGGCGGCTACCCGCGGGTGGAATATTCCAAAGCAATAAAAGACAAATAATTAATTCTACTATAATTTACATTTAATCAGGGATCCCGTTATTTTCTCTTTTACAGTTTTTTTAATTTTGGAAAAAAAAATCTGAAACATTCAATATAATTTAATTCTTCATTCATTTTAGTTAATATTCAGCCCGAACAATCTGAACGAAGAATCTCCATCGTGCCATCACACATGGAGCAGATGAAAACATTTACTGAATATGAACATTTTACCTGCAGTCTCACAACTTTCTCATGGTCTATAGACATGAATTGTTCACCTGCTTGTGCATAAGGGAGGCTGAATCCGCTCCGCTCGCACACTGGAATAACAGACGCCACTTCTTTCTCAACTTTCTTATTGCCTCAGCAGGAGGAAATAGCGTTGCATTGAGTACGGTGTCCAGGTCTGATGATGATGCTCAGATGCTCTCATTAGAAACTTTTTTGATTGATTCAGTTTCCCAAACTCTGTGCGTAAAGTTGAAAATGACTGTACGTCTGCATCAAGTGGTCAGTGGCGTAAATTGTAAACTTTCACAATTAAGGACGTCTGTTAGTTCGGGTCCACAGGGGTTTCTGATTATTGTACTGACTGATGAATAGAGGTTGCGTTATAATAAAGTGACGGCAAAAGCTCATCACACAAACAGTATTCAGATGGTATTCCTATTCCTTTTTGTGAATGCACTCGCTACATGATGGAGTAGTGGAGAGGTTGATCCGCCCGTCAGAAAGTGAACTTTTGTGTGATGCCCTGCTTCATTTTCTCACTCCATTTTCCTGCCGCACTTCAACAATGGCCTTTACATTTTTCCATTAGGCTACGGTTTTAAAAAAATGATCAAAGACAGAAAAGAACACGATCCCCAAGTGATTGTAAATTATATTACAATGAAACATGTCCCTTTTAATTCTTTGAAACATTGTACATCTGAAATTAATTTAATGCAGATATCTCTGTCCAGAAACTATTGTCCACAGTCCCTGGCTTTGTCTTTATCCGTTCCTGAATCGCAAATTCAGTCGCAGAAAAATCTCTCTCTGGCAGCGCAGTATAGCGGGAACATTCTGCTGTCAGCGCAACGCTGGGGGAATATTCTGCCATGTTCTCTCCACAAACACAATATATCAACACCATTCTCTTTGGGAGTCGTAAACAAATAAAAGTATTAAATTCATATTTTTAACCTGCAGTAAAGAAACTTCAGCCAGACCCATTAAATTTAATTGATGTTTTTTTCCCACCTTGAAACGGGAACCAGCGGTAGGCTACTGCAGGACTCTGCTCTGAACATGTTTGCATACGGACTAAAACCTTGTATCCACTGCAAAGAATGCTGCAGCATCTGCGCAGAAAGAAATCATGACTGTATGAGAAAGTGCAATGGAGTAATTTAAATAATAGTCTGTTCAGATACTGATGATGTGGAAATTGTGCTGGGAGCATAAGTAGATGTTAGATCTGCGCTGGTAGGAAATTCTGCATCAGGTTTAAAAAAGTGGTGGTGACATGTCCCTGGTGTCCCCGGCTAAAATGAGCCTCTGGAAACACGAGATCTAACTGGGCAGTTGGTGGAAGTCGAGCTTGTAGGAATAGCGATGCTGACGCTGTCAGTGTCGCATCGCAGTCCACAAGGACCACCACGGTACCGCTGCCACACGCTCTCACACTCCTGCTGAACACTGTAGGTACAGCTGCCGGCAGCAACACAAGCGTGTGTTGAACTAACAACCCAGGGATTCCTTTATCATAGTAATCAAAACAGTTCTGATTAAAATGTTCGGAACAGAGGAGAGAGGAGGAGGAGGGAGCCCACTACTCATGGGTGTGTCTAACCTGTTTCACCCACTTAGACAGTAACTCTGGGTCTTTGGGAAACTTAAATAAACTGACATCATCCTTGTGTGTATTTGAGCAAAATCCCCCAACACAACGCGAAGGCATTGCGATTACTTTTCTTTGTCAAAAATAGAAAATAGTGGTCCCAGTCACAGCTGAAAAGCCGCTGTCGAATGTGCCAACAAACAGAAGGCGTTCTCTAGCTATCGTCACTTCCGGGTTTCTGCTCGTTCAGTGCGCAGTGATACAGTAGTAAAATGCTAGTCACCGCGGCAGTTTTTTGCTCTCAGTAGGATTATACAAGGCATGTTTATGACTTTGACATAGTCCATTGGGTTCAGATTTCTTTATTTTATGTTATCTTCAAAAATGGTAACTTCGTGTCATGAGGTCTTTAATGTATAACCACATTAGCTCCAGCACTCTAGACCTACCGTTACATATGTTTCAACCAATTCAACCATGATAAATTAAACTTGTAAGAGTGCTAAAAAGAGATTTTACTCACCCACAGTTATGCTGAATCAGATGCTCATCCTTTTATTTTTTTAAATACTCCAATACTCCGTCTTTAAAAAACAGATTAGGACCAAAAACATCACTTTAAACCTGGTTGCTTTAAGCTGAAAATAAGAAATCATCAGAGACCACTAAAGTTACTGTAGCCTGATAAAAAACAGTCCACCAATCGGTGTTTGACACACCCCTGCTCTGCTTGTATTTGCTTTATTTATCACGCCCCCTTGCTGAACAAGTCCCGACAAGTCTGCTGGCCCCACCCCGTACGCTAGGTTTCTAAATAAACCTCCTAGTCCTTAGCATTACATCGTGGACTTCCAGCCAGACGTAATCTTCGCTCCAAGACGATGGATGTGGGGAGATTCGTCAGGCAGACCACTCTACCATCATACTGGGGGGTCGTCCAGCTGTATGAGCCGTTGATCACTCCGTCATCGCCAGAGGGGTTCTGCTATGCTAACCCATATCACCCGCCGTCGATTTCATCGCTCTCGCCATGCTACTCGCCACCATCCCCTGTGTTCTCCCTCTCGGAGATTCTGCCTGCAATTTCCCGCTTGGGTAGAGGTAATCAAACACCCCTGAAGCTTATTTCAACTACTATTGTCCTACACCAAAACCTCGCAGTGTAAGGCCCCTTCAGTCTAAGCCTACCCCGATGCCTATGCCCGAGCTCGAGGGGGAGTGTGATGGACCTTCAGCGCCCCGCGGTGGGGAGACCCTTGATGCGTCGGAATGTACGACGTCGGAACACGGGTGCGGGCCTCAGGATGAGGGGGCTGCTCCTCCGGCTCTGGTTGAGGTTGACTGCTGGGATGAGGTGGATGGTTTGATGTCATCCAGGTTCATCAAGGCTGTAAAGATGGCTCTTTTTCATCTATTTCACATGACCTGTGTGGCTTATCAGAAAGCTAACTGTTACGGATGTAAAAGAAAAGCATCCCAGTCAGCTGCAGCATCAATGCCTGGAGCTAATGGACGAGGATTATTTCCAACTCCACTTTCAACCTGTCATGAGACAGCTTCTTACCCCACGACTAATTCCCGCTATTCAAATCCTGTAGATAAATTGGAGCATACACGCTGATGATCTGAAGGTGAAAACAGTTGCTGAATCCATTCTACAGGAGCTAAGAAGTATGCGGGGGGTCTACAGCGCAATTCATGCTGTGTATGGTGATATGTATTATGAAGCCATTCTGGACGAACTCAGGACTGTCTCCCGATGCAACGGCATTGAGGATTGATATGCATTAATGTTGGCTATATTACCTCTGATATAAACAGTGTATTTTAATCCTGACATGTTTTTATTTTTAATCCTTTGTTTGTATAACGGTGAGAAAATATTGGTTTAAGCTTGTTATAATAAAAAAACTTAGATCCAATCATCTGGCTCATCTATCTGATTATTTGATACATGGGTTAAATTACAGTACACACTCTCCTGTACAATCATTTGACAGAAAATGTCAGAACAGAGGGTGTTGAGCAATGCATACTATGACCCCACCCAACCGGGGAGCTATAGGATTATTGACAAATTGACAAGGGGCTTACAGGACAAAGAAGGACGGGTGATTGGTGTCGAAAAAGTAAAAGACTTTATTTCAGGCGAGGACACCTACACTTTGCATAAACCTTGCATAAAAGTAAAGTTTTTTTGTAATCAAACCCTTGAAGCAATTCCAGGCCGACTTATGTAATAAGCAAGCTTTGGTGACACATAACGACGGATTCAACTATTTACTAACGGTGATTGATGTGTTGTCAAAAAATGTGTAAGTACGCGCTTTAAAGAGAAAGACGGGAGGTGAGGTACTTAAGTGGTTTGAATCAGTTTTTTAAGAGAGTCAAATTCCACAAAAATCACAGACGGATGCTGGAAAAGAGTTTTATACTAAACATTTTAAGTTAATGATGAAGAAATATGGCATTGGCACCCACTTTAGTACGGCCAGTGATCTATAGGCATCTGTTGTTGAGCGCTTCAATCGCACTCTGAAGGGTAGAATGTGGCGACATTTCACTGCTAATAATACCCTCCGGTACGTTGGCGTCCTTCGAAAACTAGTGGAGAGTTACAACCACAGATTCCAGTCAAGCATTAAGATGACTCCTATGCAAGTGACTTCAGAGAATACTCCTCAAGCCATGAAAAACCTCTATTGCACCACCCCATTGAGAGACTCTGGTAAAATTAAGACAACATTTAAGAAAGGGGATCTGGTTAGAATATCAAAGCTGCGAGGGGTATTTGATAAGAAACAAGAGAGTAGCTTCACAGATTAAATATTTACGGTTGATCGATGCATACACTAATACCCCCCTGTTTACAAGTTAGTGGATTATGATCGTGACCCAATAGAGGGTTCATTTTACGAGGGTGAATTGCAGAAAGTGAAAATTCATGGTGATTGGGTATATCATGTGGACAAGATTTTAAAGCGACAGAGAGTCAACGGGGAGGACCAAGTCTTTGTGAGGTGGAGAAATTGGCCCGAAAAATTCAACAGTTGGGTCAGAGCATCAGACGTTAAGAGTGTGAAATAATATCGCCCCCAAAACCGTGTAACAAACATTGTCGATTCACTCTTAAGCGGGGGTTATACCGTCTATGGTTAAATAGTAAGCCTTGCCCTCCAAAGCCTTTAGATTACTTTTTTCGCTCCACCAAATTCACAATGTCTGATGAGGGGTTCTATGTAACTCTACCTTCCAACGCCAGCGGAGTAGTATTTAAAGATAACACAAGCTCATATTATATTACAGACCTTGCCAAGGCTATTGAGCTGAGTGGAGACTGGGTAGTGGGACTGTGTAAAATCGTCTACCCTCATACATGGTATAATCTGTCAGATCTGCATTCATACATTGATTTTAGGAAGGTTGTGTATGAGGTGGGAGAGAGCGGTGACAAATCTAAAGATGAGAGGAATACAACCCATATACACTCAACAAAAATATAAATGCAACACCTTTGTTTCTGCTCCCATTTTTCATGAGATGGATTTAAAGATCTAAAATACATTCCAGATACACAATATTACCATTTCTCTCAAACATTGTTCACAAATATGTCTAAATGTGTGATAGTGAGCACTTCTGCTTTGCTGAGATAATCCATCCCACCTCACAGGTGTGCCACATCAAGATGCTGATCTGACATCCTTATTAGTGCACAGGTGTACCTTATACTGCCCACAATAAAAGGCCACCCTGGAATGTGCAGTTTTGTCTCACAGCAAAATGGCACAGATGCCACAAGCATTGAGGGAGCATGCAATTGGCATGCTTACAGCAGGAATGTCAACCAGATCTGTTGCTCGTGCATTGAATGTTCATTTCTCCACCATAAGCCATCTCCAAAGGCGTTTCAAAGAATATGGCAGTACATCCAACTGCCCTCACAACCGCAGACCACGTGTAACCACACCAGCCCAGGACCTCCACATCCAGCAGGTTTACCTCCAAGATCGTCTGAGACCAGCCACTCAGACAGCTGCTGAAACAATTGGTTTGCATAACCAAACAATTTCTGAACAAACTGTCAGAAACCGTCTCAGGGAAGCTCAACTGCATGCTCGTCATCCTCATCGGGGTCTTGACCTGACTCCAGCTCGTCGCCGTAACAGCCTTGAGTGGGCAAATGCTCACATTCGATGGCGTCTGGCACGTTGGAGAGGTGTTCTCTTCACGGATGAATCTCGGTTTACATTGTTCAGGGCAGATGGCAGAAAGCGTGTGTGGCGTCGTGTGGGTGAGCGCTTTGCTGATGTCAATGTTGTGGATCGAGTGGCCCATGGTGGTGGTGGGGTTATGGTATGGGCAGGCATCTGTTATGGACGAAGAACACAGGTGCATTTTATTGATGGCATTTTGAATGCACAGAGATACCGTGATGAGATCCTGAGGCCCATTGTTGTGCCATACATCCATGAACATCACCTCATGTTTCAGCAAGATAATGCACGGCCCCATGTTGCAAGGATCTGTACACAATTCTTGGAAGCTGAAAATGTCCCAGTTCTTGCATGGCCAGCATACTCACCGGACATGTCACCCATTGAGTATGTTTGGGATGTGCTTGACCGGCATATACGACAGCGTGTACCAGTTCCCACTAATATCCAACAACTTCGCACAGCCATTGAACAGGAGTGGACCAACATTCCACAGGCCACAATTGACAATCTGATCAACTCTATGCGAAGATGTGTTGCACTGCATGAGGCAAATGGTGGTCACACCAGATACTGACCGGTTCTGAGTCCCCAGACCCCCAATAAAGCAAAAAACTGCACATTCCAGGGTGGCCTTTTATTGTGGGCATGATGTCAGATCAGCATCTTGATGTGGCACACCTGTGAGGTGGGATGGATTATCTCAGCAAAGCAGAAGTGCTCACTATCACACATTTAGACTGATTTGTGAACAATGTTTGAGAGAAATGGTAATATTGTGTATCTGGAATGAATTTTAGATTTTTAAGTCCATCTCATGAAAAATGGGAGCAGAAACAAAGGTGTTGCGTTTATATTTTTGTTGAGTGTAGAATACGCCAGGTCCAAGTTTTCCAGAGAAGGGATATTTTGAGAGACCTAAAGACCTCTTAGATGCTCTAGTCAATGCCCTGAAGAAATATGACAGGAGCATCGATCTCTCCTACAATAACGTCTCGAAACAATTTGACTTCAAGCAGGATGGACGATACAAAATTCGAGCCACCTCCCCTCTTTCCATCATGCTCGGCTTGAAAGTTGATGAATGGTGGACCGTCTCATACAGGCCTGCGCTCCACCCTGCGGCACCAGTGTATATAATCTGTTTGTCTACACGGATATAATCCATTTCCAAACTGTTGGTGACAGTCACTCACCTCTGCTCGGCATAGTAAACATAAATGGTAAATTTGGTGACATGATTGGTGTGAGGTATAACCCAGTGCACCGTGGATGGCATCAGATTACATCTCCATACTGCCGCTTGGATGTAGAGCCTGTTTACTTGCCGAAAACCGGACAACGGAGGTGCCCGGGTGGAACCGGAAGTGCACAGCCGAAACCGGAAGTACATTTTAATGATTAATATTTTTTTACAAAAACATATGTAAAACATGAATTAATCAATTTAACAACACATATTGTCATAATAACAAACATTAACAACAAATATTTTTAAAGTTATTTATTTAAAACCTATGAACTTTTTTATTCATAAAAATGCCTTTAGGGCAAAACACTCCCTGCCTGGCCTCGTGAGACCACTATACTAAACATCATTAAGCTTTCAGTCCATTTGGCATGAGGAGAATAACTTCTGTAACTGGTCGAATAAATATCTTTACACAGCCTTGGTCGCATGCCTTTACTTCAACCTTCCTTACTTGATCATCCTTGCCTGGGAATGTAGCAGTGACCTTTGCCATGGGCCAGCTGTTGCAAGCGACCTGCTTGTCCTTGAGCAGAACCAAGTCACCAACTTGGAGGTTTCTGCGTGACACAGTCCATTTTTGCCTTTGCTGTAATGTGAGTAGGTACTCTTGTCTCCAGCGTGTCCAGAACTGGTTGGAAAGAGCTTGGACCCGTCTCCATTGTTTGTTGTAAAGGTCTTTATCCAGAAAGTCTCCAGGTGGGGGAGGGAGACAAGATTTCTGCGTAAGGAGTGTTGACGGAGATAGGATGAAGGGATTGTCTGGGTCAGAGGACACCAGAATGAGTGGCCTTGATTTCACAATGGCTGAAACACTGGCCATGAATGTGCACAGCACGTCGTGAGTCAGTTGTACCTTATTTTGTAGTAGCGTGGAGTCCAGGATTCTGCGGGCGACTCCGATCATCCGTTCCCAAGAACCTCCCATGTGGGATGCGTGTGGCGGATTAAATTCCCAACTGCAGCCTTGGGTTGCCAAGTACTGTTGCAGTGATTTATCCGTTCCAAGTTCCTTTGATGCTCCAATGATCCGTTAGCAGCTGTTTGGCAGGACCTCTTATTGCAAAGAAGCGGCGGAGGGCGTTTATGCAGCTCGACGTGTCTAGAGATTCGATCACCTCAATATGCACGGCTCTAGAACTCATGCAAGTAAACAAGATGGCCCACCGCTTACTTTCAGCTACTCCACCCCTAGTGCATCTGGTTGTTATATTCCACGGTCCGAAGACGTCAAGGCCAACGTAGGTGAATGGAGGACATGTTTTAAGGCGTTCAAGCGGTAGATCCGCCATGAGTTGTTCTTCTTGTTTCCCACCTAAGTTGCGGCAGATCACACATTTGTGGATTGCTGAATTTACTTGCCTTTTGCCGCTTAAAAGCCACACTCCAGCAGCTCTGATTGCTCCCTCCGTCAGATGGCGGCCTTGGTGATTTGTAAGTTTGTGGTAATGGCGAGTGAGGAGAAGGGAGACGTGACTGTCTTTGGGGAGAACTACTGGGCTCTTTTCAAAGCTCTCAACTTCTGCATGCTTGAGTGGGCCTCCAACACAAATGAGGCTGTCCTGTAACATTGGGTTGAGCTTTTTGAGACGACTCTGTTTTGAGATCGGCTTGCCAGGGTTAAGGGCAGAAAGTATCTTCTCAAATTGTGCCTTTTGTGTCTCTTTTAGAATGACCATTTTTGCTTGGACTATCTCCTCTGGAGTGTGAGGAAGATGACATTTGTGCCAGCCTTTTCATGTGTTGTTCGGATTAATCCGATTGAAGGACTTTGCGATGTGGATAAGATTTGCTATGGCTTTGACCAAGGACTTAAAGGAGGAGAAGTGCTCAAAACGTTTACAGATGAGTACTTGGATGTGATTGACATAACTTTTGATTTGGGGTCTAATTTCTGAGTCCTTGTCTGGTGCGATTAAGTCGAACTTTCCACTTACTTGCGTTGTCTCTGCAGTAGGACGATGGATGAAAGGTGGTCCGGTGAACCAGGAGGACCTTTTTAGTTGAGATGCTGACAACGACCTCGACGCGTGATCTGCTGGATTTTCTTCTGTGCGCACATAGTGCCACTGTTCTGGCTTTGATGACTGGCGAATGTGCTTCACTCTGTTATGAACATAGGTGTAGAACCTTTTTGATTCGTTACAAATGTAACCAAGTACCACTTTACTGTCTGTGTAAAAGTGCACAGCATCAAAGACAATGTCACGACGAGCTGGACATTGGGCATAATTCGAGTCTTGGTATTGTGGGTTCTGACAGAGGGGCTAGTTTTGCTTTGCCCATTATGAATCCGACGTCGACCTTGTCATCTGTTTGAGTTGCCTTTAAGTAAGCCACAGCTCCTATGGCCTTGGTTGACACATCTGAGAACAAACATAGTTCTTTGCACGTTGCTTGACTTAGGGAGGTAGTGGTGTAGCTTCTGGGGACATGCAGTTCTTTTAGATCCTAAAGGGAATATTTCCATGTTTCCCATTTACTTTGTCCATCCTCCAGAAGAGGCGTGTCCCAGTCTGAACATTCTGAAGTTAGCTCTCTGAGTAGAGCTCTCCCTTGGATTGTGACGGGTGCCAATAGTCCCGGGGGATCGAAGATGCTATTGATAGAAGACAACACCCCACGTCGGGTGAATGGTTTGTTCTTGTTGGCCACTGAGTAAGTGAATGTGTCTGTTGTTGTTTTCCAGATGAGCCCTAGGCTTCGCTGAGATTGTGTTTCTTCACTGCCTAAATCTAAGTTTTTAATGGCAGGAGCACAATCTTCTGAGCAGAAGGCCTGCATAAGTGCCTGAGAGTTGGAAACAAACCTATGCAGGTGCAGATTGGATTCAGCGAGTGAGGCTTGTTTCCTTTGAAGTAGGTCTATAGCTTCAGCGGGAGAGGGAACAGAGATCAAGCCGTCATCTACGTAAAAGTGCCTCTCCACAAACTTCACTGTTTCTGCACCATAGTCCTTTGAACCTGCTCTGACAGCCTTGGGTAGTCCGTAAACTGCAACAACCGGAGACGGTGAGTTGCCAAACACGTGTACTTTCATCCGGTAGTCAATGACTTCTATGTTTAGATCATTGTCTCTATGCCACAGAAAACGGAGGAAGTTACGATGGTCCTCGCGCACCACAAAACAGTGAAACATTTGCTGAATATCTGCCATGATCACAATGCTCTCTGTTCGGAACCGGAGCAGAACTCCAACGAGTGTATTTTTTAAATCGGGGCCAGTAAGGAGGACACTGTTAAGTGAGACTGAGCGCTAGAATCGAAAACGACCCTGATCTGATGGGGTTTTTGGGGGTGGTAAACTCCAAATGTTGGAAGATACCAGCACTCTTCTCCATTTTTTAGTGGGGGAGCCACCTCAGCATGGCCATTAGAGAAGATCTTTCCCTGAAGGCCACATATTGTTCCCTCATTTCAGGTTTCGTGTTTAGACTGCGTTAAAACGCAGTCTAAACGCAGTCTTCTCATCCTTAAAAGGATGAGAACCTTGTAACAGCTTGTTGTCTGTTATTTGGTAGTTGCTGGCGAGGTTCCTTAAACGGAAGGTGGGTGACCCAGCTGTTTTCCTCAACTTTGTACATAGCATTGTTCATTGTTTTTAGGATATTCACCTCTGGAATATTGCTAAAATTAGAAACATCCTGTCCAGGAGTGATGCTGAGAAACTAGTCCATGCATTTGTTACCTCAAGGCTGGACTACTGTAATTCTTTACTATCAGGAAGTCCACAAAATGCCATTAAAAGCCTTCAGTTGATCCAAAATGCGGCAGCAAGAGTTCACAAAGAGAGATCACATTTCTCCTGTTTTAGCTTCCCTTCATTGGCTCACTGTTAAATTCAGAATAGAATTCCAGATCCTTCTTCTTACATACAAAGCCCTTAATAATCAAGCCCCATCATACATCAGAGATCTAATTGTTCAATATGTTCCCAACAGAGCACCTCGCTCTCAGACTGCAGGTTTACTTGTAGTTCCTAGGATTTCTAAAAGTAGAATGGGAGGCAGATCTTTTAGTTATCTGGCTCCTCTCCTGTGGAACCAGCTCCCAGTTTTAGTCCGTGAGGCAGACACTCTGTTTACTTTTAAGGCCAGGCTTAAAACTTTCCTTTTTGATAAAGCTTATAGTTAGAGTGGCTAAGGTCATCCTGGGCTAGCTCTGTAGTTATGCTGCTATAGGCTTAGACTGCTGGAGGACAGACTTACCAATTTTCTTCACTCTGCTACTTCCTTTTCTACTACTACTCTCCAGTTGTATTACAGTACATTCTGCTATTTCGACTGTTAACTTTGTGTTCTCTCAGTGTTTTTCTCTCCATAGAAGATATACCTGGTCTGGTATACTGTTTAACTGATTGGAATGTTTGTATAAATGTATTGAAATTACTTCTTGTTAAGTGCCTTGAGATGACATCTGTTGTGATTTGGTGCTATATAAATAAACTGAATTGAATTACAGTGTACTCTATGAAGGATTTTGTATTTTATTAATTGCAAATTAGGATGTTTTGTTATTTTAACAATAATGGCTTACATTTATATAGCGCTTTTCAAGACTCTCAAAGCGCTTTACAACTCCATTATTCATTCACTGGAAGCAAGCTATGATTATAGTCACAGCAGACTGACAGAAGCGAGGCTGCCATATCGTGCCATCGGCCCTTCTGGCCAACACCAGTAGGCAAGGTAGGTGAAGTGTCTTGCCCAAGGACACAATGACATGTAGCAGGTGGAAGCTGGAATTGAACCCTCAATTTCTGGGTTGCAGGCTGACAACTCTACCACTGAGCTACAGCCGCCCATTTTAAAGGTTCTTAAACATACGTTAAACAGACATTTTGGTCAAAGCTGGCTGATAAATCCACCTCCCATTTTGAAATAGGGATGGCTATTGATTCATCTAATGTAGATAAAGTTTTGTATATTTTAGACAGCAATTTGGGGGGGGGGGGGGGTGAGATTAAGAAAATCAAAAACTGTTGCTGGAATTTGTAATTCAACTGTATTGAGCCTAAATTTACCTTTAATAATAGATTTAATTTGTTGATATTCTAAGAGTTTGTTTTTATCAATTCCATATTGTGTAATTAATGTATTAAATGGGAAAAAGTCTGTTCCTTCAATTATATGTTCCAGGTATTCAATTCCATTACACCTCCAGTCTGGAAAACGTATCATACTTTTTTTTTGCAAGATGTCGGGGTTATTCCAGATGGGTGTACGTCTGCAGGGGATTATAGGGGACTCTGTCATTTTTAGAAACTCCCACCATGCTGTCAGAGAGTAGCTGATATTTATGCTTTTAAAGCATTCATGTCGTTTTATATTTGAGCTAATAAATGGTAGGTCTGAAAGTTTTATCTTATTGCATAGTGTCTGTTCTATGTCCATCCAGGACTCATCTAGGTAGCTATGTTTTTACCATCTTGAGATGTATTGGAGCCTGTTGGCTAAGAAATAATGATGGTATTTTGGTAGATCTAGACCTTTTTCTTTGGTCTTCTGCAGAGTTTTTAAGCGGATACGTGGGGGTTAATCTTTCCAAAGAAATTTAGAGACATCTAAACCAGTCTAGTGATGGTTTACTTGGGATCATAGAGAATAAGTAGTTGATTCTTGGCAAAACCATCATTTTTATTGAAGCAACCCTTCCATAAGTGATATGGGTAGGGATTTCCATCTAGCAAGATCATCTTCCACTTTTTTTAAAAGTGGGATGTAGTTTAGCTTTATTAAATCTGCCAGTCTTGGGGAGACATTGATACCTAAATAAGTAATATTCCCTGACTGCAGTTGTGTATTAGTTGGATTCTGGACAGAACAATTGATTGGAAGAACTGTAGATTTTAACCAATTTATAGAATAATCTGAAACGTTTGAGTAAGAGTTTATCAACCCGATTACCTGAGAGAAAGAGGTTTGTGAATGCTGGAGAAAAAGTAATACATCATCTGCATAAAAACTGATTTTATGTTCTATGTTATTGCATTTAATGCCTTTAATATTGTGAGTTTGCCTGATTGCTGCAGCTAGTGGTTCAATGAAAATAGCAAACAGGGAGGGAGAGAGAGGACATCCCTGCCTGGTACCTCTCTGAAGATAAAACCTAGATGATGTTTGGAGCCTTTTCATTGGGCATGCTTTGGAGGGCCTCCTGGAGTTCACCCGGTGTTAGTGGTGAATCCAGGGCCATCGCTTGACTTTCAGATAATTTAGGTAGTGTTATGTTATCCAAACATTTTTCAATTTCATGATCTGATGGGCTTATCTCTGGTGAATATAAAGCCTTGTAGAATTCTTTAAAGGTGTTGTTTATTCTTCCGGGATCATATACTGTATTCCCGGTCTGATCTTTAATAGCAGATATAGTTGTTTTTTCTTTAATTTTAAGCTGGTTAGCCAATGATCTACCTGATTTATTACCTTGTTCAAAGTTTTCTATCCAAAGTCTTTGAATTAAGAACTGGGTCTGTTTATTGAAAATTTCATTTAATTCTAGCTTTGCTTTACGGATTTTGTCAAGTCTTTCCTCATCTAGAGAAGCTTCTAATGAATTAATAGTTTCTTCTAATTCCTGAATACGTTTTTTTCTATTTTATTTTTATTTGATGAGAATGAGATTATTTTACCTCTAATCACAGCTTTCCCTGCCTCCCAAAGAATGGATGGCGACGTACCAGAGAGGTCATTATATTCCAAATATGAGGCCCACTCTTTTTCGAAATATTTAATAAATTCTTTATCCTTAAGTAATGATATGTTAAATCTCAAATTTTTGCTTTGAGGCGTTTCTATTTTATTTACTAAAGTTAGAGAAACAGGAGCATGATCGCTAACAGCTATAGGGTGTATCTCAGTGTCTGAATTGTCAGTCAATAGTCAGCTGCTGACTAACAAATGATCCAGTCGAGAATACGAATGGTGGACATTTGAGAAGAAAGTATATTTTTTGTCATTGGGGTGAAGAGATCGCCATGCAACACAAAGTCCATCATCGCTCATGTACTGTTTGACTATATCTATAGATTTCCAGCTGCGCTGAGTCCCTGCTGTGCTGAGGTCTATTTCTTCATTTAAATCAAAGTTGAGGTCGCCCCCAAGAAGAAGTGAGCAATCCATGTGTTCAAGGAGCACCGAGAAGAAGGAATGAAAGAATGAGGGGTCATCAACATTTGAACCATATATACTGACAATACATAACTTTTGGTTATGTATAGATAGTTTTACTATAATAAATCTACCCTCTGGGTCTGTAACTGTATCTATTACTGTAAAATTAACATTTTTATTTATTAATATTGCTACTCCCCTTTGTCTAGAGTTATAGCATGCAGAAAACACATTAGGAAACTCAGGGGATTTAAAATCAACTGCAGCTGAGGTAGATTTATGGGTTTCTTGTAATAAGACGACATCTGCCTTCAATCTTTTATGCTGGTTAAAATTCTTAACTCTTTTCTCTATGGTGCCAGCTCCATGAACATTCCATGTGACCAACCTTAGAGTAGCCATAGTTTTGAGACAAAAGTTGTAAAGTCCATATCACCATAGAAACAGATAAACACAGGTGCATTATTAGTTTGTGCTTGGGGTTGTCTGATTGAAAATCCAAAAGCCGAGATATAAGAAAGAGAAAAATTGAAGAAAGTTGCGAAGGTGTTAAGGGTGAGGGTGAGAGAGAAAGAAATAGTTATGTTATGAAAAAATTCTGTGTGTGTGTGTGAGTGATAAAAGAAGAAAAAAGGAGTGACAAAGACATTTGGTGATAGACATGTGAAGATGAGAAAAGAAAAAAGAGCCAGTAACCCAGTGCTTAGCCCTGGCCCCGCCCACATCGAGTAATGTAAACAACTTTACAGAGCTGTGCTAACATTACATTACGGTTGACTGATAAAACAAGTCTTATCTGACCAGTGTTACATGACTAATAAAGCCAAGGAGTAAGCTGGGGGTCCCTGAACAGCTGCCCATTAACATATAGTTTATCTACCGCTACTGTAGCTCTGGTGCCTTCACTGATATATTTCTTCCTGATTGGGAAACAAACGCGCCTTCTATCCAGGATTTCCTTCGGATATTGATCATTAACGCTGTAATTCGTTCCCCGCAGCTCTCTGCCCGGCCTCTGACCTGTAGGGACACTATTCATGTTTGTACCATTATAATTAAAACAACAGGGGGAGCCATTTATAAAATAAAGTGTCATACTATTTGTGAACCACTAGGGGAGCAATTTTTACAATTGTGTGTAATGTTAATTTTGAACCACTAGGGGCACTATTTATACAATTTGGTGTAATACTATTTATTGGACAACTAGAGGGAGCTATTTACACATTCTGGTGTAATATTAATTTCCAACCACTAGGGACACTATTTATACAATTGGGTGTAATACTACTTTTTGAACCACTAGAGGGAGCCAATAGTATTACACCATTAAGGTGTAATACTATTTTTGGACTGCTAGAGGAAGCTATTAATACATCCATCTATTTTCTGTACCCGTCATTTCTTAGCAGGGTTGCGGGGGGGTGGCTGGTGCCTATCAACTGCTGTCATGGGGCGAGAAGCGGGGTACACCCTGGACATATGCTCTCACTTATTAGTCCCTGATCTTCTCCCCGTCACTTCTCACACCTCCTCAGTACACTTAGGAAGTTCTCTGTCTGTCACAACTTGTTGATTTGTCATCAATGATTCCTGTGTTCCCAGTCTTTGCATTTTCTGGTCCTCCTGAGTTTATTTTGTAAGTTCCTTGTTCATTTGTTTAATTAAATAATTCTTACTCTGCTGCATTTGGGTCTTCACTACACCAAAAAACATAAAACAACTTGTTTTAGCAAAAACCTTTTACTGTCATGCTTGCGTATTAAGGAACCAAATGTAGCAAGTTAAATGAAAAGAGTTTATTACAACAAAAAACAAATAACTCACAGATCTCGGGAAATCAGAAAATGCGGTGGCAGGGAATAGGAACCAACAGGGAACAGGAATCAACATGTGAAAACATCTAAAAGCAAGAAGGGCCGGCGGCGTGGAACCAAAAGACGTGGAGGCCGGCGGCGTGGAACCAAGAGATGTGGAGGACGTTGGCGTGGAACAAAGAGGTGGCCTCCGAAAACAATGGCCACCAGGGTCAGAGCAAGTCCATAACCTCTTCTGCAGCGGCAACCTGTGACCATGGCGGACTGAGATTACTCACAATGTCCAGGTTCTTTCTTAATTCTTGCTACAGGTTGGGAAGACAGGTAGCTGTTGGGTCTGATTGGCTAGTCTTTTCTGTCATGCTTGCGTATTAAGGACCCAAATGCAGTCAGTGGAGTCACCTGCAGTGGTCATCTGGCATTCAAACCAAAGTGGTGGAGTTGGTTGCGAATGGTTTGTCTGGAAACCCTAGTACCCCTCAGATCTCATAAACGGGCCTGCAGCTGTGTGGGAGTTGCATTACGATGTCTTTTTTTTTATATATATTTTTTTTAACGTGTCCTGTTTGGCAGTGTGGAGCTCAGAATTGGTGTCTGAGTACCAAGTAGAAGCCCAACAGATTTACTTTCACAAGCGGAGCAGTACAGCTTTTGCTATAGTACTCCACTTGATTTATGTGTGAAAAATCTTTATTATGAATTGTTGGGGTTTTTATTTCCTGATGTTATGGACACGGAGACGGAAAATTAAGGAGAAGAAAGAAGGAAGATGTAGAAGAGAAGTAGGAAACAAAATGTCATGAGAGAGGGTGAGTTGAAAATACAAGAGAGGAAGGGGAACAAAGAAAACACAGGAAGACATTGAAGTCTGCCTCCATACCCACAGGACGGCAGAGAGAGGGGGAAAAACAAAACAAAACACGAAAAAGGAACATCGACAAAACCAACCAAACATTGTGAACTAAGAATTACACAACCACATTACACAAAAATGGATATAAAAATACAACAACAATGTCACAGAAAAACTCATGGCACTGATTAATCAAGATCTAGTAATGATAACCTCAGCCCAAGAATATATCCTTAAACACCAGAGACCCCACATCTATGTGTGTGTGCTAGCATGTTGGTGCATATAAGGTTTCTCCATAAGAGTGTTCGATAGTTGGTGTGAGCAGGCATCAATCCGTCTCCCAGGAATCGATGCAGACATGAAGGAGATCGGAGCAAAGACGTCCAAAGGACCGCCAGAGCCCCAGGCGGACCCGGGCGGGGCCGACCGCATCCCCCAAGAGAGGAGCAAAAGAGAACCCTAGGGAAACATCCAGCGGCCACTGTGCAGGGGCCCGGGGGGCAGCAGTGACGAGCCCACGGGCTCCGCCGTCAACGGACCGGGGGAGCCGGGGCCCAGGGGCACCCCACCCCCCAGCAGGGACCCGACAAGTTGCATTACGATGTCTAAGTGCATAGGTCCTTCGGTACTGGTCATTTTTGCGGTCTGTCACTCGTGGGGCTCCACTCCTATGGAGGACTACGGGGGTCACTGGAAAACCAATACAGCATTTTGACGAGGAGTGTTTAATTGTGAATTAAAAATATAGATTGCTAAATATAATTTCAAATTCAACAATTTATTTATTTAAAAAAAGACAAATTTGAAAAGCATTTTGTAATTACACATTTTAAATTGAAATACTAAAGAGAAATTGCAAATTGTATTTATTATTTGATTATTAAATACTGTGATTTGAAAATGTTTTTCAAATCCTATTTCAAAATGGATAATTAAATAACACAATTAATAAATGAGATTGTAAATATCTTTCCTTTTCATACATTTAAAAAAGTTATTCACTTTTCTACATCCGTTTTCTCTTTCCAGCTCTCATTTTCAAATTCTTTTTGCAATTGCATTTCCTAAATGGTTTACCCTCTCCTTTTAGCATTCGAGTGACCCTCCTGGTCCCTGAGCACACTGAAAACCAAGTTCAACCAATCACAGCTGCTCCTCGAACGTAACCAGCTCTCTCATTGGTTAGACAGGAGCTGTGCAGCTCAGCAAGGTCCACCCAAATATGGCTGTCTAACCAATGAGAGAGCTGGTTACGTAATAATCAAATAATAATCAAATAATAAATACAGTTTGCAATTCCTCTTTAGTATTTCAATTTAAAATGTGTAATTACAAAATGCTTTTCAAATTTGTCTTTTTTTGTGTGGATTAATTGTTGAATTTGAAATTATATCTAGCAATCTATATTTTTAATTCACAATTAAGCACTCATCTTCAAAATGCTGTATTGCTTTTCCAATGACCCCCGTAGTCCTCCATGCACTCCTGGTTCTGTCACGAACCCTGCCAGTAGTTCTGTGTCTTGATGCAAGTCTGCTGATGACACTTTGAGACACACCAAGTTCACGTGCAACATCTGACTGCCTGCCACCGACCCAAAGGCACGCTATGGCCAAGTGGTGCTGCTTGTCCGTTAAGTGACGTTGTGTGTTCATGGCTGTTTGAAGGATGAAGTTGGAATGACTTACTGATAATAACAGCTTTGTAAACCCACAGAATGTGGAAATTGATGCCACATTGACAAGGGTTGTCTTTAGTATTTTTTTGGTGTTGGCCCCAATATGTAAGGCACACTGTACATAGTGAGACCATTAAGTGGAAAACAAAAAAAGCGGTGTGTTTATCACCCCAATAGTCTCCTCCCTATAACGGAGGAAGTTTATCATGCTGTCTGATAGTTTTATCAGGTGAGAGGAAATACATAGTTAAGGGAACTGGCACAAGTAGCCTGTCACGATAACAGATTGTTAGGAAGTCTGGGTTGTCTGTCTGTTCTCCTGAGTCTCTCCACAAGATGGCGCCACCGGAGCAGGTTCCATCTACCTAGGTTGAAGGGTGGTGTTCCAGCTGCTGCTACCCGCACACCTGCAGCCTATTTGGGCTCACCAAACAGGCTTCTTAAGGAGCTGGCTGACTGACATTCAGGCCATGTACACACGTAGCCAGGGTTTTTTAAAAACGAAGATTCTCACCGCCTCGTTAAAAAAAAAAATCTTCGGCCACACCTAACTGCATAAGTGCGTATTTAAGCATATTCATAGACACACCAAACCTGTAGGGGTCAGTAGTTCCTCCAAATCCTATCCACTCAGAGTAAGTTTCTATTTTCAAACTTCTACATAGAGCAGTAATTGAGTTTGTAAAAACAAGCAAACAAAAAGTGCTTGGACAATTGATGATGGCAACACATCTCTGAGGGCATAATTGTTGTTTCTGAGTGTAAACACAGGTCACACAAATGATGTCTTAGCATTTTTGTCACGGAAAGTGACATTGCAGACCCGAAAACTCTGGTTATCTCTGTCCACACGCAAATGATTGAAATGGCGAAAACACAAATCTTCACTTTTGTCAGAGTTTATAAAAAGATTTATTTTCGCTGCCGTAAATCTGCGTTTTCGAGTGGATGACAGTCCAAACCGCAGAAAAATATCTTCGTTTTGTGAGATATCCGGCTATGTGTGGACAAGGCATCAGTGCCTGAGTGTTTGCCTATGATGTCACCTCCAGCCCTGTGTTCCTGTGATTCTCCTGAGCAAACTTAATTCTAAAGATTCTTCCACCTTACCTTCTAGCAACCTACCTGTGTTCTCCTTCAAGGTTCCGACCTGATTCGCCTCCCAGTTCCTCCATGACCTGTACCTTGCTCCCAGAGCCTCCAGTTCACAATCTACATCAGACAGCCTGCAGCTCCTAACTCTGATCATTACCTCTGACTGTACGTCCTCTAACTATTTCTCAGGTGTGCTTCCATTCTGGATCCATCCTTGAGCTATTCACAGACAGCCTGAACTCCTCTTCCCCTCTCTGGCTCATTGCTTAATCTCCATCAATAAGCAGCTCATTATTCATAACCATTTCATATCATCAACTGGCTCTCACCTCTCCACTAACCTGTCTCCATTGCATCCTGTCCACTCCCTCTGTGAAGGTCCTCCTGGGTTTCAGCCATCTACATTCTCTTCAATAAAACTTTTAAATCTGTTTCTGGTTTTCAAGTGTGGCATCGTAAGAAGCATTTCAAGGTCCTGAAGTGGCCTAGCCAGTCTCCAAATCTTAACCCCACAGAAAATCTTTGGAGGGAGTTGAAAGTCTGTGTTGCCCAGCAACAGCCCCAAAACATCACTGCTCTAGAGGAGATCTACATGGAGGAATGGGGCAAAATACCATAACAGTGTGTGAAAACCTTGTGAAGACTTACAGAAAACGTTTGACCTCTGTCATTGCCAACAAAGGGTATTTAACAAAGTATTGAGATTAACTTTTGTAATTAACCAAATACTTATTTTCCACCATAATTAGCAAATTCTTAAAAAATCTGACCATGTTATTTTCTGGATTTTTTTTTCTCGTTTTGTCTTTCATAGTTGAGGTATACCTATGATGAAAATTATGGGCCTCTCTCATCTTTTCAAGTGGGAGAACTTGCACAATTGGTGGCTGACTAATACTTTTTTACCCCACTGTAATTCCTAATCCAGATTGAGGTTGAATCTTTGGAAATGCCATTACAGTGACATAATCTTTCTTATCCATTCCAAAACTGTTTGTGTGTTTCTGATCATTATCCTATTGAATTATCCAGTTGTGTCCAAGTCTAACCCATCTACCTGTTGATCTAGCGTGAAGATGAAGAACTTGGAGATGGAATTTAGAGCATCCTGGTGGAGCAATGTGCGTGTTCCCCTGTGAGTAAACAATCCCACAGATGTGGGATGTGTCTTATCTTGTTATCATCCTAATCACAATCAGAAATGGGCAGTGTTTCTTAAAGATGTGTTTTTTACACAAGGAAATGCAGTGATTTTGTCTTGATATCAAACTTAAATATTTTCATTAGACATAAAAAACTAAAATAAGAGCTGACTATATGTATCCAGAAAAGTGTTATTGGTTGCCTCTCTACACATAATTGCATGAGCAGCTGACACAGCGGTTGTGACCACACCAACAGCGACAACAGGCACTATTACCCCTCCTTTCCACCAGACGCGTAAGCAGCACGTTACAGGAGCAGGACGTCATACGCAGCTGATAGCCACCACTGTAGTCAATAGAACCCTTTCCACCAGAGGCGAAAGCAGCACGAGTCTGCTGCATCTGAGGAGAGACATGTCGCAGCACTTTTCTAAATATGCGCGGCAGTCCTTTTTTCTACGCAGTATGCCTCTGAAACACGTACATTTCTACATTTTGGATAGGGGAGACAGGAAATATACGGCTCGGCACCGGAAATTTTCAAAATAAAAGAAACGTGCTGCTTTGCGGTTGCTTTACTTAAAAAAAAGTCACTACCTGTGCGGCCCGGTGAGAAGTCAGTACCTCGCGGGAGGGTCTCATTTGTGTGTCATCACACAAATGAGCGATTTTGGATATTCCCTGACATAACATAAACTTATTGGCGAATATAAAACGGACATAACATAAAACACCATCCTTTTGGAGCCATGTTGTTGTCTTTTCCTGGTTATTATTGTCATAGACGTTTATATATGTCTATGGTTGTTGTGTTTACTGACAAAACCACGCGTGATTTTGCTAATCTCACTGATTTAGTGCTCTTGGTGACAGCTGCTTCCCTGCTGCTATCCACCTCATACGCACCCGGTGGAAAGGGCCAAGCAGCAGAATACACATGTGAAACGTACTGCTCCTGTAACGTGCCGCTTACGCGTCCGGTGGAAATGAGGGGTTAGAGAGATGAACGTCTGAGGTTACAGCACCAACTGCATTTGTTAAATTACATGAAAAGGCAAAATAACTCATGTGGAAATGTTGGGTTTAAAGCGGTCCAGTAAAGAAGGACCAGTGTTACTGGCCATGCTGGGTTACTTGTAGTCTCCTCCCCATATAATGTGGGGGTTGTAATTGACTGTGGTGTACAGAGGGTGATGAGACATCTGTGTCGTTCTGATTAAGCTGAACTGACATGACGTGCCCTTCAGAGGCCGATTGCAGAGCAGGGCTGCTGTTACATGTACACACAAAACAGCTCCTATTATTTAATCTGGAGGGTTGGATTCGTTTAAATTGTATTTCAGTCACTGCTTAGGTGAACTTAGACTTTGTCTAAACTGTTCTGTCCAAATATCACAAAACAAGATTAAGGAATATGTGTGGTGAGTTGTGGTATGTGATTATAAATAGTTTATTGTTAAACAGTCTTCCCAGAAGTGAATGTCCCAGCAGATTCACCCAAGTTCGGAGTATATAATGAGTGCTCAGAGAAAGATCCATCTCTGACTCTGGAGGCCTCAGCATGTTAAATTTGAACGTTCACGATAGAAAGACTGAATAAGAGTTTCTTGTTTAAAAAGTTTATGTTATTTTAAAGTTGTTGTGGAGTTTTTTTTTTTAATTTCAGGAAAGAACCACCCTCTCCACGTTTTGAAAAAATGCGCATGCGCAACACTCTACCTGCTCCCGAGAGGGTAAGCCTAGTTATCCTCGTCCACGCTCTGTTTACAAGTTGCTGTCGGCATCACAGGACACGCTCACTGTACATACGAAGATTTGTGCTTATTCCACAATGTCAGACTCGCCACCGGTAAGTGATAATTTATTTAGCATTGCGAGTATCTCCAGGAAGTGAAAACTATCCCAGGGATGTACGACCGCCTTGCGTACAAATATCACCAGAATGATTGAGAGCTAGGAGGACCAGTAGTCTAGATGATCCACCTGGAAGAAAAATATCCTCCACAATACCTTCAACATCAGTGCTAGGCTCAGAAGACATACCCCAGAATGTCCAAACAGAGGGAACCATGCCCACAAAATTTCTGTTTGTGCACTAATCAGTTGGAGGCTTTTTTTGAAGCTTAAAGTTATTTTTACAGGCAGCAACATGGCTCTTACTTCAATATTGTTTCAGCTTATTAGCCAAACCATGTTAAACTTCTGACAACAGCATCATTCCTTGCTCTTTCCGTTTCTGTTTATCATCGGTGAATATTTGTGAAATGTAAGGAACCCAGGTGGTATGTGTCATTAGTCAGCAGATCAAATTCCTCAATCGCATGCACATAAAATCCCCTTGCACAAGCAGTTTCTTTAACCCACCGCATGCTGGGTCCACTCTCATGAGTGTGCACCTTTGTGAGGCTAACCCACTGTGCTACCCACCGCATGCTGGGTCCACTCTCATGAGTGTGCACCTTTGTGAGGCTAACCCACTGTGCTGTGTGTGCATAAGACTTTGTCATGCCCTTTTGAGGCCTTTAGTGAACTGCGCTCTTGAAGTAGAATTTTGCTTTGGCGAATCTAGCTGACTTTTGACAGTTGGAGTGAAGACAGAGGGCTGCACTGAACTAACTCTGATTGGTCTATTTGAATATCGCTTTCTTCTTGGGTTGGCCTCACGAGGGAGCTCCTCCTGTCTTTCGAAGAAGGTGAGAGTGGATTTTAATTGCTCTCCCGACTTACAGTAAGACACAAATCTGATCCCACATCCCCAAGGGTTTGTCTTTCGTCAATAGCTACAAATGATGTTTAGCCCAGGGACATTCGATCTTCAAAAGCAGCTCGGCACATACCAATTCCACCGTGAAAACTGCCTTGAATTCTGCCTCACCCCCTTACAATGTTTTTTTGTATTTTTAGCCTTCCAGTTGAACAATTTGCACTCCTGATTGCATATTTATAACACATTCCATCAAAGCTGTGATAATGTTGAAGAACAGCCATTTTAATTAGGCCAGACGAGTGAAAGCGCTGCAAAGGCCTATTTTATCCTTGCTGTTTATTTATTTTTTCTGCATTCAAACGGCTAAAAAAAAAAAAAAAAAACTAGAGATCCTTTTGATGACGAGTTGTTCCTCTCAATAATTCCAGGAATAAAAAAAATAAATAAATCTTGTTTAAAAATAAAAAGAGCATGTCCTTAAGGCAGTTCAGATAAACAGAACTTATAAAATGTAGCAAATCAAATATGCAGTTGCTAAATAATATTACTGTCTGCAAGACATCCTTTCACTTGTCTCAGGTGGAATGCTGTTGTTCTCAGTGGTGTAAAAACATCATAGTCTGGACCTCATGGACCTCATGATAGAAGTAGCCTACCATTCCCCTTCCATTGTCTCAAGAATGCCCTAACTTTATCAAGTTTTGACCATCAAACCATGCAAGAGCTTTGTTTCTCAGGCAGCAGGTCTGCTAAGTATCCTAGTGTGGTCGAAGTTCTTAAATTAAAGAGATGAGAGAGATTCCCTCAGATATTCGAAGGTTTTAATACAAACTACTTGATCAAGCAAGGAGGTGCAGCGTTAACAAAAAATGTGCAATACTGACCTGCCTTCCAAAACAAGACACAGAATTATATAGGTTCAGTAATCCTGACTCCTATCAACATGACATAAGAAAACATTTCTTCAGTTTTAGAACATTAGACTCGCAGGCTTCAGGTCCTTGATAGTGGAAACACAATCAATGCATGTCAGGATGTCCTTAGATGTAAAAGAGAGTTGCTATGCCAACCCAGGATGTAAGACCCTAAATCAGTATATTTGTCCTGACCCAAATTCATACAGTGTCAAATAATCAGATTGGTCACCATATCACAAGAAGCTGGCACACAGTACATGAAATACACAGAACAGATTATTCTTAATAATTAATTTTCCATAACACCTAGAAAATAGAGTTGAGCCGGATACTCAGCTAAAACGAGTATCCGCTACGGATAAAGCACTTTTGCCGAGTAAGAGTATCATACGAGTAATACTAGTCAATATCTGTGCTCGGATTGAATAAAAATTCTCATTGCGTAGCTGACTGTGTCTGCGTTCTTGGCTACACACATACTCTGTCTTCCGGTCATCTGAGTTTTTATTTTTTTTTTACCGTCAACTGGTTCTAACCAGTTTTTTTTACTTCACGCACTGAGTGACACTTTCTTGCTGTATAAAAAAAAAAAGTATAAATAATATTGCATATTACATATGCTACACACAAACACACTCACACACAGACACACATATCTGGTGTGAAAATAAAAAAGAACCCAATTTTTTATTTTATTTACACTGATCAGAAAAAAGTTACAAGTTAAAACAAGAAAGTAATGTTGAGATGAAAACTCTTGTTCATTACATTTTACTTATATTCATTGTTGAAAACTTGTTCTGTATATAGTTCGTTTGTTATTGTGATCAAAACCATTGATCTGAAGCTCAATGCTGATGCTGTCATGTAAATACTTTTCTAATCAGCAATAAATATAACAATTTCTGATGAACCCATATCAATTGCATCTTTAAAATGTTGAGGCTATGGCCTTTTACTGAACGAACTGCATCTCCCAGCATCCTTTCACTGAACGAACTGCATCTCCCAGCACCCATTGTGCTGCCCTCGACCCATTCTCATTGGTCTGTGGCCAGTGATGACATCACAGAGTTTATAAAAGCAGCGTGAAGATTGAAATCTTCGTCTCTTTTGGTCCCCAAGCGCTGCCGTTAGGAGACGCTTTAATCCACTGCTAGCATTTTCCCTTTTTCCGTTCAAACCTGCTGGACCAGGAAGAACTTTCCTTTTAAACTTCGAAGTGAATCGGCCGAGCAAACAGACTTTCCTGTACCAGGTAGTCCGCTGGCCATCTGAGCTCTATTGAAATCGGCCCTGAGTCCCTCAGCGCCTAAAGTCGGACGTCCGCTTTTCTGACCTCGGTTTTGCGCAAACCGGTCCTTTAAACTGGACACTTTCTACGTTCTTCGTCGTGGGCTGTGGAGAGCTGCCCCCACCAAGTAGGATTAAACTGATTTATATCTTCTGGGTCTGGGTAGAGGAGAGGTCTTGACGGTTAATATCCGTTTGCTGTTGGTTAAAATAAGTCTGTCAACTTGTTAACCACTGTTATTCTTAGTCGTCTGTCGCTGTACACCGACCCTGAATGTGCATGCTTTTTGTGTTTTATTATTTGACTTTGGTTGCAACCAGAAGCAGTATATTATATTGTATTATTTCCTTGTTGTTTCTTGTCCGCTGCGGTCGGCGCGTGTCTGTTTAGACAGGTCGCGTGGCCCGTTCTCCGTCGCCCCCGTTTCCTTTGTACAAGCCACCATTGCTAATGAAACTAGCCTTTGTTGAATTGCCACGCGGTCTTCCTTTGTGAACCGATCGCGCCAATGGATAAGACTTGAGTTATTTATCGCATTGAAGGGGTGAACTGAACCCCCCCTCGTCTGCTTGCTGTCTCCCACACACAGACACACACAGCCGCACACACACACACAGCCGCATACACACACACGCCCCTTCCCTCGACGTTAACTTTGTTCTATATTTTTGCATGCATTAGAATAGATGGAAATTATGAAGGAAATGTAATCTGTAAGGTTGACATATTTCATTAATAAATTCCCTTAAGTAACGAGAAGTTTCCTGTGCTATTTCAGTGTGTGCTGTAAAGTTTGTTTTAACCCCGCGGGCGAACTCTACGCCTTTTCAGAGAGACTGACAGTCTGGTTTAATTAAAATGATCTCATTTATGAGATTGGTGCCCTATATCTTTAATAAACAGGTTAAACTCGAACGTCATCAATAATTATATTAATATTAAATTATTGATTATAATTATTGATGCTCAAAAACCAGACAACAACTTTTTATTATTAATAGTTACAACATTAATGGTTCCCTGTGTGAGGCCGCTAGGAAAAAATAAAATAAACCGCACACACTGAATAAACAGTTGTTCAGATTATTCAGCCAGATCTTAAAGCGATAAGGTTTGCAACTGTTCTTGGTGATAATCTTCTGCTTTTGAGTTTGACTAAACTGATAGAAATATTTGGCAGACCTTTTGATGGGATTAAGTGAGGAGCATTGTGCTGTGTTTGGCTTTTGAATTGTAATTCATTTTAACTGTGGTTTCTGATAAATTCTGCACTTTGCCGCTCAGAAGCAGCAATTCTGCTTTGTGCTGTAGCTATGGAAGCATGTTAGTGCTGAATTTACCTGCTGCTAATCAGATTAATTAAGATGCATTTTTAAATCCATTACTCAAGCTGTTCAATCTGCAATTAATTGTTCATATACTTTTCGTGCTCTTTAATGTGCATTCAAAATTTCAGTGTTCCAAATTCTTGAAAATTTAAATTGCTTAACCTGCATTTAAAATTCATAATTCCAAATTTCAATCTGGAAGTAAAGAGTTTAAAATTTTCCTCAGTGTATCGTGCAAAAGTACCCTGATTTAAATTTCAGCTAAAAATTTAAATTGCTTAATCTGCATTTAAAATTAATAATTCCAAATTTCAATCTGGAAGTAATGAGTTTAAAATTTTTCCTCAGTGGTTTGGGCAAAGCACCCTGATTTAAATTTCAGCGAAAAATATAAATTGCTTAATCTGCATTTAAAATTAATAATTCCAAATTTCAATCTGGAAGTAATGATTTTAAAATTTTCCTCAGTGTGTCATGCAAAAGTACCCTGATTTAAATTTCAGCTAAAAATTTTAATTGCTTAATCTGCATTTTAAATTAATAATTCCAAATTTCAATCTGGAAGTAAAGAGTTTAAAATTTTCCTCAGTGTATCGTGCAAAAGCACCCTGATTTAAATTTCAGCTAAAAATTTTAATTGCTTAATCTGCATTTAAAATTAATAATTCCAAATTTCAATCTGGAAGTAATGAGCTTAAAATGTTTCCTCAGTGGTTTGGGCAAAGCACCCTGATTTAAATTTCAGCGAAAAATATAAATTGCTTAATCTGCATTTAAAATTAATAATTCCAAATTTAAATCTGGAAGTAATGAGTTTAAAATTTTCCTCAGTGTGTCGTGCAAAAGCACCCTGATTTAAATTTCAGCAAAAAATGTAAATTGCTTAATCTGCATTTAAAATTAATAATTCCAAATTTCAATCTGGAAGTAATGAGTTTAAAATTTTTCCTCAGTGGTTTGGGCAAAGCCCCCTGATTTAAATTTCAGCAAAAAATTTAAATTGCTTAATCTGCATTTAAAATTAATAATTCCAAATTTCAATCTGGAAGTAATGAGCTTAAAATGTTTCCTCAGTGGTTTGGGCAAAGCACCCTGATTTAAATTTCAGCGAAAAATATAAATTGCTTAATCTGCATTTAAAATTAATAATTCCAAATTTCAATCTGGAAGTAATGAGTTTAAAATTTTCCTCAGTGTGTCGTGCAAAAGCACCCTGATTTAAATTTCAGCAAAAAATGTAAATTGCTTAATCTGCATTTTAAATGAATAATTCCAAATTTCAATCTGGAGGTAATGAGTTCCAAATTTTTCCTCAGTGGTTTGGGCAAAGCACCCTGATTTAAATTTCAGCAAAAAATTTAAATTGCTTAATCTGCATTTAAAATTAATAATTCCAAATTTCAATCTGGAAGTAATGAGTTTAAAATTTTTCCTCAGTGGTTTGGGCAAAGCCCCCTGATTTAAATTTCAGCAAAAAATTTAAATTGCTTAATCTGCATTTAAAATTAATAATTCCAAATTTCAATCTGGAAGTAATGATCTTAAAAATTTTCCTCAGTGTGCTGTGGAAAAGCACCCTGATTTAAATTCCAGCTATAAAATTAAATTGCTTCACCTGCATTTAAATTAATAATTCCAAATTTCAAACTGGAAGTAATCAAATCAAATCAAACTTTATTTATAAAGCGCTTTTCATACAAGAAGTTGCATCACAAAGTGCTTTACAGATTAAAATGACCCCACATAAAACCACCTTCCCTTTCCTCCCCCACAGATTTAAAAGCATGGTCACAGTTATACCCCCCTCCCCCCAACCCGTCTCCCATGCACACACACAGTTAAAAGAAAAAGTAAAAAAGGACATTGGGCCGAGTGTAGATGAACCATGCAAGGAAACGCCATCAGAGGAGCCATCTGCCCCGGCAGCGGTAGACTAACAGCAGCAGCCGAGGCACAGACACAGGGCGCCCTGTGGAGGCAAGGCCAAGACCCCCACCTCCACCCAAGCTCCACCTGGAGAGCACCCAGGGAGCCACAGCCGACCACCGCTCCCGGGGCAGAGGGCTCCCACAGAGGAAACACTGGAACAGGGATTAAGATAAATTAAAGTATAAAAAGAAACAGTAAATTAATGTGCTAAGATTAAATAGTAAAACTGATAAAAATATAATCATATAAAACATGCAGAGCAATTAAGCAAACAGTAATAAATAATAATCAGTTTAAAGCTAAGCTAAAAAGTTGAGTCTTGAGCCTGCTATTAAAAACATGAACATTCTCTGCAGCCCTGAGGTCCTCTGGCAGCCTGTTCCAGAGGTGAGGGCCATTAAACTGGAAAGACGGCTTGCCATGCTTGTGTGTCCTGACTTTTGGGGTGACAAGGAGACGGCTGCCAGAGGAGCGCAGAGATCGCGACGGTTTATATGGTAAAAGCAGTTCAGAAAGATAAGAAGGCCCAAGACCATTAAGACACTTAAAAACCATTAAAAGAACCTTAAAGTCGATCCTGAAATGTACGGGGAGCCAATGCAATGATTTTAAGACCGGTATAATGTGCTCCCGCCTCCTGGTCTTCGTCAGGACACGTGCTGCTGAATTTTGTAGTAGTTGTAAACCTGATATACTCTTTTTGGGAAGACCAGAAAGCAGGGCATTACAGTAATCAATTCTACTGGAGATAAAAGCATGCATCAGTGTCTCCGTATTGGCCCGAGAGAGAATGGGGCGGACTCTTTAGTCGATAAAAACCTATTTTAGTAATATTTTTTATGTGAGGAATAAAAGTCAGCTCAGAGTCAAAAATCACGCCCAGGTTCTTCACTTGTAAAGAGGGATTAAAAGACAGTGATTGTAGTTTTGGTAAAAGTTTCTCTCTCTGAGCCTCAGGACCGATGACTAAAACTTCAGTTTTGTCCTGGTTGAGCTGGAGAAAGTTTTCTGCCATCCAGGATTTAATGTCTAAAATGCAGTTAAAAAGTGCATCCATTGGCCGTGTGTCATCGGGAGACATGGAGATGTATAACTGTGTATCATCAGCATAACTGTGAAAGTTAACCCCATGTCTCCTGATGACGCTGCCAAGAGGGAGCATATAAAGGTTAAAAAGCACTGGGCCTAAAATTGAACCCTGGGGCACACCACATGTAATCCTGTGGACCCTAGAAGAGCAGGTATCTAAACTTACCATAAAAGTCCTGTCTGTGCGATAGGATGTAAACCATTTGTGAACATCACCAGAGAGGCCGATCTGTTTTAAACGGGTTAAAAGAATAGTGTGGTGTACTGTATCAAAGGCAGCGCTTAGATCCAGTACAACCAACACTGTCACCTTCTGAGCGTCATAATTTATTCTAAAATCATTTTAAATATCCAGAAGGGCCGTCTCTGTGCTGTGGTTCACCCTAAAACCAGACTGAAATTTCTCCAGGACATTGTGCTCATTAATAAAATCATTAAGTTGAATTAAAACAAGCTTTTCTAAAACCTTGCTTAAAAATGGTAAGTTAGATACTGGTCTAAAATTATTAAAATCATTAAAATCTAAATTGCTCTTCTTCAGCAGGGGCTTCACTACCGCCCCTTTAAAGGCGGCAGGAAAGACCCCTGTCTGAAGGGAGCAATTCATCATGGTTAAAATCTCATCCCTAAAAGATTCATAAAATGGCTTAAAAAATGAAGTGGGAATCGGGTCCAAAACACATGTGGTGGACCTCACTGAGGAGAAAACTTTATCAAGAGTCCCAGCTTCTACCAGGACAAAACTGTCCAGCGTTTCCTCTGGTAGAGACACACATTCAGATTTGTCTAAAACCATGTGACTTTGAGAAGATAAAATATAACATCTGATCGTGTCTACCTTCCCACTGAAGTGGTCTGCGAACTCCTCACAAAGATTGTTTGAGGGGGTTTTCTGAAAAGCATTAATAGTACAGTTAAAAATTTTATCAATAGTGGAAAAAAGAATTTTAGGATTATTTTTATTGTCTGATATGATTTTTGCAAAGTAAGCGTTTCTTGAATTTCTTACAGCATTATTATAGGATTTGAGAAGTTCTGTGTATAATTGATGGATTATCGTGGTTTTATTTTTTCTCCATTTTCTCTCTGCCGCCCTGCAGTCCCTCTTTAGTTTATTTAAGATTGTTATTTCTCCATGGCGCTGCAAGTTTTGAATGTGAGCGTTTCACTCTAAGTGGAGCCAGCAGGTCAAGAGCAGACTGAAGTCTTCTGTTAAAATCACTGGCGATAAAATCACAGGGGGTAGGTAAGAGAGTAGGAGGAAACTTTTGGAAAACTTCTAGAAAACCTGCAGCCACTTCAGGGGTTAGATGGCGCTTCCTGACAGTTCTCACCGAGGTCTCCTGCTGGATAAAACTGGTGATGTTAAAAAACACACAGCAATGGTCAGAGACAGCCAAGTCAACAACAGAGGACACACGGGTGGACAAGCCATGCGTGATGACCAAGTCCAGGGTGTGTCCTCTGATGTGAGTTGGCTGCATGACATGCTGACTAAAATCCATATAATTTTAAATATTTAAAAATTCTGTTGATAAAGGGTCTAAAAGGTTATCCATGTGTAGATTAAAATCACCAGCTAAAATGATCCTTTCAAAGTAGTTGTACAAAATTTATAAAAACTCAGAAAATTCTTGAATTAAAAGTGCACTCTTTTTAGGAGGCTTATAAACTGTGACACATAAAATCTGAAGAGTGCTAAAAACAGTTGCATTATATTCAAAAGTACTAAAATTATCAAATAAAACAGGTTTGGCAGAAAGCGTTGAACTAATAAAAGCAGTTCCGCCTCCCCTTTTGCAACTCCTCGTGGAATAAGTGAAGTTAAAATTTGGTGGGGAGGCCTCTGTAAGAACAACAGGGGCATCTGTACTCAGTCATGTTTCTGTTAAAAATAAACAATGTATATTATGATCTAAAATTAGGTCATTTATTATAAAAGTTTTATTCAGCAGAGAGCGAATTTAAAAAGGCCATATTAATAGTGGTTGGAGATAGAGTGACTTTATGATTTACTGGGGGTAGGACTTTTGGTAACTGTTTGAGATTATTAGAGTTGCATTTGCTAGGTTTTTTATTATTTGTCCGCTCTCTGCTGATAATAATGGGTATAGATGATTTAGGGCAAGGTCCAAGTCCGATATGTGAATTACTGTTAATATCAGAACTGAGTTCGTAGGAGCAGGGACCAGCTGCACATCAGGATGTGGCAGAAGGGGCAGAGAGGGCAGGTGCAGCTGGGGCTGGTGTAGTAGACATGGGGGGGCGAGGGCATGCCAGGCTCATTGCCAGCATGCGGGCACCCTGTCTATTAAGATGTAATCCATCTGGACCAAACAATTGACTCCTGCCCCAGAAAATGTTAAAATTGTCTATAAAACCAATATTGTGCATCACGGTGGCAGAGGAAAGCCAGGTGTTAAGAGATAAAAGTCTGCTAAAATGACCAATACCTCTGCCAACAGTGGGGGTGGGGCCAGAAATAAAAACAGACACATGTGTGTATTTTAAAAGATTAAACAAATGAATAAAATCCAGCTTCAGGAGTGCAGACTGCTGTTTACGAATGTCATTGGTTCCAGCGTGAATAAAAATTCTACTCACAGATGGGTGATGTTGGATATGGTCCAGGATCTGTTCAGTAATATCCTTTACGGTGGCTCCAGGAAAACACAGTGTGACCGCTCCTCTCATCCTTACATTCCTGATAATAGAGTCTCCAATGATGAGCGTGGTGGGCAGCTGGTCTACAAGTTAATGCTGGGATTAGCTTCCCCAGGACTGCAGCGATGTGTAGTCGGCGCCAAGGGCTCGTTCCATGGGTTCGGGGTGTAGTTGAGCGCTCTTCGGCGAGTCCTGGGTTTAGCGCGACGTGGAGGGCTGCAGGAGTCCAGCTGCTGGGAGGGGATGGGCGGCAGTCCTGCGGAGCTGCGGTGTTTCAGGGCGGCCGGAGGGACAGTCAGAGGAGGGAAGTCGTGCTCCAGGGCACCGAAGCGGTTTGACAATGGTAGGCTGGGTAAAGGAGAGCGGTGGCGGCTGCTCCAGGACCCCCCACCGCGGCCGGGCCCGACCATGGACCAGGCACCCTGAAGCACCGGTGTTGAGCTGGTGGGGGCTTTTGGCTTAGCCCCCAGATGGAACCAGGGGTCCTCCTCTGCAGTTGTTGTTCCTCCTCCGGCGTTCAGCAGTCCGAGTCCAGCGATGGATTCCCCCTCCGCAGCTTCACCGGGCTGGCAGGGAATTGTGTCCGCCAGCTGAGCACTGTTGGCGGCGGCGAAAGTCTGGCCGAAGATGATGTCCACGTCGCGCTCGTGGTCCTGGATTTGGTGGAGCGTGGACATCCTCTGCTCCAGCTGGTGCAGGTGAGTGAAGGCATGATGAAATAAAAAGTAGTCCGTGCTTGGATTAGAAACGCCCCCGATAAAAAGAAGTTGCTAAAAATCAGTGGTGTTAAAATCGGTTAAAACCAGTCATCAAAAACGATTTAAAACCAGTTAAAACCGTGTTTGTTAGGGAGCCGAAGTTGGCAAGTCTCTCTGTAGAAGCTTACTTTTCCTCAGTGTGTTGTGCAAAAGCACCCTGATTAAAATTTCAGCAAAAAATTTAAATTGCTTCACCTGCATTTAAATTAATAATTCTAAATTTCAATCTGGAAGTAATCATAAAAAAAAAAAAAAATTTGTTTCCCAGTGTGCTGTGGAAAAGCACCGTGATTTAAATTCCAGCTATAAAATTAAATTGCTTAACCTGCATTTATTCCTCATTGCTTAGGCTGCATATGAACTAATTATATAAGTTTAAAGAAAACCCATCCTAAATTAAATGCTTTTGCTCTTGGAGAGAATTTGTTTTCTTTTTCAGGCATCTGATGTTTGTTTCCTTGTGTGTGTCCCTAATGTGTATTTTTGCCTGATTTTAACTACTGCTAACTCACTGCTAACCTTGATTAGAGAGAGTGAATCTGCGTTGCATTGCTAAAGTTTCCTTAAACGAAATAAGGAGTTCATATTTAACACATAGCATTCTGAAATACTATAAAGCAGTATTGTGTAAGTCACAAGTGATTTTGGCAGCTTGTGCAATTATTTTTTTTGCGCACATAAACCTGTGAAATATGCAAAGAGACCAGTGCATATTTATCTGAGGTAGTGGCAAGTTGGTGCGTGTTTTGCTTTTGAGCAATTGTAAACTTGGCCTATTGGCTGCTTGAGATTTGGTCTCATTTTATTATCTCAATTTCTTCCTTTTAAATCTTTTATTTTATTCTCTTTCTGTTTCTTCTGGTGCCTTGAAAGATGGAAGCCTCAGGCTACCCTGCAGCTGATGCTGTGAGCCCAGAGAGCGCTGGAGACAACCACCTGCAGCAGGTAGTTGGAAATCTTATTCGCCTGTCATCACAGGAAAGCGAGTACCTACACGGTTATGAAGTTGAAGCCTGTGAAAAGAGAATACAGAGTCTAGTGGGATTTATGGAAAACCCAGATACAGAAGTGAAGGTTTCCGATGTTCTCTGCCAGCTAACGCTGTTGCTTCAACGTAGATTGCAGTTGGAAAGCCAGACAGCAGCACAGATAAAGCAAGAAAGAGACAACGCTATCTTTGAGCTTCACGAAGCCAAGATAGAGTTAGAAAAGAGCAAGGAAGAACCTGTCCCACCTCCATTAGAGCAGATTCCACCCAGCCATCAGAGGGTTAAATCTCAGTGGCCGATCTCTGATCAAGCCGGTGTCACTCCACACAGTTCAGCGAATGACCCCTCCTTTCTTTCTGAAGCAGGGAGACCTCTGGGAGAAGCTGCGACCCCCCTTTCTCTGCCAGTGGTGAGTGAAGGTGTTAGAGCTGCAGCACCAGACCAAGGGCTGCACCCTGCAGGCAGAGCAGAAAGAGGGGGGGCTCCCAAGGTGAACCACTTTGCATCTGGCCCCCCACAGAGACCATGGGACAGGAGCATGTGGACTCCAGGTGGGCCAGATTTCCTGACACACCCTAGTGCGCGAGCCAGCGCACCTGCAAAACCCTTCCGGATGAACCCTGAAGTAATGCTGTCAGGCCAGACCATCCCTCAGGCCTGCCAGGCTGCTAGTGAGACTAGCATGCTGATACCACCAAGAACAGCAGGGGTGGCAATACGCTTAGCGGTGATGAAAGGCCAACAGCCATTGGGTAAGCAAGCGTTTTTCCAGCCAATCCCCTACTTCCTGGAACTGAACCTTGCTGTTTGCGGTACACCCATTCTTGAGTTGAACAATCGTTCAGCCTACCTGCTGGTTGAAAATCCAACCCAAGTTGCAGTCCCGGTGACACCCGGAAAGCCTCTTGCCATGCTTATAGACTGCTTATTTCAAGATTTTGAACTTTCAGTCCCTGTCATATGGGATCTGCCTCTGTTCATGAATAACAAACAATCCTTTTCAGACATGTTGTTCACATTCCCTTCCAAAATGATCACGGTAAAGCTGCACAAAGCTTTACCTGAGGAGTCCATCTGCAGCGCCACCTTAAGGCCCGAAGGTGACCTAATGGTGTATGCACTGACGACTCATCCAGCTGAGCACAGAATCCTGTGGGATTTCCAGAAACTGTGGCTCCCGCTGTCACAAGTCCATCCCGCTGACGCCCTCTTCTGGCAACAGATGGGAACTAAAAATGAACAGCTCAGGTACGAACCTAAACACTTTGATGTGGTGAAGATGCAGGAACATGATCCCAACTTTCACCTCATCCATATCCTGGTGATTAACTGTTCAACAGCAGACATGATGCTGCCACCACCAGATGCAGCCCATGAGCTACAAGCTTTTTCTTGCAGCTTTTCGGATCTAAGGCTGAAGACAGGTCCGTTGGTCTACGCCCACAACGAGCGAGGTCCGCCTCCATGGGCTGACCTAACAGACCAAAGGGGGGTCATCTTAACCCACACCCATGACTTTACTCCATGTGACCAGAAGAGCCCCAAAGCCTCATGTGATATCTTCCAACAGGTGACATCCTGGCTTCCAAAGGCTCACATGACCGAGACCTGCACCCAAGGATGCTTATCCTGCGGCCAGCTCCAGGGATCCCAGCTGAGCAGAGATCCCTCTCAGCGAAAGGGGGTCAGGTTCCCTTGGATGCACCTGAATCCAGCAGAAGTCAACAAACACCTGCTGACAGTCACATGCAGCTTCATCAGAGGTGATGAAGCCACTCCTAAACTGAATTATACAGCAGTCATGACTGCTGCTCTTTTGTTTAACCAAGGTAAGTTTTACCTCAAGGTCTCCTCCCTGGAGCCTGTCTCCACACCAGTGGAAAAAGGGGACCAGTAAATAGAGTTAATGGAACAGGTGCATGCTTCAAAACTCACCTCTAGCATGCACTAACAACTAATTACATCCATAATTTTTGTTTTGTTCTATGGAAATCTGCAGACGCATAGATTAACACCTTTCAGGCTACAGTAGTAACCATAAATACATTCTAAGTGCTTTAAAATAACCCTTTCAGGTTTTGCAGTTTCTCTCTTAGGAAGTGGTTAAGTGATGAGTGACACATTAGTATCATTTAATACAAGACTTCATTAGAGAAGCTTATTTATCTGCACACTACCTCACTAAATGATGGTACATTTATTCTAGACGTGATTTAGAAATCCTACAGAAACTCCTTAAACAGAGACTGTTAGAAGCACAATCTAAAACCCTTCAGGACACAAAAGTGCCTGTCAATCTACGTTCTACTCTAATTAACAACACCCTGCATGCCCTGCAAGCTCTCTCAGATGTCGTAGAAAGATAAAATAATTGACTTAACGTACACACAGGTGGTAAGAGAATTAATGCAGGATCTTATTAGAGAAATTGGTTTATCTATGGAAAGTCCTGTGGAAGGACGAACTCTTACACATTTAGTTCCTCTAGAACTAAATGTCCCCATTTTTATTAACCCAGATAATTTTGAACTTGTATTCATGTTGGACCTTCCCATCATTGAAAAAAAATGAATATATATATGTATAGGCTTAAATCTGTGCTAAATGTTGGTTTTTGGAAGGGTAACACCCACCTACATTTAAAGACCCTATCCATACTAGCCTACCATGACAACGATACCAAACTTTACCTCACTCCAAACTTAGACCTATGCACCAAAACTAAAGATCTCCACTGGGTGTACCCAAGTAACCCGTTCATTAGAGATGTAACTGATTACCTCTGTGGTTTGATGGATGACGCCCCTCAACAAAATTGTCAAGCTACAATGACATTAAAAGATGCAGGTATGGAAACCAAAGTTGAACGTGCAGGTAACCGATGGCTAGTGAGCACACCAGTAGCAGAAGCTTTGATGTCATACGATCAACATGACACGGTCACCAAGGTAAAGTTGCTAAACCAAACTATGTTACTCAATATTCCACAAGGGACAGTAGTTCACATAGGAGACACAATACTCCATCATCTCGACCTCTACAGACATGACACTGAGATCGAAATCATGGATGCATTTAACGGATATAATGTGACGATTGATAGCGAAATTGAGAAACAACTTTTGAAGGAGGGGACCAAATTGTTTAAATTCAGCCTCACCCCTAGCACAAGCTGGTGCCAGTGCCTGACGGTTGCTACACATTCGTGCCTTCTCCCCGTCTCATACTTAAAGCAGTGATGTGAATCATGAAGTATGACGATATCGAAAGGGGGTCGATTTGTTTTATTATTTTTATTATTACTTTTTGAGAATTTTTTTCTTGGTGTGATTTTACTTTCTGTTGATTGTTTCTTACAATTATATATTTTAGTAGAATAGGTTAGCCTCTACCCAGACTAGGTTAACATCTACCCAGACCCAATTCGGATCAGTGGACCCAGTATAGCTGCAAAGACTGTAAACTGCATTTCCATTCTCTACAACTAAGGGGGGAATGCTGGGACCAGATTCGGATTTAATGGACTGAATTCTTACACCTTCCCGCTGAAGGACAGCGAGATTCTTGGACATAATGGACTGAACTGTTACACCTTCCCGCTGAAGGACAGCGACATTCTTGGACGTAATGGACTGAACTGTTACACCTTCCTGCTGAAGGACAGCGGCATTCCTGGACGTAATGCACAATGAACCTGGTTCTAGCTCCAAAGTCTGAACAGTGCGCATTCTTTGGAACTAAAAGAGGGATGTTGAGGCTATGGCCTTTACTGAACGAACTGCATCTCCCAGCATCCTTTCACTGAACGAACTCCATCTCCCAGCACCCATTGCGCTGCCCTCGACCCATTCTCATTGGTCTGTGGCCTGAGTTTATAAAAGCAGCGCAAAGATTGAAATCTTCGTCTCTTTTGGTCCCCAAGCGGTGCCGTTAGGAGACGCTTTAATCCACTCCACTCCACTTTTCCCTTTTTCCGTTCAAACCTGCTGGACCAGGAAGAACTTCCCTTTTAAACTTCAAGTGAATCGGCCGAGCAAACACTTTCCTGTACCAGGTAGTCCGCTGGCCATCTGAGCTCTATTGAAATCGGCCCTGAGTCCCTCAGCGCCTAAAGTTGGATGTCCGCTTTTCTGACCTCGGTTTTGCGCATACCGCTCCTTTAAACTGGACACTTTCTACGTTCTTCGTCGTGGACTGTGGAGAGCTGCCCCCACCAAGTAGGATTAAACTGATTTATATCTTCTGGGTCTGGGTAGAGGAGAGGTCTCGACGGTTAATATCCGTTTTCTGTTGGTTAAAATAAGTCTGTCAACTTGTTAACCACTGTTATTCTTGGTCGTCTGTCGCTGTACACCGACCCTGAATGTGCATGCTTTTTGTGTTTTATTATTTGACTTTGGTTGCAACCAGATGCAGTATATTATATTGTATTATTTCCTTGTTGTTTCTTGTCCGCTGCGGTCGGCACGTGTCTGTTTAGACAGGTCGCGTGGCCCGTTCTCCGTCGCCCCCGTTTCCTTTGTCCAAGCCACCATTGCTAATGAAACTAGCCTTTGTTGAATTGTCTGCTCGCTGTCTCCCACACACAGACACACACAGCCGCACACACACACACGCCCCTTTCCTCGACGTTAATTTTGTTCTATATTTTTGCATGCGTTAGAATAGATGGAAATTATGAATGAAATGTAATCTGTAAGTTTGACCTATTTCGTTAATAAATTCCCTTAAGTAACGAGAAGTTTCCTGTGCTATTTCAGTGTGTGCTGTAAAGTTTGTTTTAACCCCGCGGACGAAGTCTACGCCTTTTCAGAGAGACTGACAGTCTGGTTTAGATAAAATTATCTCATTTATGAGATTGGTGCCCCTATATCTTTAATAAACAGGTTAAACTCGAACGTCATCAATAATTATATTAATATTAAATTGTTGATTATAACTATTGATGCTCAGAAAACCAGACAACAACTTTTTATTGTTAATAGTTACAACAAAAATAACATACCGGTTAAAGCACCACCCATTTCAAGACAACTCGTACCAGTTCCTGGTTAAACCCCGCCCACTTCCGGGTTAGGCCTCGCCCAGTCCGAGTACAGATACGGAGACAGATAATTCATATGGTTAACAGATACAGATACAGATAATGCTGTACTCGCTCATCCCTACTAGAAACCCTCATCTGGACACAAAAAACAGTTTAGCTTCGAAATGTATACAAATACTGTTCTTGCACAAAATTGCATGCCACTTGTTAAAAGCAAATATAAAGTAAACAGCAACTCATTTTCTCTGAAGAGATTACTTCAATATTTATACAAACAGCTAATGTCATGTTTTATATAGAGGACCCAAACGCAGCAAAGTAAAATAAGGATATTTTAATAATAACAAAAGAACTAGGAACAAAACTTACAAACTTCAGGGGAACCAGGGTGTTGAGGCTATTGCCTTTTACTGCACGAACTGCATCTCCCAGCATCCTTTCACTGAACGAACTGCATCTCCCAGCATCCTTTCACTGAACGAACTGCATCTCCCAGCATCCGTTGCACCGCCCTCAACCAATTCTCATTGGTCTGTGGCCAGTGATGACATCACAGAGTTGATAATAGGGGGCGCGGAAAATGAAACTGACAGTCTGGTTTAATTAAAAGTATCTCATGTATGAGATTGGTGCCCCGATGATCTTCAATAAACAGGTTAAACTCGAACGCCATCAATAATTATATTAATTTTAATTTATTGATTATAATTATTGATGCTCAGAAAACCAGACACCTTTTTTAAAATTAATAGTTACAACAAGGGAAAGACAGAGACCAGGAAAACGCAGCAGGAACCGGACAGGGAAGTTTGACGTCGAACCAGCGAGTAGTGACAGTCAGAGGAAGGCTAAGTATACTGAGGAAGTGTGTAAGTGGCAGGGAGATGGCGAAAGGCTAATTAGGAGAAGCAGATGCAGGTGAGAGGGAGAGAGCAGGTGGAAACAATCAGTAGCTGGGACAGAAGGCAGAATGGCTAAGGAAACTGAGAGGAAGACCAAGAGCAAAACATAATGATTAGAGAGAGGACTGTACTAGAGAAGAATATCGACTAACTATAAACCTAAGAGAACCTGGAGAGCATAATAGTGAAGAACAGAAATGAGGAAATAAACCTACAAGTAAGAATTCTTTAAAGAGGGAATAGAAAGAGGACTTAAATATAACAGAACTAACTGGGACTAATAATGAATAAGTCTAAAAGGAACTTAAGAAAATACATAAGGGATGAACACAGACATGAGTAACCAAACAGAGCACCAGAGAGTGAAAAAACGTAGTGGAAGGAAAAACTCAAACTCAAGGCCCAAATACTCATGGAACCTAACAGCTAAATTACCTTGTGACAAAGTAGCTTTTTCTGCATCTCAAGAAAGGAAATGTTAAACTTCACATCAACCTCGCATGTGGAAAACTAAAATAGAGACAGACAGATTAGTTCCTCACCCACATCTGTGTGATTTATTACAAAAGTAGTTTGTGTTATTAAAGGTTAATCTTCAGACAGGTTTATATGTTGAGATATGCATACAATCACATGTATCCATGTACACAAGCATCATCATCACTACTTTTAAAAATGTCGTGCTAGATATTATCCAAGTTAGTCATTCTCACTTGTTCTGTGTTAACACTACATTCCTCCAGCCTTTAAAGGAGAATGAAAGACAATCATATAAAGCAACTCCTGTTAGTAGCTCACAATAACTCCTGTTTATTGGGCTATAACCTCTTTGACCTCATCCTCAGCAACAACAGTTTGAACTACAGGTTACATATTGTTCAAATGTGATCAATCAGATTCATCTACAAAAACTATGGACTTCTGGGGTTGTTAGTTGAATGAGAAACACAGTTTCTTTAATATGCAGTACCTGGAAATCAAGTTTAAACAGTGAGCTGTAGGTTTTATAAAGTACATCTGAACATGAGGTTATAATTTAGCTTATCAGGCTAATGATCTCAATTGATCATTTGATTTAGAGACAAAAATAAACTTTAGTTGAGGGCAAGCTAGGGACTTGCTGTAGCAGCTTGGGTTAATCTCCCAGCTAACACAAAGAAAATTCTCTACTTATATAGGTACAGTGTAAAAGAAAATTGACTCTTTAGTGCCACGCAGTTCAGAGTAGAAACTACACCTACGGTAGCCCCCATGTAATCCAGAAATCAGGTCACTTCTTTAATCTGTATTCTTTTCTAAATTGTATTTAAATCTGTATTGAGTAATATTTATGTTGGCTATGTTGATGTTAATTATGTTTGCTATATTGCATGGCTAACAGCAACTAGCAAATTTGCAATGACTCCAAGCTAATGTAACAAGCAAACTATATAGTTTTTTTGTTTGCTTGTTTTCTATTGCCTGTCCTGTCTGCTAGTGGGGCACTGATGAATTGGTGTCTGAGTACCAAGTAGAAGCCCAACAGATTTACTTTCACAAGTAAAGCATTACAGCTTTTGCTATAGTACTCCACTTGATATACATATGTGTAAGACCTTATTAGAAATTGCTGTAGGTTTCTTTATATTATGGTGATGGAAAATAAATGGGACAGAAAAAAGAGGGTGAATAGAGATAGGAAAAAAATTAAGAGGGAGAGGGCGAATTGAAGATATAAGAGAGGAGGGGGAATACAGAAAATACAAGAGAACATCTTAGTCTGCTTCTACACCTGTAGGATGGCTGAGAGAGGGAAAAAACCAACGATAAAACAAACCAAACAATCCGAACTGAGAACTACACAACCACAACCCAAAAATAGATATACAGGTCCTTCTCAAAAAATTAGCATATTGTGATAAAGTTCATTCTTTTCCATAATGTAATGATAAAAATTATCATGAAAAGGTTCTCTAAACGAGCTATTAACCTAATCATCTGAATCAAGTAATTAACTCTAAACACCTGCAAAAGATTCCTGAGGCTTTTAAAAACTCCCAGCCTGGTTCATTACTCAAAACCGCAATCATGGGTAAGACTGTCGTCCTGACTGCTGCCCAGAAGGCCATCATTGACACCCTCAAGGAAGAGGGTAAGACAGAGAAAGAAATTTCTGAACGAATAGGCTGTTCCTAGAGTGCTGTATCAAGGCACCATAGTGGGAAGTGTGTGGGAAGGAAAAAGTGTAGCAGAAAACGCTGCACAACGAGAAGAGGTGACCGGACCCTGAGGAAGATTGTGGAGAAGAACCGATTCCAGACCTTGGGGGACCTGCGGAAGCAGTGGACTGAGTCTGGAGTAGAAACATCCAGAGCCACCGTGCACAGGCGTGTGCCGGAAATGGACTAAAGGTGCCGCATTCCCCAGGTCAAGCCACTTTTGAACCAGAAACAGCAGCAGAAGCACCTGACCTGGGCTACAGAGAAGCAGCACTGGACTGTTGCTCAGTGGTCCAAAGTACTTTTTTCGGATGAAAGCAAATTTTGCATGTCATTCGGAAATCAAGGTGCCAGAGTCTGGAGGAAGACTGGGGAGAAGGAAATGCCAAAATGCCTGAAGTCCAGTGTCAAGTACCCACAGTCAGTGATGGTCTGGGGTGCCATGTCAGCTGCTGGTGTTGGTCCACTGTGTTTTATCAAGCACAGGGTCAATGCAGCTAGCTATCAGGAGATTTTGGAGCACTTCATGCTTCCATCTGCTGAAAAGCTTTATAGAGATGAAGATTTCATTTTTCAGCACGACCTGGCACCTGCTCACAGTGCCAAAACCAATGGTAAATGGTTTACTGACCATGATATTACTGATATTATGAGCATGCTGGTGCATATAAGGTTTCTCCATACGAGTGTTCAATAGCTGGTCTGAGGAGCCGTTGATCCATCTCCCAGAAATCGAAACAGATAGGAAGGAGCCATTGGAGCCATAGACATCCAAAGGACCCCCAGTACAAAGAAGCCCAATGCGGACCTACGCTGGCAGCACCCCCCAAGAGAGAAGCAGAGGAGAGCCCCGGAGGAACATGCAGTAGCTTCAATGCAGGGGTCCTGGGGGGCTGTAGCGACGAGCCCATGGGCTCCGCTGGCAGCCGGCTATGCCAGGGTGTATCCGGCCATGAGCCCAGAGTCCCGAGGCATGAGGGGTCCCACCTCCCAGGAGGGACCTAACCAGGGATCTGCTGATGGGGGCCCCTTGCTGCCAGGCCGCCAGCCGATAGCCGACATGCGCCGATGCAACCCTGGGCCAATCTTCACAGCTGGCATCCCAACGCCCCTCCAAGCTAAGTCAGGGTGGCACACCAATAGCCACAGCAGACAGACGGCATCCCAAGGTCTAGCACAGCCATCACCCAGACACCAAGCTCAACCAGCTCCAGAATCTCAATCCCGCACACCGCAGAGCACCAAGACCAAGCAACCAACCTAGGTCAATCAAACCCACCAATGACCCGACCAATGCACAAAACACACAGAACAGGTGATCAAGTGGAGACACCCAACCCGATCCCCGTTGAGCCACCCAACAGCTACGACCAAACAATGAACCCCAATTGTCTCTGTAGCCTAACCATCCCTACCCTGCCACACTACATACACAGCACAGCACTAAGGCCTCTTTGGGGCTTCTCCCATTAACAATCCACCCACATATGACAAACTAAACCGCCACGATCAGACCTCAGAAGAAAAAAAAGGCAACCCACCCATGCTGCACAAGCAGAGACAGCTCCGCATCTCCAGCGATCCCCAATGCTCCCAAATACCAGCGCCCGACCAATCCAACCAAGTACCTAACTGCACGATGCAGGGCACAGTCCCCCTCCAGAACAGGCAGCCGGATCAGGCAAGCCCCCCATCCGCACAGCGGGTGGAGGGACCCGACACCGGCCCACATTCATGCAAGAACTGCCATCCTCCTTCTCCTCCTCTCCCACCGCGCAATGCCAACACAGACCGTTTCCTCAAACTACACCCCCACACATAGCCCCAGGTACAATGGTGTCCTCAAGTGGTGCAGGAAAACGAGCGGTGCCACGATGGTTCCACCAATCCCTCCAGACCTCACGCACAGAGCAAGGATCCCCCCCACACGCAAGAAGAACAATGCAACCCAAAGGCCAGTAGCCCACATGCCAAGAAAGTAAGTAGCAGACGCCTTGGATTCGGATTTCCCTCCTCTGATAGTGCCTGGTCCCCGTAGCTCAGTAGGGCCACGGCTCAATCCCTCCCAGCAGCCATTGCAGCTGCCTTCCACATCGCGCCAAATCCCGGACCACAGCCGGAACTCGCGGAGGAATGCTCCACTTCACCCCAAATCCAAGGAAAGGGGCCGCGGCGCGGATTACACACCGCTGCAGTCCTGGGGAAGCTTCTCCACCTGACATGCAGCAAGTCCTCGATGGTGAAAGATCCCCTGCCCAGCGTCAACAACCTGCAGACCCGCCTCCCACCACACTCATCACCGGAGACTCTATTATCCATAATGTAAGGATGAGAGGAGCCCTCACTCTGTGTTTTCCCGGAGCCACCGTGTTTGATATTGCAGGAAGGATCTCGGAGCCCATTGAACTACATACATGTGTGAGTAAAGTGGCGATTCATGCTGGTATTAATGACATTCGTAAACACCAGTCTGAGCTCCTGAAGCGTGATTTTATCCACCTTTTTAATCTTTTAAAAAACACACGTATCTGTTTTTATTTCTGGCCCCACCCCCACTGTTGGCAAAGAAATTGGTCCTTTTAGCACCTATCTTTGGATACTTCAATTCAAATTCAATTCAAATTCAAAAATACTTTATTGATCCCAGAGGGAAATTAAGTGTTGGTATAGCTCATATAATTAATTCTTTAAGGAGTTGTTGTAGATGATGATGGCTGTGGGCAGGAAGGATTTCCTGAAGCGGTCTGTATTGCAGTGAAACTGAAGAAGCCTCCGACTGAAGACGCTCTGTTGTTGTATGACTGTCTCATGAAGAGGATGCTCAGGGTTGTCCATAATTTTTTTGATTTTATGAAGAATCCTTCTTTGCATTATCATCTCCAGATTTTCCACAGTTGTCACAGTATTCCCAAGAACAGAACCAGCCTTCTTTATCAGGTTGTTTAGCCTTTTTAAATCCCTGGCTCTGATGCTGCTACCCCAACAGATGACGGCTGAAGAGATTACACTCTCCACAACAGACTTGGCTTTCCTCTGCCACTGTGATGCACAACATCAGTTTTATAGACGATTTTAGCATCTTCCGGGGCAGGAGTCACCTGTTTGGGGCGGATGGACTTCACTTAAACAGACAGGGCTGCTGGCAATGAGCCTGGCATGCCCAGGGGTATGGACTCAGCCCTGATTTTATCAGTAACTCACAAATTGGACTTGGACCTTGTCCTACCTCATTTATATCTGTCATTATCAGCAGAGTGCGGACTAAAAATCATAAACCCAACAAATGGAACCCCAGTAATCTCAAACAGTTACCAAAAGTCCCACTTTCAGTAAGTCATACATCATTCCTTCACTATTAAGATTACACTTTTAAATGTTTGCTTTCTGCAGAACAAAACTTTTACTATTAACGATTAACGATCTGATTTTAGACCATAATCTTCAGTGTTTATTTTTATCAGAAACGTGGCTGAGCGCAGATGTCCCTGTTGTTTTTACAGAGGCCTCCCCACCAAATTTTAACTTCACTTATTTTATAGGAGTAGCAAAAGGAAAGATAGAACTGCTTTTATAAGCTCATCAACATTCTCTGCCAAACCTGTTTTATTTCGTAATTATTTTACTTTTGAATATAATGCAACTGTTTTTAGCACTCCTCGGATTTTATGCGTCACAGTTTATCAAATCAAATCAAATCAAACTTTATTTATGAAGCGCTTTTCATACAAGAAGTTGCATCACAAAGTGCTTTACAGATTAAAATGACCCCACATAAAACCACCTTCCCTTCCCTCCCCCACAGATTTAATAGCATGGTCACAGTTATACCCCCCTCCCCCCAACCCATCTCCCATGCACACACACAGTTAAAAGAAAAGGTAAAAAAGGACATTGGGCCGAGTGCAGATGAACCATGCAAGGAAACGCCATCAGAGGAGCCATATGCCCCGGCAGCAGTAGATTAACAGCAGCAGCCGAGGCACCGACACAGGGCACCCAGTGGAGGCAAGGCCAAGACCCCCACCTCCACCCAAGCTCCACCTAGAGAGCAACCAGGCAGCTACAGCCGACCACCGCTCCCGGGGCAGAGGGCTCCCACAGAGGAAACACTGGAACGGGGATTAAGATAAATTAAAGTATAAAAAGAAACGGTAAATTAATGTGCTAAGATTGAAAAGTAAAACTGATAAAAATATAATCATATAAAACATCCAAAGCAATTAAACAAACAGTGATAAATAATAATCAGTTAAAAGCTAAGCTAAAAAGGTGAGTCTAGAGCCTGCTCTTAAAAACATGAATATTCTCTGCAGCCCTGAGGTTCTCTGGCAGCCTGTTCCAGAGGTGAGGGCCATAAAACTGGAAAGACGCCTCGCCATGCTTGTGTGTCCTGACTTTTGGGGTGACAAGGAGACGGCTGCCAGAGGAGCGCAGAGACCGCGAAGGTTTATATGGTAAAAGCAGTTCAGAGAGATAAGAAGGCCCAAGACCATTAAGACACTTAAAAACCATTAAAAGAACCTTAAAGTCGATCCTGAAATGTACGGGGAGCCAATGCAATGATTTTAAGACCGGTGTAATGTGCTCCCGCCTCCTGGTCTTCGTCAGGACACGTGCTGCTGAATTTTGTAGTAGTTGTAAACCTGATATACTCTTTTTGGGAAGACCAGAAAGCAGGGCATTACAGTAATCAATTCTACTGGAGATAAAAGCATGCATCAGTGTCTCCGTATTGGCCCGAGACAGAATGGGGCGGACTCTGACGATGTTCTTTAGTTGATAAAAACCTATTTTAGTGATATTTTTTATGTGAGGAATAAAAGTCAGCTCAGAGTCAAAAATCACGCCCAGGTTCTTCACTTGTAAAGAGAGATTAAAAGACAGTGATTGTAGTTTTGGTAAAAGTTTCTCTCTCTGAGCCTCAGGACCGATGACTAAAACTTCAGTTTTGTCCTGGTTGAGCTGGAGAAAGTTTTCTGCCATCCAGGATTTAATGTCTAAAATGCAGTTAAAAAGTGCATCCATTGGCCGTGTGTCATCGGGAGACATGGAGATGTATAACTGTGTATCATCAGCATAACTGTGGAAGTTAACTCCATGTCTCCTGATGACGCTGCCAAGAGGGAGCATATAAAGGTTAAAAAGCACTGGGCCTAAAATTGAACCCTGGGGCACACCACATGTAATCCTATGGACCCTAGAGGAGCAGGTATCTAAACTTACCATAAAAGTCCTGTCCTTGAGATAGGATGTGAACCATTTGTGAACAGCACCAGAGAGGCCGATCTGTTTTAAACGGGTTAAAAGAATAGTGTGGTCTACTGTATCGAAGGCAGCGCTTAGATCCAGTAGAACCAACACTGTCACCTTCTGAGCGTCATAATTTATTCTAAAATCATTTAAAATCTTCAGAAGGGCCGTCTCTGTGCTGTGGTTCACCCTAAAACCAGACTGAAATTTCTCCAGGACATTGTGCTCATTAATAAAATCATTAAGTTGAATTAAAACTAGCTTTTCTAAAACCTTGCTTAAAAATGGTAAGTTAGATACCGGTCTAAAATTATTAAAATCATTAAAATCTAAATTGCTCTTCTTCAGCAAGGGCCTCACTACCGCCCCTTTAAAGGCGGCAGGAAAGACCCCCGTCTGAAGGGAGCAATTCATCATGGTTAAAATCTCATCCCTAAAAGATTCATAAAATGGCTTAAAAAATGAAGTGGGAATCGGGTCCAAAACACATGTGGTGGGCCTCACTGAGGAGAAAACTTTATCAAGAGTCCCAGCTTCTACCAGGACAAAACTGTCCAGCGTTTCCTCTGGTAGAGACACACATTCAGATTTGTCTAAAACCATGTTACACTGAGAAGATAAAATATTACATCTGATGGTGTCTACCTTCCCTCTGAAGTGGTCTGCGAACTCCTCACAAAGAGTGTTTGAGGGGGTTTTCTGAAATGCATTAGTAGCTCTGTTAAAAAGTTTATCAATGGTGGAAAAAAGGATTTTAGGATTATTTTTATTGTCTGATATGATTTTTGCAAAGTAAGCATTTCTTGAATTTCTTACAGCATTATTATAGGATTTGTGAAGTTCTGTGTATAATTGATGGTTTATCGTGGTTTTATTTTTTCTCCATTTTCTCTCTGCCGCCCTGCAGTCCCTCTTTAGTTTTTTAAGATTGTTATTTCTCCATGGCGCTGCAAGTTTTGAATGTGAGTTTATAGGCCTCCCAAAGAGTACATTTTTTATTCAAGAATTTTTATCAATTCTGCACAACTCCTTTGAAACGATCATTTTGCTGGTGATTTTAATCTACATATGGATAACCTTTCAGATCCTTTATCTACAGATTTTTTAAATATGCTGAACTATATGGATTTTACTCAACATGTCAAATAGCTGACTCACAACAGAGGACACACCCTGGACTTAGTCATCACGTATGGCCTGTCTACCAGTGTGTGTCCTCTGTTGTTGACTTGGCTGTCTCTGACCACTACTGTGTTTTTGAATATGCTGCAGGTTTCAAAATATTCCTCCTATAGTTTTACCTGCGCCCTCTGATTTTATTGTCAATGATTTGAAAGACTTCAGTCCGCTCTTGACCTGCTTGCTCCACTAGAAGTTAAAAGTTTACACTCAAAAGTTGCATTGCCGTGGAGAAATGAAAACCTCGAAAAACTAAAGAGAAAGTGTAGGGCAGCAGAGAGAAAACGGAGGAAAAAAACCCCCTACAATAAACAATCAAATATACAGAACTTCTCAAATCATACAATAATGCAGTAAGAATCTCAAGGAATGCACATCTTGCCAAAATCATCTCAGAACATAAAAATAATCCCAAGATTCTATTTTCCACCATTGACAAACTTTTTAACTGGAAACCCCACAAACACTCTTTTTGAGGAGTTTGCAGACCACTTTGGAGGTAAGGTAGACACCATCAGATGTAATATTTTATCTTCTCAAAGAAACATGGTGTTATAAAAATTGTATTATCATTGCGTTATTTTTTACCAAGACTTGACATTTAAATCCCATATTAAACAGGTTTCTAGGATTTCTTTCTTTTACCTCCGTAATATTGCTAAAATTAGAAACATCCTGTCCAGGAGTGATGCTGAGAAACTAGTTCATGCATCTGTTACCTCAAGGCTGGACTACTGTAATTCTTTACTATCAGGTAGTCCTCAAAATGCCATTAAAAGCCTTCAGTTGATCCAAAATGCGGCAGCAAGAGTTCTGAGGAATACTAAAAAGAGAGTTCACATTTCTCCGGTTTTAGCTTCCCTTCACTGGCTCCCTGTTAAATCCAGAATAGAATTTAAGATCCTTCTTCTTACATACAAAGCCCTTAATAATCAAGCTCCATTATACATCAGAGATCTGATTGTTCCATATGTTCCCAACAGAGCACTTTGCTCTCAGACTGCAGGATTTCTTGTAGTTCCTAGGATTTCTAAAAGTAGAATGGGAGGCAGATCTTTTAGTTATCATGCTCCTCTTCTGTGGAACCAACTCCCAGCTTTAGTCCGTGAGGCAGACCATCTGTTTAGTTTTAAGGCCAGGCTTAAAAATTTCCTTTTTGATAAAGCTTATAGTTAGAGTGGCTTAGGTCATCCTGAGCTATCTCTGTAGTTATGCTGCTATAGGCTTAGACTGCTGGAGGATAGACTTACCAATTTTCTTCACTCTGATACTTCCTTTCCTTCTAGTACTCTCCAGATGTATTACAGTACATTCTGTTATTTCGACTGTTAACTTTGTTTTCTCTCAGTGTTTTTCTCTCCATAGAAGATATACCTGGTCTGGTATCCTGCTTAGCTACAATGCCCTGTTGGACGGGGGGCATCGACTGGGATGATGCTCCCAGTAACTGAACATCCACCGTGTCATGTTATCAACTTTTTAGTTTCAGTAACATAAAAAGTACTCTTATATCAGATCTTCTGTTCCTTCTGTGTCTCTGCTCTGTCTTCTCAAACCCCCGGACGGTCGTGGCAGATGGCCGCTCCTACTGAGCCTAGTTCTGTTGGAGGTTTCTTCCTGTTAAAAGGGGGGGGGGGGGGAGGTTTCCTCTCCACCATCGCTACATGCTTGCTCAGTATGAGGGATTGCTGAAGGATTGCTGTGGTTGGAAAGTCTGCCCAACCTCATGCCAATGACTGACGCAATGTGCTGAGATTCCTTAAATAGCAAACTTTTTAACTGATTGGAATGTTTGTATAAATGTATTGAAATCACTTCTTGTTAAGTGCCTTGAGATGACATCTGTTGTGAATTGGCGCTATATAAATAAACTGAATTGAAATGAATTGAATTGAATAAGTGTAATACTGTGCATGTTGCTGTATTTTGGCTGTGTAAAGTTTCAATAGGACCATCAGTATGCTTTACTGACATCACAGAGCTTAGGGTAACGGAAAGGTTTGTGCAAACTCCTCATATGCCATATCCTCTAGATAAGAGTTGCTTGAGAGGGTTGTTTGGAATGCCTTATTATAATAATTTACATGTACTTTGTTGTTTCGTTTCAACACCCACACATGTTTAGTGTGGGTGTGTTTTACGACCTCTTGTAAAACCCTGTAATGAAATAAAACTACATGGGGAGAGTTAGCTCTTTGGAGAGCGCATCAGCCTTGGTGGATGCCTCTTTTTCCCATGCATGCATGAAATTTGATTCTCGTCTGTGACTGGTTTCTTCCTCAGAGATTTTTGCTCTTTTATGTTGCAGAAATATTTCCAACACATGGTTTTAGACAAATCTGAGTGTTTGTCTTTACCAGAGGAAACACTGGACAGTTTAGAATTGCTCCCTTCAGGGATGGGGATCTTTCCAGCTACCTTTAAACAGGCAGTAGTGAGGCCCTGTTAAAGATGAGCAATTTAGATTTTAATCATTTTTAATTGTTTTAGAGTGGTATCAAACTTACAGATTTTAACCAAATTTTAGAAAAGCTTGTTTCAATTCAACTTAATGATTTTATTAATGCATACAATGTCCTGGAGAAATTGCAGTCTGGTTTCAGGGTGAACCAAAGCATTGAGACGGCCCTTCTGAAGATTTGAAAAGTATTTTAGATTAAACTATGATGCACAGAGGGTGAAAGTGTTGGTTCTACTGGATCTAAGTGCTGCCATTGATACAGTAGACCACACTATTCTTTTAACACGTTTAAAACAGATCAGCCTCTCTGGTGCTGTTCACAAATGGTTTACATCCTATCTAACAGACAGGACTTTTACAGTAAGTTTAGATACCTGCTCCTCTAGGGTCCATAGGATTACATGTGGTGTGCTCCAGGGTTCAATTTTAGGCCCAGTGCTTTTTAACCTTTCTATGCTCCCTCTTAGCAGGGTCATTGGAAGACATGGAGTTAACTTTCACAGTTATACTGATGATACACAGTTGTACATCTCCATCTCTCCCGATGACACACGTCCAATGGATGCACTTTTTAACTACATTTTAGACATCAAATCCTGGATGGCAGAAAATTTTCTCCTGCTCAACCAGGACAAAACTGAAGTTTTAGCCATCGGTCCTGAGGTTCACCAAAACTACAATCACTGTCTTTTATTCCTTCTTTAGAAGTGAAGAACTTGGGCGTGATTTTTCACTCTCAGATGACTTTTATCCATTACTAAAGTAGGTTTTTAATCATCTAAGGAACATTGTCTGCCCTATACTCTCTCGGGCCAACATGGTGACATAGATGCATGCTTTTATTTTGCAGTTGAATTGATTATTGTAATGCCCTGCTTTCTGGTCTTCCCAAAAATAGTATATCAGGTTTAAAACTTCTACAGAATTCAGCGGCACTTGTCCTGCCGAAAACCGGGAGGCAGGAGCACATTACACCTGTTTTAAACTCATTGCATTGGCTCCCCATATGTTTTAGGGTAGATTTTAAGGTTCTTTTAATGGTTTTTAAGTGTCATAATCTGTAAAGCACTTTTAGATGCAAATTTGTACGAAAAGCACTTTGTAAATATAGATTGATTGATTGATTGATTGATTGATTGATTGATTGACATGAGAGTGTGTTACATGTGCTTGAAACAGGGCAAGGTACCCAAGAGGAAGGAGCAGAATTTCCACAGAGCAGCCAGGCTGCCGCAGAGAGAACCAGCACCATCCTCCACATAGCTGTTAAAATACTTAGTTCTTGGTCTGTGTGGCGTTTTTTTTCTCTCACATCATTTTACAGGGAGTAGCAGAGGTACTGGTTCTCAGTCCTGGTGGGCCGAGATCTGGAGGTGTATTTCTGCATACCTAAAAATCATCATAATCAGCCGGACGATAAAGGGAACTGGCAGCCCGTCATTTGATGTGTTAACCCAAACCTGGTACACCATGTCAATGAGTTCCTGAGCTTCTTGTTCATAAGGATAATTCTGAAGATATTTCCTTGGAGTTTTAAAATTTGTAAACTTACCTTCATCGTCTCTTCCCCGGGGTTCCACGGTTTGATCTACCTCGTTCCAAGTTTCAATCAGTTCAAGTTCGTTCCCGATTCACCTTCCATGACTGGGAGCCCAGTTTGCTGAGACATCTTCATCCTCCGGTTTCATCTATGTCCCTTTCATTGGAGCCTCCACAATCACCTCAGTGTTCATGTGCCTCCTGTCCGCCCTCCAACGACTACCTGTAAGCTCATCATCTATGTCTCTCATCTCCAAAGATAAAACAATACTCACCTCTCATCATACCTTCAGTCTCCGGATCATGGCCATCTCCAGCTCAGCCACTACACAGCCATCCTCCCAGATTCCACTCACTGCTCCATGGCATTTCTTACATTCATCTACAACAGGGGTGTCAAACTCATTTACATTTTGGGCCACATCAAGATCACTAATGTCTTCAATTGGCTGGTTGTGGCAGACTGTGTTGATTGAACTATTCAATTCAATTCAGTTTATTTATATAGCGCCAATTCACAACAGATGTCATCTCAAGGCACTTAACAAGAAGTCATTTCAATACATTTATACAAACATTCCAATCAGTTAAAAAGTTTCCTATTTAAGGAATCCCAGCAGAATGCGTCAGTCATTGGCATGAGGTTGGGCCCCGTTGATGCAGACTTTCCAACCACAGCAATCCTTCAGCAATCCCTCACACTGAGTAAGCATGTAGCGACGGTGGAGAGGAAAAACTCCCCTTTAACAGGAAGAAACCTCCAACAGAACCAGGTTCAGTAGGAGCGGCCATCTGCCACGACCGTCTGGGGGTTTGAGAAGACAGAGCAGAAACACAGAAGGAACAGAAGATCTGATATAAGAGAACTTTCTATGTTACATAAAGTAAAAAGTTGATAACAGGACACAGTGGATGTTCAGTTACTGGGAGGATCATCCCAGTCGATGCCCCCCGTCCAACAGGGCATTGCAGCCAAGCAGGATACCAGACCAGGTATATCTTCTATGGAGAGAAAAACACTGAGAAAAAACAAAGTTAACAGTCGAAATAACAGAATGTACTGTAATACAACTGGAGAGTCGTAGGAGAAAAGGAAGTAGCAGAGTGAAGAAAATTATGTATATATCTATGCCACCATGTTGGCCCGAGAGAGTATAGGGCAGACAATGTTCCTTAGATGATTAAAAACCTACTTTAGTAATGGATAAAAGTCATCTGAGAGTCAAAAATCACGCCCAAGTTCTTCACTTCTAAAGAAGGAATAAAAGACAGTGATTGTAGTTTTGGTGAACCTCAGGACCGATGACTAAAACTTCAGTGTTGTCCTGGTTGAGCAGGAGAAAGTTTTCTGCCATCCAGGATTTGATGTCTAAAATGTAGTTAAAAAATGCATCCATTGGACGTGTGTCATCGGGAGAGATGGAGATGTACAACTGTGTATCATCACCATAACTGTGAAAGTTAACTCCATGTCTTCCAATGACCCTGCTAAGAGGGATCATAGAAAGGTTAAAAAGCACTGGGCCTAAAATTGAACCCTGGAGCACACCACATGTAATCCTATGGATCCTAGAGGAGCAGGTATCTAAACTTACCGTAAAAGTCCTGTCTGTTAGATAGGATGTAAACCATTTGTGAACAGCACCAGAGAGGCTGATCTGTTTTAAACACGTTAAAAGAATAGTGTGGTCTACTGTATCAATGGCAGCAATTAGATCCAGTAGAACCAACACTTTCACCCTCTGTGCATCATAGTTTAATCTAAAATACTTTTCAAATCTTCAGAAGGGCCGTCTCAATGCTTTGGTTCACCCTGAAACCAGACTGAAATTTCTCCAGGACATTGTATGCATTAATAAAATAATTAAGTTGAATTGAAACAAACTTTTCTAAAATTTGGTTAAAATCTGTAAGTTTGATTCCAGTATAAAACAATTAAAAATTATTAAAATCTAAATTGCTCATCTTTAACAGGGCCTCACTACTGCCTGTTTAAAGGTAGCAGGAAAGATCCCCATCCCTGAAGGGAGCAATTCTAAACTGTCCAGTGTTTCCTCTGGTAAAGACACACACTCAGATTTGTCTAAAACCATGTGTTGGAAATATTTCTGCAACATAAAAGAGCAAAAATCTCTGAGGAAGAAACCAGTCACAGACGAGAATCAAATTTCATGCATGCATGGGAAGAAGAGGCATCCACCAAGGCTGATGCGCTCTCCAAAGAGCTAACTCTCCCCATGTAGTTTTATTTCATTACAGGGTTTTACAAGAGGTCGTAAAACACACCCACACTAAACATGTGTGGGTGTTGAAACGAAACAACAAAGTACATGTAAATTAGGCATTCCAAACAACTCTCTCAAGCAACTTTTATCTAGAGGATATGGCATATGAGGAGTTTGCACAAACCTTTCCGTTACCCTAAGCTCTGTGATGTCAGTAAAGCATACTGATGGTCCTATTTAAACTTTACACAGCCAAAATACAGCAACATTTACAGTATTACACTTATTCAATTCAATTCATTTCAATTCATTTTATTTATATAGCGCCAATTCACAACAGATCTCATCTCAAGGCACTTAACAAGAAGTGATTTCAATACATTTATACAAACATTCCAATCAGTTAAAAAGTTTGCTATTTAAGGAATCTCAGCACATTGCGTCAGTCATTGGCGTGAGGTTGGGCAGACTTTCCAACCACAGCAATCCTTCAGCAATCCCTCATACTGAGCAAGCATGTAGCGATGGTGGAGAGGAAACCTCCCCCCCCCCCCCCTTTTAACAGGAAGAAACCTCCAACAGAACTAGGCTCAGTAGGAGCGGCCATCTGCCACGACCGTCTGGGGGTTTGAGAAGACAGAGCAGAGACACAGAAGGAACAGAAGATCTGATATAAGAGTACTTTTTATGTTACTGAAACTAAAAAGTTGATAACATGACACAGTGGATGTTCAGTTACTGGGAGCATCATCCCAGTCGATGCCCCCCGTCCAACAGGGCATTGTAGCTAAGCAGGATACCAGACCAGGTATATCTTCTATGGAGAGAAAAACACTGAGAGAAAACAAAGTTAACAGTCGAAATAACAGAATGTACTGTAATACATCTGGAGAGTACTAGTAGGAAAGGAAGTATCAGAGTGAAGAAAATTGGTAAGTCTGTCCTCCAGCAATCTAAGCCTATAGCAGCATAACTACAGAGATAGCTCAGGATGAGTTAGTTACAACTACCCATTAATAAACTGTTAAAATATTGATTAATAGCTGTTTCTTCATTCGATAAGTATTTGTTAAAATGAAATCATATTTGACATCTTTTTACATTGCTGTAATTTGGCACTATACAAATACAAAATGATTTTGATTTGATTGATAAAACAACATTTAACCACACACCTGTTACCTTGAAGGCTCTATTAATGTGGCTCTCTAGAGTCAAGAGGGCCACATAAATAGCTAATTTGGCCCCCAGACCTTGAGTTTGATACGTGTAAGCTACATAAGATTAGCATGCACTCTGTATAATATAAGTATCCAGACCTCCTCGCTCAAGTTCTCTTCCCATTTCAGCTCCCGGTTCCAGATCTGTCTGTCTCAGCCTCCAGCAGATCTCTGGTTCCAGAACTCACCCTATCTTGTTCACCATCTTCAAAAAACCTTTGAAATCTGATTTGTCACCTGAGAATTTTGTACAGTTGGTTTAGGCAGGTCAGGCGGACCCGATTGTCGGAACTGTGCTTTCTCAGAGATCAGACCCTGATAACAAATTCCATCCTTGTGACAAATATGCAATGATGTGGGGGCCCGGAGCTCCTTGCCATAAAACTAGCTTTGGAGGAGTGGCGTCACAGACTGGAGGGTGCTAAACATCCGGTACGGGTATGGACAGATCATAAAAATCTTTCATACATTCTGTCTGCTAAATGTTAAAACCATTGTCCGTCCCGTTGGTCTTTTTTTTCCTCCCAGTTCACCTTACCATTTCATATCGCCCAGGTTCAAATAATATAATATATCTTTTCCATCAGTATTCACCTGAGGACAGTGACAAGACTCCAGCTTCTATCCTTGCATCTACCTGCACTGTTGGTTCCATGACCTGGGAGAAACAGAACATCATTAAGACTGCTCAACAACAAGAACCTGACCCTGGCAATGGACCACCCAATAGAATTTATATGCCAACCTCAGTCTGTTCAAGACTCATTCATTGGATCCACACAGCTAAAATCCCCTGTCATCCCAGCATTCATCAAACCATCGTTCAATCAGTCACTCAATCAAACGTTATTTATAAAGCGCTTTTCATACAAACATTGCAACTCAAAGTGCTTTACAGTTTAAAATGACCCCACATAAACCACATTCCCATCCCTCCCCCACAGATTTAAAAGCATGATCACAATTACAACCCCCTCCCACCAACCCAACTCTCATGTGCACACACACTCAAGAGCAACAATAAAAAGGACATCTCATCTCACGCAAGTTTTGGTGGCCAAGTCTTCATAAAGATTTACAGATGTCCTTGCCTATCACATATGCACCAGAAATAAAACTTCCTGCTAGTCTGCTTCAACCTCTTCCCATACCCAAACGACCCTGGTCACATATTGCTTTGAGCGGTCAGTATGACTACAAAAGCGCAAAATAAATTCAATCCGTTTACCACAAAAATTGTCTCACATACAGGAAAGTGCTACTAAGAATATTATAGCTGGAAGTACTGTACTGCTTTCTAGATCTCGAGATCCCAAGAACTTCAAGCCAGGATATTTACAAGCAGAAAATAATGTGAAGTGGGATTTGACAAAGTTGAGTGGGCGTGGCGATCGGACATCAGCTGGTGTGTGTTTGACTTGATAGGGTCGCTGATCATAAAAAGACAGCAAATCTACCTGAGGGTGTGTGTGGTCGATCTGTCATTATTGCACCTTGTTTTGGGGGGTGGGGTTGTTCACAGTTGGTTAGGACTGCCGGCGACGGAGATAGCAGGCAGGCGGTTAATGTTCCAGTGCTAGGAGGGGAGGCTAGTCGCCTCCTTTAGGTAGCCAGGGCTGGGGATAGTGCGGTTCTCAGACCACAACAAACTGCTATAACTGTCATCAGGCAGCCGGACATGACTGGTAAAGATTCAGCTGCCGTCCTCGGAAGTCAGACCCAGGGGCGTTGGATGGCGTCACAAGCTCAGACCCCGGGGGGGTCTCGGCAGCTGGGCAAGTTAAGTAGTTGAACTTTTTACCTTATATCGTTTGAATATTTGGACAGTAGCTAGTTTCAACAGTGGGGGTAGGAACAGATGAGAGTAGGAGACTGAGGAGGTTCGGGTGCCTTCTAGGATTCCCTGATTGCATGATTTGCAGGTCTTTATGGCTGCTGTACCCCTGAGTGGGTACAGCAGGTATGATATGAGAATGGGTCACCAGCTGTCAGGATTTTGCTTGGAATACATGTGAATATCCATGTCAGAATGAAGTACAGAAATAATGAACACATGTCCAAATTGTCACTTTTGACTAAAATTGAGAATTTTAGTACATAAGACTTTGAAATTAATGACATGGTTTAATGGGTAAAAAAAATATAAATTTAAAATTAGTAAAGTAGACACAACATTAAAAGTTGTAGTAACATAATACTTGTGTAACAAAATTTTGGCAGTGACTGAACCACAGAAAGTCAAGAGCAATAAGCAAATGTATATTACTCAGTCTTAAACCTGATTTTCCTTCGAACAATTAAAAGAAATCCTCCTCACAAAGTTGTAGTATGCAAAAGAAATAGAAGTCCTGTGGCAGTTTGAGATTCTTATCTCCAAATACTGTTAAGCCAGCTGACCTTGAGCTGACCTGCAGAAGAAAACAAGACAGAACTCAAATACCAAGATTGGCAAATTTAAGGTGAAACATAAATAGAGGTTGACAAGAGCAGAAGAAAAAGATTAGACTAGAGAAAAACAGCCAGTTGAGGGTCGACAGAGTGGAAAGTTCTCTTTTTAAAGCTTTTAAGGTCAGCTTCTGTCATGTCATGTCATTATTAAACTGCTGCTGTAGGTGCATGAGTTACAAATCCCACCAACTACTCTGGTCAGGCATGGACAGAAACACCAAGTCCCAGGCTGTGAAGAGTGTTGATGCCCTGAGGTGTACATTCTACTTCACAACTCTTTTTTTCCCCACACAAGGCTCCTGTATTGAATTAATCATGTGTAATATTATAGTTCCAGCCCTCCTCCTGCTGCAATTTGGGGGCCTATCTTTATGACACTCAGATCACACCTGTACTGTTGCTGGTAAAAAGTGGTTCAAAGTGAGTCTGAATAGTCAAAGGGGATAAGAAAAAAGGTACACAAGCAGAGATAAGGAAGTGACATGCTACCAATGAGTGAAAAAAAGAATCCAATGGCTTGTCTAGCCACTGGCTTGTGAGCAAAACTGACCTTCCAAGTTCAGACCCGTCACACTAGCCTGCAGCTATATTACCACTAACTAGCGTTATGACCTTCCAAGATCATGAATGAGTAAAAGAATGGAGGCAGTGGAGGGGTGCTGGAACCTTAATGTAGGCTCTGTCCACAAAAAACTTCCATATTTTCTGCTACCCCCCCACCACACACACACACACACACACACACATAGATTTATGGAGTTTTCAGTATTTTATACATTGATAAACAGATAAAAACAAAACAACACAAAGACATCGGAAACCCGGCTAAACAAAAAGGAATTGAATAAAGTAAAATTAAATCTGTAGCAAATCCAGATACTTTGACCATTAAATGACGTATGGATTAGTCATGCATAAGGAAGCAAAGGCGTGGTTCCACTATACCAAACCTCGTGAAAAGATTGAGGAGATATCCAGGCCAACATACAACACAAAAGGATTTTATATTTTATAAAAGACATTGTCCTTATTGTGCAACTTACATGTTGGGTGTGTTGTGATTGCATTTCTTATAAGATGAACTGAACAGACTTTTGGATGTCTGGGAGCTATTTCAAAGATGGACTGAGCAGACCACATTTCCCAGCAATCCTAGCAGTGACCCCCAACACACTCCTATTGGTCCGTGACCACCCACGGTGACATCAGCGATGACCTCACGGCCAAAGGGGGGTATAAGAGTAGTCGCGCCCATTTTGAATTGTTCTCCAGCTGGAAGTTCTTGGATGAACGACTGCTGAACAGAGGACATCTCACCGGTGAAGATTCTCTTTTGTTCTGACCCGCTGGACCGGGGAAGAACTCGCTTCGAAGTGCTCATACGGTTTGTGTATCTCGTGTGAGCTATATCGGAACTGTTCCCAGACAGTTCGTTAGACGTCGACCTACAGGCCATCCAGCCTGCCTTTGGGCCACACGGTCCTTAAAATCCTGTACAGGTTTTTTTTATAACTCTTCCTTTTCTTGCTCAACTACGGACACAATTCACTCTCCTCCTAGTGGACTGGACTTCCTTCAAGGCAAAGTAGGACTGAACCGGTTCATTTATACTAATAATGTGTCTGGGCATAGATAAACAGAGAAAATAGGAGTTTTAACGAGTTAGATCTCGTTCATTGTTGGTTAAAGTGTTTTTAAGCGCTGTACCTGTTTGCTTATTTTTGCGTCGTCGCACGTATAAGTCTGAGCTGTGAAATTGCTGTCTTTGAAACTGTCTGTTTTATCCTGAGCAGATCACGCCTTTCTTTTTTTCTTCCTCTTTCTCTCTCTCTCTCCCTCCCTGATAACTCCATCGGCAGTCGGGCTCAGTCCGGCCTGCGTTAGCTGGTCTTAGCTGAAAAGTTTAACTCCATTGTCTTTAGTCTGTCGCTAAAGCAGAGGCCTACCACATGGACGCTTCCCCCATGTGCTCCTTTAGCCAAAGCTAGTTTTATGATTCTTTCTTAGGCTCCATGTGCTCTCCTCCATCTTGGCACAGAGCTGAGATTTATGACTTTGTCTCCTAGGCTATCTGTGATTTGGGCTCCCTGGAGTGAGGCCCCCCCTCCTTTTCTGACCCGAACCTCAGCTGTCTCACTGATTTCATTCCATGTTAATTGTGTTTAATGTTCACCTATTATTGTTGTCTAAGATCTGTAGTAATTTTTGCATGCTTTAGAATAGATGGGATTTTCTATTTCCTAAATAAAGTCCCCTTATCTTAAAGAGAAGTTGTCTGGGATTACTTGGAGTGATGCATACAATTAATGTCCACAGCGTTAGAACTTATTCCTTCATCTATTGTTTAATTATCTGAGACTGAACGATTTGGCTATTGATATTCCTGGAATCCAGGTGGTGCCCTAAACGAGGTAATTTTTACATAAAATTATTAATCTGATTAATAATTGCCCTAAGCAATTATTCATAATTATTCATAGCCAAAACCTACCTATCTGTGGCACAACAGGTGATTCAATGACATATATTCAAGTACAGTTCGCTCCCACTGTGTTTTAAATGGGACTTTGTCCATTATCCAGTTCAGAAGGACACACTTCATATCTTATCAAGTTCATATTTTATAACAAACCATAACTGCTGTATTTTTCTACAGGATCAAAGGTAATGAGTAAGGTTACCTACTTCTATTTTACACTTAGGGTAGAGTCGGGAGACATCTGAATTGAATCAATGATGATTTTCTGCTATTTTATACAATGCAAGTAAAAAAGGAGAGCTCTGTTGGCTTTTTTAATCAAACTAAGCAGAATAAATTTATTTAAATTAGGGCTGTCAAAATTAACACTGCAGGTCGATTAATTTGTAGAATAATGAAAATAATTTTTTAATGCATTAAGGCATCCAAGTATGACCCGCCCTGTTTATACTACAATTCAGCCCGCACTGCGTTCAGTGCCCCTCACGTAAACAGCATGGCAGACCCATACTGCATGCATAGTTCCATGTGAACGCCTCTTCTCAGTCACAGGCCAGATAGAAGGGTTATTGGTCTACGTTACTCCCTGCTCTACTGCATTCGTAGTCTGCAGAAAGAGACGTTTCAGGTGTTCTAAGCGATCAGAAGAAGCGATTGGAAAGAGCAGATGATTAAAAATGCAACAATCTGCAGCGATCAGTTCACATCAGGTAAGCCTTGGCTAACAATCAAGCTAACATAGTAACAAAAGATAACAGGATTGTCCAATATGGTCAGCTTTACATTCAGAAAAGGTTAAAAGGACCATGTGTAAATGTGATCGTGGAGCAGTGCCTTGGCTGCTGCTGTTGACCTGCTGCTGCCAATGTAGATGGCTGCCATGATGACGTTTCCTGGCTCATCTGTACTCAGCCCGTTTTGGTTTTGTCTATTGTTGCTTTCATGTGTGTGCGTGCATGGGAGATGGGGGGTTATAGTTGTGGTGATGTTTTTTTTACTTTTGGGTTTTGGGAAAGGGGGGGGCGATTGTGGGTCATTTTAATCTGTAAAGCACTTTGAGAAACTTTGTTGTGGTTTGAAAAGCACTTTATAAATAAAGTTTGATTTGATATGATTTGAGTTCAAAACAAGTTCCATGGCCCATGTGCTTGTAATCAGTCCTTGCCATGTTGATTTAAAGGCTTTTTTTGTACTATTTCAACTTCAGAGTGCCTCTGTAATTTCTTTTTTTGGATTATTACTTCACCCATCCCAAAAGAGCACCTGACATAGATACTTTTTTAAGTCTCCTGAGCACCCTCAGCCCCTTTGTGTCTTTTCCATGGATCTCTTTTGTATTCCTTTAAAAAAAAGAGCAACTGCATCTGGTTTTGTCCATTATTTACACCACAAAAGGTAGTTTTTCAGTCATATTAAGGAATGTTAATTAACTGTGATTAATTCAATTCAATTCAATTCAGTTTATTTATATAGCGCCAATTCACAACAGATATCATCTCAAGGCACTTAACAAGAAGTCATTTCAATACATTTATACAAACATTCCAATCAGTTAAAAAGTTTGCTATTTAAGGAATCTCAGCAGATTGCGTCAGTCATTGGCGTGAGGTTGCGCCCCGTTGAGGCAGACTTTCCAACCAGCAATCCTTCATACTGAGCAAGCATGTAGCGACGGTGGAGAGGAAAAACCCAGATTTAACAGGAAGAAACCTCCAACAGAACCAGGCTCAGTAGGAGCGGCCATCTGCCACGACCGTCTGGGGGTTTGAGAAGACAGAGCAGAGACACAGAAGGAACAGAAGATCTGATGTAAGAGTACTTTCTATGTTACAGAAAGTAAAAAGTTGATAACAGGACACGGTGGATGTTCAGTTACTGGGAGCATCATCCCAGTCGATGCCCCCCGTCCAACAGGGCATTGCAGCCAAGCAGGATACCAGACCAGGTATATCTTCTATGGAGAGAAAAACACTGAGAGACAACAAAGTTAACTGTCAAAATAACAGAATATACTGTAATACAACTGGAGAGTACTAGTAGAAAAGGAAGTAGCAGAGTGAAGAAAATTGGTAAGTCTGTCCTCCAGCAGTCTAAGCCTATAGCAGCATAACTACAGAGATAGCTCAGGATGACCTTAGCCACTCTAACTATAAGCTTTATCAAAAAGGAACGTTTTAAGCCTGGCCTTAAAAGTAAACAGAGTGTCTGCCTCACGGACTAAAGCTGGGAGCTGGTTCCACAGGAGAGGAGCCTTATAACTAAAATATCTGCCTCCCATTCTACTTTTAGAAATCCTAGGACCTACAATAAGTCCTGCAAATAGGACTTCTTCTGGCATTCTTTAAGCAATTGTTTTCTTCTTGCCGCTATTACAAAAAGGCCAGATTTGTGTGGTGGTCCTGTCAAGAAATTCTTTCACTTGAGCTGGGGATCTCTGCTACTCCTCCAGACTCACCATCGGCTCCTCCTCCATTTTTAGGGGTATCAGCATAAACATGACTAAATAGAAATGCACACAGTTTAAATTCAATTAAATTTATTTATATAACGCTGATTCACAACAGATGTAATCTCAATGCACTTTACATGAAAGTCATTTCAATACAAACATTCCAATCAGTTTAAAGTTTTAGCTAGTCTTCTATTTAAGGAATCCCAGCAGATTGCATCAAGGCAAGGCAAGGCAATTTTATTTGTATAGCACACTTTCAACAGCAGGGTAATTCAAGGTGCTTTACATGATTTGGTGATTTAACAAACAAAAAACAAAACAAACAGACTTGGAATATAACATTGCAAATTAAAAATAAAAGAAACATACATTAGACATGATATACAATAAAGTAAGAGAAAGATCAATAAAACAAGAGAGCATGAACACGTTTCATACATATGACATCAATGATTTACTCGAAGGCAATTCTAAACAGATGGGTTTTTAGTCTCGATTTAAAGCAGTTCAGAGTTTAAGCAGCTCTGCACTCGTCAGGAAGTCTGTGTCGAGAAACATAGTCCCTCCAGCGTGTCCTTGGCCTTCCCCTGGGCCTCCTCCCGGTGAGACGTGCCTGAAACACCTCACCAGGGAGGCGTCCAGGAGGCATCCTGACCAGATGCCCGAGCCACCTCAACTGACTCCTCTCGATGTGGAGAAGCAGCGGCTCTACTCTGAGCCCCCTCCGGATGACTGAGCTTCTCACCCTATCTCTAAGGGAGAGCCCAGACACTCTGCGGAGGAAACTCATTTCAGCCGCTTGTATCCGTGATCTCGTTCTTTCGGTCACCACCCAGAGTTCGTGACCATAGATGAGGGTAGGAACGTAGATCGACCGGTAAATCGAGAGCTTCGCCTTTTGGCTCAGCTCTCTCTTCACCACGACAGACCGGTAGAGCGCCCGCATTACTGCAGATGCCCCACCAATCCGTCTATCGATCTCCCGCTCCATTTTTCCCTCACTCGTGAACAAGACCCCCAGATACTTAAACTCCTCCACTTGGGGAAGGACCCCATCCCCGACCCGGAGGAGGCACCCCACCCTTTTCCGGCTCAAGACCATGGCCTCGGATTTGGAGGTGCTGATTCTCATCCCAGCCGCTTCACACTCGGCTGCGAACAGCTCCAGCGAAAGCTGTAGATCACGCTCCGATGAAGCCAACAGGACCACATCATCTGCAAAAAGCAGAGACCCGATCCTGAGGCCACCAAAACGGATCCCCTCAACGCCTTGGCTGCGCCTAGAGATCCTGTCCATAAAAGTTAGGAACAGGATCGGTGACAAAGGGCAACCTTGGCGGAGTCCAACTCTCACTGGAAACAAGCCCGACTTACTGCCGGCAATGCGAACCAAACTCTGGCACCGGTCGTACAGGGACCTAACAGCCCGTATCAAGGGGCCCGGTACCCCATACTCCCGGAGCACCCCCCACAGGGCCCCCCGAGGGACACAGTCGAACGCCTTCTCCAAGTCCACAAAACACATGTAGACCGGTTGGGCGAACTCCCACGCACCCTCCAGGACCCTGCTGAGGGTGTAGAGCTGGTCCAGTGTTCCACGGCCAGGACGAAAACCGCATTGTTCCTCCTGGATCCGAGGTTCGACTATCCGTCGGACCCTCCTCTCCAGAACCCCTGAATAGACCTTACCAGGGAGGCTCAGAAGTGTGATCCCCCTGTAGTTGGAACACACCCTGTGGTCCCCCTTTTTAAACAGGGGGACCACCACACCGGTCTGCCAATCCAAGGGAACTGCCCCCGATGTCCACGCAATATTGCAGAGCCGCGTTAACCAACACAGCCCCACAACATCCAGAGCCTTGAGGAACTCCGGTCGAATCTCATCCACCCCCGGAGCCTTGCCACCGAGGAGCTTTTTAACGACCTCGGTGACCTCAACACCAGAGATTGGAGAGCCCGACCCCAAGTCCCCAAACCCTGCTTCCAGATTGGAAGGCGTGCTGGTGGGATTGAGGAGGTCTTCGAAGTATTCCATCCACCGACCCAAAACGTCCCGCGTCGAGGTCAGCAGCACACCATCCCCACTGTAAACAGTGTTGGTGGCAGACCGCTTTCCCCCCCTGAGACGCCGGATGGTGGACCAGAATCGCTTCGAAGCCGTACGGAAGTCGTTTTCCATGGTCCCTCCAAACTCCTCCCACGCCCGAGTTTTTGCCTCAGCAACCATCCGAGCCGCATCCCGCTTGGCCTGTCGGTACCTATCAGCTGCTTCAGGGGTCCCACAAGCCAAAAAGACCCGGTAGGACTCTTTCTTCAGCCTGACAGCATCCCTTACCGCCAGTGTCCACCAGCGGGTTCGGGGGTTGCCGCCGCGACATGCACCGACCACCTTGCGGCCACAGCTTCGGTCAGCCGCCTCGGCAATGGAGGCGCGGAACATTTTCCACTCGGACTCGATGTCCCCCGCCTCCCCCGGGACGTGTTCAAAGTTCTGCCGGAGGTGTGAGTTAAAGCTCCTTCTGACAGGAGACTCTGCCAGACGTTCCCAGCAGACCCTCACAACACGTTTGGGCCTTCCAGGTCTGTCCGGCGTCCTCCCCCACCATCGGAGCCGACTCACCACCAGGTAGTGGTCAGTGGACAGCTCTGTCCCTCTCTTCACCCGAGTGTCCAAAACATGCGGCCGCAGATCAGATGAGACGACAACCAAGTCGATCATTGAGCTGCGGCCTAAGGTGTCCTGGTGCCAAGTGCACATATGGACACCTTTATGCTTGAACAAGGTGTTCGTTATGGACAATCCATGAAGGGCACAGAAGTCCAATAACAAGACACCACTCGGGTTTAGATCGGGGGGGCCATTCCGCCCAACCACACCCCTCCAGGTCTCACTGTCATTGCCCACGTGAGCGTTGAAGTCCCCCAGCAGAACAAGGGAGTCCCCAGGAGGAGCACTCTCCAGCACCCCCTCCAAAGACTCCAAGAAGGGTGGGTAATCTAATCTGCTGTTTGGCGCGTAAGCACAAACAACAGTCAGGACCCGTCCCCCCACCCGAAGGCGGAGGGAGGCTACCCTCTCGTTCACCGGGGTAAACCCCAACGTACAGGCGCCGAGATGGGGGGCAACAAGTATGCCCACCCCAGCTCGGCGCCTCTCAGCGGGGGCAACCCCAGAGTGGAAGAGAGTCCAACCCCTCTCGAGGAGACGGGTTCCAGAGCCAGAGCCGTGCACCGAGGTGAGTCCGACGATGTCCAGTCGGAACCTCTCAACCTCGCACACCAGCTCCGGCTCCTTACCCACCAGAGAGGTGACGTTCCACGTCCCGAGAGCCAGCTTCTGCAGCCGAGGATCGGACCGCCAAGGTCCCCGCCTTTGGCCGCCGCCCATCCTGCACAGCACCCGACCCCTATGGCCCCTCCCACAGGTGGTGAGCTCATGGGAAGGGGGGCCCATGTTACCTCTTCGGGCTAAGCCCGACCGGGCCCCATGGGTAAAGGCCCGGCCACCAGGCGCTCGCCAACGTGCCCCACCTCCAGGCCTGGCTCCAGAGGGGGGCCCCGGTGACCCGCGTCCGGGTGAGGGAACACTGAGTCCATCTGTCGTTTTCATCATAGGGGTCTTTTGGGCTGCACTTTGTCTGATCCCTCACCTAGAACCAAATTGCCATGGGTGACCCTACCAGGAGCAAAAGCCCCCGACAACATAACTCCTAGGATCATTGGGACACTCAAACCCCTCCACCACGATAAGGTGGCAGCCCAGGGAGGGGGCTAAGCCATGTAATGATTTATAAATTAGTAGGAGTATTTTGAAGTCTATTCTCTACAGGGAGCCAGTGTAAGTGGTGTAAGTAAAGACTTTAGAACTGGGGTGATGTGCTCTACTTTACTGGTTCTAGTGAGGCAAGAGCAGCAGCGTTCTGGATCAGCTTCAGCTGTCTGATTGACTTTTTAGGCAGACCTGTCAAGATACTGTTGCCGTAATCAATCTGACTAAAGATAAACGCATGGATGAGTTTTTTGAGGTCCTGTGGCTACATCAGTTGTTTAATCCTAGGTCATCAGGTCATTGACTGGCAGTTGCGCCCCATTGCAGACTTCAACCACAGCAGTCCCTCAGCAATCCCTCATACTGAGAAAGCATGTAGTGACAGTGAAGAGGGAAAACTCCCCTTTAAAAGGAAGAAACCTCCAGCAGAACCTGTCTCAGTACAAGTGGCCATCTGACACGGCCGTCTGGGGGTTCGAGAAGACCGAGCAGAAATACAGAAAAAACAAAAGAAATGATGTAAGAGTACTTTCTATTAGGGCTGGGCGGATCGATCCAAAAGATCGATAGTATCAATACTAACGTTGGTATTGGGTATTGATTGATGCTTCTGTGAGGAGAACGATCCTTAAGTTTCAGTTTCTCTTCTGTACAACGCTAGGCATTTACAGAGTGACCGTCTGGCCGTACAACATCGCTCTTCTCTCACTTCACTCATGCTCAGTTAGCCCCTCCCCCCTCCACTGCCACACTCACTCACTGGCGCTCACTGCAAGGCGAGCAGAGCACTGTTGTGGCTGTGTGATGGCAGACCGGAAGAGGAGCGCCGTTTGGAAGTTTTTTACAGCTTTAGATCAAGCCACTGCAACCTGCGATGTTTGCAGGAAAGAAATTAGGTAGCCTACTGTGGCAACACCACAAACTTATATAAGCACATCAAAACATACTCCAACCAGAATTCTGAGCTGCAGAGCCAAAGGAAGGAGGTAGAGAGGGAAAGCCGACCACCAGCACCGAGACAGAGGTCCCTTGCAGCATGTGGAACAATATCCAGGTAGCTTATAGTGAAGTATTAGATAGGCTAATGCTATTTTTTTAGTGTAAATGGTCATTACAGTAATTTAGCAGACTGATTAATAGACTATTCTGACAGTCACACGGGGAATATATTCAGCCAGTTGAAATAAAACTAAATTAATTATTTCATTGTTTTATTATCATCATAAACATGATTAATTAAAAGAAAATGTACAAAATAATTAAATAATCATGAAAATTCAAGTTTTCTGACAAATTTGCGTATCGATTATGATACATTGCTCTACCCTACACAAAAGTAGATGGTATCTGTATCGGCAATACTGGTCCTGTATTTACTTGGTATCGGATTGATACTAAATTTTGCAGTATCGTACAGCCCTACTTTCTATATTAAAGAAAGTAAAAAGTTGATAACAAGATACAGGGGATGTCCCCCATCCAACAGGGTATTGCAGCTAAGCAGGATACCAGACCAGCTGTAGCTTCCATGCTGAGACAAAACACTGAGAAAAGACAAAGTTAACAGCATATAACAGCAAATAATGCAACTGGAGATTAGTAGAAGATAAAAGTAGCAGAGTGAAGAAAGGTGGTCAGTCTGTCCTCCAGCAGCATAACTACAGATATATCTCAGGATGACCTAAGCCACTCTAACTATAAGCTTTATCAAAAAGGAAAGTTTTAAGCCTGGCCTTAAAAGTAGACAGGGTGTCTGCCTCATGGACTAAAATTGGAAGCTGGTTCCACAGGAGAGGAGCATGATAACTAAAAGATCAGCCTCCCATTCTACTTTTAGAGATCCCTGGAACCACCAGTAAACCTGCAGTCTGAGAGTGAAGTGCTCTGTTAGGAACATATGAAACAATCTAATGTATGATGGAGCTTGATTATTAAGGGATTTATATGTAAAAAGAAGGATTTTAAATTATATTCTGGATTTAACTGGGAGCCAATGAAGGGATGGTAAAACAGGAGAAATGTGATCTCTCTTTTTAATATTCATCAGAATACTTGCTGCCACATTTTGGACCAACTTTTAATTACATTTTGAGGCTTCCTGATAGTAAAGAATTACAGTAGTCTAGCCTTGAGGTAAAAAATACATGGACTAGTTTCTCAGCATCACTCCTGGACAGGATGTTTCTAATTTTAGCAATATTCCGGAAGTGAAAGTAGGAATTCCTAGAAACTTAATATGGGATTTGAATGTCATGTCCTGGTCAAAAATAACACATAGGTTCTTTACATTATTACTGTAGGCCAATATAAAACCATTCAGATGAAGTGATTGACAAAGCAGTTTCTTCTTTAGAGCTTCTGGTCCAAAGACGGCAACTCTGTCTTGTCTGAATTTAAGAGAAAAAAGTTTCGAGTCATCCAGGTTTTTGGCCCCCCCAGCAAAGATTGTAATCATACAAGATGGATCAATTAATGGAATTGAGGCTTTATGTAGCAAGAACACCAGAGTTTATAGCTGCTACAAAAATACAGTGAGATAAATATCAGAAAAAATCCAGACAATCTTGATCCAACACCCTACATTAGAAAAGCTTGTTATTCATGCTGGAGCAGCAGATATCGCGATGAGACAATCAGAGATTCTGAAGAGAGACTTCACTGATCTCCTGCAGAGACATGACTGACCTAACGTAAACCTCTTCATCAGCGGAAGAGTCCCTGAAGGGAATGATGAAAGATTTAGAAGACTCCTTGCTCCTTAAATGGTTGAAGAAACAATCAGCTGAGAAATCGTTCACATTTATTACTAATTTTAAAGTATTTGGAAGTGCAAATCATCTGTTCAAACAAAACCAATGTTTTCTTAACAAGGCCGGAGTGAGGCTGCTGGCAGCAAACATTTTCTCTTATCAAACTCAGAAAGCAAAGCACTTGCTCCCAAAAGCTGACCTTGAGAAGCCCATGGATACTATCAGAGAACAAAAACAGCAAGTCATGATGACACCACAGGCCCTAACAGATGCACAACCATCAGAGATTAAGTCCTCAACTTCCTGTGACTCAGCCACATCAAATGAATCTCCATTTCGAAAATTTACAGACAGACTGAACGAGCAAATCACATTTGGGACACAATTAACACCACAACTTGGACTACAACAAACCCCTGGGACTAGTGTCAATAAGCCTGGGAACTTCCCCCCACTGATTATTACAGATATTTGTGGGAACGGGGCAGTAAATCTACTCCTACCGTCTCCCAGAACTTGCCTGGTATCCCTGAGTGTAGCATTCCGGTGCTTATCAGCAGCAGGAAACATAAACCGTTAACCAAACGCTCTCATTTTAAACAAAATCTCAAACTGATAACCTGTCAGAAGGTTCAGCTGTCCATCATCACAATACTTAAGATAGCTTTATTAAACATTAGATCTCTATCCGGGAAGTATTTTCTTATCAATGACTTCATCACTGAGCAAAATTAGCACGCCGTTATTTTATAAGAAACCTGGCTAGACGTAAATAATCAAAAATCGATATTGATAGAATCTACTCCTCCAAATTACAATTTCTTAAGCGAGAGCAGAAAACACAGACGAGGTGGAGGTGTAGCCACAATTTTTCACAACTCAATGAACTTTAAAAAGGTATTCCTGGGCACATTGGATTATTTTGAATACCTAGCCACTCAGATAAATGAGCCTAACAAAGCTTTATTTCTAAGTTTATATAAACCCCCAAAACTTAACTTTAACTTCTTTAATGATTTCAATTACCTTCTTTCTGTAATATGTATCGACTATTACCAATTAATCATAGTGGGGAATTTTAACATCCATAACGACAACCCCCAAGATAGACAAGCAAAAACATTAGATGATACTCTCCACAACTTTGGCCTTACCCAGCATGTCAAACAGCCAACACACAATCAAGGACACACTCTGGACTTAATCATCAGCAAAGATTTAAATGTATGCAACATTTCGGTAATTGATATTGCATAGTGCACCAGGTAATTGGACGGGGGTAAGCCGTATTGCGTCATTTCCTGTTGTCACTGTTGTGCTCACTGTAAGCTGTTTGGTGTTCAGACTCTCTTGAATTGATCTTATTTTCTCTGTGCTGAGGCCTTTCTAAGTTATTTTAACACACAAGCACACTAAAACACACGTTTTGTGGTGGTGTACTTTACGTTTTGGGAACTCCTTGTGTTTCACACAGCTTTTCTTGGGGTGGTAAGGTCTTGGTAGCTCAGTTAGCTTTGCTTCATTGCGGCTATGGCTACTCTTCTCTCTCCTGTCTCTAACTCTTCTCTTCTCTCTTGCTCTCTCTGTCAGATGTTTAGTTACTTCCCTGCCTCCTTTAGTGATAATGATAACTGTAATAAATGTAATATTTTTGTAGCTTTGGAGGCGAGGGTATCAGAATTAGAAGCACGGCTCCGCGCTGTTGAAAAACCAGCAGATAGCCGAAGCCCATTAGCCAGCGTGGAGCCAACAGGAGACCTCAGACCGGCTGGGTGACTGTATGTAGGAAGCATAGTTCTAGGACCCAGCCCCCGGGCCACCACCAACCGGTCCGCGTTTCTAACAGATTTTCCCCGCTCAGCGACACACCCGCTGAGAAGCCGACCCTGGTAATTGGCAGCTCCATAGTCAGAAACGTGGCATTAGAGACACCATTGACTATAGTCAAATGTTTGCCAGGGGCCAGAACGGGCGACATCAAATCCTACCTGAAACTGCTGGCTAAAGATAAGCGTGAATACAGTAAGATTGTTATTCACGCTGGCGGTAATGACACCCGGTTATGCCAATCGGAGGTCACTAAAATTAGTGTTGCTTCGGTGTGTAAGTTTGCCAAAACAATGTCCGACTCTGTAATCTTTTCTGGTCCCCTGCCTGATCGGACCAGTGACGACATGTTTAGCCGCATGCTGTCATTCCATCAATGGTTGTCTAGGTGGTGTCCTGCAAACGATGTGGGCTACATTGATAACTGGAGAACATTTTGGGGAAAACCTGGTATGATCCGGAGAGACGGCATCCATCCCACTTTGGATGGAGCAGCTCTTCTTTCTAGGAATATGGCCGAATTTATTAGTCCTCCAAAACATTGACAACCCAGGGTCCAGACCAGGAAGCAGAGTCGTAGTTTAACCCACCTCTCTGCTGCTTCTGTACTGTTACCCACCCATTACCCTATAGAAACAGTGTCAAAATTAAATGGATTAAAAGTTAAGCCAACAAAAGCAAATTATGGAAATCTCATAAAAATAAATACAACTTTGACTGAACAGAAAAATAAATCTATTAAATGTGGTTTATTAAACATAAGATCTCTCTCCTTAAAGACTTTGTTAGTAAATGACTTGATTTGTGATCATCACATTGATTTCCTTTGTCTCACAGAAACCTGGTTGCAGCAGGAGGATTATGTCAGTATAAATGAGTCAACTCCTTCCAGTCATTTAAATTTTCACATTCCTAGAAATACTGGGCGAGGGGGAGGAGTTGCAACCATTTTTCGTTCTGATTTACTAATTAGTCCCAGACCAATTGATAGCTACAGTTCTTCTGAACATCTAACCCTTAATTTTCCTCATCCAAGTTGCAAAACATTAGGACCATTTTTGTTTGTGGTTTTGTATCGTCCACCAGGCCCTTACTCTTAATTCTTGGATCAGATCTCACATTTTTATCTGATTTAGTATTAAATACTGATAGGGTTATTATAGTGGGGGACTTTAATATTCATGTGGATACTGAAAGTGATAGCCTAAATGCAGCCTTTAATGCTATTTTAGACTCAATTGGCTTTACTCAAAAAGTACAGGGATCGACCCACTTGGGTAAACACACTTTGGACCTTGTACTGACATACGGTATTGAGTATTGATGATCTGGTTCACAGCGTTATGTCCTCATTGCGTTTGGCATTTGATAGTGTAGCCCCCTTTAAAAAGAAAGTGGCTAGCTATAGGAGGTTTACTCCTTAGTTCAACGCAGAGTTGCGTACTTTAAAGCAGAATACTAGGAAGTTGGAGAGAAAATGGCGCTCTACACACCTAGAGGATTCCTATTTAACCTGGAATAACAGTCTACTGCTGTATAAAAAGACCCTTCGACAAGCTAGAACAGCATATTTTTCATCATTAATAGAGGCGAATAAAAACAATCCTAGGTTTCTTTTTAGTACAGTTGCCAAACTTACACAGAGTCATAGCTCTGTTGAGCCAACTATTCCCCCAGCTCTTAGCAGTGATGATTTTATGGGATTCTTCATAAATAAAATTAATTCTATTAAAAATAAAATCATTGGCATCCTCACAAACATGATTACTTCTTCCTCAGTAAATGAGGCAGTATCGGAAAGAACTGTAGAACCTCAGTTGTGCTTAGGCTGTTTTGATTCAGTCGAGCTTTCGGAATTATCAAAAATATTAGCCTCATCTAAACCTTCAACTTGTATGTTGGACCCAATTCCAACCAAATTATTTAAAGAAGTGTTCCATTTGGTTCCTGGCCCCATTTTGGATATGATGAATCTATCCTTAGTAAACGGATACGTACCACAGGAATTTAAAATAGCTGTAATTAAACCTTTACTCAAGAAACCTTCCCTTGATCAAGATGACTTAGTGAATTACAGACCTATATCTAACCTTCCTTTCTTATCCAAAGTCCTTGAGAAAATAGTTGCTAATCAGGTCTGTGAGCATCTAAACAGTAACTAGCTGTTTGAAGAGTTTCAGTCAGGTGTTAGAGCTCATCATAGCACTGAAACAGCACTGGTGAAGGTTACTAATGATATTCTCATGGCCTCAGATAATGCACTTGTTCCTGTTCTGGTTTTGTTAGATCTCAGTGCTGCTTTTGACACAGTCGATCATAATATTCTCCTAGAAAGGCTTGAACATGTTGCAGGGATCAAAGGAACAGCACTAGGCTGGTTTAAATCATATTTGTCTGACAGATTCCAGTTTGTTCATCTAAATGATAAATCTTCTTCACTCTCAAGGGTTACTTGTGGAGTTCCACAGGGTTCTGTGCTTGGACCAATTCTGTTCACCATATATATGCTCCCAATTGGTAGAATCATTAGACAGCATGGGATAAATTTCCACAGCTATGCAAATGATACACAACTATATTTATCCATAAATCCTGATGAACCCAGTCAGTTAGGTAAATTACAGGCATGAGAAGAAGACAGGAAGACATAAAAACATGGATGACCCTAAACTTTTTGCTTTTAAATTCTGACAAAACAGAAGTTGCTGTCTTTGGACCAGAAGTTCTTAAACAGAAACTGATTAGTAAATCACTTCATCTGGATGGCATTGAATTGGCCCCCAGTAATAACGTAAAGAACCTCGGCGTTAATTTTGACCGAGACTTGACATTTAAATCCCATATTAAACCGGTTTCTAGGATTTCTTTCTTTCACCTCCGGAATATTGCTAAAACTAAAAACATCCTGTCCAGGAGTGATGCTGAGAAACTAGTCCATGCATTTGTTACCTCAAGGCTGGACTACTGTATTTCTTTACTATCAGGAAGTCAACAAAATGCCATTAAAAGCCTTCAGTTGATCCAAAATGTGGCAGCAAGAGTTCTGATGAATATTAAAAAGAGAGATCACATTTCTCCTGTTTTAGCTTCCCTTCATTGGCTCCCTGTTAAATCCAGAATAGAATTTAAGATCCTTCTTCTTACATACAAAGCCCTTAATAATCAAGCTCCATCATACATCAGAGATCTATTTGTTTCATATGTTCCTAACAGAGCCCTTCGCTCTCAGACTGGAGGTTTACTTGTAGTTCCTAGGATTTCTAAAAGTAGAATGGGAGGCAGATATTTTAGTTATAAGGCTCCTCTCCTGTGGAACCAGCTCCCAGCTTTAGTCCGTGAGGCAGACACTCTGTTTACTTTTAAGGCCAGGCTTAAAACTTTCCTTTTTGATAAAGCTTATAGTTAGAGTGGCTAAGGTCATCCTGAGCTATCTCTGTAGTTATGCTGCTATAGGCTTAGACTGCTGGAGGACAGACTTACCAATTTTCTTCACTCTGCTACTTCCTTTTCTCCTACTACTCTCCAGTTGTATTACAGTACATTCTGTTATTTCGACTGTCAACTTTGTTTTCTCTCAGTGTTTTTCTCTCCATAGAAGATATACCTGGTCTGGTATCCTGCTTGGCTGCAATGCCCTGTTGGACGGGGGGCATCGACTGGGATGATCCTCCCAGTAACTGAACATCCACTGTGTCCTGTTATCAACTTTTTACTTTCTGGAACATAGAAAGTTCTCTTATATCAGATCTTCTGTTCCTTCTGTGTCTCTGCTCTGTCTTCTCAAACCCCCAGACGGTCGTAGCAGATGGCCGCTCCTACTGAGCCTGGTTCTGTTGGAGGTTTCTTCCTGTTAAAGGGGAGTTTTTCCTCTCCACTGTCGCTACATGCTTGCTCAGTATGAGGGATTGCTGAAGGATTGCTGTGGTTGGAAATCTGCCCAACCTCACGTCAATGACTGACGCAATCTGCTGGGATTCCTTAAATAGGAAACTTTTTAACTGATTGGAATGTTTGTATAAATGTATTGAAATAACTTCTTGTTAAGTGCCTTGAGATGACATCTGTTGTGAATTGGCGCTATATAAATAAACTGAATTGAATTGAATTGAATCTTCTGTTCCTTCTGTGTTTCTGCTCTGTCTTCTCAAACCCCCAGACGGTCATGGCAGATGGCCACTCCTACTGAGCCTGGTTCTGTTGGAGGTTTCTTCCTGTTAAAGGGGAGTTTTTCCTCTCCACCGTCGCTACATGCTTGCTCAGTATGAGGGATTGCTGAAGGATTGCTGTGGTTGGAAAGTCTGCATCAACGGGTCCCAACCTCACGCCAATGACTGACGCAATCTGCTGGGATTCCTTAAATAGGAAAGTGAGATGACATCTGTTGTGAATTACAAATATACTGAATTGAAATAGTTCATATTATTTGGTTTGTTTTGTAGATGTTGCTCCTTTATTTTCATTACCACCTCTGCCATCTTGCGGATGAGAAAGACTGGGTTGTTTTTCTTGCATTCTTTTTGTTCCCCTTCCTCTCTTGTATCGTCAACGCTCACTCCTACCTCTCCTGCCTCTCTTCTTCATCTTCTTTCTTTCTTCTCTTGTGTTTTTTCGTTTCCGTGTACATAACTATAGGTAAATAAACCCACAGCAATCTCTAATAAAGATTTTTCACACATATATATCAAGTGGAGTACTGTAGCAAAAGCTATAATGCTCTGCTTGAGAAAGTAAATCTGTAGGGCTTGTACTCAGACACCAATTCTGAGTGCCAAACTGCCACACAGGACATGTAAAAAAAACCGAAAAAAGCGCATACGGGTTAGTAGTGACCCGTGGGCTGGTTTCTGGAACTATGCATCCTACTTACTGTCACCCACCTGGCCTGAGGTCATGGCTGGCGTTGGAGGACGGCTAGGGGGTTCTGTCATTGTTGGCTCCGCGCTGGCTAATGGGCCTCGGTTACATGTTGGTTTTTCAACAACGCAGAGCTGGGCCTATAACTCTAACACCCTCGCCTCCAAAGCTACAAAAATGTTACATTTATTACAGTTACCATTATCACTAAAGGAGGCAGAGAAGTAACTAAACATCTGACACAGAGAGTAAGAGAGAGCAGAGGATTTAGGAAGAGAATGAGAGATAGAAGGAGGGGGAAGAGGAGTATTCACAGCCGCAATGAAGCTAAGATAACTAAGGTAGCGAGACCTTACCACGGCAAGAAACACCGTGAGAAACACAAAGAGTTCCCAAAACGTAAAGTACACCAACAGAAAATATGTGTTTTAGTGTGCTTGTGTGTTAAAATAACTTAGAAAGGCCTCAGCACAGAGAAAACTAGATCAATTCAAGAGAGTCTGAACACCTAACAGCTCCATTGAGTGCAGCCGCAACAACAGTAAATGAAGCAATACAGCTTACCCAATCAGCAACCTTCCTGCTGAACACACATGAAAACTTAAAATTTTTATAAAAACAGTTAGGAGACAATGAATACATTTTCAAATTCCTTACAATTATGCTCTACTTAGAATCACAAGAGGCCTATTTCCCCTCCGTCACCCCCCGCCGGTGACGGGGGCCCCTGCCTGCTGGTGCATCGGTGGTCAATCCGGTTCGGACCTGGTGCGTGCCTGGCCGGGCCTGGGGGGGCCGGTGTGTCGGTCGGCCGATGCGCTGGGCAGATATCTTCCTTTGGTTGGTTGGGGCACCTCTTTTAGAGGTGCCAGGTTTGGGATTTTTTGGGTGGTGCCTGCTTGGTGGCTCGGCGGGATGCGGATCCGGCGTCTCTGCTCGTTTGATCACCTGTTCTGTGCGCACCGTGCGTGGCCGGTTCATTGGCGGGTTGGACCGGCCCTGGCCCTCGTTGGATGCCTGGTCTCGGCGCCCTGCGTTGTGCGGGATCAGGACCCGGGGGCTGGTACAACTTGGCGTCCAGATGCTAGCGGCCGGCTGCAGCCCCTGCAGAGCCGGGGGCCCCTCGTCGGCCGGTCCCTTGTCGGGTCCCTGCTGGGGGGTGGGGTGCCCCTGGGCCCCGGCTCCCCCGGTCCAACGACCGGCCCGCCCCGGCGTGGCCGGTTGCCGGCGGGGCCCGTGGGCTCGTCACTGCTGCCCCCAGGGCCCCTGCATAGTGGCCGCTGGATGTTCCCCTGGGGTTCTCCTTTGCTCCTCTCTTGGGGGATGCGGTCGGCCCCGCCCGGGTCCGCCTGGGGCTCTGGCGGTCCTTTGGACGTCTTTGCTCCGATCTCCTTCATGTCTGCATCAATTCCTGGGAGACGGATTGATGTCTGCTCACACCAACTATCGAACACTCTTATGGAGAAACCTTATATGCACCAGCATGCTAACACACACACATAGATGTGGGGTCTCTGGTGTTTAAGGAAATATTCTTGGGCTGAGGTTATCATTACTAGAGCTTGATTAATCAGTACCATGAGTTTTTCTGTGACATTGTTGTTGTATTTTTCTAACTATTTTTGTGTGATGTGGTTGTGTAATTCTTAGTTCACAATGTTTGTTTGGTTTTGTCGATGTTCCTTTTTCATGTTTTGTTTTGTTTTTCCCCCTCTCTCTGCCATCCTGTGGGTATGGAGGCAGACTTCAATGTCTTCCTGTGTTTTCTTTGTTCCCCTTCCTCTCTTGTATTTTCAACTCACCCTCTCTCTTGACTTTTTGTTTCCTACCTCTCTTCTTCATCTTCCTTCTTTCTTCTCCCTAATTTTCCGTCTCCGTGTCCACATCATCAGGAAATAAAAACCCCAACAATTCATAATAAAGATTTTTCACACATATATCAAGTGGAGTACTATAGCAAAAGCTGTACTGCTCCGCTTGTGAAAGTAAATCTGTTGGGCTTCTACTTGGTACTCAGACACCAATTCTGAGCTCCACACTGCCAAACAGGACACGTAAAAAAAAAAAGAAAAAAAAAAGAATCACAAGAGGAATATAAAAATGAGGGACCTTTAAAAAAAACATGTGACAAGATTACTGGGTGGTTCTTTTGTTTATGCCTGCTTCAGCTTTTGCATTACATGTTTTTCTTTGATTCAATTTTCAATGTATTTCTTTAACAAGAGGTTTAGTTCTTGTTAACCAGGCTGCTGATCAGCCTAACAGCTTCCCAGATCGACAGCTCTGTGGTTAAGGCAAAAAAAAAAACACAAAGCACACAGCTGTCTTATTTTACAATGTGGTCTTTGTGTTTTTTTGTTCCTCATAGTGTGGAGAACATTTGATTCCAGTGCCATCGAATTAGCCTTAGTGTATGCATGTGGGTGTAGTGAGACTGTCCTCCAATTTATAACCTCCATCGCTCAGTCGTCAAGTATCTGTTAAAAGGATTCAGAGGAGCAGTGGGTGGGAGAGCCAACACATGTCCACCGATGTTAAAGCTGGTCAACTTACCAAAGCCACTCTCTAAACTTAATTACTACTCATGCTCTCCAGCAGTGATACTGCACTACAGTGCCTACACACACTCACGCACATAGGATTGAGACTGTGCCCTTAACAAACACAAAGCAGACTTCAGCACAGTATCAGGACAGAGCAGCAGAGCAGTACAGTACACATCAATACTCAGATAACAAGTAGACCACACCACTCTGCACATAAAAAATTCTGCATACAACAAAGGAAAGGGGCCCCAATAACAGATCCTGAGGTCAGAGTCCAGTGAGTGAATCTTTGTGTATGGTACATTTCCTGCACACTCAGTCCCGACCTTGCAGGATCTCTAGCTATAGCACTCGGACCAAGTGAGCAACTTATTACTGAAAGTAGTTTAACTGTCCTACTGAACTACATTATATGCCATAAAGCAAACACAGTAAGTCACATGTCACAGGGGCGACTGTGGCTCAGGTGGTAGGAGCCTGTCCCATAACAGATGGTCTGCAGGTCTCTGCAGCTGAGTTGCTGGTTTGAACCCCTGCTCCATCTGTCCCGGTCATTGTGTTCTTGGGCAAGACACTTCACCCTCCTTGCCTGCTGGTGGTGGTCAAAGGACCCGGTGGCCCCTGTGTGTACAGCAGCCTTGCTTATGTCAACGTGCCCCTGGGCAGCTGTGGCTACAATGTAGCTCACCACCACCAGCTTGTGAATGTCTGCGTGAATGGGTGAATAACTGAACGTAGTGTTGCGGTCCGCTTTGTGGTCCTCTTATTGAAAAAGCACTATACAAATGCAGGCCACTTACCATGTACATGTGGGGTGTAGTACGTCTGCCTCCCAGTACTGAGTCCACTAAGACAGTCTGACTTCATAGATCTACGTTTAATTACAGATAGGCATTGATATTTTCAAGACTTTTGATTCTGAACAAATAAAAACAGGTCCACAGGAATGTTGTACTTGCTCATTTGTTTACATTTTTGTCAATTTTTTAAAATGTATTATTACTATTATTTTTTTTTTTACATGTCCTGTCTGGCAGTGTGGCACTCAGAATTGGTCTCTGAGTACCAAGTAGAAGCCCAACGGATTTACTTTCACAAGTGGAGCATTACAACTTTTGCTATAGTACTCCACTAGATATATGTGTAAGAAATCTTTATTAGAAATTGCTGGGATTTTTTTTTATTATGTACATGGAGATGGAAAATAAAGGGGAACAAAGAAAGAAGATTAAGAGAGGTAGGAAAAAAAGGTTAACAGGGAGAGGGTTAGTTGAAGATACAAGAGAGGAAGGGGAACTAAGAAAGCACAAGAAAACTTCCCAGTCCGCCTCCACACCAATAGGACTGCAGAGAGAGGGAAAGAAAACAATGATAAAACAAACCAAACAAGTGAACCGAGAACTACACAACCACAACCCACAAATGGATATATAAATACCACAACAGCGTGACTGAAAAAAATATATAAATATGTATATATATAATCACTGTCCAATGAAAAATGAAAACCGCATATGTCCATTTTTCTTGATTTGAGTTTGTGTAATTTCCAGGTTTGCCTCCACACATACCAAGCTTTGGGGATTAAAATGAACAGTAAAAAGATGAGAAATCATGTCATAATTTCCAAGTATCTCCATTTGATGTCAGAGCTGTCCATCAAACCGCATCTCTCCCGCTCAGTGGAAGGGGTTCTCTTGCACTATTCAGATAAGCTGCTCTTTGGAAGCTACTTTTACTGTCTATGAGTACAACCCAAGATCCCTGCGGCAGATCTGGATAATAATACCACTATTATTAAGCTTTATTAAAGATTATTGTTTGTTGTAAACTTATTTCAACTTCACTCAGGTTGACGTTCATTTGGTCTAGACAAAGCGATGTTTATTGACAGCCCAGCTGGCGAACATAATGTAACATAGCTTTCCATAAACCAGCTGACTTCCTAACAAGTAAATAAACCCGGTTTTGTTAATAACAACTTAGGTTTTATCATAAGATTCACTCAAACATGTATTTTCTCCATCAACGATAGCCTACCTATTATGTTTACCAATTTACCATTTTAAGGGCATGAATGTGACCATAGATCGTCTTTATATTTCAGGGATAAATGGTGTTGTCTTTCTAGCACAAGCTAATGCTCTCATTAGTCTAATTCTAGCTACTGCTCGTAGCTAATACAAGTTATGCCACCATTGACTGAGGTAAATGTGTTGAAGTCCAGGTTTTCTTGGACAACTATTTCAAACCTTGTGTACTAGCAGTTATGCGTAGCACAACTGGTCTACAATTTTCTTTTTCTCACCCTCAGGATGTCTGTCTCATTAAAGGAAATGTGTGAGTTGGTCAGTGTTAGGTATTATAGGGCACTTGAAGAGAACGTGAGGGTCAGCAGAGAGGAAGGTTTGTTGGAAATTAGAATTTAGTCATTCAGAGTATCAATGTTATCGATTGTACATTGTATTCAGTGCACTTAAAACATTTTTCTTGATGTCCTTAGATTTATTTGAAAGTGACTCTGCTACTGAAAATGATCCACAGGATAAGGATACAGCTACGAATGAGGGTTAGTGGCTCATTTTTTATCACAACACATACACTTTCATCATCCCATGTTTGATATATGTAATACCCCAAGCTCAGAGCATAGTATACTAAATGTGTTTTGTCCTGTTTTTAGAATCGTTTGAAAATGATACTGGCGATGATGTGGATGACTTGCCTGGCAATGAGGGTTGGTAATTATTCTCAGATTACATTACCCCTCCACCTCATTTTAAAGCCTGTCACTCATACTTAGTTTTGATTTCATTGTGAAAGGAAACTGCTGATATAGTTGATATGTTGCCAGTCAAAGCAAAGCAAAATGCAATATACAATTCAACATTTTGTGATTCATTGTATTAAGTGTGATTCAGTATACTAAATGTGGTTTGTCCTTATTGTTTTTTAGTATCGTTTGACAATGATGGTTGTGATGACCCAGCATATTTGCCTGCCACTGAGGGTTGGTAGTCTGTTATTATTCTCAAATTACATTACAAGTTTCACCATTACCTTATATTGACTTTGTGTTGGGCTTTAAAGCCCCTGACACACTGGGCCAATTTCGGTCGTCATGCATGGTCGGCAGTAGCTTTGGCACCGATAACAGATGGTGAATCGGCACAATTACTTCTCACCAAAACCAGGGGTATAAGATCAAAGCCCGTCACAGATCTAGGGTCTATTTTACTGAAAATTATTCTGTTGAGGAACACACACACATATCCCTCCACATGCTGACATATGAAGTGAGAACGCTGACATAATCTGAAACCGAAAGAAAAAGTTTTGAAACCTTGAAAATCAGTGGTTGAAAATTTAAAACCTGAAAAAAAGTTTTGAAAGTCTGAAAATAAGTTTTGAATCTCTGCAATCATAATTTTGTACCAGCATTTTTATTTTTCATAAATTCAACATGTAAAGTACAGAGTTTCAGCCTCACATTTTCAGAGATTTAAATCGCTTGTTTCACCCTTGCTGTTTTTCAAGTACACATTTTCAGAGTTTCAAATATGGCATTGTTTGCCCACCATGTTAAGTTTGCAAAAAACTTTTGAAACCTTGTAATGTGAGATCTGAAAAAACGTCAACTTTGCAACATCTGCCTTTCGTACTTTCGCAAGCCGTTTTAACATATAATCAATGACCACTCCTATCTAAAATTCCTATTTTAGATAGCAATAATATAATTTATCCTAGAACAAATACATTCTTCCTAGTCAAAATTGAAATTAAAGATATCAACAACTGTATTGTTACTAGGAGAAATTGTATTTTAGGATATTCCTAATTACAATTATACTACTAAAAATTAAGTTTGAGAAATCTCTAAATTCTTAAAAAAGTTAAGGTAGCCGTTTTAACATTTAATAGGTAAACTGGATATGTATTCCAGATATCTTTAAATCAATTCTTCCTAGTAAGAATTAACTCTCCAGATATCCATAATTCAATTTGTCCTAGTACAAGAGAACATTTCGCCTATCCAAAATGTAATTCTTCCTAGGACAAATTACATCACGTTTCCCATTCATGTGTATAGGGTTTGCAGCCTCTCCTATCCACAAAAACATTCTTCCCATCTAGAATGAACATTGTGTATATGAGAAATTGAATTCTTACTAGGAAAAATTCGAATTTCAGATAGCAAGAATTCAGTTGTTACTAGAACAAACTCTTATTTTAGATAGGAAAAATTAAAATACTATTCTACCTATCTATAATTTAATTTTGAATATCCAGAAATACATTTTAACTAGTAAGAAAGTTATTTTAGTTATCCATAATTAATATTTTAACTAGTTAAAATACACTTTGAGATATCAGTAATTACATTTATTACTAGCAGCAATGTCTTTTTAGATATCCATAAAGATATTAAAGAGTAACTAAACCCCAAAACAACTTTTTTTGTTTCTAAACTGCATAAATGGGTATTTACCAATGCAATCTTTCAGTTTCTGGGGATTTTTTTACATTTTCGTGTAAACTTGTTTAATTCTACACTTTTTGGTCTAAAAGGTTTTAGTGCTGCCCTCTTAGGGTTGAACGGTGGCTACTGCGTTTGAATTTTGTGATTGGTGGAGAGCGGTACATCTTTACGTCACAGGCATTGACTGTGTCACAGCAGTCATGGTCTCACAGACACGCCCCGTGGGTTTGGGTATAAAACTATCAGACATACCGGCTAGTGATGGGAATTCCAGCTCTTTTTGGAGAGCCATTTCTTTTGGCTTGGCTCACCATAAAGAGCCGGCTCTTTTGGCTGCCAAGTGGCTCCTCAGATTTTCTATTGCATAAAGTGTATGTATCACCAAAATTAATGCAAAACGATGTGTACCAAATGTACCAAAAAAAGCAGGGGGGGATGAAAAATAAAAAAAACGGCTCCCAATGACAAGCCGGCTCCCATCGTTCACTTCAAATAGTTGGCTCTTAGAGCCGGTTCGTTCGCGACCGACACATCACTAATACCGGCCCCGTGGCGAGTTTGGAGTTGGAGGTTGGATTGCGTTTTTCAGGTTACCAATATTATCACATTAGCACTTAGTTAGCATAGCTAACATACCGTTTTGAACGTTACCCTATGGGTTAGGGGTAACGTTAGCCTATGTTAGCATTACCATTCAGAGACCGGACCCATCCTGTCTGTATCTCTCTCCCTCAGCAGCAGCGCCGGCCTCGGACAGCGCTGACTCAGCGCCCTGAGCAAGCGACTCGAATTGATACGGCTCGCGGCCGCTGGGCTCCATAAAGCCTCCCTCTACTCTTCTACCTCCGATAACGGCGGAGGAGATCCGCTGGCTCAGGGCGCCGAGCCCGGTGCTGCTGAGGCAGAGGAAGACAGGAGAAGTCCAGTCTCTAAGTGGTAATGCTAACACAGGCTGCTGTTCAAAACAGATGAATGTTGACCAGATCGGTCAGTCGCAAAACTGCCAACATCGCTTGGGTCACTGTCCATGTTTCAGTGTTACATTAAGCGAGCTGTCCCTGTCCTCCTGAACACACACCCATGTCCCCCCTCCGCTTTCCCCCCGCAGTTGGCTATACCCCTCCGTTCTTCCTGGCACTGCCCACTTTGTAGAATTTTGCAAATGTTGTCTGGGGGCGGGGTTATGATTTTTCAGGGGGTTCAGTTACACTTTAAGGATATCTGGTGACATTTTGTTGGGTGGCCATTTTAACATAAAAAACATTCACTGACTATCTGTAATTACATTTGAGATGTCAATAAAGTAATTCTTACAAGTCAAAATTGCATTCTTGATAGTGAAAAGGAAATTCTGACTAGTCAAAATGTCATTCTGACTAGTAAGAATGTGATTTTTACTAGGAGGAATAAAACTTTAAGATATCATAAACAACAATTATACAAGTAAAAAATAAAGAAACAGTTAAGGGGGCGATTTTAACCTTTATATACTGCACTCAACAAAAATATAAACGCAACACCTTTGTTTCTGCTCCCATTTTTCATGAGATGGACTTAAAGATCTAAAATTCATTCCAGATACACAATATTACCATTTCTCTCAAACATTGTTCACAAATCAGTCTAAATGTGTGATAGTGAGCACTTCTGCTTTGCTGAGATAATCCATCCCACCTCACAGGTGTGCCACATCATGATGCTGATCTGACATCATGATTAGTGCACAGGTGTACCTTATACTGCCCACAATAAAAGGCCACCCTGGAATGTGCAGTTTTTTGCTTTACTGGGGGTCTGGGGACTCAGAACCGGTCAGTATCTGGTGTGACCACCATTTGCCTCATGCAGTGCAACACATCGGATATGTATTCCAGATATCCAAAAATCAATTTGTACAAGGAGAAATTAACATTGCGGGTATCTAAAATGTAATTCTTCCTAGGACAAATGATGTCATATTTCCCATTCATGTGTATGGGGTTTGCAGCTGCTCCCATCCACAAATACATTCTTCCTATCTTGAATGAACATTATGGATAGGAGGAATTCAATTCTTACTAGGAGAAATTAATTTTAGATATCTCAAATGTAAATGTTACTAGTACAAACTCTTATTTTAGATTGGAAAAATTATAATTCCAGATATCTACACACCTAGAGGATTCCTATTTAACCTGGAATAACAGTCTACTGCTGTATAAAAAGACCCTTCGACAAGCTAGAACAGCATATTTTTCATCATTAATAGAGGCGAATAAAAACAATCCTAGGTTTCTTTTTAGTACAGTTGCCAAACTTACACAGAGTCATAGCTCTGTTGAGCAAACTATTCCCCCAGCTCTTAGCAGTGATGATTTTATGAGATTCTTCATAAATAAAATAAATTTTATTAAAAGTAAAATCATTGGCACCCTCCCAAACATGATTACTTCTTCCTCAGTAAATGAAAGAACTGTAGAACCTCAGTTGTGCTTAGGCTGTTTTGATTTAGTCGAGCTTTCAGAATTATCAAAAATATTAGCCTCATCTAAACCTTCAACTTGTATGTTGGACCAAATCCCAACCAAATTATTTAAAGAAGTGTTCCATTTTGTTCCTGGCCCCATTTTGGATATGATGAATCTATCCTTAGTAAACGGATACGTACCACAGGAATTTAAAATAGCTGTAATTAAACCTTTACTCAAGAAACCTTCCCTTGATCAAGATGACTTAGTGAATTACAGACCTATATCTAACCTTCCTTTCTTATCCAAAGTCCTTGAGAAAATAGTTGCTAATCAAGTCTGTGAACATCTAAACAGTAACGAGCTGTTTGAAGAGTTTCAGTCAGGTTTTAGAGCTCATCATAGCACTGAAACAGCACTGATGAAGGTTACTAATGATATTCTCATGGCCTCAGATAATGGACTGGTGTCTGTTCTGGTTTTGTTAGATCTCAGTGCTGCTTTTGACACAGTCGATCATAATATTCTCTTAGAAAGGCTTGAACATGTTGCAGGGATCAAAGGAACAGCACTAGGCTGGTTTAAATCATATTTGTCTGATAGATTCCAGTTTGTTCCTCTAAATGATAAATCATCTTCACTCTCAAGGGTTACTTGTGGAGTTCCACAGGGTTCTGTCCTTGGACCAATTCTTTTCACCATATATATGCTTCCAATTGGTAGAATCATTAGACAGCATGGGATAAATTTCCACAGCTATGCCGATGATACACAACTATATTTATCCATAAATCCTGATGAACCCAGTCAGTTAGGTAGATTACAGGCATGTCTGGAAGACATAAAAGCATGGATGACCCTAAACATTTTGCTTTTAAATTCTGACAAGACAGAAGTTGCTGTCTTTGGACCAGAAGTTCTTAAACAGAAACTGATTAGTCAATCACTTCATCTGGATGGCATTAAATTGGCCCCCAGTAATAACGTAAAGAACCTCGGCGTTATTTTTGACCAAGACTTGACATTTAAATCCCATATTAAACCGGTTTCTAGGATTTCTTTCTTTCACCTCCGGAATATTGCTAAAATTAGAAACATCCTGTCCAGGAGTGATGCTGAGAAACTAGTCCATGCATTTGTTACCTCAAGGCTGGACTACTGTAATTCTTTACTATCAGGAAGTCCACAAAATGCCATTAAAAGCCTTCAGTTGATCCAAAATGCGGCAGCAAGAGTTCTGATGAATATTAAAAAGAGAGATCACATTTCTCCTGTTTTAGCTTCCCTTCATTGGCTCCCTGTTAAATCCAGAATAGAATTTAAGATCCTTCTTCTTACATACAAAGCCCTTAATAATCAAGCTCCATCATACATCAGAGATCTAATTGTTCCATATGTTCCTAAAAGAGCACTTCGCTCTCAGACTGCAGGTTTACTTGTAGTTCCTAAGATCTCTAAAAGTAGAATGGGAGGCAGATCTTTTAGTTATCAGGCTCCTCTCCTGTGGAACCAGCTCCCAGCTTTAGTCCGTGAGGCAGACACTCTGTTTACTTTTAAGGCCAGGCTTAAAACTTTCCTTTTTGATAAAGCTTATAGTTAGAGTGGCTTAGGTCATCCTGAGCTATCTCTGTAGTTATGCTGCTATAGGCTTAGACTGCTGGAGGACAGACTTACCAATTTTCTTCACTCTGCTACTTCCTTTTCTCCTACGACTCTCCAGTTGTATTACAGTACATTCTGTTATTTCGACTGTTAACTTTGTTTTCTCTCAGTGTTTTTCTCCCCATAGAAGATATACCTGGTCTGGTATCCTGCTTGGCTGCAATCCCCTGTTGGACGGGGGGCATCGACTGGGATGATCCTCTCAGTAACTGAACATCCGCTGTGTCCTGTTATCAACTTTTTACTTTCTGTAACATAGAAATTACTCTTATACCAGATCTTCTGTTCCTTCTGTGTTCTGCTCTGTCTTCTCAAACCCCCAGACGGTCGTGGCAGATGGCCGCTCCTACTGAGCCTGGTTCTGTTGGAGGTTTCTTCCTGTTAAAGGGGAGTTTTTCCTCTCCACTGTCGCTACATGCTTGCTCAGTATGAGGGATTGCTGAAGGATTGCTGTGGTTGGAAATCTGCCCAACCTCACGTCAATGACTGACGCAATGTGCTGAGATTCCTTAAATAGGAAACTTTTTAACTGATTGGAATGTTTGTATAAATGTATTGAAATAACTTCTTGTTAAGTGCCTTGAGATGACATCTGTTGTGAATTGGCGCTATATAAATAAACTGAATTGAATTGAATATCAATAAATCAATTTATACTAGGACAGAATTAACATTACAGATATCTAAAATGTAATTCTTCCTGGGACAAATGACGTCACTTTTCCCATTCATGTGTATGGGGTTTGCAGCTGCTCCTCTCCACAAATAAACTCACCAAAAAGAGAAACGTCCCTTTTTCAGGACTGTGTATTTCAACAATAATGTTGTAAAATCCAAATAACTTTACAGATCTTCATTGTAAAGGGTTTAAACAGTGTATTCCATGCATGTTCAATTAACCATAATCAATTAATTAACATGCACCTGTGGAATGGCCGTTAAGACTTTAACAGCTCACAGAAAGTAGGCATTTAAGGTCACAGTTCTAAAAACACAGGACACTAAAGAGACTTGTCTACCGACTGTGAAAAACACCCAAAGAAAGATGCCCAGGGTCCCTGCTCATCTGTGTGAACGTGCATTAGCTATGCTGCAGGGAGGCATGAGGACTGCCGATGTGGCTAGGGCAATAAATTGCCATGTCCGCACTGTGAGACACCTAAGACAGCGCTACAAGGATACAGGAAGAACAGCTGATCATCCTCGCAGTGGAAGACCACGTGTAACAACACCTGCACAGGATCATTACATCCGAATATCACATCTGCGTGACAGGTACAGGATGGCCACAACAACTGCCCGAGCCACACCAGGAACACACAATCCCTCCATCAGTGCTCAGACTGTCCGCAATAGGCTGAGAGAGGCTGGACTGAGGGCTTGTAGGCCTGTTGTAAGGCAGGTCCTTACCAGACATCACCAGCAACAACGCCGCCTATGGGCACAAACCCGCCTTCGCTGGACCAGACAGGAGTGGCAAAAAGTGTTCTTCACTGATGAGTCACGGTTTTGTCTCACCAGGGGTGATGGACGGATTCGTGTTTATCATCGAAGGAATGAGCTTCACACCGAGGCCTGTACCCTGGAGCGGGATCAATTTGGAGGTGGGGGGTCCGTCATGGTCTGGGGCGGTATATCACATCACCATCGGACTGAGATTGTTGTCATTGCAGGCAATCTCAATGCCTTGCGGTACAGGGAAGACATCCTCCTCCCTCATGTGGTGCCCTTTGTGCATGCTCATCCGGACATGATCCTCCAGCAGGACAATGCCACCAGCCATACTGCTCGTTCTGTGCGTGAGTTTCTGCATGACAGCAATGTCAGTGTTCTGCCATGGCCAGCGAAGAGCTCGGATCTCAATCCCATTGAGCACGTCTGGGACCTGTTGGATTGCAGAGTGAGGGCTAGGGCAATTCCCCCCAGAAATATCCAGGAACTTGCAAGTGCCTTGGTGGAAGAGTAGGGTAACATCTCACAGCAAGAACTGACAAATCTGGTCCAGTCCATGAGGAGGAGATGCACTGCAGTACTTCAAGCAGCTGGTGGCCACACCAGATACTGACTGGTACTTTTGATTTTGAGCATCCCTTCATTCAAGGACACATTATTCTATTTCTGTTAGTCACATGTCTGTGAAACATTTTTAGTTTATGACTTATGGTGTTTACTCTTTTTGTGTTCATACAAATATTTACACACATTAAGTCTACTGAAAGTAAAAACAGTTAAAAGTCAGAGGACGTTTCTTTTTTTGCTGAGTTTACATTCTTCCTATATTGAATTAACATTGTTGATAGGAGAAATTCAATTCTTACTAGGAGAAATTCTAATTTCAGATAGCAAGAATTCCATTGTTACTAGTACAAACTCTGCGATGTGACGCTTTCGGACTTTTCAGCCAGCTATAGTACTTACGGAACATAGTAAAGTTAGCGTTAACTTTGGCATGTTTTACACGATCGCTGCAGGACCTATTGCGGGTAACTGTGAACGACGTTCACCAGATTACCCAGACCACATCTAAGATGCCAGCATCACAAAAAGACAAAGGTTTTATTTTATGTGTCCAGCTACATAAACAAACTACGAAGGTAAGGTAAGCTTCTGCTTTGAGCTGCTGAATATTGATACATGCTACCGCTTTAATAAGCAAAGTTAGCACTGTGAGGTAGCAACGTTAACAGTGATAGGTTCACATTACGAGTCTTTTGTGTTTCTGAAATAAAATAGCCTAACTTCTGTGTTAATCTCAGGTTTAAACAGGAGAGTAAGGAGGTTTTGTCCTAGTGCTTCAGGTCCATGAGGAAAAGTCAGAAGTCATTCTGCAGGTACAGTTCAAAAAGTAGAAGGTTCCTGCTTTTGAAAATGAGGTTTCTGCAGGTCATATCACTGCTGTGAATTTGATACAGATAAACGCCATAATTACACTATATGTATCATATGCTACCAGAGAAAAGATGTGAAATAACATGGTAAGTGCCAGAAAGAATATAAAAGTAATGGCTCTCGCAGAAGCACAACTTTGTGAAATCAGTAAAGTTAATCATGATCTATTATACATTGTCAACTATAAATACTATGTCAAAATCTCACTTTACACATTTTAGTTCACTAAGAGATTTTCACTAACAAAAGTTCCCAATTTTACTGTGTTAAAGGTTGTCTCTCTTAAGCTGCCATTGTAGTCTAAGAAATATATGGTGTTGTAACAGATTGTGCTGAGGGATTGAAAGCTGGTGGTGCTACTGTGATGCCCGTGTGGAAGGTATAGCCTTGTGCTGTCATGTGGATATGTGGATTTATTTGGATACAGGTTATTAAACCGGGTCCGGTTAATGATATGGTCATCATATCAGCCAGACCAAGGGAGGGGAGATTGATGGAAGGAATCAGGTATGTTGTTGTGCACGAAGCTCCCATGATCACAACAATGGCTGTCACCGGGGATTTACCTCTGCTTGATTCCATGTTCGGTCCGGTGGAGGAGGGAAGTGTGCTGTCCTACCAGTAAAGATGGTCCCCAGAACCCGTCCACACACAGATGCCCTGATCGACATCCATTGAGATAATTCCCCGTGATATGGAAGACATGTAACCTATTAAAAAAAGTAACTATTTGTTTTTTTTGCTTCTTGCCGAATTAATGACTTGACTACAGTACAACATAATTTAAGCTACTGTGTAGGAAATCAAATTTGAAAGTTGTTAGTGAAATGTTGCTGTATTATCCTGTTGTTTGTGATGTAATGTTTGTTAAATGAGTAATAAATGACTTGGATTAAAGCTTTTTGGTGTTTTAAATGCTTAATTTTAAAAGATAAGAGACATGATTTAAAATGAGGGGCCAAACAAAAGCAGATTACAACTTTTACTGACCACAGAAGTATTTTAAACAAGGTAAGTGAGCAAAGATATTTAAAAAAAATAATACAAAAACTCTAATGGACTAATGCGCAAAGTCATTTAAACAGGAAAAACTTGTCAAAGGGTTGCAGGGTATGAGCTGTAGAATGTGATTGCATGAGAGCTCCTCTTTCTGTTTGTTGAACACTGACCATGGATTGTAAAGAGTCCTGAAGCAAGCCCCAATAACACATCAGTAGGTCATATGATGGAAACCTAAAAAATGGAAAACAAATATTTAATAACACTAATAATTGTTCATAATTAACTAGACAACATAATACACAAAATTAACTTCAAATTAATGTATGTGCAAAAAATAAATCCACATTAAGGAGTTTTGGTACTAAAATAGAGGACGAACTTGCTTATGTAACGCACATGTGTACCATTCAAATAGCATTTCTGATAATGCATTTTAATTGGAATGATGTTACATGCAGTATTTGCTTCCATACTTGCTACTATTACACCCCAATGTTATTTTAATAGAATACAAATACTTTTCTGTCTCTCCCGCTCTCACACACACGCCTGTGCACACGTTAACATAAGTGTCTAGACCTACCTTGTGAAGAAAAAAAACAGGAGCAGCTCCCTTTTTAACAGCTGTCGATCTGTTTCTGATGATGGTTCAGGGATATCAGAACTGACTACACCCGGGTATGAGGCGTTACAGTGACAATCCACCTCACCGTTAGGAAAAGTAAAAAAAATAAATAACTACACTATTGTACTTTTAAGATGCCTGGCTCTGTGGCACACAGCAGTGTTCGGCAGTTGTACCAGAAACTGGTATTTAAACTTTGACTGTTTCATCACAACTAGTGTAGCAGCTACCTAAAGATAGCATGTAACATGTAGCATGGGCTAACGGAAGTATCCGGTCTGACTGACAATTCAGTGGAAGTACGTAACTGTAGCTGCTGTATTAAATGTTAAAACGGCTTGCCATAGATTTGACGTTTAGGTAACGTCATTTACATACGTCAGCAGTAAAAAAACAAAAAAACAAAGAAGGAATAATTGACCTCAACAATTAAGATACAGATAGCAACAATTTAATTGCTACTAGGAAGATTGCAGTTCTTCCTATCTAAAATAACATTCTTACTAGTTCAAATGCATTTTTGGAAATCCGAAATTAAATTATAGATAGGAAAAATTAAAATACTATTCTACCTATCTAAAATAAGAGTTTGTACTAGTAACAATTGAATTCTTGCTATCTGAAATTCCAATTTTTCCTAGTAAGAATTCAATTTCTCTTATCCACAATGTTCATTCTAGATAGGAAGAATGTTTTTGTGGATAGGAGCAGCTGCAAACCCCATACACATGAACAGGAAACGTGACGTCATTTGTCCTAGGAAGAATTACATTTTGGATAGGCGAAATGTTCTTTTGTACTAGGACAATTTGAATTATGGATATCTGGAAAGTTAATTCTTACTAGAAAGAATTGATTTAAAGATATCTGGAATACATATCCAGTTTACCTATTAAATGTTAAAACGGCTACCTCAACTTTTTAAGGATTTAGAAATATCTGAAACTTTATTTTTACTAGTACAATTGTAATTAGGAATATCCTAAAATACAATTTCTCCTAGTAACAATACAGTTGTTGATATCTTTAATTTAAATTTTGACTAGGAAGAATGTATTTGTACTAGGATAAATTACATTATTGATTTCTAAAATAGGAGTGGTCTTAGAATAAATGTTAAAACGGCTTGACAGTTACGAAAGGTGGATGTTGCAAAGTTGAATTTTTTTCAGATCTCACATTACAAGGTTTCAAAAGTTTTTTGAAAAATTTACATAGTGGGAAAACAATGCCATATTTGAAACTCTGAAAATGTATACTTGAAAAACAGCAAGGGTGAAACAAGTGATTTGAATCTCTGAAAATGTGAGCCTGAAAATCTGTACTTTACATGTTGAATTTATGAAAAATAAAAATGCTAGTACTGATTTTCAAGGTTTCAAAACTTTTTCTTTCGGTTTCAGATTATGTCAGAGTTCTCACTTCATACTGACACGTCATGTAAGAGAAATTACAAAATGTTTATTTTCTTTTCTTTTAAACAGAGGATGATGGCAAAGATATGAGGGGAAGGCCAAGAAAGAGGAAAATACCAGAGGAATGGAAGGTCAACATACAGAAAAGGAGAAGAATGAAACGTCAATTGTATCTTGATCGCAATAAAGAAGAATCATTGTAAAACTTCCAAGAAAAATATTGATTAGATTTTAAGCTTAACTTAAAACATTACTTATTACATAACTCATTAACCATATTTTGTTCAAAATGTTATGTTTAATACATAAAAACAAGACTTTGTTTTCTCCAAACGCTCTGTGCGTCCCATAGTGGTGGAGGATGTACTCTGACCCTCCACACATCCCAAAAGAGTTCAGCTCATAAATTCAAGCACCTGCAAGAACTGAAGAATTTTATGCCTTTTATGTGGCACTTGATCATGACTGATAGTCAACTCAAATACCACATTGACACACACACTTCTGCACACTCACACAGTCACACTGTTCTGTGATAGTGCATTGCCCTGTAAATGAGTCTGTTAATGTGGCGTTGTTGTCAAACTTCAGGTCTGTGGGGTTCAAAGCCTGGTGTAATGACGGCTCTTTCTTTTCCCCACAGGTGTCAGGAGTGGGATGGCTTACCATGAAGTGTTGAGAAGCGTGTCATGTTTCAGTCGTTAGAGACCCACCAGATATGGATGACCCCCTGTGTGAGTGTTGCCAGAAATGGGTGAAGCCCTAGCATGTGGATCTCCACAAGAAGTAGAGGTGTGGTAGTAGTGGGATGTGTGAGAGACACCCATGCACCCAACGCATGGACAGGCCTCTTGAAGGGTAGGAGTCTGTGACGGGATGCTTCCCATAGTGGTTGAGGATGTACTCTGACAGTGATGCCAACTAAATTTGTTGCTTCGGCGTGCCTGTGTCCGGCAGCCTAATTTCTGTTGGTGTGTCCCAGGGCAGCTGTGGCTACAATGTAGTAGCTTGCCACTATCAGCGTGTGAATGAGTGGGTGAAAGGGTGAATGACAGAATGTAGTGTAAAGCCATTTGCGGTCCTCGGATGATAATGAGGTTCCGATTCCCCCTTAGATTCTTGATGAATATCGGATGTTGTTAATCATGATGGTGTACTGTAAGTTATGTTGTTGTATATCGTTTTAAAATCTTGCTCTATGTGCCCCTTTTTAACTTTGAGCACCTCCCTCTTTAAAGGTCTGCATGGCCCTGGTTATTTTGGCCATTGTCAAAAAGTGGTCAAAAAGTAGAGATAAAACACTGTCATAACCACTTAGACTGCTTGTATTGTTATAATGGTAAAAACAACACAAAAAACCTGACTGGTCAGCTGCTTTTACAGAAGGAGACTTTCTCATATAGAGATACCAATGTTTAAAATATATTTTTAAAACAGCTTTATCCATTCTGCTTTAAACCACCGGTGTATAGTTGATGTGTTCTGTGGACACATATTTAGAAATTCTTTTGAGTTTCTCTTTTTCAGATGTATTATTGATCTGAAACTTTAAGTTTGTTATGTCAATTGATTACTCTAAATTTCCCTTAAGCAAGAGTGTGTGGATGCATGTTGTTGTTATGTGTAACTCTGTGTTGCTCTGTGATGGACTGATGACTTGTCCTGGGTGTACCCTGCCTCTTGCCCAATGACCACTGGAGACAGAAACCAGTCAGACGAATCAGTCAGTCAGTAAACAATATGATCTGTTACTGATCCAAGGAAAACATTAACAAAACGCAGCCATATAATTACTAATAATTCAGACTGAGAAGATTAATTCAATTTCCATCAACTAAGAGCTTTCCTGCACATGCAGTGTTTACATGTGACCAGCTGATTTTTCCCCCATGGCCATCTATTTGATTTTCATTCATGAGCAGGATGATGACAGTGATAGGCAAGGCAACTTTATTTGTATAGCACACTTTCAACAACAAGGCAATTCAAGGTGCTTTGAGTGATGAGGGGATAAAATAAAAAGAGCAATAAAACAACAGTAAAAGCATAAAACACAACAATCGAGACAAATAAGATACGACACATTAACACTTATGACATTCCAGCTGTTATTAATCACTTACTCAAAGGCAGTTCTAAACAGCTGGGGTTTTGGCTTTGATTGAAAAGGAACTCAGTGCGTCAGCAGCTTTGCAGTGGTCTGGACGTTCCAATAAGTGGAGCATAGAAACTGAAAGCTGCTTCTCCATGTTTGGTTCTAATTCTAGGGTTGATTAGCAGACTAGAGTTGGAAGACCTGAGTGGTCTGGGGGGTTGATATAGTGGCATCAAGTCTTCCACATACTTTGGTGCTAAGCCATTCAATGATTTATAAACTATTAAAACTATGTTGAAGTCTATTCTCTGAGCTACAAGGAGCCAGTGTAAGGACTTTAGAACTGGGGTGATGTGCTCTACTTTCCTAGTTCCAGTGAGGACGTGAGCAGCATCGTTCTGGATCACCTCAAGCTGTCTGATTGACTTTTTAAGCAGACCTGTGAGGACACTAATTGCAGTAATAAGTCCGACTAAAGATAAACGCATGGATGGGTTTTTCAAGGTCCTGTTGCGACATTAGTCCATTAATCATAGAAATGTTCTTCAGGTGATAGAATGCAGACCTTGTTATTGCTTTTATGTAACCCTGGAGGTTGAATGTCTGAGTCCATTCCTACACCTGGATTTCAGGCCTGATCAGTAATATCTAGCTGTATTAACTGAAACTGTGTGTAAACACTTGATTCTTCGTCTTTAAATTCAAAGATAATTACTTCAGCTTTATTTCTATTCAGCTGGAGAAAATTGTGGCACATCCATCCATTGATTTGCTCAAATCATTCACTTAAGGTTGGATAGGTTCAAAGTCACCTAGTGACCTTGTAATGTAAAACTGAGTGTAATCTGCATAGTTATAGTAACTAATCTCATTGGTTGTTATAATCTGGGCTAGTGGGAACATGTTGATAACAAATAGGAGGGGCTCCAGGATGGAGCCCTGGGGCACCCCACATGTGAGTTCTGTCAGTTCTGATGAAAAGTTGCCGTATTGACACAAAGAAGTTCCTGTTCTTAAGTTAATACTAGAACCTACCAAGTGACTACCTAACAGAGTCCAACACAGCTCTCCAGTCGTTCCAATAGTATATCATGATCAACAGTGTCAAATGCTGCACTGAGGTCCAAATGTACCAGCACTGTGGTTCTACCACAGTCTGTATTTTTGTGGATGTCACTGAACACTTCAACGAAGGCAGAGCACGGAAACCAAACTAAAAATATCATAACGGTTGGTCATTGTTAGGAAGCTATTTTACATTTCAAACAGCTTTTTCAATAATCTTGCTGATAAATGGAAGAATAGAGATTGACCTGTAGTTCTGCATTAACCAGTTGTCCAGGTGGTACTTCTTTAGCAATAATTTTATAACTGCTGTTTTTAAAGCCTGGAGGAAGACACCTGAGAAGAGGGATGAGTTAACTATTTGAATCAGATCAGACTCAATGACAGGGATAACTTTCTTAAGAAAAACTGTGGTTAAAAACATTGAGGCAGCAAGAGGAGAAGCTTAAAGAGCAACTCAACCCCCTTCCAGAGTCTTACTCCACCTAAATTTCCGGTTAGAAAAGTGCGGCAAAAGGAGGCCTACTTAGGGATGGTTGGGGGAGGGCTGGGCGGCTTCAACACTTCCTTTCCATTCCAACTCAAACTTTCTATGGAGGCGTGGCTGAGACTGGGCTTGTTTTTACACTCCACAGCGGCAGGAAGGCTGACGTCAGCTATAACTGCTGACCTCAATAATAAGCTTAGCCAGTAGCATTGCCCGATTCAAATTCAAGTGCAGTGTAAAGTTTTAACCTGAAGAGGGCCCTCCACTAACGGTTTATTGTAGAAAATGAATAGTTTTACTAAAATGTACTAAAATACAAAAAATATTGACCAGACATGTAGATAGCACTATTAGACACTAATTTATGCAGTTTATCAGCAAAAAAAGTTGATTTTGGGTCGAGTTACACTTTAAGGGTTCTGCTTTCATCAAGATTTTTTTGGAATTCAAACATTTTCTCTACATTGGTGTTGTTGAGAGGGGTGGTATTGGTAATGGGTTCGGTACTGATGTACAGATTGACCCTCTAATTATCAGAATCCTTTCAGGAAAAAAGTTGGCAAATTCATTGCAAGCCTTGCAAGCCATTTAGTTCAGGGATTAATATCTTAAATCTTAATATTAATTAGTTTGGGTTTTTTAAACCATAAACCAGTTTATAATGTTGACAAGTAGTTACATTTTCACAGGTTACTTAACATTGTACCCTAATACACATACTCCAATATTGTCTCTCTCACCTGGAAACAGTGGCGTAGCAAGGGCACCAGGGGGCCCCAAGCAGCAATGTCACTAGGGGCCCCTCTGTCAGCCATTTTGTCATTAAGTTCTTCAGTTTTCAAAGCCTGTCTAGGCTGATTGGATGTAACGTTATAAAACAAACAGAAACTACTATTTTGAGCAACTTTTATTAATAATAATTATAATTATAACAAAGAAATATATTATGTAAACTTTTTTCAATAAACAGCAGCATTTTTAAATTTCACTTGTGCAAGTACTTCAAACAAGTTTTAAAGGAATATGAAATGTAAACAAATATACATTCTTAACAAGATAAACAATGGGTGCTTCTGCTTCAAGGTAGAAGTACTTGGGACAGCTGTAGTGCAGGAAGCTGTGCTGCTGGGGGCTGTAGTACTGGAGTTAGATGCAGACTGAGCTAAAGACAAATAGAAACAGAACATCATAATGTCAATAGACATCTTAGTTAAAACATTTAATCACAAAATGATTTGGAGCTCATCATTCATGCTTTTGTGTCTTCACGTTTAGACTATTGTAACAGTTTGTTTATACGTCTGAAGAAGAAGGAGCTCTCTCGATTGCAATTGTGCAAAATTCTGCAGCAAGAATTTTGACTTGTACAAATAGGAGGACTCAGATGTCCCCTATTCTTAAACAACTTCATTGGCTGCCAGCGTCCTATAGGTTCAAATTTAAAATTCTGGTTTTAGCTTTCAGAGCCCTGCATGGTCAAGCTATTTCTTATATCAGTGATCTGATCCACCCTTACAACCCTACAATGGCTCTCAGGTCTGTGGATCAGAATCTGTTGAAGGTTTCTCCCACTCCTTTCCATTCTAGAGGTGACCATTCCTTCCAGGCTGTTGCGCCTTGGTTATGGAATGATCTTTCCTTCTCTTTGCGATCAATTGATTCTGTTGACACCTTCAAGAGTGAACTCAAGACTCACTTATTTGTTCAGGCTTTTAATTTGCTACTTTTGGGCTTACATGATTTTATGTTGTCTTGGCCTTTTATACTGTGTATTATTTCTGATTCATATTCTGTTTTTATCTTTATTCATTTATTACTGCGTTGTGAAGCACTTTGTGTCTTACAGCACCATGGCACTGTTAAAACAAGTCCAACATGCCCAAGTTAAAAGGAAATATATATAATTTCATTTAGACTTTTTTGCCTGACATGATACTACTCACTTACTGGTTGCACAGTGCACACAGTTTCTTAGGTAGGAAGTTGGCTATATGACATTTTTTCACACATTAGCTCTAATGTCAAAAATTTTGGGTCGACTGTTTGGACATTTACACAGTAATTTTACTTAGATAGAAGTACTGCTCAATTACAGTTTGATTTATGGAATACTAGCATGCATGCTGTCTGACTGATAGAGTGATGCTAGCCTTAAGCCTATTAGCGCGGCCAATTAGTTACTCACACTTAAGTTAAAGACCGTCAAGCCCGCGCTGTCACACACAGCTAAAGTAACTTTTTACACCCACTGCTGTCCTGCTTTCTTTTCTCCTCTTCCTCCTTTTTTTCTTTCATTTTGCGCTTCCTGGCAGATAACTTCTCTTCATGCCTTCGGAGTAGATGCGGCCGCACGCATCGCCCTCATCATCTGTTTTGTTTTCCTAAATGAGCAGCATGCAGCCTGCATGAGCCATTCCCTCACTCACTGAAAGAAGACAGGTGGGGAGGGGCTAGTTTAGTTTGGCTCAGCTGAGGGGCCCTGTCAGGAAATTTGCGACGGCCAATTGTCACTGCAACTAGTCATTTCTCTTGGCTCGTTGTGACAAATTTGTTGGCCCTCGGAGGGGGCCCTGTTGGCTCAGGGGCTCCAGGAAGCTGCCTGCCTTGCCTAATGGTAAGCTACGCCTCTGCCTGGAAAACAGAGTCCTATATCAGGATATGTTCTGTGGACCACAGTTCGGTCTTCAATACAGTTACTGTATCCCCCGCAATCTCACACACAAACTGCTTACAATTGGTCTGTACCCCTCCCTCTGTGACTGGCTCCTGGACCTTCTGACTGACAGGCTTTAGTAGTAATGCTGGCTGAAGTTCTATAGAGCTCCGGACGTCACGTGACTCTCAGAGCGAAGCCGCCATGCTGGCAGGCATGAACATCATCAAAATCAACGTCACCAGTTGTGATTTTACTCCGTCAGAGTTTACTTCCCATTTTAAAACAGAAGATATTATTGTATATACCGGGAAATAAAAAGATTAAACATATCCGACCCTTACCATGCCCCTGGGATACTTTTTAAAACTTCAGAAGCTGTAAGGGCGGACCTTTTACCGGACCTGAGATACTCTCACAACGGCGTCAGTTTGTTTTTAAAGTTGCTGGGGACAATAACCATAAACTTAAGTGTGGTTTGAAGATGGCTGGGACAATTATTATTAATTATTCATATAGTCTATAAATATTCATCTGTTTCACGTTTATGCACTACAGTGTATAAACAGGTGTTGAAAATCGCATCTTTATTCCATCAATAAAAGTTGAAAGCCATAAGCTTATGTGTTTTGTTTTACCAACGGCACTTGAAATCATCATTAGGCTGTTGACTTGCAAGGCTTCATTAAGATCCACATCATAGCACAAAGAACAATGCTGGTTATAAATACTCGCCCCAGAAGAATATGTGCAACAATAAAACGCATTCTCGTTGCAACCCTTGCAGTTCTGTGTGGAGAAACTTCAACTTTAACTTACAGTTCAGAGTCCTGCAACAGGGCATGTGACTCACATAAGGTTTATTACATCATAAAGTTGTGAAAATAAATTTCACGGGTCTGGGAGGAAGTTTCTTTAATGCGGCCGGGTTGCGATAGTATTCATAAATTTCATAAAAATCTCTCTCTGGCAGCACAGGATGCCAGATAGTGGGAACATTCCGCTGTTAGCCCAAAGTTGGGGGAGTATTCTGGCTTGCTCTCTCCACAAACACAATAAAACAACACAATTCTCTTTGGGAGTCTTAAACAAACAAAAATATTACATAAATATTTTTTAACCCGCAGTAAAGAAACTTCTGCCAGACCCTTGAAATTTAATTTATGCATTTTTTCATCTTTAAACGGATACCCGCAACATTGCAGAACTCTGCCCTGAACGTTTTTGCAGCGGACTATGAGTCTTTTAAAACCTCGACATATCCACTGCTAAGAATGCTGCAACATCTTCACAGAAAGAAAATATGAATGTATAAGAAAGTGGAATGGAGTGATTTAAATAATAGTCCGTTCAGAAACACTGATTATGAGGAAATTGTGGTGGGAGCACAAGTGGATGTTAGAGCTGGTAAGAAATTCTGCATCGGGTTTTTAAAAGTGGTGGTGAAAAACGTAAATCATAAATGTTGCTGGGGACATGTCTGGAATCTTCCAGCACAGGATTGCGTTGTCATCGGGAGGGAGACCTGTCCTGATTTTAGTTACCGTGAGCAACAGGCAGTAGCTAGGTTATGTCTGTGTGCAACATCTTATGTGTTCATTAATCTCAGGAAGTAAAGTATTTTTATTTCTAAAGGCATCATTGTGAAACAGAGAGCTGTCAATTTGCATCACTGAATGATACAAGAGCAGTTATCAGACAAATGGTATTAAATCTGAATTACAGGTGAATCACTCCCAAAGACTAAATGAAACTGCTTCATTTTTCCCTGATCGCTAGCACGTTTCATGGCAATGATCCATCGTTTTCTGCGTTCTGGATCCTTGGTAATCCTATAGAACCTTTCTCCTTTATCTTATCGGCGTCTGTTATGGCATCCTGGGGGGCAACAGGTATCCACCATATTAACCGGTTCTAAGTTTGGATTAGAAATAACAACAACTGCGGGAGACTGCCTGCCACAATGGCGCCCAGTCGATTTGAACTGTTGCATGCTGGGAGAAGTGACGTCAACTCCCGGGGGTCTATTAACAATCCTGATAGAATAACACCAGTATTCCTTAGGTATCTGTGTCATCAGCCCCATTCTTTACACTCTGTTGACCCATGCGCCTCCCATAAATATAATATCCTCCTGAAGTTCGCAGATGACACTGCTGTGATTGGTCGCATCATTGGGGTTGAAAAAGCAGCCTCCAGGAGGGAGACAATGCACAAATTTACACATTTTTGCACTGTAGTATTCTTACTGTATTTTTACACTTTTTTATTCTATTTTCAGCTCTGCATTATGTGGACATAAAAGAAAGAATTTAATTGGAACAGGAACTTGTTTTTTGATTAACTGATTGATTTGTCAAATATGAAATCCTTCACCGGTGGGTATTTGGCTCTACACTTTCAGCTTCATTGGCAATTTTCAGTGTCTAAAATATTACAATTCTTATGTCTGCAGGTAAGCAATGGTTTTCAGGCCTGGGAAGTGAAGAGATACAAATTCTGTAAATGTTGTATGGGGGTTTAATTCTGTAGTGCATGTGGAAACATTTAGCAACAGTGAACAATCAAGAAGAATGTAGTACATCACGCGTTGCCTCATGTGAAGAAGCTGAGGGGAGGGGTTTCATGCAACTCATGGTTCAATAAAAACTGTGAGCTGACGCAGATCGGGGCTCAGTTAAGGAGAACTGAGAACGTCTCACTGTTAAAATCTGTAACTGTTGTCTGTTGTTGCTTATTGCTCCTTTTTACAGAAATGAACAAGCACGCTGGAAGGTGAAACAAGAGCCTGAGAGAGCCTAGGGTTCATAAAATTAAATGGGTGTATGTTCCTTTAAGAGAGGCTTTAAATTAGAGTGAGAAAATACCTTCCAACAATTCTGGTGACCCCGACGTGATTTTTGGAGGAGCAAAAGAAAATCTGAGTTTGGAATAATAGGATTTTGTTGAAATTTTTGTGATCGACAGGTACTGGAGACCGAAGGATGGAACTGACCCGGATCTGAAGTCGTTTGTTAAGCGCTGCCACACGATGCGCAAAATTGACTAATCTAAAATTATTTTCTGTCTGTAGTTCTCTAGTAAATGTTGATTTCTGTTTCTAATGAGGTAAATAGACGCTGACCGGGTTGGTAAACTCAGGGTGTGGCCTCCCCCTAGCAAAGGCGAGAGGTCCCTTATTGAGAGCCTGCGTGTTGGGAACAGCAGGAAGGCCGAGTGCGGATGACTCGTGGATTGAGCTCCACAAAATTTCTGAAGAAAAAAAAAAACAACACAAAAAACCCAGAGGTCAGAGAACGATTTCAACCCTGGCATTTCTTGGTCCTTTGAGCAGGAGCCCAAATTTGACTGGATCTCCGGGAGGAACCACAGGCTGCTGAGAGCCCATGCACGGCCTGGTCTAGGACCAGGATTAAAGCCCTCCAGCTCATACTCTAGGAGGCCGGCAGACCCACGGAGTTCCTCCCCGGAGCAACAGTTGGTGACGGGATTCTTCCTTCTGACGAGATAAAAATTCTGTAAATGTTGTAGTAGGGTTTAATTCTTAGTGCATGTGGAAACATTTAGAAACAGTGAACAATCAAGAAGAATGTGGTACATCATGTGTTCCTTATGTGAAGAAGCTGTGGCCATTCTATGAATGAAGATCTATGTGGGAGGAGTTTCACGGAAACTCAACTTTCAATAAAGACTTTGAGCTGACATAGACCTGGGCTCAGTTACTAGAACTGAGTCCAGCGAACGATGTCTCGCTGTTAAAATATATAATTGTTGTTTGTTGTTCTTATTGCTCCTTTTTACAGAAATGAACGAGCACGCGGGAAGGTGAAATGAGAGCTCAGAGAGAGCCCAGGGTCATAAATTAAATGTGTGTCTGTTCCTTTAAGATAGGCTTTAAATTAGAGTTAAAACACCTATCCAACAAAATGGTGACCCCGACGTGATTTCTGGAGGAGCAAAGGAAAACGTGAGTTTGGAATAATAGGATTTTGTTGAAATTGTTGTGATCGGCAGATACTGGAGATCGGAGGACGGAAGTGACCCAGGTCTGAAGTTATTTGGTAAGCGCTGACACACGAGGTGCAAAATTGACTAATCTAAAAGTATGTTCTGTCTGTAGTTCTCCAGTAAATGTTGATTTCTGTTTCTGCTGAGTAAAATAGACGCCGACCGGGTCGGTAAACTCAGGGTGTGGCCTCCCCTAGGTAAGGCGAGACGTCCCTTATTGAGAGCCTGCATGTTGGGAACAGCTGGAAGGCCGAGTGCGGATGACTCCTGGATTGAGCTCCACAAAATGTCGGAAGAAAATAAAAACAACAACAAAAAAAACCCAGAGGTTAGAGAGCGATTTCAACCCTGGCATTTCTTGGTCCTTTGAGCAGGAGCCCAAATTTGACTGGATCTCCGGGAGGAACCACAGGCTGCTGAGAGCCCATACACGGCCTGGTCTAGGACCAGGATTAAAGCCCTCCAGCTCATACTCTAGGAGGCCGGCAGACCCACGGAGTTCCTCCCCGGAGCAATAGTTGGTGACGGTATCCTTCCTTCTGACGAGATAAAAATTCTGTAAATGTTGTATGAGGGTTTAAATCTGTATTGCATGTGGAAACATTTAGAAACAGTGACCAATCAAGAACAATGTGGTACATCATGTGTTCCTTATGTGAAGAAGCTATAACCATTCTATGAACGAAGATCTATGTGGGAGGAGTTTCATGGAAACTCAACTTTCAATAAAGACTTTGAGCTGACATGGACCTGGGCTCAATTACTAGAACTGAGTCCAGCGAACGATGTCTCGCTGTTAAAATATATACTTGTTGTTTGTTGTTCTTATTGCTCCTTTTTCCAGAAATGAGCGAGCACGCGGGAAGGTGAAATGAGAGCTCAGACACAGCCCAGGGTCATAAATTAAATGTGTGTCTGTTCCTTTAAGATAGGCTTTAAATTAGAGTTAAAACACCTTTCCAACAAAATGGTAACCCCAACGTGATTTCTGGAGGAGCAAAGGAAAACGTGAGTTTGGAATAATAGGATTTTGTTGAAATTGTTGTGATCAGCAGATACTGGAGATTGGAGGACGGAAGTGACCCAGGTCTGAAGTTATTTGGTAAGCGCTGACACACGAGGTGCAAAATTGACTAATCTAAAAGTATGTTCTGTCTGTAGTTCTCCAGTAAATGTTGATTTCTGTTTCTGCTGAGTTAAATAGACGCCGATGGGGTCGGTAAACTCAGGGTGTGGCCGAGCCTAAGGTAAGCTAGGACGCTTCTTACTGAAAGCCCATGCACGGCCTGGTCTAGGACCAGGATTAAAGCCCTCCAGCTCATACTCTAGGAGGCCGGCAGACCCACGGAGTTCGGAACCGTAGGAAGGCCGAGTGGGATCAGCTCGTGGATTGAGAAACCACGGAGTGTCTGATCTCTGAGTTTCGTTTTTTAGAGAGCGATTTTAACCCTGGCATTTCTTGTTCCTTTGAGCAGACTGGATCTCCAGGAGGAACCGCAGGTTGCTTAGAGCCCGTGCACGGCCTGGTTCGGAACCAGTATCAAAGTCCTCCACCTCACCATTAGGTAAAAATGGAAGTTCCTCCCGGAGCAACAGTTTGATGACGGGCCCTTCCTTCACAGGGACAAGAAAGCCAGTGAGTACAAAATTTGATGCATGAAGGAATAAAAAAATAAGATTAAAGATAACTAGGTCCGGGACCTTTGTAATGCAAGTTTGTGTTTTGCAAATAAAGATCGGGGATCTTTGCGTGATGATCCGGGATCTCACAATGAATATCCTTGTTAAAGGAGTTGGACTCCAAAGCGCGCAGAGATCTGGGATCTCAATTAGAAATAGGCCTAATGATCTAATGATAAATCATATATAAATAATAATACTAGTAATGAAAAAGCATGATAATAAATACATAATGATATTATTGTGTGATAAACCGGTTGTGTGACTGTGTGTGTGTGTGTGTGAATGAATGGAGATTTCTTCCTTTTGAAGCAGCTGAAGTAGGCCGAAAGGAGTCTCATGGTTAGAAGATTGAGTAAATAACACTGCGATAAGATAAATATATCAGATAAAAGAGAAATAAAAGCTGAATTTACTTCATTAACATGGGAATGATAAATATTTAAAAATTAAAAATAAAAACGGTAAAATGTAACTTATTGAAATATGGGGAAAAAATAGCAAAGAAGATTTAAAGGAGATGCAAAATTTATGTAAGAGAAAAGACAATACATTTCTTTAAAATAAAGATTATGAATTTGAAGGACGATTGACTGAGTAATTTCGCGCACTTCTTGGTAGTTGCGATATAAAATAAAATTAAAAAGATCAAAATTGAAGAATAGACATTTGGCGTCTCAAACAAAGGAATTCCTCTGGAAGGAGCAAAGAAGAGAAAAGGGAGGGGTTCATGCGTGAAGCTGATGTGTTTTTTAGCACCCAGGAGGATGAAAAATGTTTTAAACTTTGTTTTCTCCTAAAGTTCCACCGAAAGAGAAATAAAATAAAAGAGAAAATTCCCTTCCATATAAAAAAAAAAATCCTATGAAGCGTAAGGTAAACTTTACTGTGATCTAAATGAATTATCTCAAACAAGCGACCCCCTTCCCCCTTCCCCTCAAGGAAGTGCTGTTCTGATAATAAACAAGGCCCCCCCTCTGTCCCTCAACAATGGGTCGTTAGTTGTTCTCTTAATAAACAAACCAACTGTGATGGGTTGCGAAAGAAACCGGTAAAATGGACTTCCTGAGAAAGACTTGTTTGAAACCAGATTCATCATGCGTTTCAAAATTGTTAAAGGTTATCCAACTGCAGGAAGGCAGAAGAGAAGGAACACACCTCCCCCCGCTAACTGATAATGAGGGGGGATGTTTTATGAGCTGCGTGCATCTCTCTATACAAAAGGTTGGGATTTCTTAAGTGCAGCGGCAACTGTTACTCTATTATAATAATTATTATTTTTTAAAAAGTTAGCTAATTATTTTAATGATATTCATGGGATGTCTGTGAGATCTCTCATATAGTATAAAAGAAATGGTTTAAAAATGACGGAGCAGAGTGATTTTATTTTGAAATACAGGCGGAGGTCTACAGGTCCTGTGGGGAAGCGACAGCTGGGTGGCTACGTGAATTTATTGTTTGTAACAAGCGGCAGCTTCAGATGCTTGCTTCTAACATTTTAATGACAGATAAGATACCTGCTGAAAGGAAAAAATCTTGTAAGGCGCTGGGTTAGAGACTGATAAAAAGAGAAAATTTTTCATCACGGGATTACCGTAGTAAAGAATGTAGTAACGCACTCCAAAATTCAACTTCAGTTACCGTAGCACACTGAGTATAAGCGCACTTCAATATTTACACTCAATGGAGTTGTTGCTAATGGGACAAAATTAAGGGTCTGATTAAGCAGGAAAGATGTCTAGACCTACACCTGAGTTTGGGAGCGATTGCTGGCCCTCGCCCCAATCTGAGTTGAGAATGGTACCACGTTTTGGACATCTAGCAACAGACTCTTCCACATATAATCATAATAATAAGCTAATTTGTAGAATCTTTATGAAGGAGCAGATAAGCAGAGAGCAAGGAATAGAGATGTGATGTTTTATTATGGAAATATCAGTTGCTGATTATCTCATTGACAAAATGGTAGGAAGTTAGTGAAGCCAGATGGAGAGAAAAAAATTAGGAATTTTGTTTTCCACAAAAAAAAATGAGATTGAGTTGTTAGAAAAATGAAATAAAAATAATAGATTTTGCTACAGGAAAAATCTGTTGTGTTAATCATATTATCTCCAGATTGTTTTCTAATTTGTTATGAAGAGATTTCCAAATTTCATTTGAAGTTGGGCATGTTCTCTGTAGGGGATAAATTAATAATCCAAATTGTAGATTTTCATAAAATTCTTGAAACGGGACAGCTAGCAAAGAATTGTTCTACTTGGAAAAGTAAAAATTAAAGTTTTAACTGAAGTTTGTAATCAGATGAAGATACAATAATCATATTATTGCTAACAGAAGATCCAAATTGAACTTTGCATGTTTTTGGTATTTGGCCAACAATGGGGAACAGGGGTATGGCGACCTCTAGTGGCGAACTAATTAAAGCATTTCTTACGGACAATTCAATTCTCAAACTGATTAGTTTGTGGACAAGAAGTGTGTCAGACATGGAAAAAAAGAAAAGCTTCTCATATAAAATTAAGAAACAGCTTTGAGCAAACAAAGGCTGTACTGAAGAAGCTCTATTTGGTAAGAAAATATAATTTCTCCAAATGGATTTGTAATGTTAACAGCGAAAAATTTAGATACACTAACTGTTGCAGAAATGTTGTTTAGAGAAATAATGCCTAGATTTGATATCCACAAATGATCTATAGTGGTAACGGAACACATTTTGTCAATGAAATAATTGATAAAATAGGACAAAGATTATAGATCATTTTTAAGAGACAATTGGATTCTAAAAGCAGATTAAGAAAGGCCATGGATAAGACTAAACAGAATTGGATATACTGTTTGGTTATGATAAAGTTATATATGAATATAACACCAAGTAATTGAACGGATTTGACGAGACCTTATACCTTCCTAAAGTTTGATATATTAAAATAAGAGGAAAAATTACAAACTGATTTGTGATTTTATGATAAAGATGTTGCAAATTAAAAAAAAAAGCAATGGAAGAAACAGGAGAAAATTGGATATTGTCTTGATTTGGTAAATTATACATGCATATAATACCAAATTTGAATATGGCCTCATTCTATTTGAAATTATCTATGGGTGAGATATAGAATTCCTTAGATTGGTATATTCTCTTCTAAAGAACAATTTGATTAAGATCTGGTGGGTTTTCATGATCAAAATACTGATAATTACATAAGTTATAAATGCAAACTAATCATATGCCAGAGGATCCTATATTCCTACAGGAAGACGTGAGCTGAAAGTAGGTGACTGGATCCTGATTAAAAGCTGTAAATAGAAAATTGGTCATCACCCAGGTGGAAGGGGCCATTCCAGGTATTTTTGACCACACCAATGGCTGTAGAGACTGAGTTAGATACACTTAACCCATTGTAAAAAGCAGAGACCATTGCTAGATATAGGGAAAGCAGTCTAGGAAAAGTGGTGTTTAAGACTGACTACAAAGGGAAGTAGATACATTAGGTTCTACTTGTCTCAACCTCAGTGAAGAGAACCAGGAGATCCACTTTTCTAAAGAGACTGCTTGAAGGGAGAGATAGTAACTGTGAAGGTTTTTCTGGTTTTTCTGCTATCTAGTACTTTTATTTTTACAGCTTTTTGGTGGTATTATTCCATAGGAACGTTAGGACTCACAGAAAAACGACATATAGCACATGAGAATACTGATTTATTTTCTTGGTTCACTCAGAGAAGGACACACAGAAACCCATTTGAAACTAGTGTATGGTGACAATATGCAAGATATCTAGCAAATAAATGAAGCATTATTAACTGTTTTGTTTGTTCTCAGATGCCATATTCTGTAGGACATTTACCCAGATATGTAGAAGCTTTCACTACTCTTAATGATCTGTTTCCAGATGTTACACTCCTCTCCAGGATTTGGACAAATTCTGAGCGTGAAGTAAATGAACGAACAGGAAGTTATATGGGTAAAAATGTATATACTTCCATGACAAAAGTAAGGGTAAATTGGAGACTGGGATGGGATTGATCTAGATAGTTAAAGCTGGACCAGTACACTTAAAACCTGACCAAAGATTTATTTGTTTTGAAAATGAAAAAAATCTGACCACACTTTCATACCAATCTGGGTACATGGGAAAAAATATATAGTATGTGCTCCATTCTTCGTGAATGTGATGGGAACTTTTCTATGGACGACCTGCTGATTCTCTGCGGATTTTGGCTCTGACACAATTACCCTCAAGATGCGAACGGTGGATGTGCTTCTGTGAGACTTAAAGAAGATTCTTTTCTTGTATTTGCAGAGCAGATCCGACACAGCAGAAGGAGGAGGCGTGATATTTCAGCCCCTCATGGTCCCATCTGGGCTCTGATATGCCCCCTGAAAACAAGTTATGGAGTGATGGAAATAAGGTTCTATTATCTTTTTTCCCATGGACCGGGGTGGGTAAGGTCATGTTATGATTGGACACATTAAATTATAGATTCAGTGGTTTTGTTAATTCTTCCCTGGCAGTTTTAAAAGGTATAGCAGCTGAGAGCTAGGAATTGAGCTTAACAACTGTAAATATACATGGAGATTAATCTACAATACAGGTGTTTATTGAACTATAATATCTTTCCGTAACAGGCTGCAAATCTAGTCACACTTATTTAACAGGAGACTTATATAATTGGATGTTTCTGAAACAGTTCTGTTTCAGAAAAAGGGAGGAGATCCTTAGGCACTAGGGGAACTTAAATTTCAATTATTTTTTACAAAACAAAGCCTTTCAATTTGTCGCTTTAAAAGCATTTCAGATAAATAAATAAAAAACAGCCTTCGTTTAGAAACTTTAAAAACTTAAAGTTTGAAATGATAGTTTGGGCTTCATCAGCTTAGAAGATGAATAACAATAGTCGGTGATGTGGTAAAATCTTATAAAACTATAGGTTTAATGAACTTGGGCTGTTAGCAGTGTCAATTAATAAAATTAGACTGTGGTCCTTCTGTGAGGGGTTGAGCTTTAAGAAGTGAAGCATTTTCTCTTTGAGCAGTCTCACGCGCTCACCGTACAATTTGCACAATCCAAACACCAGATGTTTCCTGTTTTTTAATCCTGTTTTGGCACCTTTGTACGGTTGATCATTTTGGCACTCACCTTCACCTTGCCTTGTGGCCTGTTTATGCATTTAGTGCTTGTTTGGAAGTTTTTATTTACATTATAAGCCCTACTATATATTTTGAATAAAAGTTCTTTATGGTCTAGGCTGTTCCAGTATTGTTCATTTTTGATTCAGGATTTTTAGAGTGTGCTTTCCGTCAATGATTATTTTCTACAGAAAGACCTAATGTTTGTAGCAGCCTGGATAACAGTTTGATTTTGTGTTAGTGCAGCCGATCACCGCGGCGCTACTTAGAACTATGGGGTGAGTGAGGGATTTAAAAAAAAGGACAAATGCATAAAAAATTAATCTTAAATTAGATACAATTTTGGATAAAGCAAACAGAAAAGGCAAATTAGTTGCGAGGTGTTCTCTTAGGCTTTGTTGACCAGGTGAGAGACCAGCACCCAACCAGACCAGGATTTCCTAGGTCGTCAGACTAAAGAAAAAGGCTGGAGCCAATGCACTCCCACTGAGGAGCAAGGACGCACCTGAGAGGACATCCAGGAGTCGCAAGCCAGAGCGGGTGCAGAACAGCGACAAGTAGATCACTCAACCGAGGATCTACTTGAACCTTCCAACTTCGGCACACCTGCACCATCAGGTGGCAGGGCAGGTTGAAGCGCAGAGCTGCCCGGCTGGGGCAGCAGGGTTCGAAGGAAAGGGAGCTCAGACCCCTGCCAAAAGGGGCAGAATAATCCTCTGGTCTGCGTGCAGAGTCCTGAGAGTTGTCAAACTCAAGGCTACTGAAGAAATACACTGTTAGCTGCTTATGGGTGATGTGCTAGTAACCTCTCACCCTAGGTCATAGAAGAGTGAGTTGGACGATCACAATTCCCGGCCAGAACAAGATGACTTGACTGCTGATCCGAAAAAGTTCCAGAGAAAAAGAACTCAAAATTGATATGATTGTATAAGTGTATAAGTGTGATGCCTGATGCCTGCCTATATATATAATGACCTCTTATTATTATAAGAGGTCAAAAGAGGGAGATAAAGAGATAAAAATTCTGTAAATGTTGTATGGGTGAATGTTCCTTTAAGAGAGGCTTTACATTAGAGTGAGAAAATAACCTTCCAACAGAAGCTGCATACCAGGCATTATTGTTTATATAATGTTTATGTTTAGAAGTATCTTATAGATGACACATACATAAAATATTATATAAAATACAAATACTTTAAATAGCCTAAAGTGTAAAAAAAACACTTAAGAGCTCTCAGTGCTTTATGTTGGAAAAAGATTGATTTCTTCCATATTTCAGTCTGTATGGTGGTGGGTTTTCACCTTTGTTCACATTATAAAAAAACAATTAGTTTAAGCATTGCCAAATGTGAATGTATTCAGGGACCTACATTCACCTTAAGAAATTTTTTTAAGTAAAAGTAATGAAACTATAAATGGTTCATCAGTATTTTCTTGGGGATTGTTTTCTATTTTGATTAGGCATTGTAGTATATTGTGCATTTGTGATTTATTCTAACTAGCTGCGAAAAAGCTTGAGCTTTTTTGGTCATATTTTGTTTTTAAAATTTTTGTTTAAAGTTAATGTTAATGATTACAAACAAAGAAATGAATATTAACAAACATATAACAAATTACATCAGGGTATATCAGGGGAGAATTTCAGCCCAGTCATCTTCTCCATCATAATGTCAGGGAAAATGGTTTTCAAACTGAGCTGTAATTCACAAACAGCAGCCTGATGTAGATGTTTGGCACTCCAGATGATTTAGGGCTGTGTTGAGAACTATGGCGTTAGTGTCCTCAATGCGGCAATTTGCCCTATAGGCAATGGAGAGTGTCAAAGTTCTTGGGAAGTGTTGTGCCACAGATAGGTAGGTTTTGGCTATGAATAACTATGAATAATTACTCAGGGCAAATATGATTAAGATTAATAATTGTATGTAAATATTACTAAGTTTGGGGCACCATCTGGATTCCATGAATATCAATAGCCTATTTGTTCAGTCTCAGTATATGTTTATGATTAACCTGCCTGATAATGCTGAGATAATTAAACAATAGATGAAGGAATAAGTTCATGGCGTTCTTTGAACAGCAAGTTACTACACATGTAGGTGAAATAACAACAGTTTTCCAAAATACAAGAGTTTATTACAAAAATAATTAAACTTTCAGTTAACATGCTTTACTCAACAAACTCACTAAGATAGTAACACAAAACTAAACCACTAAGAAAAAGAATTATAATAATTAAACTAACACTCAAAAGTAAACAGTAAAAGTGATAAATATGCAAAGAAGTAGAAACAATAACCAATGATTTGATAATGATGTCACGGTTCAGAAGGAATATGTTTGCTTAAAGACAAAGGCTTGTATAGAAAAGTTTTGGGAATTAAGCTAAATTAGTTTTAAACTAATTGTGGTTAGTTTAAGACTAACCAGCACCTTCTGGTTTGTTTTCAAACCACCAATTCACAATGCAAAGCAGAAGTGAAGAAAAACATTCTTTGGAAGAAGTAATGTTTCATTAAACCATTTGCTGAATTAGAAATCAATAACTTAATGGAGAAATTATTCTATTTTATGGATCGGTCACCACAGTGATTGATCTAACTTAATATTTAGAATTTATGTTGACGTTAACGGCCTCACACAGGGGGAACCAATTATGTTGATCTAATTTAGTATTTCGACTTACCAAGAAGGTGGTTTTAAAAATGACTTAAAAGATTAGTTTTAGTGTTTAAACTATCTGTTTTAAAGTCCATCTCTATTTTGAATACCATTAATGGCCGTCTTTATTGTTCATGAAGCCGAGCAGTCAAAGGCGGGCCCACATGGTTCGCTAGAGCATGTAGCCTACAGCTAACTCACATGGAGCTGCTTAAAGCCACCTTGGTTCATTTACTAAAGACCAAACAAAGAAAAACTGTTGGATTGAGTAACTCAGGTTTCCTCAAAAATCACTATTTAAACCTCCAGGCCGACCGGCCTGTTTATACCCAAACAAAAAATGAAATCTTACACAAAGTAACAAAATAAACAACCCTTAAATCTTGTTATCCTAAACCAATCTTGCCTTTGCCCAGACAGACCTAATTGAACAGTTAAAGTTCTCCAGGTTGCTCCGTGGATGATGAGGGAAGCTAAACAACATTAGCCGGCAGGGTAACAATAGCTGTGGTCGGCTAGCAGTGGGAGGCCTTATGGCTGTTTGATCGCGGGCAGCAGCTGTTAGCTGGGACGGCATGTCGTCCTCTCCGGCTTGGCTAAACAGCGATCAGCTCCACCTTCATTCACTGACACAGTACCTTTTTCTACAGCTTTTCACCAAAGCATTCATCCCTGTGCATTGTCGCGGTGGGTGTAATGTCTTGAGTCTGGGCACGGTTCTCCGGCATGCAGTAGCTTGTTAGCGGTCCCTTTCCACACGGCAGCATCTGTAATTCAGAAAGTTTCTGCAGGGCTCAGGGCAGAACAGTGGGCTTTATCTCAACCGTGGTTTGCGATTCACCTGATCGATCAGCAGTCTTTGTCGTCCATGGAGTGAGTTTCTCCCAGGAATTTGTATCCTTTCCCTTAGTCAGCGAGGGAAGGATGGGGTCTCTCCTGGTACTGTCTGGCCGAAAGCCCAAACGGAAGAGAGAAAGTAGGCCAGCAGGGGAGCCTTATAAAATCTCTGGTTTTCTTTTTCTACTGTTGGAGCTAGAATGTGTATTAGCGCCACCCAGTGGCTGTGTTTGTCCCAACAGAAGGCATGACTTGAGGGGCTGAAGAACAAGTCTCTCAAAGCACTTCATCACCACAGTCGTCAGTGCCACCGATCTGTAGTCACCAAGGTCCGTTGTGGTGGAATGTTTAGGCACCAGGATGATTGTGGCTGCCTTCAAACAGCATGGGACCACAGCTTGAGCCAGAAAGGTGTTGAATAGCCCAGTCAGGACTCCATAATTCGACGGGGGTAAGCCGTATTGCGTCATTTCCTGTTGCGCTCCCTGTAAACTGTTTGGTGTTCAGACTCTCTTGAATTGATCTTATTTTCTCTGTGCTGAGGCCTTTCTAAGTTATTTTAACACACAAGCACACTAAAACACATGTTTTGTGGTGGTATACTTTACGTTTTGGGAACTCCTTGTGTTTCACACAGCTTTTCTTGGGGTGGTAAGGTCTCGCTAGCTCAGTTAGCTTCATTGCGGCTATGGCTACTCTTCTCTCTCCTGTCTCTAACTCTTCTCTTCTCTCTTGCTCTCTCTGTCAGATGTTTAGTTACTTCCCTGCCTCCTTTAGTGATAATGGTAACTGTAATAAATGTAATATTTTTGTAGCTTTGGAGGCGAGGGTATCAGAATTAGAAGCACGGCTCCGCGCTGTTGAAAAACCAGCAGATAGCCGAAGCCCATTAGCCAGCGCGGAGCCAACAAGGATAGAACCCCCTAGCTGTCCTCCGGTAGAGCCCGCGCAGCCGGGACCTCAGGCTGGTTGGGTGACTGTACGTAGGAAGCATAGTTCTAGGACCCAGCCCCCGGGCCACCACCAACCGGTCCGCGTTTCTAACAGATTTTCCCCGCTCAGCGACACACCCGCTGAGAAACCGACCCTGGTAATTGGCAGCTCCATAGTCAGAAACGTGGCATTAGAGACACCATTGACCATAGTCAAATGCTTGCCAGGGGCCAGAACGGGCGACATCAAATCCTACCTGAAACTGCTGGCTAAAGATAAGCGTAAATACAGTAAGATTGTTATTCACGCTGGCGGTAATGACACCCGGTTACGCCAATCGGAGGTCAATAAAATTAGTGTTGCTTCGGTGTGTAAGTTTGCCAAAACATTGTCAGACTCTGTAATCTTTTCTGGTCCCCTGCCTGATCGGACGAGTGACGACATGTTTAGCCGCATGCTGTCATTCCATCAATGGTTGTCTGGGTGGTGTCCTGCAAATGATGTGGGCTACATTGATAACTGGAGAACATTTTGGGGAAAACCTGGTCTGATCCGGAGAGACGGCATCCATCCCACTTTGGATGGAGCCGCTCTTCTTTCTAGGAATATGGCCGAATTTATTAGTCCTCCAAAACACTGACAACCCGGGGTCCAGACCAGGAAGCAGAGTCGTAGTTTAACCCACCTCTCTGCTGCTTCTGTACTGTTACCCCCCCATTACCCTATAGAAACAGTGTCTTGCCCACGGCCAAAATTAAATGGATTTAAAGTTAAGCCAACAAAAGCAAATTATGGAAATCTCATAAAAATAAATACAACTTTTACTGAACAGAAAAATAAATCTATTAAATGTGGTTTATTAAACATAAGATCTCTCTCCTCAAAGACTTTGTTAGTAAATGACTTGATTTGTGATAATCACATTGATTTCCTTTGTCTCACAGAAACCTGGTTGCAGCAGGAGTATTATGTCAGTATAAATGAGTCAACGCCTTCCAGTCATTTAAATTTTCACATTCCTAGAAATACTGGGCGAGGAGGAGGAGTTGCAACTATTTTTCGTTCAGATTTACTAATTAGTCCCAGACCAATTGATAGCTACAGTTCTTTTTAACATCTAACCCTTAATTTTCCTCATCTAAGTTGCAAAACATTAAGACCATTTTTGTTTGTGGTTTTGTATCGTCCACCAGGCCCTTACTCTCAATTGTTGGATCAGATCTCACATTTTTTATCTGATTTAGTATTAAATACTGATAGGGTTATTATAGTGGGGGACTTCAATATTCATGTGGATACTGAAAGTGATAGCCTAAATGCAGCCTTTAGTGCTATTTTAGACTCAATTTGCTTTACTCAAAAAGTACAGGGATCGACCCACTCGGGCAAACACACTTTGGACCTTGTACTGACATACCGTATTGAGTGTGAGGAAATAACAGTCAGCCCACATAACCCGGTCCTGTCTGACCACTTCTTAATAACTTTTGAATTTACTTTAATTGACCATTTTAAATCTGAAAGAAAATTTCATTATAGTAGAGCTTAATCAGACAATGCTGTAACAATTTTTAAAGAATCTGTTCCATTCTTACTTTCCTTAGTGTCTCAGGGTAACACAGTGGATGGCAGCAATTCTATCTCTAACCCTTCAGAAATTGATGATCTGGTTCACAGCGTTACGTCCTCATTGCGTTTGGCATTAGATAGTGTAGCCCCCTTAAAAAAGAAAGTGGCTAGCCATAGGAGGTTGACTCCTTGGTTCAACGCAGAGTTGCGTACTTTAAAGCAGAATACTAGGAAGTTGGAGAGAAAATGGCGCTCTACACACCTAGAGGATTCCTATTTAACCTGGAATAACAGTCTATTGTTGTATAAAAAGACACTTCGACAAGCTAGAACAGCATATTTTTCATCATTAATAGAGGCGAATCAAAACAATCCTAGGTTTCTTTTTAGTACAGTTGCCAAACTTACACAGAGTCATAGCTCTGTTGAGCCAACTATTCCCCCAGCTCTTAGCAGTGATGATTTTATGGGATTCTTCATAAATAAAATTAATTCTATTAAAAATAAAATCATTGGCATCCTCACAAACATGATTACTTCTTCCTCAGTAAATGAGGCAGTATCAGAAAGAACTGTAGATCCTCAGTTGTGCTTAGGCTGTTTTGATTCAGTCGAGCTTTCGGAATTATCAAAAATATTAGCCTCATCTAAACCTTCAACTTGTATGTTGGACCCAATTCCAAATTATTTAAAGAAGTGTTCCATTTGGTTCCTGGCCCCATTTTGGATATGATGAATCTATCCTTAGTAAACGGATACGTACCACAGGAATTTAAAATAGCTGTAATTAAACCTTTACTCAAGAAACCTTCCCTTGATCAAGATGACTTAGTGAATTACAGAACTATATCTAACCTTCCTTTCTTATCCAAAGTCCTTGAGAAAATTGTTGCTAATCAAGTCTGTGAGCATTTAAACAATAACGAGCTGTTTGAAGAGTTTCAGTCAGGTTTTAGAGCTCATCATAGCACTGAAACAGCACTGGTGAAGGTTACTAATGATATTCTCATGGCCTCAGATAATGGACTTGTGTCTGTTCTGGTTTTGTTAGATCTCAGTGCTGCTTTTGACACAGTCGATCATAATATTCTCTTAGAAAGGCTTGAACATGTTGCAGGGATCAAAGGAACAGCACTACGCTGGTTTAAGTCATATTTCAATGACTGACGCAATCTGCTGGGATTCCTTAAATAGGAAACTTTTTAACTGATTGGAATGTTTGTATAATTGTATTGAAATGACTTCTTGTTAAGTGCCTTGAGATGACATCTGTTGTGAATTGGCGCTATATAAATAAACTGAATTGAATTGAATTGAATTTCTCTGATAGATTCCAGTTTGTTCATCTAAATGATAAATCTTCTTCACTCTCAAAGGTTACTTGTGGAGTTCCACAGGGTTCTGTGCTTGGACTAATTCTGTTCACCATATATATGCTCCCAATTGGTAGAATCATTAGACAGCATGGGATAAATTTCCACAGCTATGCCGATGATACACAACTATATTTATCCATAAATCCTGATGAACCCAGTCAGTTAGGTAGATTACAGGCATGTCTGGAAGACATAAAAACATGGATGACCCTAAACTTTTTGCTTTTAAATTCTGACAAAACAGAAGTTGCTGTCTTTGGACCAGAAGTTCTTAAACAGAAACTGATTAGTCAATCACTTCATCTGGATGGCATTAAATTGGCCCCCAGCAATAACATAAAGAACCTCTGCGTTATTTTTGACCGAGACTTGACATTTAAATCCCATATTAAACAGGTTTCTAGGATTTCTTTCTTTCACCTCCGGAATATTGCTAAAATTAGAAACATCCTGTCCAGGAGTGATGCTGAGAAACTTGTCCATGCATTTGTTACCTCAAGGCTGGACTACTGTAATTCTTTACTATCAGGTAGTCCACAAAATGCCATTAAAAGCCTTCAGTTGATCCAAAATGCGGCAGCAAGAGTTCTGATGAATATTGAAAAGAGAGATCACATTTCTCCTGTTTTAGCTTCCCTTCATTGGCTCCCTGTTAAATCCAGAATAGAATTTAAGATCCTTCTTCTTACATACAAAGCCCTTAATAATCAAGCTCCATCATACATCAGAGATCTAATTGTTCCATTTGTTCCTAACAGAGCACTTCCCTCTCAGACTGCAGGTTTACTTGTAGTTCCTAGGATTTCTAAAAGTAGAATGGGAGGCAGATCTTTTAGTTATCAGGCTCCTCTCCTGTGGAACCAGCTCCCAGCATTATTCCGTGAGGCAGACACTCTGTTTACTTTTAAGGCCAGGCTTAAAACTTTCCTTTTTGATAAAGCTTATAGTTAGAGTGGCTTAAGTCATCCTGAGCTATCTCTGTAGTTATGCTGCTATAGGCTTAGACTGCTGGAGGACAGACTTACCAATTACCTTCACTCTGCTACTTCCTTTTCTCCTACGACTCTCCAGTTGTATTACAGTACATTCTGTTATTTTAACTGTTAACTTTGTTTTCTCTCAGTGTTTTTCTCTCCATAGAAGATATACCTGGTCTGGTATCCTGCTTGGCTGCAATGCCCTGTTGGACGGAGGGCATCGACTGGGATGGTGCTCCCAGTAACTGAACATCCACTGTGTCCTGTTATCAACTTTTTACTTTATGTAACATAGAAAGTTCTCTTATATCAGATCTTCTGTTCCTTCTGTGTTTCTGCTCTGTCTTCTCAAACCCCCAGACGGGCGTGGCAGATGGCCGCTCCTACTGAGCCTGGTTCTGTTGAAAGTTTCTTCCTGTTAAAGGGGAGACTTTCCTCTCCACCGTCGCTACATGCTTGCTCAGTATGAGGGATTGCTGAAGGATTGCTGTGGTTGGAAAGTCTGCATCAACGGGGCCCAACCTCACGCCAATGACTGACGCAATCTGCTGGGATTCTTTAAATAGGAAACTTTTTAACTGATTGGAATTTTTGTATAAATGTATTGAAATGACTTCTTGTTAAGTGCCTTGAGATGACATCTGTTGTGAATTGGCGCTATATAAATAAACTGAATTGAATTGAATTGAATTGAATAATCAATCAGAACATCGGTTGATCAGCACATCCTCAGAGAACCTTGCACAGCACCCCATCTGGGCCAGCTTCTTGTTTTGGGGGGGTTGACCATTAATAGAGGTTGTCTCACCTGAAAGACAGTGCGTGAACTGGTGGTATGTTTTTCCAGGATATTGAGGAAGCAGCAGCGCTAGATGCCTCGAAGCGAGCAAGGAAGTGATTGAGTTCTTCTACTAGTGCGGCATCTTTGTAAGCAGCTGCAGCTGATGAGGTATCTGGTCATATGTTGTATTTCACATCCACCTATGCTGACCCACCTTTAGCAAACATGGCTATGCTCAAGGTGGGCCTTGACTTTGTCTTTGTCCACCTTACCTGCCTCTCCTAAGGTCAGATCTGACTGCACTGTACAAAACCCTGTCACCTGCCTTAATGGCTGTATAGCTCTCCCTCAGGAATGACTTCACAGCGGGAGGTCATCCAATGTTTTCTATTTAGATACATCCAGATCCACTTGCCCATTGTGAGGGCCTCTATACAGTGCTTGATGTAAAATAAAATAACGTCAGTGGTCAGACAAATTCAATCAAATGTAAGATTATGTCATCACAGTGAAGCTCAAAGGTCAAACTGTTAGCAAATGCAGCATCTGCTGCACTACGACGTCAGTCTCCATCCACATTAGCCAGTGCCGTATAGAACACTCTGATGCTAACAAAGGAAGGAGAGTCAAACACGGTGGACGGCAGAAATCGGTTTTGAGCAAAAAACAATGAGAGGATTGTAAATATTCCAGTAAGTAAAATGAAGTGTTTTATGTTAAGTAAACTTTGGTAAATTTGAATATCACCAAATCACCATATCATCGAACATGACAGTCAATATTGGGGGCAACAAGCATAAGAGAGCTTAAGTGTGGATAGAAAATTCAAGTGGTATTTTCCTGTAAGGAGTTGCAGGTTTGGTTGCAGGTGAAAACTTCATGTAAGTGTCACCATGGCAGCCCGACCTCATTTCCCTCTTGAATATGTTAATTTTTGAGAGAGAATGAAAGAGACAAGCCATCCGCAGTACTGCCAAAGCAGCTGAGATGGCCTTTAGATGGCTGTAGCTCAATAGAGGAGAACCGTAGAGCCATGGTAATTAGGCAGCAACCTAGAAATAAGCTGGGGGCTGATCAGCCCTGGATGGGTCACCTGGAGTATGATGTATGATGTTGAAAGACCCGAAACACCCAATGACTCCAGGAACATCACTGATGATGTGTCCAGATGCGTCAGAGTATGTAATGAACACTGAACTTCTTTCTACATCAATATTGCTGACGTTTACCATAAGGGAGCGCTTAGAGGGTGTAGGGGAGATCGTTGGGGAGATGAATTTGACCTGAATCAGGTGTGTTGGGAAAGGGACCATAAAACCCCCCTGCAGGACACGGGCCCGTTAGGACCAGAATTTGACATCCCTGAATTCTAGTCAAGGATATTAATCTATAAAGTTGTGTGTGACAGAAAATTTTGTTTTATTCCTGCAGGGCCAGCCAATAGACATAGGGAAATAGATAAAAGAATAGCAAGAAAGAAAAGGAAATGTGAGGGACGGATGTTTATATTGTCCATTATTTAAACCAACAGCATATATATCACCACAGGACAGAAATACTCATATTTGGAATGTAAAACGTTTCAATATTGGCTATATAATTTTAAAACAAATAAAAGATGAAGCCTTTACTTCCAGATAGACATTTCAATATCTATCCCTGGGTCTGTAAGAAAAGACGCCCCTGTGGAAGAAATGAAGACCTGAGTCTCCAGTGTTCACAAAGCAAATGTATGTATTGTTGCACATAATTTTAAAGCCAAACAAAACAATGCTTTAAAAAGATCTTATTTTGTATTTTTTGAAATGCAATATTTTGATGTTATCCCAAGTAATTCTTAACCAGTTTGTGATCACCAGAATGTGGTACCATGTGAGGCAACGTACCACATACATATTTTCCTTTAAAACTTAACAGTTTTAAGTTTGGCTGGTCTTTGATACTTGCGACCTTAAACATGAGAGCTTACACATGAGCTTTTGTTTAGAATAGAGGAGAGTACAGTGCGGGAATGAACTCTCCAGTGTTTTAAAGTTTACTACCTTTCTAGGGCCTTACAAGGAGGTGTTTCATCAACTTTTTTGTTCATGTATAGCTTTAGCCTTGCTTGTCAGTAGGGCTACTTGTGAACATAGCTTCTCAGTGCTAAAGCCTCTAAATAAATCACATACTAACAACTATGACTGTTGAGAGGCTTAGCAACATTGGAGTTGTGAGTACTGAAATGAAAAAAGAGCAAGATCATTGAACCTGGATGACTTTGTGACATGTTTTGCCATCTGTCACCGTAATAGGTGTATCCATTAATGCAGGGTTAATGAAAGTGTACCATTGGGATTGTACTTTGACAGATTTTGAATTCATTTTGGTTTATAGTAGCCACTTAAATATAATAAACAGTTTATAATTTTGTAAAAAAACACAAAGAAACCCCGTTTTTTTAAGGTTATGGGTCATTTACTGGTGCCACCCTTTTCCAAATATGTGCCCCTACCTGACACCCCCAACAAAATTCTCTGGACATGCCAATGAACATGGGGAATGTGAAACTCCCCTAACTTCTTGAATGGATTTTCCTTGACAATCTTCTCAAGGCTGTGGTTATCCCTGTCTCTGGCATGCCACACTTTTTCCTTACCTTTAACCTCTCTCCTTTGTTAAAGAAGGTTTTTTTGTTTCTCTCCTTGGTTAAAGGAAATTGTTTTGTTATTTCTCTCCTTTGTTAAAGGAGGTTGTTTTAGGTTAGTTGCTCCTTTGTTTTCAGGCGGCCTTTTTTCTCTGACTTTTTTACCCCTTTGAGAAGGGTGATTTTTCTTTCTAGCTCCCTATAGTTGAGGAGAGAAAATTCTGGGTTTTTTTGGACTGGAGATTGTTTAGGGAGAGGTTCTTTTTTATTTAATCTTCTTTCATCATCTATGCTATCAGCTATGAATTTCATTTTCATTTTACCTTTTTACAATAAAACGTATTTGTTTTGGCCACATCCTGCCTACTGCCATGTCATTCACACCGGGAACATCATTTATTGTTACATCCCCCTCCCATCTCCTAGACTCCATCTTGGTGGGACGTAACAACCGCTCTGTGAACAACCAACTAGTTTAGCAAGAATCTTTTTTGTCTTCCCCTCCCTGTGGAGGGTGTCAATGATTGTCATCTGGACATCTGTCCAGTCAACAGTCTTCCCCTTGATTGTGTAGCCTACTGACCCAGACTGGAAGACCATCTAATGGCTCAGGAAACCTCTTGCAAGTGTTTTGACATAATTAGCTGATTAGGGTGTGACAACACGAGTTTCCAATATTTAACTTCTTCACAATATTCTAACTTTCTGAGATACTGAAGTCTGGGTTTTCATTATCTGTAAGCCATACTCATCAAAATTACAAGGCAAGGCAAGGCAATTTTATTTGTATAGCACACTTTCAACAGCAGGGTAATTCAAGGTGCTTTACATGATTTGGTTATTAAAAAAACACATAAAAGAAACACACATTACACATGATACACAATAAAGCAAGACAAAAATAAAAAAAAGCAAGAGAGCATGAACACATTTCATACATATGACATCAAGCATTTACTCAAAGGCAATTCTAAACAGATGGGTTTTTAGTCTCGATTTAAAGCAGTTCAGAGTTTCAGCAGCTCTACACTCGTCAGGAAATCTGTTCCAGATAAGGGGAGCATAAAAAGTGAAAGCTGCTTCTCCATGTTTAGTTCTGAGTCTAGGGATGTATAGTAGGCTAGAGTTGGAGGACCTGAGTGGTCTTGGTGGTTGGTACCATGACAACAGGTCTTCAACATATTTTGGTGCTAAGCCATGTAATGATTTATAAACTAGTAAAAGTATTTTAAAGTCTATTCTCTGAGCTACAGGGAGCCAGTGTAAGGACTTTAGAACTGGGGTGATGTGCTCTACTTTCCTGGTTCTAGTGAGGACGCGAGGGGCAGCGTTCTGCATCAGCTGCAGCTGTCTGATTGACTTTTTAGGCAGACCTGTGAAGATGCTGCAGTAATCAATCCGATTAAAGATAAACGCATGGATGAGTTTTTCTAGGTCGTGTTGCAAAATCAGTCCTTTAATCCTAGAGATGTTCTTCAGGTGATAGAACGCTGACCTTGTTATTGCCTTTATGTGACCCTGGAGGTTCAGGTCTGAGTCCATTACTACACCTAGGTTTCGAACCTGATCAGTAGTTTCTAGCTGTATTAATTGAAGCTGTGTGCTGACTTTTGATCGTTCCTCCTTGGGTCCAAAAATAATCACTTCAGTTTTGTTTACTACAGAAACACAGTATTACTGTGTTCCTTCCTGTTAGAATTGCATATTTTATATGTGGGAAATCTTGTTAGTTTGTGTAAACGGGTTGGAAACAAATAAAGTCAAGCTCCAAATCTTTTGTAATTCAATGAAGTTGAGTCTCAATTCTAAATCGAGTCCACACCTTTGTTATTAATTCTAAATCCTTTTGAAATTTGGTTAAAATAAAGGCATCATTTATTTGGCAAAATGCTTTCTTAAGTTTTAATGGTAAGAATCATCAAGACCTTACAGCTTGTTATATACAGCTCAAAAACATAATTATGTGGCTATATACCCACCTTCCATGTAACTACAACTAGCTAAGGAATGTACTGATCCTTTAGTGCATTCTTAAATATTCACATTTTATAGTCTCTGGCCAGACTGGCTGCTTTTTAAAGGAAAAGGTCAAAGGTTATTCTACAGAAATGTAAATTGACTGAGAGTTATCAAACCAATTTAAAAAATAAAGATCTATATTTTATATGCCGTCACCTGGAAAAACGAAACAAAGAGTAATCTTGGCTATTTTTCAGACTGAATGTTCCCTTAAATGTGTGTGTGGGTAGAATCCATACTCTGCAGAGGCTGTTCGTTGGACAGAAACAGGCAGATGGCTGCATTCCAGGTGGATGAAGGCTGAGCGACGCCTCGGCGCAATGAAATATTGATTCAGAAAGGTGAAGGCGCCTGCGGGCTACAGGCTTCGTTTGGACGATACATGCAGGGGAATGTGAAAGTTAAATTCCTGCATCTGTATAACATCTGAGTGAAGAAACATTTGGATTGTTGAGTCTTCCTCCATACTGCCTTTACATAAACCTCTTATATTTACATTTCTCAATGGAAATGTGTGAGATTTGTGCATAAATCATTGAAATGGTTTAACTGTATAGGAATTGAAACAAACAATAGATGTTCAGATGGTATTATTACAGTAGATCTTTAGCCATATTACTGCTGTATCGACCTACACTTTTTTATAAAAACAACAGTACTGCTGTTATTAAATGGCAGCAAGAATAGAGAAAAAACAGTTTAGATCATGAGTGACAAACACCAGTCCTTGTGGGATAGTATGCTGCAAATTTTAAATATGTCCATGGTTCAATGTACCTGAATCACCCTCAGCATGCAATTAAATTCTACAGAGTCCATATGGCCTAATTATTTTTAATCAGGTAAGTCTTAGCTGAAATGTTAAAAAGTTACAACACCTTTCAGGAGAAGCAAAACAGATTTTTATTTAAAACAGCACACGCCGTTGTTAGGATCCTAGAGTGTTTGTGTTTTGAGTTTCACTTATTTCATTTACTCATTCAGTTGACCTGATCATTTTAGTGTTAGGATTGTTAGGTGTTTGTTATTTGAGTTTCCTTCTAGTTAGTGTTTTTATGTTTTTTCCTTCGACTACGTTTTCTCCTCCCCTGTTTTACCCTCAGGTGTTTGTAGTTTAAGTTTCTCTTGTTTTTGGGTCATTCTTTGTTTACTTAGGTCTATCTCAGTTACTTCTACGTTAGTCTCTTATCTACGTTAGGTTCTGTAAATGCTTCTACTCTTATTTTGGTTTGATCTTTTATTAGTTGTTTATTTATCTAATCATTTTTCTTCTGTTAACTTTGCTTTGTGTGGTGGAAAATTGTTATGCAATTAGGAATTAAGTGTATATTCTCTGTTTAGTGAATACATCTAAGGAAATGACAAGCTTATTGTTCCAGCTTAATGTAATGAGAAAGATATATGTGTCAGGTCACCAGAGAGACAGACGCCGGGGCCGTAAGATAACAGTCTGGCCTTTGGATGAGCTGCTTTATGCGTTGCTATGACTCGCATGAAGCGGTTACTCTGGAGGAGGGGGCGTGAACGTTGGAGAACACATCTACAGAGATAAACAATGATTGCTGAATACTATTTAAGCAGTTAGTTAGAAAGGTTGGTTAGGGTGATGCACGAGTAACTCTGTCCCCTCCATGGTCTGGCCAGACATGTTTGAATTAAATACTTAAACGCCTTCTGGGACTCAAGTCTTCTTTATTATGGAAACCCTGAGATACTATTTTTTGCCATAACACTTGGCGCCCAACGCAGCCTCAGCGAACGGAATGGACCGGGAGGGACAGGGTCAAGGGAGTTGCTAGCGTCCTGGGAAATTAAATTGATTGATTATTTTCCGACGAGGGTTTTTTTAGACTATTGTTTCACTCAAGGAAACTAGAACGCGATGGGGGAGACGTCCTTCATGGGAACTGGGTACCCAGGCAGACAATCGGGTCTGTAATCTAGCAACACTTCACCTCCAGACAGTCCAATATGTCGACAGAAAGAAAATAAATAAAAAATAAAAAAATAAATAAAAGAATTAATGGGCCCAGGGGAGGAATTTGGATAATCTGAAAGAAAATCTAAAAGTTATGTTATTTATTTGTGGTTCAATTATGTGGTTTTATTTATTTCTCTTTTATTTACTCTTGTTTGCTTCTTCCAGAACTGGAGTGTTTGAGCATTAAGATAATTTGTTTGATGACTTGGTATAATGCAGAATGTCACACACACACACAGTTATTGTTACACATTCCATTGTAGAACTGCCGATGAGTTTCGCTGAGTTGTCCTGTGTTTTTCTTCAGGCTGGTTGGGACCCCTGCCTTCCACCACCCTTGGAATAAGGGGTTTGGCAGCCATAACAAAGGCGGAGGCCAGACTCCGGCCTGAATGCGGGCTGACCAGTGGGCAGAGGGGAAAACTCTTGCTCAGGTGAGATGAGTTATTTGGGGGCTGTGGTCCCTGGAACATGGCGATTAGCTGGATCGAGAGGGGGGGGGCCCTGGGCCGGCCAGCCTGCAGATGACCTAGCGAAATTCAGGCAGGACAAAAATACACACAGCTCAAATGCAATTAAGAAATGCTTGCCGACTGATGTAGCTGTATTTTATCTCTGTGACACCTGCTTATGTAACACACGCACATACACACTCCCTTAGGAAAGTAAATCTTTTTTTGTTTTCTTTTTGTTTCTGCCAGAGGACCCTTAGAGCGAAAGGGGTCTCGATGGAAGCAGGCCATAATTTCTGATTCTTTCTATTTTTTATGTTGATCTAATTTGTTTTGTTATTGTGTTGTAATTAGTAAGGGAAAGCTGATGTGCAACTAAACCTTAATTTATTTGTCCTAGAAGGACGGGGTAAAGCAGACAGCGAAACTGTTACAGCTCTGAAAAGGTGATGATTCGTCATCCAGTGAGTTTAGTCTAATCAGAGCTTAAAGACTGTGTTGCACATATGCAAGAGAGTGAACTGATCATTTGTCTTCTGGGGAGTTATCTGGTAAATGATCAAGAAGTCTTTTCTTTTCTCTCCTAATGCTGTCTGTCAGGAGAGTCCACATATATTTCATTTTGGTTGAAAGTTATTTGATGGAATTGTTATTACACTAAGTACAAGTTTCCTTAGCTATCGCAGCTTGTGTGCACTAACTTAGAAATGGGAGTTCCTACTTTAGAACCAATAGCAAAGTTGATTGGGGCATTTAGAGTAGGTTGTGAATTATACCCTGACTGACTTGATTATTACTAAGCTGACTGACAGTCAACATATTTTCCTTTTTTATCCTGGGACAATTGGAGTTGATATTTTCCTTGTATTTCGGGGTTTATGTTATAAGAAAATAATAAATCTTAGAACTGTGAACATTAACTAAAGTAAATAGGACCATTTACCGTAACACTGCTTAGATTTCGGCACAGCTGTGAAGGACAAATTTTTTATCAGCTTGCAAGGCGCTAATGTAAACAATCGCGAGACTTAAAAATAACAAGACTTTGCCGTGAGCAGCAACAGTAAAACAACATTGTTTAAGCTATAATTTGAACACAAAAAAAACAACAAAAAAAAACCTTTAGGTTTCTGCTGGGTAACATTAAAATAAAGATGACTAGTCCTTCGGCTACTTAGGTCTTAAATAAATGGAAAAAAGGGAAATACTAATCTTATCTGGGGAACATTCAAGCATCAGAGCAGTTAGTGGGCCTTATTAGAAATTTTGCTTGGAAAATTACTGAATTGATCTCGAGCTGTGAAGTATTCTGTGTCTCCTTCCAGGATAAGGGGCAAGAGGTCAGGAGAGAAGGTTTGATCCTAGAAATCTGATGGTTTTGTCACACTGTGGTGGGTAAACACAGGAAGTCATATAAGTGGGTCTTAATATAAGGCACCTGACTTTGTAATTAAAGGGAAGTCGTCTCACTGTTTTAAGTAAATATTAATATACCCTGAAATGTTTTTTAGGGGCCATCAATTATAACAATACAGTGGTCCCGTGAGTTTGGAATTTTGCTCATGACCAATGCAATTTTCCATTTCAACTGAACCAGAATGCAAATCAGGCTGGTTCTCATTCTATTTTGCTTTTTTTTCCTAGAATGGACTGACCACTTTGTCCACAGGGGAGGAGTAATGTTCGAGGTTCGACCCAAAAAGGTATGGACAAGTGGCTTGGGAGGTTACCTGTGCGTACCTGTGCGAGTTTGGGGGCTGCTTATATATTTTGGCTTATTTGGGGCTATGGTGAAGGAAATTCAAATTCTAACATTTTCTCTTAGACCTTACAAGGGAGGCTCAGAAGTGTGATCCCCTGTAGCTATAAAAACACTCTTTAAAATAGTAATAAATAATAAAACGTAATTGTTCGTCAACAGTGACGTATCACTTTTCAAATTAAGAAAGCAAATAATATATAATCACTTGGTGTTTTGGGGTAAAAATCTAATCCTGAACTATAGATTTCACAGTTAGTTTTGTTGTAGCTCTCTTGGCTTTCATCACAGCCTAAATTATTTGAGGCCTGTTGTGAGAATTTTTCTGTGTAGCATTTTTTATAAAAGAAGATTTGAATGGCTTAATGTGGGAAAAAATATGTTGATCATGTTAAAGGTTAAGTCTCTGTGTTAACTGAGATATGTATTGTTATGTTGAACCAACATGTGAGAAGCTCAAGAATACTCTCTGTGTCTTGGGTCACCAATTGTGAGATGTGTCTGCATGCTGACTGAAGGACGTGGGAACCACTCCATTATCTCTTCTCATCCTTGTTAAATAATATTTCCATAATAGGCTTTTTAATGCATTTGACATGCATTTAGTATCAGTGGATTGCTCGGGATCTCAGGATTATAAATATATCATCGCTCTATCTGAAAAACTAAACGCAACAGATCTAGGAACTGCAATCTTAACATCAAGTGATCTTGGATAAAAATAGATCAAATAAAACAGAGAATATTCCAATTCAAAGCATAATGAATGATGGATGATTATTATGATCTAGATTGGTGCATATGAGTTAGATTTAATGTTTAAAATAAACTATATTATCTTGAAAACTTGCTATAGTTTTAATGGTGATAATAAAATAATGATTAATTATCTAAATGTGACTCAGTGATTTACTGGAGAATAAATTCCTACATCATTCCTACATCATTTTTGAAAACATATTTGCTGGAACACATTTCCAACAATCAATAATAATTATGATATTTTTCTGCAAAGTGCAAATATGAATAAACATTCTTTAGTCTATTTTATTTATTATGCTGGTTTTTCAAAGCAATCCATCAAATTCATGTGAGAGATGGAAATGACATCTGACTGTATTTACCTTATCGATCTAATATTTGAGTATTTTCTAACCTGAATCCATATTAATTTTATAGCCTATTAAATGGATGTGCTGTACTCAGTGAGTTACAGCAGTTAGATTTGCGCTAATCAATAAAAGCCTCAGGGGGAAATAATGCACAAAGGTAAATGGTAATATAAAATTTGAACTATTGTAACTGATTAAAACTGGTTCGACCTAAAACTATAACACTCTGTGTTCATGAGATAAGGGGCGGCCTTATCTCATAATACTGATACTCTTGCTTTCTAAAGCAAGAGTATCAGGTACAGGTAAAACATCGTTGTTATTAAAATAGAGTGGCATACTCAAATCTGAATGTGCAACTGAGTTAGATAAATTGAATTAGAGATGTTTTACAGTTGTACAGGTTTTAAAATTGTGCATTTAGAATAAATGTATTTTTTTTTTCAAGGAGTTAACAGAGAATAAACTGTAAGAAACAGATGAGCAAATAACAGCAGCAGAGATATTAATTAGGTAAATAAACTGTGTCCTGAGTAAAACAATTTTAACTAAGGTGGTTGCAAAGATAATCCTTACTGTAACATCAATTAGATTCTGGAAAAGCAGGGTCTGAAGAAGTTGTCTAATTCAATTCAAAATATTCAATTTAAAATACTTTATTGAGCCCAGAGGGAAATGAAGTGTTGTTGTAGCTAATGCAAGTAGGACTAAAATTCTTAAATACATTAGGTAAATATGTGGTGAAATTATTATTTTGTTTTTGCAAGGCAAGGCAAGGCAGTTTTATTTGTATAGCACACTTTCAACACCAGGTAATTCAAATATAAGAACCTAATTGCAAACCTAAATGATTGGGATATGGTTATCTGGGGTTGAAGCTGCCTCAGCAGCGGCAGCAGCAGGATTCACAGGTTCTGAGGTTATGCCTTATGCATGACCTTTAACCTTCTATGTTTCTTTTCTTGACACTGGAGAAGCAGTTGAAGTTATTGTTTCCTTGTTTCTTGATTTTTTAAGGCATGTGGAAGACGATGCCTTAAAAAAGGGGGGGAATTGGATTTGATAGTAATTGGAACAGATTTTTAAGGGATTATGAAGAGAATTGTAACTTGCAGGTTTAATTGAGTTTCTTTTGATTCATAACTCTGTCATAAATTAATGAGGGTTTTTACTACCTGGACTTGACGTCTGACTTCATATTCCATTTCGGTTTGGGTTCAGACTTGTAGTACATATTGTGTCTGGGAACTTTACAAAGTTTTAATTTGATCTGAAAACCTTCTTTACTTCTTGCTGGGAGTAGTTGATTCTTGGGATTTTTACTCTCACAAGTTGGAATGGTTGGTTGTCTTTTTCTTGGCATGGATTTAGTACATAGTGATTTGGAGACTTTTACCTTAATTATAATCTAGCTTCAGTTGAGGTTTGGCTCATTAACCAGGTTGTGAGTTGTTTAGAATTGCTTTTGCACTCAGTTGCATCAGGTTGATCTGAAACCATACTCAGAGGGTGTGGGTTATACTTGTCATAATCATCCTATTCATCTTTTGTGAATTGGCTCACCTATGTTTGAACATCAATGCTCTAATACCTAAGTAGCTCAGCTCCCAAGGGTCGCATTGGGAGGTTCTCACTGAAGGACCTTCTGAGGGGTGACCTCTCTCTCCTTTCCGGGGAAGGACTGATCGGTGGCTATGGGTCACTGGATGCCTGCGGAGGCTGACTTCATGGCAACAGACAACAAACAGCGCAAGGGAAGAGTATACATTTCAACATCTAGTGTTGATGTAATACCCTCTGAAGTGTACTGGAAGATGCTACATAATATCTCCTTTGTTCTGTGTTTTATCTAGAACATCCTGACCGATGACGAGACCTGTGGATGGCCGCCTCTGGGGCGAGGGGCTGTTGAAAAGACATTTTGCCCACAAGAAAATGACGTAAGAAGACCCCGTGGGTTTTTCGTCTCAATGCACAGGAGTCTCAGCAAAGTCATCCATAAGGATCCGATATTTGTCACTGTGAGCTAATTCCATGGCCAAGCATGTCTCATGTCTGATTGTAATTTGTGTTTTGAACATTGTCTTTTTTTGGATCAACCTACCAACCTTTTAGGGAGTTTGTGATAGCACTTTAGAATTTTCCCTTTATATTTATGGTATTATTTAAGTTAATAAAAGCAGGGAATTGTGGTGGAAAATTGTTATGCAATTAGGAATTAAGTGTATATTCTCTTTTTAGTGAATGCATCTAAGGAAATGACAAGCTTATTGTTCCAGGTTAATGTTATGAGAAAGATATATGTGTCAGGTCACCAGAGAGACAGACGCCGGGGCAGTAAGATAACAGTCTGGCCTTCGGATGAGCTGCTTTAACACTTGGCGCCCAACGCAGCCTCAGCGAACGGAATGGACCGGCAGGGACAGGGTCAAGGGAGTTGCTAGCGTCCTGGGAAATTGTTCCCTGATTTGAATGGTTATACTTATGTTTTCCTTCTGTACTGTTTATCCTCCTCCCATCTGTGATATCCATTAGTGCTTTTACCTTGAGCTTATATTGTGTTTCTTTATCGTTATTTACTTTGATTTCATCATTCTTAGTTATTCCTCTCTGTTTGTCTTGTCTTGTGTATTTAGGATTATTTTCTGTCTCGTCTTCTCATCTGTGTTATGCTTATTCTTTTGTGTTTTCCTCTGTTTCCTCCCTACCATTCTGCTTCCCTGCCCAGCTGCAGCTCATCTCTAATCTCCTTGCTCACTTGCTCACCTACATCTGCTTTTCACTAATTAGTCCTCAGGTTTCTCTTAGTCATTCCTCACTCCTTCCTCAGTATTTAAGCCATCTTCTTTCTCTCATACGCTGCTGGATCTTTCTGTTACCTTTGTCTCATGCCAAGTCTCCTGGTCTCCCTATGCAGTTTTCTCAGTCCATTCCAGATTCTTATTACCCCCTCTCAGTTTGTAAGATTGATTATTTTCATTAAAACTCTTTGTTTTACTCTGCCTCTTCGTGTCTTCTTCTGGGTCAAGCTTCGAAATCATGACAGCCATGGCTTAAGCCAGTGATTTTGTCTGTTTCGATGCACTATGGCACTATATGCATCCTGTGCTTGTGTCACAAAGCCAAGTACCACTTATTGTACCTAAGATAACTTTCACATCGCAGACACTGCCTCACTTGCCAGCTCAAATTTGAAACAGTTTTAAAGATGAAAAGTAAATGTTAAAAAAAATCAAACTTTGACCCAATGCTCAATCATTTCTCCTCCTCAGTCCTTTTAGAAATCATTGGAGCTTCTTAGGATGCTATTTATTTAAGAGTTGCTTGGTGAAATGGACCAGAGATTGTTTCCTAAAGCAGTCAACTTTATTTGAATAAACTTTATTAGTTCATTAATTCTCTAACAAGCAAACTCTCGTCCACCTAAAAATGTATGCCTTGGTTGACTTGCAAACCAATCCTGGTTTCTGCTGCTTTCGCTTACAGTGGGAATGCGGCTGCACTATACAGTTAACCAAAGGGAGGACGTAATACAGAATGCAGCACACAAACCTAAAACATTGCAATTCCGAAGAAGCAGATCTAAACACAGAAAAAATTATAGACTGTTTGGTTAGCAGACATGCGAAGGTACTATCTTATTGATATTATGGTGTTGTTGTTTTTTATTTTTATTTTTTTTACGTGTCGTGATTGGCAGTGTGGAGCTCAGAATTGGTGTCTGAGTACCAAGTAGAAGCCCAACAGATTTACTTTCACAAGCGGAGCAGTACAGCTTTTGCTATAGTACTCCACTTGATTTATGTGTGAAAAATCTTTATTATGAATTGCTGGGTTTTTTATTTCCTGATGTTATGGACCCGGAGACGGAAAATTAAGGGGAAGAAAGAAAGAAGATGAAGAAGAGAGGTAGGAACACAAAATGTCATGAGAGAGGGTGAGTTGAAAATACAAGAGAGGAAAGGGAAAATAGAAAACACAGGAAAACATTAAAGTCTGCCTCCATACCCACAGGACGGCAGAGAGAGGGGAAAAAACAAAACAAAACACGAAAAAGGAACATTGACAAAACAAACCTAACATAGTGAACTAAGAACTACACAACCACATCACACAAGAATGGATATAAAAATACAACAACAATGTCACAGAAAAATTCATGGTACCGATTAATCAAGCTCTGGTAATGATAACCTCAGCACAAGAATATATTTGTAAACACTAGAGACCCCACATCTATGTGTGTGTGTGAGCATGCTGGTGCATATAAGATTTCTCCATAAGAGTGTTCGATAGTTGGTGTGAGCAGGCATCAATCCGTCTCCCAGGAATGGATGCAGACATGAAGGAGATCGGCCACAGTGACGAGCCCACGGGCCCCGCCGGCAACCAGCCGCGCCAGGGCGGGCCGGTCCATGGACCGGGAGAGCCGGGGGCCCAGAGGCGCCCCACCCCCCAGCAGGGACCCGACAAGGGACCGCCCAACGAGGGGCCCCCGACACCGCAGGGGCCGCGGCCGGCCGGCCGCCACACGCCACCACCACCCTGGGCCAATCCCCACCGCCAACATCCCAGCGCCCCACCCCTGCCCCACGTCGGGGCGCCCCACGGGTAGCTCAGCACCTGGACACCAAGTTGTACCAGCTCCCGAGTCCTTATCCCACGCAACGCAGAGCGCAGAGACCAGGCATCCAACAAAGGCCAGGGCCGGTCCAACCCGCCAATGAACCGACCACGCACGGTGCACACAGAACAGATGCTCGAACGAGCAGAGACGCTGGATCCGTGTCCCGCCGAGCCACCGAGCAGGCACCACCCAACAATCCCAAACCTGGCACCCCTAAAAGAGGTGCCCCAACCAACCAAAGGAAGATACCGGCCCCCCCAGGCCCGGCCAGGCACACACCACGTCCGAACCAGATTGACCACCGATGCACCAGTAGGCATCCGTCACCGGCGGGGAGTGACGGAGGGGAAATAGGCCCACCATTAAATGTAAGGCCTGAGGTGCGCCAAGCGAGAGGGCAGCCCAAGACCCAACCTGACAGGCAGACAAAGGCATACAGACAGTCATACGTTCCCTCCCTCTTAAACACATACATTCTCACTAACTCACCAAGACACCCAAGAAATGACGCTGTACCCTCACTCATACACCCCATACACACTTCATGCTCCCAGGTCCAGGTACCGATGCCCCAGTAGAGCCACCAGCCCCCGGACCCAGGAGATGGACCCCCTACCTTCTAAGATGGAGACAAGCAGACCGCCAAGGGCCCCACAGTGGCGAGGCAGCCCGACAGCCCAGGACCCTGAACAGACCACCTGTTCCTCCTCCGGACCCCAACCCCTGATGGCCAGTAGCGAACAGGGGTGTAAGAAGACCCCTAGCCTCTATCCTCCCGCTCAAGTATGGTGTTGATGCGTGTTGTAATAATGTGCATTTAAAACAGAGGGGTGGGATGTGGGGAAGGCAGCCACACATCCCCCAACCCCCACCCCGAGCCCTCAGTGTCTGCATGTGGTTTAACAGTGGGCACCGGCACCAGAGGTGAAGCTGATTGAACCGTTCCCCCTCTGGATGCCGAAAAGTGTGCCCAACCCAAAGTCCCTACATGTGTGTCGCATGAAAATGTTATAAGTGGGAGTGTCTAAGTTGTATATTGAAATTGGGACGCAGGATGCCATGGGATAGTGAGGAGGGAAACCCCTCCTCGCACCCCAGTGATGTGCCCATGCCCCAAAACCCTATTTGAGTGGTAAAGTGATGGAGCCGGTGGATAGAGGTGTTGGGGGATGGGGAGGGAAGGACTGGGAGACAAAATGTCTTCCCAGGGAGCCAGCTCCCCTATTGACCCCAATAGGCACCGCTGTTCACCGGGATCCACCAGGGGAGGGAGGCCATGGCACGTTCAACCCGGGGCCCATGGCCACAGCACCACCAAGCCCCACGGACCCCAAGGCAGTCCCCCCAGCCCCATCCCAGAAGGAGAACTAACCCCACCCTCACATTCGCTCTACTATCAGAACACAAAAGACACTAGACACCCAGGTTGAGTTCGGCCCCTCCCCCCCGTCCAAGTGCCCTCGTAGGGGGAGAGCACCTGTCGCTAGTTAGCAATAGCCTCCCCGCCAGCAAAGGAGGCCCCCAGCGCCACCTGCACATCGGAGGCCCCCGCAGCCCAAACCCCGGCGACGTACCCGCCCAGACCAGGAGCAAACTGATGAACTGGGCGGCCGACCCACCAGGCCGACATCCACCATCCCCATTCCCTTGTGGAGCGACCACTGCTGCTCAACGGCCCGGCAGGCAACCAAACCCAGCGCCCCACCCACCTGCCCTGCACGCCCACTACCCAGTCCACCCGCAGGTCCGACCTAACCTGGGCAAACGCCCGACCCCAGCGCCCCGCCCCGCAGCGCACAAAGACCAAGACCTAGGAGCAAAGTCCAGTGCGAAAAAGGACTTATCAGGCCTAGAAATGCCACCCAGCCGCCGCGACCAGCAGCCAGGCACCCCAACCAGCAAACAAGGCGAAAAAAAAAAAAGATAACATGGTGTTGTGCAACAATAGGTCTGATTTTAAATATGAAAAATTGCTTAGGACAATTATAAATAAAACTAGTAATTTAGATCAAAAGGACCAAGTCCATGTCATGTTTTTGTTTAACTTCCTGACCCACATGTAGAACACAAATAGTGAGACCAAGTTGTTAAAATAAATGATTATGGGATGCAGTGATGGACTGGCGACCTGTAAGGGTGTACACTGGCTCTCGCCCGATGATTGCAGGAGATAGGCTCCAGTCCAGTCCAGTCCCCCCCCCCGGCAACCCTTCATAGGATAGACAGTATAGATAATGGACGGATAGATTATGAGATGATCACAGGAACCAGGAAAACTGCACGGGGGAAATGAAGGAACCAGCACTGTAGAAAGGGAGCTACAGAGATGATAATATTGTATATGCAAATGAGTATATTTGAATGATCTCAGGTGAGGTTTACATTCAGATGGTGGAGATGATGCCAGGGAGATTTATCAGAGTCTGCATGAGCGATCCAGGGGAGACTGTGGTGGTGGAGCCAGAGATGGAAGACGAAAGATGGAAGGCGGACAGATACAGGTTCGAGTTGTAGCATGAGCACGAGGGGGAAAAGGAACCTTGAGGCTGTCAGACATGAAAGGATTTCCAGGAGCTTCACAGAACGGCTTCTTGAGAACGGATCACGGAGGATTCTCAGAGTTGACCAGAGGAACCTTCGGAGGAGCACAGGTAAGTATCACAAAGGTGAGTATACAAAGAGATCATAGATTCAACAAGGACTCAGGGGAAACGCAGAGGGCTAGAGGTTACCCCAAAGGCAGAACACTCAGACGTAGAAGGTCCGACAGCTAGCTCTCTTTATTCAGCCCAGGTACATGCATGAGCATACCAGCACAGCTCCTCCCTGAAGACACAAAAAACGATATAAAAATGCACCAACTGGATAGAATTTCACAGTGGTTTGATCATAATTTTAAACATCTACCATTCGGACACGCCGCTGTATGCGATCCATTGCATACTTTGCACACGGGGTCCCGTTAACCGAATATTTTCCATATTAGTCAGTTTTTTTTTTTTTACAACAGTGACGGAAAATCCAAAGGCCACTTGTCATTTTGACAGATTATAATTCACACCCCTGACAATTTGGTGCAGATCAACGTGCAGACATTTTTAGGTTTGAGTTGAAGCGCGGAGTACAAGTAACTGAATCAATAAATTTATAATAAAAAGATTTCCATGAAGCCATCTGAGAATCATCTCAGACCGAGAGGCTTTGGAACGTGACCGTTACTGTTGCGGCTGGTTAAAGATGCGCTTCAAAGAGACCGGTGTTGCGCCAAACACCGGAGCAAAAGAGCGCATGCTCCGACATTTTTTGCGGCTGAAAAGATATGAAGCTGGGTTCAGAGAGTCTTTCCGACTTCTGATCACTTGAATCAGAGAAATGTTCCCTGATTTCAAAACTTTGGCTGAAGTGGAGCTTTTAGTTCCAGTCTCCATGCGTCAGCGCGGATTCAGCCTCTAGAACAGTGGTTTCCAACATGAGGTTCGTGGGCCCAAAGGGGGTCATTGGAGATTGCAGGGGTCTGCACAATCTTGTCTGTGCTGAGGTTGTAAGACTTTTGGTCATACTATTCTTAATTTATATATATATACATTGACGAGATAGAAATTCTGTTAAATGTTGTATGAGGGTTTAATTTTGTAGTGCATGTGGCAACATTTAGAAACAGTGAACAATCAAGAGGAATGTGGTACATCCTGTGTGCCTTGTGTGAAGAAGCTGTGACCATTCTGTGAACGAAAATCTATGTGGGAGGAGTTTCTTTTTAACTCTTGTTTCAATAAAAACCTTAAGCTGACATAAAGCTGTGCTCAGTTACTAGAACTGAGTCCACTGAACGACGTCTCGCTGTTAAAATATATAATTGTTGTTTGTTGTTCTTATTGCTCCTTTTTACAGAAATAAACGAGCACGCGAGAAGGTGAAATGAGAGCTCAGAGAGAGCCCAGGGTCATAAATTAAATGTGTGTCTGTTCCTTTAAGAGAGGCTTCAAATTAGAGTGAAAACACCTTCTCAACAAAATGGTGACCCCGACGTGATTTCTGGAGGAACAAAGGAAAACGTGAGTTTGGAAATTGTTGTGATCAACAGATACTGGAGATCGTAGGACGGAAGTGACCCAGGTCCGAAGTTATTTGGTAAGCGCTGACACACGAGGCGCAAAATTGACTAATCTAAAAGTATGTTCTGTCTGTAGTTCTCCGGTAAATGTTGATTTCTGTTTCTGCTGAGTTAAATAGATGCCGACCGGGTCGGTAAACTCAGGGTGTGGCCGGCCCTAAGGTAAGCTAGGACGCCTCTTACTGAAACCTTGCGTGTTGGACACCAAGAAGGCTGAGTGGGATCAGCTCGTGGATTGAGAACCCACGGAATGTCTAAAAAAAGGAAACTCAGAGATCAGAGAGCGATTTTAACCCTGGTATTTCTTGTTCCTTTGACCAGGATCTCAGATCGGACTGGATCTCCGGGTGGAACTGCAGGTTGCTGAGAGCCCGTGCACGGCCTGGTTCGGAACCAGTATCAAAGTCCTCCACCCCACCGTTAGGTAAAAAAGGAGGCCGGCAGATCCGGGGTTTCTTCGGGAGCAACAGTTGGATGGGGTCTTCCTTCACAGGGACAACAGCCAGTGAGGAAAAAATTTGATGCGTGAAAGAATAAAAAATAAGGTTAAAGATAACCAAGTCCGGGACCTTTGTAATGCAAGTTTGTGTCTTTGCAAATAAAGATCGGGGATCTTTGCGTGATGATCCGGGATCTCGCAATGAATATCCATGTTAAAGGAGTTGGACTCCGAAAGCGCGCAGAGGTCTGGGATCTCAATTAGAAATAGGCCTAATGATGTAATGATAAATAATATCTAAATAATAATACGAGTAATGAAAAAGCATGATAATAAAGACATAATGATATTAATGTGTGCTAAACCGGTTGTGTGACTGTGTGTGTGTGAATGGAGATTTCTTCCTTTTGAAACAGCCGTAGGCTGAAAGGAGTCTCATGGTTAGAAAATTGAGTAAATAACACTGCGATAAGATAAATAGATCAGATAAAAGAGAAATAAAAGCTGAATTTACTTCATTAACACGGGAATGATAAATATTTAAAAATAAAAACAGCAAAATGTAACATATCGAAATATGGGAAAAAAATAGCAAAGAAGATTTAAAGGAGATGCAAGATTTATGTAAAAGAATAGACAATACATTTGTTTAAGACAAAGATTATGAATTTGAAGGACGATTGACTGAGTAATTTCATGCACTTCTTGGTAGTTGCGATATAAAATAAAACTAAAAGATCAAAATTGAAGAATAGACATTTGGCGTCTCAAATAAAGGAATTCCTCAGGAAGGAGCAAAGAAGAGAAAAAGGAGCGGTTCATGGGTGAAGCTGATGTGTTTCTTAGCACTCGGGAGGATAAAAAATGTTTTAAACTTTGTTTTCTCCTGAAGTTACGCCGAAAGAAAAATAAAATAAAAGAGAAAACTCACTTCCATATTTTAAAAAAAATCCTATGAAGAGTAAGGTAAACTTTACTGTGATCTAAATGAATTATCTCAAACAAGCGACCCCCTTCCCCTCAAGGCAGGGCCGTTCTGATAATAAACAAGACCTCCTTACTATCCCTCAACAATGGGTCGTTAGTTGTTCTGTTAATAAACAAACCAACTGAAATGGACTTCCTGAGAAAAAAAGACTTGTTTGAAACCAGATTCATCATGCGTCATCATTCATCATAAAGGTTATCCAACTGCAGGAAGGCAGAAGGGAAGGAACACACACCTCCCCCCAGTAGCTGATAAGGAGGGGGATGTTTTAGCTGTGTGCAGCTCAATACAAAAGGTTGGGATTTCTTAAGTGCAGCGGCAACTTGTACTCTATAATAATAATTAAAAAAAACTTAGCTAATATTTTTAACGATATTCATGGGATGTCTGTGAGATCTCTCATGTAGTAGAAATGAAATGGTTTAAAAATGACGGATTATGAGCAGAGTGATTTTATTTTGAAATTCACACGGATGTCTACAGGTACTGTGGGGTAGCAGCTGGGTGGCTAAGTGAATTTATTCTTTGTAACAAGTGGCAGCTTCAGATGCTTGCTTCTAACATTTTAATGACAGATAAGATACATGTTGAAAGGAAAAAATCTTGTAATGCGCTGGGTTAGAGACTGAAAAAAAGAGAAGAATGTTTAACGGGATTACCGTAGTACAGAATGTAGGAACGCACTCCAAAATTCAACTTTAGTTACCGTAGCACACTGATTATAAGCGCACTTCAATATTTACACTCAATGGAGTTGTTGCTAATGTGACAAAATTAAGGGTCTGATTAAGCAGGAAAGATCTCTGGACCTACACCTGAGATTGGGAGAGGTGGCCTGCCCTCGCCCCAATCTGAGTTGAGAATGGTACCACGTTTTGACATCTAGCAACAGACTCTTCCACATATAATCATAATAATAAGCTAATTTGTAGAATCTTTATGAAAGAGCAGATAAGCAGAGAGCAAGGAATAGAGATGTGATGTTTTGTTATGGAAATATCAGTTGCTGATTATCTCATTGACAAAATGGTAGGAAGTTAGTGAAGCCAGATGGAAAAAAAAGGAATTTTGTTTTCCACTAAAAAAATGAGATTGAGTTGTTAGATAAATGAAATAAAAATAATAGATTTTGCTACAGGAAAAATCTGTTGTGTTAATCATATTATCTTGAGACTGTTTTTTAATATGTTATGAAGAGATTTCCTATTTCACTTGAAGTTGGGCATGTTCTCTGTAGGGGATAAATTAATAATCCAAATTGTAGATTTTCATAAAATTCTTGAAACAGGACAGCTACCAAAGAATTGTTCTACTTGGAAAAAGAAAAATTTAAGTTTTAACTGAAGTTTGTAATCAGATGAAGATAAAATAATCATATTATTGCTAACAGAAGATTCAAATTGAACTTTGCATGTTTTTGGCATTTGGCCAACAATGGGGAACAGGGGTATGGCGACCTCTAGTGGCGAACTAATTAAAGCATTTCTTACAGACAATTCAATTCTCAAACTGATTAGTTCATGGACAAGAAGTGTGTCAGACATGGAAAAAAAGAAAAGCTTCTCATATAAAATTAAGAAACAGCTTTGAGCAAAGAAAGGCTGTACTGAAGAAGCTTGGTTTAGTAAGATAAGATAATTTATCCTAATGGATTTATAATGTTAACAGTGAAACATTTAGATACACTAACTGTTGCAGAAATGTTTAGAGAAATAATGCCTAGATTTGATATCCACAAATGATCTATAGTGGTAACGGAACACATTTTGTGAATGACATAATTGATAAAATAGGACAAAGATTATAGATCATGTTTAAGAGACAATTGGATTCTAAAAGCTGATTAAGAAAGGCCATGGATAAGACTAAACAGAATTGGAGATACTGTTTGGTTATGATAAAGTTATATATGAATATAACACCAAGTAATTGAACGGATTTGATGAGACCTTATACTTTTCTACAGTTTGGTATATTAAAATAAGAGGAACAATTACAAACTGATTTATGACTTTATGATAAAATGTTGCAAGTTGAAAAATAAAGCGATGGAAGAAACGGGACAAAATTGGATATTGTCTTGATTTGGTAAATTATAAATGCATATAATACCAAATTTGAATATTGGCCTCATTCTATTTGAAAAAATCTATGGGTGAGATATAGAATTCCTTGGATTGGTTTACTCTCTTCTAAAGAACAATTAGATTAAGATCTGGGAGTTTTCATGATCAAAATACTGATAATTACATGAGTTATAAATGCAAACTAATCATATGCCAGATGATCCTATATTCCTACAGGAAGAAGTGAGCTGAAAGTAGGTGACTGGATCCTGATTAAAAGCTGTAAACAGAAAATTGGGCATCACCCAGGTGAGAAGGGGCCATTCCAGGTATTTTTGTCCACACCAATGGCTGTAGAGACTGAGTTAGATACACTTAACCCATTGTAAAAAGCAGAGACCATTACTAGATATAGGGAAAGCAGTCTATGAAAAGTGGGGTTAAAGACTGATTCCAAAGGGAGGTAGATACATTAGGTTCTACTTGTCTCAACCTCAATGAAGAGTACCAGGAGATCCCCTTTTCTATAGAGACTGTTTGAAGGGAGAGATAGTAACGATGAAGGTTTTTCTGGTTTTTCTGCTATTTAGTACTTTTGTACTTTTGTAGCTTTTTTGTGGTGTTATTTCAATAGGAACGTTAGGACTCAGAAAAACGACATATAGCACATGACAATGCTGATTTATTTTCTTGGTTCACTCAGAGGACACACAGAAACCCATTTGAAACTAGTGTATGGTGACAATATGCAAGATATCTAGCAAATAAATGGATCATTATTAATTGTTTTGTTTGTTCTCAGATGCCATATTCTGTAGGACATTTACCCAGATATGTAGAAGCTTTCACTAATCTTAATGATCTGTTTCCAGATGTTACACCCCTCTCCAGGATTTGGACAAATTCTGAGCGTGCAGTACATGAACGAACAGGAAGTTATATGGGTAAAAATGTGTATACTTCCATGACAAAAGTAAGGGTAAATTGGAGACTGGGACGACATGGGATTAATCTAAATAGTTAAAGCTGGACCAGTACACTTAAAACCTGACCAAAGATTTATTTGTTTTGAAAATGATAAAAATCTGACCACATTTCATACCAATCTGGGTACATGGGAAAAAATATATAGTATGTGCTCCATTCTTCGTGAATGTGATGGGAACTTTTCTATGGACGACCTGCTGATTCTCTGCAGATTTTGGCTCTGACATAATTACCCTCAAAATGAGAACGGTGGATGTGCTTCTGTTGAGACTTAAAGAGCATTCTTTCTTGTATTTGCAGAGGAGATCCGACACAGCAGAAGGAGGAGGCGTGATATTTCAGCCCCTCATGGTCCCATCTGGGCTCTGATATGCCCCCTGAAAACAAATTATGGAGGGATTGAAATAAGATTCTATTATCTTTTTTCCCATGGACTGGGGTGGGTAAGGTCATGTTATGATTGGACACATTAAATTATAGATTCAGTGGTTTTGTTAATTCTTCCCTGGCAGTTCTAAAAGGAATAGCAGCTGAGATCTAGGAATTGAGCTTAAATACTGCATACATGGAGATTAATGTACAACACAGGTGTTTATTGAACTATAATATCTCTCCGTCACATGCTGCAAATCTAGTCACACCTGTTTAACAGGAGACTTATATAATTGGATGTGTCTGAAACAGTTCTGTTTCAGAAAAAGGGATGAGATTCTTAGGCACTAGGGGAACTTAAATTTCAATTATTTTTTACAAAACAAAACCTTTCAATTTGTCGCTTTAAAAGCATTTCAGATAAATGAAAAAACAAAATAAAAAACAGCCTTTGTTTAGGGTTCGGCAGTTTTTTTGGTTAAATAGGTTGAAATTATAGTTTTCTTTTATAAGTATTGGGCTTCATCAGCTCAGAAAAATGATTAACAATAGTCGGTGATGTGGTAAAATCTTATAAGACTATAGGTTTAATGAACTTAGGCTGTTAGCAGTGTCAATGAATAAAATTAGACTGATCCTTTTCTGCGGGTTGAGCTTTAAAGCAGCACATTTTTCTTTTGAGCGGTCTCATGCTCATGATGCCACTTCCACAATCCAAAATGACCAGATATTTCCTGTTTTCCATCCTGTTTTGGCACCTTTGTGCAGTTGGTTGTTTTAGCACACAACCCATTCATCTTACCTTGTAGCATGTTTATGCATTTAGTGTTTGTTTGGAAGTTTTATTTACATTATAACCTCTACTATATATTTTGAAGAAAAATTCTTTATGGTCTAGGTTGTTCCAGTGTTGCTCACTTTTGATACAGGATTTTTAGAGTGCACTTTGCATCAATTATGATTTTTGTGATTTACATACAGCAAAAGTATTAGCTTTTTCTACAGATAGACCTAGTTTGTAAGCAGTCAGGATAATAATTTGACTTTGTGTTAATGCGACCGATCAGTGCGCCACTACTTAAGACTATGAGGTGAGTGAGGGATTTGATTTTTTTTTAAATGGACAAATGCATAAGAAATGAATCTCAAATTAGATACAATTATGGATAAAGCAAACAGGGAAAAGGAAATTAGTTGCAAGCTCTTCTTTTAGGCTTTGTTGACCAGGTGAGAGACCAGCAGCCAACCAGACCACAATCTCTCAGGTAATCAGACAAAAAAAAAAAGGCTGGAGCCAATGCACTCCCACTGAGGAGTCAGGACGAACCTGAGAGGACATCCAGGAGCAGCAAGCCAGAGCGTGTGCAGAACAGCAATGAGCAGACCACACAACCTACTTGAACCCTCTGCTGAGAGGTTTCCAACTTCAGCACACCTGCACCATCAGGTGGCAGGACGGCTTGGAGCACAGAGCTGCCCAGCTGGGGCAGCAGGGTTTGAAAGAAAAGAAGCTGAGACCCCTGCCAAAAGGGGCAGAACGATCCTCTGGTCTGCGTGCAGTCCTTAGAGTTTTCAAACTCAAGGCTACTGAAAAGATACACTTTAGCTGCATATAGGTGATGTGCTGGCAACCTCTCACCTTAGGTCATAGAAGAGCGAGCCGGACGACCACAATTCCCGGCCAGAACAAGATGACTTGACTGCTGATCCGAAAAGTTCCAGAGAAGATGGACTCAAAATTGATATGATTTTATAAGTGTGCTGCCTGACGTTTTTTCCTTATTTAAAGTGATGTCTTATTTTAAGAGATCAAAAGAGGGACATGACAAGATAGAAATTCTGTTAAATGTTGTATGAGGGTTTAATTTTGTAGTGCATGTGGCAACATTTAAAAAACAGTGAACAATCAAGAGGAATGTGGTACATCCTGTGTGCCTTGTGTGAAGAAGCTGTGACCATTCTGTGAACGAATTTCTACGTGGGAGGAGTTTCTTTTTAACTCTTGTTTCAATAAAAACCTTAAGCTGAGATAAAGCTGTGCTCAGTTACTAGAACTGAGTCCACCGAACGACGCCTCGCTGTTAAAATATATAATTGTTGTTTGTTTTTCTTATTGCTCCTTTTTACAGAAATGAACGAGCACACCAGAAGGTGAAATGAGAGCTCAGAGAGAGCTGAAGCTTTTTTCTTTTATGTCTTTTTTTAAAATACATTACTTTTACTTTTATACTTTAAGTAGTTTTGAATCAAGTAATTTTTTACTTTTACTTGAGTAAAAAACTTGACTTGATACTTCTACTTCTACAGAAGTCTTTTTAAACCCTAGTATCTATACTTCTACTTGAGTATTGAATCCATCCATCCATCCATTTTCTTCCGCTTATCCGGGGTCGGGTCACGAGGGCAGCAGCCTAAGCAAAGAGACCCAGACTTCCCTCTCCCCAGCCACTTGTTCCAGCTCCTCGGGAAGAACCCCAAGGCGCTCCCAGGCCAGCCGAGAAACATAGTCCCTCCAGCGTGTCCTGGGCCTTCCCCTGGGCCTCCTCCCGGTGAGACGTGCCTGAAACACCTCACCAGGGAGGCGTCCAGGAGGCATCCTGACCAGATTCCCGAGCCACCTCAACTGACTCCTCTCGATGTGGAGAAGCAGCGGCTCTACTCTGAGCACCCTCCGGATGACTGAGCTTCTCACCCATTTCTCTAAGGGAGAGCCCAGACACTCTGCGGAGGAAACTCATTTCAGCCGCCTGTATCCGTGATCTCGTTCTTTCGGTCACCACCCAGAGTTCGTGACCATAGATGAGGGTAGGAACGTAGATCGACCGGTAAATCGAGAGCTTCGCCTTTTGGCTCAGCTCTCTCTTCACCACGACAGACCGGTAGAGCGCCCGCATAACTGCAGATGCCCCACCAATCCGTCTATCGATCTCCCGCTCCATTTTTCCCTCATTCGTGAACAAGACCCCCAGATACTTAAACTCCTCCACTTGGGGAAGGACCCCATCCCCGACCCGGAGGAGGCACCCCACCCTTTTCCGGCTCAAGACCATGGCCTCGGATTTGGAGGTGCTGATTCTCATCCCAGCCGCTTCACACTCGGCTGCGAACAGCTCCAGCGAAAGCTGTAGATCACGCTCCGATGAAGCCAACAGGACCACATCATCTGCAAAAAGCAGAGACCCGATCCTGAGGCCACCAAAACAGATCCCGTCAACGCCTTGGCTGCGCCTTGAGATCCTGTCCATAAAAGTTATGAACAGGATCGGTGACAAAGGGCAACCTTGGCGGAGTCCAACTCTCACTGGAAACAAGCCCGACTTACTGCCGGCAATGCGAACCAAACTCTGGCACCGGTCGTACAGGGACCTAACAGCCCGTATCAAGGGGCCCGGTACCCCATACTCCCGGTGCACCCCCCACTCCTTCTCCAAGTCCACAAAACTCATGTAGACCGGTTGGGCAAACTCCCACGCACCCTCCAGGACCCTGCTGAGGGTGTAGAGCTGGTCCAGTGTTCCACGGCCAGGACGAAAACCGCATTGTTCCTCCTGGATCCGAGGTTCGACTATCCGTCGGACCCTCCTCTCCAGAACCCCTGAATAGACCTTACCAGGGAGGCTCAGAAGTGTGATCCCCCTGTAGTTGGAACACACCCTTTGGTCCCCCTTTTTAAACAGGGGGACCACCACCCCGGTCTGCCAATCCAAGGGAACTGCCCCCGATGTCCACGCAATATTGCAGAGCCGTGTTAACCAACACAGCCCCACAACATCCAGAGCCTTGAGGAACTCCGGTCGAATCTCATCCACCCCCGGAGCCTTGCCACCGAGGAGCTTTTTAACGACCTCGGTGACCTCAGCACCAGAGATTGGAGAGCCCGACCCCAAGTCCCCAAACCCTGCTTCCAGATTGGAAGGCGTATTGAATGTGAATACTTTTGACACCTCTGCATATACTCGGGATAGAAACACAAACTTGGTTGAGAAAACAGGAATGATATGAACAAACATTTAAACCAAGTTACCTAATCTACTACAGATAGAATACAGACTGTTCATACCTACTGCACACAATCTGACAGAAAATGTAGATGAAACTATAACTTCAGAGCTAACTTTATAAGAATGTTTATGTATCTGTAGTCTATGTTTTTAACCTGTTATCTTAATCTTTCTTCCAGTGTTTCCTCAGTAGGAGTCCTCTGCCTCGGGAGTGGTGGTTCGGCTGTGGCTGCCTTGGTACTCTCCAGGTGGAGCTTGGGTGGAGGTGGGGGTCTCAGCCATCCCTCCACTGGGTGCCCTGGGCCGGTGCCTCGGCTGTTGCTGTTGATCTGCTGCTGCCGATGCATATGGCTCTCCTAATGGTGTCTCCTTACCTGGCTCATCCGTACTCGGCCCAATGTCCTTGTTTACTGTTGCTTTTTAGTGTGTGTGAGCATGGCAGATGGGGGGAGGGGGGTATAACTGTGCTCATGTCTCCATTCTGGGGGGGTTATGTGGGGTCATTTTAATCTGTAAAGCACTTTGAGATGCAATTTTGTATTAAAAGCACTTTATAAATAAAATTGTTTTGATTGATTGATAACTTCAGAGCACATCAGCAAGCAGAAATATGAGTCTTTGTAAGCCTGGTTACAATGCTGAGAAAAAATAAATTACTTGTTTTACAATTATCAATACTGGAGTTCTGTCTTTACAAAAACTTTTCTCAAAATCATAATATGCTATTTCCAGACTGAGCGAAAGTGAGACTGACCCGAAGTATGTAGCTTTTAATTGAAACCATAAAGCCGACCTTCTGACTATGTCAAGTGTTGTAAGAATTAAAGCTGTAGCAGTACTACTGTGTGCTATCTGCACACTGCACCAAAACAAAAACACTTGCTAATTATTTTAAAATTAGTGTTCAAAACAAACTGCATTTTGCAATCATTTCAGCCTTTTTTTGTAATAAAGAGGACACGTCTCAAGGGATTTGTGCTGAGCTACAGACAAAGCTGATGGTCTCCTGTGACAAAGTAGATAGTGAAAAAAGTAGCAGAATGAAAAGAATGAAAGTTAGAAATGAAGAAGTGGAAAGTAGAGCTCAAGGCCAAAAAATAGATTAATTAGACACAAGAATAAGAATTTAAGGGAAACCAGCAGTAACACACTACCAAAGAACAGTTAACATGTGGGGCAGGCTTTGAAATACTTGCAGAAAACATTTCATGAAGTTACTGGACTGGACCTGGCATTCTTTTGAAATGCTCTGTGGTTGAAACCAAAGAAGCTGAAGTTGTGTACTTTATTAGAATGTTTATGTATTTGTAGCCTATGTTTAAATATCTTTCCAACTTTTTTGTACTTTGTTTGATTTTTTTTACATTTACTTTTCATCTATAGTACATCTGCCTTACTGATTTTATAAGTTGGAGCATTGCTAATTGAACATTTCTTTTACACACAAAATACAGCAATAAGCAAAAAATATATAACTGAAGTCACAAAAGAAATTGCACACTACATTGATAAAATATGGTGTTTTGATATTGTCATGTTCGAGTTAAGCTTTCTGACCCATATTGCAGAACACCACTAGGGAGACCAGTTGTGAAAATATAAAACAGTTTATTGAAACAATGAATGATGGTTGATCGCTTAAACCAGGAACACTACACAGAGGAATGGAGAGGTGGAGAACTACAGAACGGGAAGTTCAGAGGTGAGTAGTGATCTTTGATTATTATTGAATATTTGATAGTGCTCAGGATTGGCTTACTTTCAGGAGGTGGAGATGAGGCCAGGGAGGGGAAGCTAGAAGTCCGGGACGTCTGTGAAATCTTCCTGAGAAGTTTTGGGAAATGTTGAAGATAAGGGATCCTGAGAGTGAGGACGAAGTTCCAAGGGCGGTCAGGAAGAGCTTGACGCTGGAGCAAGGACACAGAGGTGAACCACAACCCAACTTCTGGAACATCATACAGAGATACACAGCTGCATGAAAGGTATTTTGTTCATATATAAATGTGTGTATAGGTGTGTGTGTGGGTGTGTGTGTGTGTGTGCGTGTGTGTGTGTGTGTGTGTGTTTGTAGACATTAGACATTTATGTGTATGCATATATTTATCATTTCTCTAATTATTTTTCTGTTATCTTGTTTTAGTGAGGATGAAGACTAAATACCTCCAAGGCCTCCAACTTCTGCGCAGCCAACTAAGAAGGCAAACATGGGAAAAGCTAAGGAAAAATGGCTGTCCAAAGAGGTCTGCTGACACTCCAGTGGGTGGAGATGTGTGGTGCCACAGACATGAGGAGGACAGCACTCCTGAGTCTTTTAGGTTCATGCCCATGAGGCCACCGGGCCCTACATTTCACCAGACAGCAGCACGGTCTCCCTCTCTCTCTTCTAGCTCTTCTTCAGTTCATCTGTAATTTGGACAATTATCGACAATACTAATGCTACAAAAAGGAAAGAGGCTGGCAGTAAGTTCCTTTGGACTCCCCTCACTGTAACAGACTTATATGTTTTCCTATCTATCATTATATACACCGGAGTTGTATATGTGCACGACAGGGCTGACTACTGGAAGGGTGAGTGGCCATATAGTTTTTAATTATCCCGTAACACTATGCAGAGAAACCAGTTTGAGGCAGTCTTGTAGTCATTGCACCTCAGCTTTGTGAACGACGACGAGGACATTGAAAAAAAAAAATCACCTGATTACGATCGTCTGTGCAAAATCAGGCCACTCTATGATCATATTGTCACTGCATGCAAAGCACATTACCGTCCATATAAGAACATTTGCATAGTTTTGTTTTCCATTTCATATGTAGATTTTGTTGTATTTGGAATTTGAATAAATGTTTTTCAGTTGGAGTCAAGCCTAACTCTGTGTTATAGTGTTATTTAAATAGGGTGATAAATATGTTGGATATTTTACCAAATAATATACTAAAAAATTTGTTTTTAGGCATATAATTGTACTTGAATGCAATCAGCAGATCAGGAATTGAGAAATTGAAACTTTCACTGTTTGTGCCAAATTGAACCGAAATGTGCCGAACTGTGCCAAACTGCAAAGAAACTAGCTATTTTTTCGCTAAAGGCTCTGTAACTTTGCTCTACTTCACTTCATCAACATGAATCTTGGTACAGGTAATCTCCACATGTTGGTTTATGATTTTCTGGAGTTTATACTAGAGCATATTTTTAATGTATACTGTAAGAGGAGAAAAAAAATTGGGCGTGAATAAAGAATCTTGTAATTTGTCTATGTTCCAGTTAAAATTACTTTGGCACAGTAATATATACTGTTATCTACTGTATATATACTGTCCTGCACAACTATGTGAGATGGCTCAGCAAAGGCGGGGTTTTAGCACGCTTTTGGTCCATTAGGAGGTAAGTAGAATTTTTTTTGGCAGAGCTAAAAAATCAGAAGGCAACACAGTTTTAGAAAACGAGAAACAGATGGACAATGTGGCCTTCTTGGTTGATATAACTTCACATCTAAATGAACTGAACTGAGGCTACAGATCAAGGACAATTCAATTTGTGAACTAATGCCAGCAGTCTGTGCCATTCAGAGAAAACTTGCAATGTTCAAGCAACACCTGCAGGAAGACTTTGTCCAATTCCCAGCAGTGCAGGAACAGGTTCAGAGACAGCGCGATGTGTCTTCTTTTGTTGACTTTATCGATAAGCTCATTGTTAACTTCAGTAATCGTTTTGACAGCTTCAGTGTTGGCCAGCAGTTCACCATGCTCATTCATAACACATTCCTCATCACAGATGTCAGGAGCTTCTCAAAGGATGTCACACAGCACTTTAGATGGGTAAATGCTGGGATTCTTCAGATGGAGTTAGTTAACCTCCAAGCAGATTTGGCCATGAAAGAACTCTGTCAGGACAGACCCTTCAACTTTCTGGCTCCAAATGGTTCCTGAGACAGCTTTCTCAGGTCTGAAGAAAGTAGCCCTGCACATCCTGACAATGTTTGGGTCAACTCACAACTGTGAAGCAGCTTTCTCCAGCATGAACATTATAAAAACCAAATATCCTTCCAGGCTCACCAATGAGGACTCCCATACATGCATGAGGATGGCCCTGACTCCATTCAAGCCCAGGTTTAAAATTTTAGCAGGGCAAGCAAGAGCTCACATCTCTCACTGAGTACGAATGCAGAAAGCAGTACCCTAAATATGTTCAGTTAATACATGTGTTGAGACTTACATTTGTAAAATAGTTTGAGACAGTTGTTATGGTAGATTAATTATTAGGAAAGATCTGTTCTGTGTATTTCATGTACTGATAGTTACTGTGTGCCAGCTCCTTGTGATATGGTGACCAATCTGATTATTTGACGCTGTATGAATTTGGGTCAGGACAAATCTACTGATTTAGGCTCTTACATCCTGGGTTGTGACGAGAGAGAAATTCTGTTAAATGTTGTATGAGGGTTTAATTCTGTAGTGCATGTGGCAACACTTAGAAACAGTGAACAATCAAGAAGAATGTGGTACATCATGTGTGCCTTGTGTGAAGAAGCTGTGACCATTCTGTGAACGAAGATCTATGTGGGAGGAGTTTCCTGCTAACTCTTGTTTCAATAAAAACCTTATGCTGACGTAAAGCTGTGCTCAGTTACTAGAACTGAGTCCAGCGAACGACGTCTCGCTGTTAAAATATATAATTGTTGTTTGTTGTTCTTATTGCTCCTTTTTACAGAAATGAATGAGCATGCGGGAAGGTGAAATGGGTCATAAGTTAAATGTGTGTCTGTTCCTTTAAGATAGGCTTTAAATTAGAGTGAAAACACCTTTCCAAATAAATGGTGACCCCGACGTGATTTCTGGAGGAGAAAAGGAAAAGGTGAGTTTGGAATAATAGGATTGAAATTGTTGTGATCAGCAGATACTGGAGATCGGAGGACGGAAGTGACCCAGGTCTGAAGTTATTTGGTAAGCGCTGCCATACGAGGCGCAAAATTGACTAATCTAAAAGTATGTTCTGTCTGTAGTTCTCCAGTAAATGTTGATTTCTGTTTCTGCTGAGCTAAATAGACGCCGACCGGGACGGTAAACTCAGGGTGTGGCCGGCCCTAAGGTAAGCTAGGACGCTTCTTACGGAAACCTTGCGTGTTGGACACCAAGAAGGCTGAGTGGGATCAGCTCGTGGATTGAGAAACCACGGAATGTTTAAAAAAGAAAACTCAGACATCAGAGAGCGATTTTAACCCTGGCATTTCTTGTTCCTTTGAGCAGACTGGATCTCCGGGAGGAACCGCAGGTTGCTGAGAGCCCATGCATGGCCTGGTTCGGAACCAGTATCAAAGTCCTATACCTCACCATTAGGTAAAAAAGGAGTTCCTCCCGGAGCAACAGTTTGATGACGGGCCCTTCCTTCACAGGGACAAGAAAGCCAGTGAGTACAAAATTTGATGCATGAAGGAATAAAAAATAAGATTAACGATAACTAGGTCCGGGACCTTTGTAATGCAAGTTTGTGTTTTGCAAATAAAGATCGGGGATCTTTGCGTGATGATCCGGGATCTCACAATGAATATCCATGTTAAAGGAGTTGGACTCCAAAGCGCGCAGAGATCTGGGATCTCAATTAGAAATAGGCCTAATGATAAATCATATATAAATAATAATACTAGTAATGAAAAAACATGATAATAAATACATAATGATATTAATGTGTGATAAACGGTTGTGTGACTGTGTGTGTGTGAATGGAGATTTCTATGGTGAAACAGCTGTAGGCTGAAAGGAGTCTCATGGTTAGAAGATTGAGTAAATAACACTGAGATAAGAAAAATAGATCAGATCAAAGTGAAATAAAAGCTGAATTTACTTCATTAACATGAGAATGATTAATATTTAAAAATGAAAAATAAAAACAGTAAAATGTAACTTCTCAAAATATGGGGAAAAAATAGCAAAGAAGATTTAAAGATGTAAAATTTATGTAAGAGAAAAGACAATAAATTTCTTTAAAATAAATAAAGATTATGAATTTGAAGGACGATTGATGTGAGTAATTTCGCGCACTTCTTGGTAGTTCCGATATAAAATAAAATTAAAAAGATCAAAATTGAAGAATAGACATTTGGCGTCTCAAACAATGGAATTCCTCTGGAAGGAGAAAAGAAGAGAAAAAGGAGGGGTTCATGCGTGAAGCTGATGTGTTTTTTAGTGCTCGGGAGGATGAAAAATGTTTTAAACTTTGTTTTCTCCTAAAGTTCCGCCGAACGAAAAATAAAAATAAGAGAAAACTCTCACTTCCATATTTGAAAAAATCCTATGAAGAGTAAGGTAAACTTTACTGTGATCAAAATGAATTATCTCAAACAAGCGACCCCCTTCCCCCTTCCCCTCAAGGAAGGGCCGTTCTGATAATAAACAAGACCCCCCCCCTCTGTCCCTCAACAATGGGTCGTTAGTTGTTCTCTTAATAAACAAACCAACTGTGATGGGGTGCCTCAGCACCGGTAAAATGGACTTCCTGAGAAAGACTTGTTTGAAACCAGATTGATCATGTGTTTCAAAATTGTTAAAGGTTATCCAACTGCAGGAAGGCAGAAGGGAAGGAACACACCTCCCCCGCTAGCTGATAAGGAGGAGGATGTTTTATGAGCTGCGTACAGCTCTCTATACAAAAGGTTGGGATTTCTTAAGTGCAGCGGCAACTGTTACTCTATAATAATAATAATAATAATAATAATAATAATAATAATAATAAATAACTCAGCTAATATTTTTTATGATATTCATGGGATGTCTGTGAGATCTCTCATATAGTAGAAAAGAAATGGTTTAAAAATGACGGATTAAGAGCAGAGTGATTTTATTTTGAAATTCAGGTGGATGTCTACAGGTCCTATGGGGAAGCGACAGCTGGGTGGCTACGTGAATTTATTGTTTGTAACAAGCGGCAGCTTCAGATGCTTGCTTCTAACATTTTAATGACAGATAAGATACCTGTTGAAAGGAAAAAATCTTTTAATGCGCTAGGTTAGAGACTGACAAAAAGAGAAGAAATATTCGTTACGGGATTACCGTAGTAAAGAATGTAGTAACGCACTCCAAAATTCAACTTTAGTTACCGTAGCACACTGAGTATAAGCACACTTCAATATTTACACTCAATGGAGTTGTTGCTAATGGGACAAAATTAAGGGTCTGATTAAGCAGGAAAGATGTCTGGACCTACACCTGAGATTGGGAGAGGTTGCCGGCCCTCGCCCCAATCTGAGTTGGATAATGGTACCACGTTTTGGACATCTAGCAACAGACTCTTCCACATATAATCATAATAATAAGCTAATTTGTAGAATCTTTATGAAAGAGCAATTCAATTCAATTCAGTTTATTTATATAGCGCCAATTCACAACAGATGTCATCTCAAGACCACAAGAGCAGATAAGCAGAAAGCAAGGAAAAGAGATGTGATGTTTTGTTATGGAAATATCAGTTGCTGATTATCTCATTGACAAAATGGTAGGAAATTAGTGAAGCCAGATGGAGAGAGAAAAATGAAATAAAAATAACAGATTTTGCTACAGGAAAAATCTGTTGTGTTAATCATATTATCTCCAGATTGTTTTCTAATTTGTTATTAAGAGATTTCCTATTTCACTTGAAGTTGGGCATGTTCTGTGTAGGGGATAAGTTAATAATCCAAATTGTAGATTTTCATAAAATTCTTGAAACGGGACAGCTACCAAAGAATTGTTCTACTTGGAAAAAGAAAAATGTAAGTTTTAACTGAAGTTTGTAATCAGATGAACATAAAATAATATTATTGCTAACAGAAGATCCAAATTGAACTTTGCATGTTTTTGGCATTTGGCCAACAATGGGAAACAGGGGTATGGCGACCTCTAGTGGCGAACTAATTAAAGCATTTCTTACGGACAATTCAATTCTCAAACTGATTAGTTTGTGGACAAGAAGTGTGTCAGACATGGAAAAAAAGAAAAGCTTCTCATATAAAATTAAGAAACAGCTTTGAGCAAACAAAGGCTGTACTGAAGAAGCTCTATTTGGTAAGAAAAGATAATTTCTCCTAATGGATTTGTAATGTTAACAGTGAAACATTTAGATACACTAACTGTTGCAGAAATGTTGTTTAGAGAAATAATGCCTAGATTTGATATTCACAAATGATCTATAGTGGTAACGGAACACATTTTGTGAATGAAATAATTGATAAAATAGGACAAAGATTATAGATCATTTTTAAGAGACAACTGAATTCTAAAAGCAGATTAAGAAAGGCCATGGATAAGACTAAACAGAATTGGAGATACTGTTTGGTTATGATAAAGTTATATATGAATATAACACCAAGTAATTGAACGGATTTGATGAGACCTTATCCTTCCTACAGTTTGGTATATTAAAATAAGAGGAACAATTACAAACTGATTCATGACTTTATGATAAAAATGTTGCAAATTAAAAAAAAGCAATGGAAGAAACAGGACAACATTGGATATTGTCTTGATTTGGTAAATTATACATGCATATAATACCAAATTTGAATTTTGGCCTCATTCTATTTGAAATAATCTATTGGTGAGATATAGAATTCCTTAGATTGGTATACTCTCTTCTAAAGAACAATTTGATTAAGATTTGGTGGGTTTTCATGATCAAAATACTGATAATTACATAAGTTATAAATGCAAACTAATATGCCAGATGATCCTATATTCCTACAGGAAGAAGTGAGCTGAAAGTAGGTGACTGGATCCCGATTAAAAGCGGTAAATAGAAAACTGGGCATCACCCAGGTGAGAAGGGGCCATTCCAGGTATTTTTGACCACACCAATGGCTGTAGAGACTGAGTTAGATACACTTAACCCATTGTAAAAAGCAAAGACCATTGCTAGATATAGGGAAAGCAGTCTAGGAAAAGTGGTGTTTAAGACTGACTACAAAGGGAAGTAGATACATTAGGTTCTACTTGTCTCAACCTCAGTGAAGAGAACCAGGAGATCCACTTTTCTAAAGAGACTGCTTGAAGGGAGAGATAGTAACTATGAAGGTTTTTCTGTTTTTTCTGCTATCTAGTACTTTTATTTTTACAGCTTTTTGGTGGTGTTATTCCATAGGAACTTTAAGACTCAGAAGAATGACATATAGCACATGAGCATGCTGATTTATTTTCTTGGTTCACTCAGAGAAGGACACACAGAAACCCATTTGAAACTAGTGTATGGTGAAACTTACCCTGAATTTTCAACAGTGGAGAGGAGTGGAGAGCAGGAGAGGGTGAGCTGCTGCTGAGATCTCGCGAGAGCTGTTCGTAAGTAATATGGCGGTAAACTGGTAAAACAAACTAACTCGGGTAAAAACAAACCATAACATTTGAGCCAAATACAGCAAACGTTTAATAATAATAACCATTATTTTGTATTTCTCCATAAACAAACTGGACGAGGAAACCTTGCACAGCCTGGAAAGCTACTTGGACGAGTGCTTTGACAACATTGTTATGGGAAAGCCACAGAAATCCACCTCTGCTGTGCCGACAAGCACACCATCACAAAAACGCACTCGTTCTGAGGCCAGCACCTCCACAATCTCTCCAGAGAAAAGCTACAGCGATGTCCTGGACTCAATAGATAAGAAGCTAACCAGCCTAGACGCCCGTCTGGGACTGGTTGAGGTTCTCCATAAAGAATTTCAAGCTCTATGGGAATCCCTGGAGTTCAGCCAACAACCGGTAGCATCGCTCGCTGCAGAAAACCAAACGCTTAGGGAGAGTGTAAAGAAACTCACCGAGGGGATGACGCAGCTGTCCGGAGAAAGGAAGAGGATGAAAGAAACTATCTTGGATATACAGGCCAGGGGAATGCGGGACAATCTTGTTTTTTCCGGGATCCCAGAACAGGCTGAGGACGACGGTGAATCCACCGTCCGAGATTTTCTCCAACATCAGTTAAAGCTCCCAAGCGACACGGTAAAAAACATCACTTTTCACCGCGTCCACCGGCTCGGAGGTAAGAAGCCCAACAACAGCCGGCCGCGACCTATTGTTGCTAAATTCGAGCATTACAAGCAAAAAGAGCAGGTCAGAGGCCAGGGCAGAGAGCTGCGGGGAACGAATTACAGCGTTAACGATCAATATCCGAAGGAAATCCTGGATAGAAGGCGCGTTTTGTTCCCAATCAGGAAGAAATATATCAGTGAAGGCACCAGAGCTACAGTAGCGGTAGATAAACTGTATGTTAATGGGCAGCTGTTCAGGGACCCCCAGCTTACTCCTTGGCTTTATTAGTCATGTAACACTGGTCAGATGTTTTATCAGTCAGCTATAATGTAATGTTAGCACAGCTCTGTAAAGTTGTTTACATCACTCAATGTGGGCGGGGCCAGGGCTAAGCACTGTAGCCCTGTACTGGCTCTTTTTTCTTTTCTCATCTTCACGTCTATCACCAAATGTCTTTGTCACTCATTTTTCCTTCTTTTATCACTCACACACACACACACTGAATTTTTTCATAACATAACTATTTCTTTCTCTCTCACCCTTCACACCTTCACAACTTTCTTCTATTTCTCTCTTTCTTATATCTCAGCTTTTGGACTTTCAATCAGGCAACCCCAAGCACAAACTAATAATACACCTGTGTTTATCAGTTTCTATGGTGATATGGACTTTACAACTTTTATCTAAAAACAATGACTACTCTAAGGTTTGTCACGTGGAATATTCATGGAGCTGGAACCAGAGAGAAAAGAGTTAAGATTCTTAACCAGCTTAAAAGATTGAAGGCAGATGTCGTCTTATTACAAGAAAACCATAACTCTACCTCAGCTGCAGATGATCTTAAATCCCCTGAGTTTCCTAATGTGTTTTCTGCATGCTATAACTCCAGACAAAGGGGAGTAGCAATATTAATAAATAAAAATGTTAATTTTACAGTAATAGATACAGTTACAGATCCAGAGGGTAGATTTAATATAGTAAAACTATCTATACATAACCAAAAGTTATGTATTGTCAGTATATATGGTCCAAATGTTGATGACCCCTTCATTCTTTCATTCCTTCTTCTCTGTGCTCCTTGAACACATGGATTGCTCACTTCTTCTTGGGGGCGACCTCAGCTTTGGTTTAAATGAAGAAATAGACAGGCTCAGCACAGCAGGGACTCAGCGCAGCTGGAAATCTATAGATATAGTCAAACAGTACATGAGCGATTATGGACTTTGTGATGCATGGCGATCTCTTCACCCCAATGACAAAAAATATACTTTCTTCTCAAATGTCCACCTTTCATATTCTCGACTGGATTATTTGTTAGTCAGCAGCTCACTGTTGACTGACATTTGAGACAATGAGATACACCCTATAGCTGTTAGCGATCATGCTCCTGTTTCTCTAACTTTAGTAAATAAAACAGAAACACCTCAAAGCAAAAATTGGAGATTTAATATATCCTTACTTAAGGATAAAGAATTTATTAAATATTTTGAAAAAGAGTGGGCCTCATATTTGGAATATAACGACCTCCCTGGTACGTCGCCATCCATTCTTTGGGAGGCAGGAAAAGCTGTGATTAGAGGTAAAATAATCTCATTCTCATCAAATAAAAAGAAAATGGAAAAAAACGTATTCAGGAATTAGAAGAAACTATTAATTCATTAGAAGCTTCTCTAGATGAGGAGAGACTAGGCAAAATCTGTAAAGCAAAGCTAGAATTAAATCAAATTATTAATAAACAGACCCAGTTCTTAATTCAAAGACTTAGGATAGAAAACTTTGAACAAGGTAATAAATCAGGTAGATTTTTGGCTAACCAGCTTAAAATTAATAAAGAAAAAACAACTATATCTGCTATTAAAGATCAGACCGGGAATACAGTATATGATCCTGGAAGAATAAACAACACATTTAAATAATTTTACAAGGCTTTATACTCACCAGAGATAAATCCATCGGATCATGAAATTGAACAATTTTTCGATAACATAACACTACCTAAATTATCTGAAAGTCAAGCGATGGCCCTGGATTCACCACTAACAGCGGCTGAACTCCAGGAGGCCCCCCAAGGCATGCCCAATAACAAGGCTCCAGGCCCAGATGGATTTCCAGCAGAGTTCTATAAAGAATTCTGGAATATTCTGGCACCAACATTCCACAGAATGCTGCAGGAAACCAAGGAAAATGGCAGACTCCCACCAAATATGAATTCTGCCTACATTAGTCTTCTACTAAAATCAGGTAAAGACCTTTTGTTTCCTACCAGCTATCGTCCCATATCCCTCATTAATGTTGATCTTAAAATAATCTGCAAAGCCCTCGCAAAAAGGATAGAGAAATAACCCCTCTTATAATACATCCTGATCAAACTGGTTTTATTAAAGGGAGACATTCATCCACAAATTCACGTAGATTAATAGATTTAATAGATTTTTCTTACTGTAAAAACATTAAAACTAATATATTATCTTTAGATGCAGAAAAAGCATTTGATAGAGTTAACTGGAAATTCTTATTTGTAACCTTACATAAATTTGGCTTTGGAAATTCTTTTATAAACTGGTTGAAAATATTATACAGTTCACCAACAGCATGTATCAGGACAAATAACCAAACATCATCTAGGTTTTATCTTCAGAGAGGTACCAGGCAGGGATGTCCTCTCTCTCCCTCCCTGTTCGCTATTTTTATTGAACCACTAGCTGCAGCAATCAGGCAAACTCACAATATTAAAGGCATAAAATGCAATAACATATAACATAAAATCAGTCTTTATGCAGATGATGTATTACTTTTTCTCCACCATTCACAAACCTCTTTCGCTCAGGTAATCGGGTTGATAAACTCTTACTCAAATGTTTCAGATATTCTATAAATTGGTTAAAATCTACAGTTCTTCCAATCAATTGTTCTGTCCAGAATCCAACTAATACACAACTGCAGTCAGGGAATATTACCTATTTAGGTATCAATGTCTCACCAAGACTGGCAGATTTAATAACGCTAAACTACATCCCACTTTTAAAAAAAGTGGAAGATGATCTTGCTAGATGGAAATCTCTATCCATATCACTTATGGGAAGGGTTTCTTCAATAAAAATGATGGTTTTGCCTAGAATCAACTACTTATTCTCAATGATCCCAAGTAAACCATCACTAGACTGGTTTAGATCTCTGGACTCCTCTATCTCTAAATTTCTTTGGAAAGATAAACCCCCACGTATCAGCTTAAAAACACTGCAGAAGACCAAAGAAAAAGGAGGTCTAGATCTACCAAACTTCCATCATTATTTCTTAGCCAACAGGCTCCAATACATATCAAGATGGTTAAAACATAGCTACCTAGACGAGTCCTGGATAAACGTAGAACAGACACTATGTAATAAGATAAAACTTTCAGACCTACCATTTATTAGCTCAAATATAAAACAATATGAATGCTTTAAAAGCATAAATATCAGCTCCTCTCTGACAGCATGGTGGGAGTTTCTAACAATGACAGAGTCCACAATAATCCCATGCAGACGTACACCCATCTGGAATAACCCCGACATCTTGCAAAAAAAATGTATGATAAGTTTCCCAGTCTGGAGGTGCAATGGAATTGAATACCTGGAACATATATTTGAAGGAACAGACTTTATCCCATTTAATACATTAATATGGAATATAAATATATCAATATGGAATTGATCAAAACAAATTCTTAGAATATCAACAAATTAAATCTATTATTAAAGGTAAATTTAGGCTCAATACAGCTGAATTACAAATTCCAGCAAGAGTTTTAGATTTTTTTAATCTCAACCCCCCCAAATTGCTGTCTAAAATATACAAAACTTTATCCACATTAGATGAATCAATAGCCATCCCTATTTCAAAATGGGAGGTGGATTTATCAGCCAGCTTTGACCAAAACATCTGGTCTCAGATATGTTTAAGAACCTTTAAAATAACAAAAAATCCTCATTTGCAATTAATACAATACAAAATCCTTCATAGAGTACACTATACAGGTCAACGAATGTTTAGGATGGGTTTTACATCGTCTAAAACCTGCTTACAATGCACAAGCAATATACCAGATACTTATGTTCATGCGCTTTGGTTCTGTCCACCTGTTAAGAAATTTTGGTGCCAGATATGTGAGGACTTATCAAAGTGTCTGAAATGTAAAATCCCACCATCTCCCTCAATTTGCCTGTTAGGAAATTTTAATGATGTCACCATGGACACAAAGTCAGTTCTAATGGTTCACATTGCTTTATGCATCGCTAAGAAAACTATCCTCCTGAACTGGAAAAATAAAAAAGCTCTTAATATTAATCAGTATAGAAATCTCTTGTTGGACCATATTGGTCTTGAGACGGCCTCTGGCTCCATATCTGATCAATCTCTCTGGGCTCCTTTGATTGGCTCCATCAACTAGTGGGGGTGGGGGGCACTTGGTTTTGTCGTTTGGGACACTGTTGCTGATGTGGGGGTTTTGGGGTTGGAGGCGTCTGGGGGGGACCCCAGGGGGTGGGATCACTGGGTGGATGGGGCGCTGGACGTCGTGGCCGGCCTGGGGTTGGGCTTTGGGTGGTGACTCCTGATGGCTGCATGCGGTGCCTTAGGGGGGTTGCACTGGCGGACATGGTTTACTGTCCTGGTGGCCGTGCTGCGCCTGGGTAGGGTCTGGGGTGGACCTGGAGATTCGGGGCTCAGGGGCGCCGCGCCCCCTTAGCTGTGGTCCCGGCTGGGGGTCGGCCGGCGTGGGGTCTTTGTTGGCTGTGGGGGTCGTGGCCGGCCGGCGGCGAACTCAACCTGGGTGTCTAGTGTCTTTTGTGTTTTGAGAGTAGAGCGAATGTCAGGGGGGGTTTAGTTCCCCTTCTGGGATGGGGCTGGGGGTCCGTGGGGCTTTGTGGTGTTGTGGCCGTGGGCCCCGGGTCGAACGTGCCGTGGCCTCCCTCCCCTGGTGGATCCCGGTGAACAGCGGTGCCTATTGGGGTCAGTGGGGGAGCTGGCTCCCTGGGAAGACATTTTGTCTCCCAGTCCTTCCCTCCCCATCCCTGGACACCTCTATCCACCCGCTCCATCACTTTACCACTCATATAGGGTCTTGGGGCATGGGCACATCACTGGGCGCTATCCCGTGGTGTCCTGGGTCCCAATTTTAATATACAACTTAGACACTCCCACTTATAACATTCTCACGCGACACATATGTAGGGACTTTGGGGTGGGCACACTTTTCGGCATCCAGAGGGGGAGCGGTACAATCAGCTTCACCTCTGGTGCCGGTGCCCACTCTTAAACCACATATAGACACTGAGGGCTCGGGGTGGGGGTTGGGGGATGTGTGGCTGCCTTCCCCACATCCCACCCCTCTGTTTTAAATGAACATTATAACAACACGCATCAACACCATACTCGAGCGGGAGGATGGAGGCTAGGGGTCTTTTCACACCCCTGTTCGCTACGGGCACTCAGGGGTTGGGGTCCGGAGGAGGTCCTGGGCAGTCGGGCTGCTTTGCCACTGTGGGGCCCTTGGCGGTCTGCTTCTCTCCGTCCTAGAAGGTAGGGGGTCCATCTCCCGGGTCCAGGGGCTGGTGGCTCTACTTTGGCATCGGTACCTGGACCTGGGAGCATAAAGTGTGTATGGGGTGTGTGAGTGAGGGTACTCAGACACCAATTCTGAGCTCCACACTGCCAAACAGGACACGTAAAAAAAGAAAAGAAAATGATAATATGTGAACATTAAACACAATTAACAAGAAATGAATCAGGGAGAACAGCTGAGGTTCAGGTCAGAAAAGGGGTGGGGGCGTCACTTCATGGGGCCCAAGTCACAGATAGCCTGTCGGACAAAGAGTCATAAATCTTAGCTCTGTGCTAAGATGGAGAACTGCACATGGAGTGTAAGAAAGGGTCATAAAACTAACTTTGGCTAAAGGAGCACATGGGGTGAAGCGTCCATGTGGAAGGCCTCTGCTTTTCCAACAAACTAAAGACAATGGAGTTAAACTTTTCAGCTAAGACCAACTAACATAGGTCGGACCGAATCCGACTCTGCCAACCGGGTGATTAAGGAGTGAGAGAGAGAGAGAGAGAGAGAGAGACAGAGAGAGAGAGAGAGAAAGAAAGAGGAATAGAGAGGAAGGAAAAAGAAAGAAAATGGGATCCGATCTGGATAAAAAGAAACAGTTTCAAACACAGCAATTACAGCTCATACTTGTGCGTGCGGCATCGCCTAAATGAGCAAACAGGTACAGCGCTTAAAGACACTTTAAACCAACAATGAACGAGCTCTAATTCTTAAAAACTCTATTTTCTCTACATATTTCCGCCCAGACAAAATATTAATATAAATGAACCGGTTCGGTCCTACTTTGCTTTGAAGGAGGTCCAGTCCACTAGGAGGAGAGCAAATTGTGTCTGTAGTTGAGCAAGAAAGAGAAGAGTTAAAATTCCTGCTAATGTAAATAAAAACTTTTAAACAAGCATTATATGAATAAACAGGCCAAAAGGTGAAGGGGTTGTGCGCTAAAATAATTAACTAAATGCATAAAAGTGTTAGCACAGGATGTGACCCATGGGTCAAAAGGGAACGGTCACGATTAACTGCACAGAAGTGTTTACACAGGATATGAGCCAGGGGTTAGAAGAAGAATGGGTCACGATTCTCTGAAAAAAACAGGAATTTGATCGTGCAAATGGTCTGTGAAGAGCGTGGGACCAGAGAAGGCTTTCTGCTTAGCAACCAAAAGGGTTTAACCTATTAGGGAAGGACTATAGGCACACTTTGCATATATATGAATATGTATTATTGAGCTGATTGGATCCTGTAAGAGAGTCTGTCTCTCAGAATGTTTTGTAATAACTTTGTAAAGTAATAAAAGGCCTTTATGAAGACGCGTTCTTTGGAGAGGCTCTGTTAAGAATCTCTCTCCCCATGCATGCCCAAACATATGTATTGTGTGAATGTGCAATTCTTTTTATACTCTGCCACAGGATAAACGAACTGGGAGAGAGGAGTTAGCAGATAGCAGGCTGGTAGCATAGCAGCGCGAGGCGCAGACTTTCACTTAAAAATCTCTCGACAATCACTATTTTAGTAAAAGAAAAAAAAGGAAGCATCATGATGTGGGAATAAGCAGGCTGAGAAAAGGTCAAATTTTCCTAGGGGCTTGGTACGACCCCCAGTACAGAGTATTAACAGTTTTGCTAAAATACTAAGAAGGACCGCTGCTTTCAAGTGTATTTAATTTTAATGCTCATATTTTTTATCATTTACATTCTATTTAAAAAATAATAATATTAAAGCTTAAGGTTTTTTGCAAATTATACTGGTTGAAAATGTTTAGCTCCAGGAGAACCCTTACTGATCCTATTTGGGGTAATTGGACAGTTTTAAGCTGCGCGGGTTTTGTACTATTATTAATATTGAATGTTATATTACTTCTGAATTGCGACTGGCCCTACAGACATGCTGCTTACTGCCAAAACACAGACAACCTTCTGCGTCTTAACAGCTCGATAAATTCCAAAAACCACTCAGATATCCAGATAATACAACGTGGCAAAATATGGGTATCAAACCCTCATATAGGCGTTAAAGATGAAGACCCTTTGTATGGATACCATCTTAATCAGTGGTATAACAATGTGGAGGTTCTTGCTAGATCGGAGAATTATTCTAACTGCCATGTGTGTTCTATCAGGCCAAAGAGCTTCTCTCTACCCGTATTGGATCCATTTTCATTTAGGAGTTCTTTTTGTGTATTCCAGACTGATGTGGAGCGCTATGGCCATCATCAGGTTAACTGGAACAACTGTACTTTAGTGTCCTAATTGTGTTCTCAAAATTTCACAGCGTATAAACTCCTTACTGCACTTGAACCACTTGCAACGTTCCCACAATCTTTTCTGGGGGTTGCACATTTAAAATCCTCTATGACTTTTCCAGCTTGTTTTCATAGCAAAGGGACAAGGAATCTAGGACGACTGTCTCCGTTTAGATGCCAAAAATTGTACACCCCCAAGAAGTGTGTCCATAGGAATTACACTATAAGTCAAACCTTAGATCAAAATTAGACCTGTTATATTAGTTATTTGTACTCTACCAGTACTCCCCCTTTAGGAAATTATTCGTTTGTAAACTGGGAAAAAGGGCACGAAACCAGTAGATGACATATATTGGCTATGCGGACACAAGGTGTATGTGTACCTGCCTGAAAATTGGGGTGGGGTATGCGCGCCTGTAGGATTGACTGACCACACATTCATAATTACCACAAAACAGAAAACTGATTCGGATAAAAATGAAAGTAGGAATAAACAGTCTCTAAGCAAAATAGAAGTTCAAGAGCATGACTGTGTTAGGGGAAGTGATGTCCAAGACGACCATAAATTATGGACCACAGCAAAAAAAATAATTGGATCACTGATTCCTACAATAAGGGTTGGAAAAGTCATGTTAAGAGTGGAAACCCAAGCTTATCATTTCTCTTTTTTTATACTCTGCCACAGGATAAACGAACTGGGAGAGAGGAGTTAGCAGATAGCAGTCTGGTCAGGGACAAAGCAAGGCGCAGACTTTCACTTAAAAGTCTCCTCTCAACACTGCTCAGGATTTTCAAGGACCGTGTGGCCCAATTGAAGGCTGGGTGGCCTGGAGATTGACGTCGTAATGAACTGTCTCGGAACAGTCCTTATATCGCTCAACCTGGTTACGTAGATAGGATAAGCACTTCGAAGCTTTGAAATGAGTTCTTCCCGGTCCAGCGGGTCAGAACAAAAGAGTATCTTCACCGGTGAGATGTCCTCTGTTTAGCCAGGGTTTCTGCTAAGACTTCTGGCTGAGAACGGATTGAAAATGGCCGCGACTCCCACTCTTATAGCCCTTTGGCCGTGATGTCATCGTTGATGTGACCACTGATGTCACTATTGGTGGCCACGGACCAATAGGAGTGTGTTGGGGGTCACTGCTAGGATTGCTGGGAAATGTGGTCTGCTCAGTCCATCTTTGAAATGGCTCCCAGCCATCCAATAGTCTGTTCAGTTCATCTTATGAGAAATGGAATCACAACAACTATCAAGGGCCTGAAGCCTGCGAGTCTATTGTTCTCATACTGAAGAAATGTTTTCTGATGTCATGTTGATAGGAGTCAGGATTACTGAACCTATATAATTCTGTGTCTTGTTTTGGAAGGCAGGTCAGTATTGCATATTCTCTGTTGACATCGTACCTCCTTGCTTGATCAACCAAGTTTGTATTAAAACCTCTGAATATCTGAAGGAATCTTTCTCATCTCTTTTATTCAAGAACTTCAACCACAATTTGACTCTCAACGTGGGTTCCAGCGTGCGGAAGGACTGGCCGAGAGCCGCCTAGGAGTAACAAAAACCCGGCAGGAGCAGCCCCCGGCCCTTCAAGATCTCCAAATAGCCCTTTTGAGGAGCAGTAAGGGACTTGGCTTCTCTCGTTTCAGACTGACCGCCGCCTGGAAATCCGAATCCGTTCTCTCCTTTGGAGAAGGGCAACGGTGAGATTGATTCCTTCCATAAAATTAATTAGTCTTTTGGGGAAAAAGAGGTAGCGTTTTCTCATATACTTTCGCTTTGAAAAGAGTATATAAATAAGTGTTTTGCTGTGCTTTGACTACAAAAAAAAAGACCGTTGGCTGTTTATCTATGGTTCTCTGAACTCACTGGGGCTGTAAATTAATCTCAATTAACTAAATAATTAATTGTGAATTGGCGCTATATAAATAAACTGAATTGAATCTGAAAGAAAATTTCATTATAGTAGAGCTTTATCAGACAATGCTGTAACAATTTTTAAAGAATCTGTTCCATTCTTACTTTCCTTAGTGTCTCAGGGTAACACAGTGGATGGCAGCAATTCTATCTCTAACCCTTCCAAAATTGATATTCTGGTTCACAGCGTTACGTCCTCATTGCGTTTGGCATTAGATAGTGTAGCCCCCTTATAAAACAAAGTGGCTAGCCATAGGAGGCTGACTCCTTGGTTCAACGCAGAGTTGCGTACTTTAAAGCAGAATACTAGGAAGTTGGAGAGAAAATGGCGCTCTACACACCTAGAGGATTCCTATTTAACCTGGAATCACAGTCTATTGCTGTATAAAAAGACCCTTCAACAAGCTAGAACAGCATATTTTTCATCATTAATAGAGGCGAATAAAAACAATCCTAGGTTTCTTTTTAGTACAGTTGCCAAACTTACACAGAGTCATAGCTCTGTTGAGCCAACTATTCCCACAGCTCTTAGGAGTGATGATTTTATGGGATTCTTCATAAATAAAATTAATTCTATTAAAAATAAAATCATTGGCATCCTCCCAAACATGATTACTTCTTAAATGAGGCAGCATCGGAAAGAACTGTAGAACCTCAGTTGTGCTTAGGCTGTTTTGATTCAGTCGAGCATTCGGAATTGTCAAAAATATTAGCCTCATCTAAACCTTCAACTTGTATGTTGGACCCAATTCCAACCAACTTATTTAAAGAAGTGTTCCATTTGGTTCCTGGCCCCATTTTGGATATGATGAATCTATCCTTAGTAAACGGATACGTACCACAGGAATTTAAAATAGCTATAATTAAACCTTTACTCAAGAAACCTTCCCTTGATCAAGATGACTTAGTGAATTACAGACCTATATCTAACCTTCCTTTTTTATCCAAAGTCCTTGAGAAAATTGTTGCTAATCAAGTCTGTGAGCATTTAAACAATAACAAGCTGTTTGATAATGGACTTGTGTCTGTTCTGGTTTTGTTAGATCTCAGTGCTGCTTTTGACACAGTCGATCATAATATTCTCTTAGAAAGGCTTGAACATGTTGCAGGGATCAAAGGAACAGCACTAGGCTGGTTTAAATCATATTTGTCTGACAGATTCCAGTTTGTTCATCTAAATGATAAATCTTCTTCACTCTCAAGGGTTACTTGTGGAGTTCCACAGGGTTCTGTGCTTGGACCAATTCTGTTCACCATATATATGCTCCCAATTGGTAGAATCATTAGACAGCATGGGATAAATTTCCACAGCTATGCCGATGATACACAACTATATTTATCCATAAATCCTGATGAACCCTTTCTTTCACCAATATTGCTAAAATTAGAAACATTCTGTCCAGGAGTGATGCTGAGAAACTAGTCCATGCATTTGTTACCTCAAGGCTGGACTACTGTAATTCTTTACTATCAGGTAGTCCACAAAATGCCATTAAAAGCCTTCAGTTGATCCAAAATGCGGCAGCAAGAGTTCTGGTGAATATTAAAAAGAGAGATCACATTTCTCCTGCTTTGGCTTCCCTTCATTGGCTCCCTGTTAAATCCAGAATAGAATTTAAGATCCTTCTTCTTACATACAAAGCCCTTAATAATCAAGCTCCATCATACATCGGAGATCTAATTGTTCCTTATGTTCCTAACAGAGCCCTTCGCTCTCAGACTGCAGGTTTACTTGTAGTTCCTAGGATTTCTAAAAGTAGAATGGGAGGCAGATGTTTTAGTTATCAGGCTCCTCTCCTGTGGAACCAGCTCCCAGCTTTAGTCCGTGAGGCAGACACTCTGTTTACTTTTAAGGCCAGGCTTAAAACTTTCCTTTTTGATAAAGCTTATAGTTAGAGTGGCTAAGGTCATCCTGAGCTATCTCTGTAGTTATGCTGCTATAGGCTTAGACTGCTGGAAGACAGACTTAGCAATTTTCTTCACTCTGCTACTTCGTTTTCTCCTACGACTCTCCAGTTGTATTACAGTAAGTTCTGTTATCTCGACTGTTAACTTTGTTTTCTCTCAGTGTTTTTCTCTCCATAGAAGATATACCTGGTCTGGTATCCTGCTTGGCTGCAATGCCCTGTTGGACGGGGGGCATCGACTGGGATGATCCTCCCAGTAACTGAACATCCACTGTGTCCTGTTATTAACTTTTTACTTTCTGTAACATAGAAAGTTCTCTTATATCAGATCTTCTGTTCCTTCTGTGTTTCTGCTCTGTCTTCTCAAACCCCCAGACGGTCGTGGCAGATGCCCGCTCCTACTGAGCCTGGTTCTGTTGGAGGTTTCTTCCTGTTAAAGGGGAGTTTTTCCTCTCCACCGTCGCTACATGCTTGCTCAGTATGAGGGATTGCTGAAGGATTGCTGTGGTTGGAAAGTCTGCATCAACAGGGCCCAACCTCACGCCAATGACTGACGCAATCTGCTGGGATTCCTTAAATAGGAAACTTTTTAATTGATTGGAATGTTTGTATAAATGTATTGAAATGACTTCTTGTTAAGTGCCTTGAGATGACATCTGTTGTGAATTGGCGCTATATAAATAAACTGAATTGAATTGAATTGAAGAAAGGTTGCCATTTTATAAAAAAATTATTCGAACACCCTTTTACTGTCAAGGTTATTTTCTCTAATTTGAGAAAGAACATGACATCTCTAAGCCACAGTGATATAGATGGTGGATTGGAGGACCTCCAGAGGAGTAGGATACGACGCCTGACTAAAAGGGAAGTAAAAGCTATCACCTCTGAGTGTGAAGAAGAAATTTGAGGTTGACTGGGGGAGATTCCAAATATAGCAATGTAGGGATCCATCTTTATCTTAGTCCCCAGAACCGTTGTCAATGTTGTGAAGAAATATGCCCAAAATTTGTGTAGCCTGGGACAAAAGAAGAACATGTGACTCAAATTACACGAGGGGGCATGGCATCTATCACAGAGGTCAAAAAAGGTTGGATAAATTTTAGATAATTTGGATTTGCTGTAGTGAAGTCTGTGCAACACCTTGAACTGTATAAGTTGGAGTCTAGCAGATGGAGAAGATAAACGTATAGCATGCACAGCTTTATGCTACCAACTATCTGTCAAATTGACTGAAAGCTCATGTTCCCAAGCATTTTTTGTTTTGGCAATCAATTGATTATCAAAAGGCATAAATAAATTGTAAATCCTATATATCAGTGATGTTTGATGGGGTTCTAGAGTCAGAATGTCCTCCCATGGGTGGATGTTAGGCAAAGAAGGATAGCTTGGAAAAAGAGATAAAGCACAATGTCTAAGTTGAAAGTACAGAAAAAAATGGGATGTGGGTAATTCGAAAAGTAAACATAAATCTGTAAAGGAGGCCATCTTTGTAGAGGTCTCTAAAAACCTTAATACCTCGGTCTAGCCATAACTTGTAGGAACCACTCGTAAGGGATGGGGGGAAAAGGTGGTTGTTAATTAGAGGCATTAAGGTAGATGCAGAAAAGCACTTAAAGTGGCGCCTGCACTGATAAAAAATCTTTAGTGTAGAAAACACCAAAGGATTCTTTGTTAAGCTGGAAAAGTTGAGAGGTAGTGAGGATGTGGGTGCAGCTGCGGGAGAAGAAAAACTAAAAGACTGAGTCTCTAGCCTACTCAATAATGGTTGTGAGGATTGGAGCCAATAAACCGATTTATGAATTTGAGCAGACCAATAATACAGCTGAAGATTTGGTAAGGCAAAGCCACCATCAGATCTAAAACTTTGCAATATTGACTTCCCTAATCTGGGGTGTTTTCCGGCCCATAAAAAGGATGTTATAATTTGATCTAAGCTATTGAAAAAACTTTTGGGCAAAAATAAAGGAATACAATTAAACAGAAAAAGAAACCTTGGCAAAAGATTCATTTTCATAACATTGATCCTACATATCAATGAAAGAGGAAGAGAATTCCACCTCTGGAAGTCCTCCTTAACCTGCGTGACCAGGGGGGGAAAAGTGGCAGAATAGAGAGACGGAAGAGTGCGGGTCACGTTGATGCCCATATACCTGAACCCAGATGGGCTCAGCTTGAAAGGAATATCGGACTGTTGAAGAGTTAACGCTAAATGGTTTGTAGGGAAACATTCACTTTTAAGGAGATTCACTTTATAGCCTGAAAAGGAGCCAAATCTCTTCAATGTAGTTAAAATTGATGAAATGCTATTAAGAGGGTCTGATACAAACAAAAGAAGGTCAACCGCATACAAGGAAACTTTTAATTAGGTACCTGAACGAGAGATGCCACAAAATAGAGGAAGCGTCTTTAACGCTATTGACAGGGTTTGTATGGCCAATGCAAAAAGCAAAGGAGAGAGGGGACACCCCTATCTGGTGCCGCGAGAGAGCACGAAATAATCCGATTTAGAACTGTTTGCATGAACACTAGCTTTTGGAGTGGTATAACGAAGTCTGATCCAGGATATGAATCTGTCACCAAAGCCAAATTTCTTAAGAGTCTCAAAAAGGTAATGCCACTCTACTCGATCGAATGCTTTTTCAGCATCGATCGAAATGACAACTTCAGGAGTTGAGGAGGAATGACCAGAGAAAATTGCATTAAAGAGTGTTCGAACATTTAAAAAAAGCTGCCGACCTTTAATGAAACCATTCTGATCCTCTGATATAATTACAGGAAGTACCTTTTCGAATTTAGTTGCTAAAAGTTTCGCCAAAATCTTGACATCAACATTAAGAAGCGACAGAGGCCTATATAAGGCACAGGATGTAGGATCTTTGTCTTTTTTCAGTAAAAAGGATAATGATGCCTGAGTTAGAGTGGGGGGCAATATTCCACGATTAAGGGACTCATTATAAACAGACAGGAGAATTGGGGCCAGTTTGTTCACAAATTTCTTGAAAAATTCAACAGGGTATCTATCAGGACCAGGAGCTTTTTTGTTTTGCATGGTTTTGATAGAAGACAAAACATTTTCCAAACTCAGAGGTGCATCGAGCTCATCAGCAGTGTGAGGATTAACAGTAGGGATGTCGAGATTCTGTATATTTTCTTTTCTTTCTTCTTGGGCCAATTGGGGGTAAATTTTTCTCTTGTATTTTGGGTTTCATGTTATGAGAAAGTAATAAATCATAGAACTGTGAACATTAAAAACTAAAGTAAATAGGACCTTTACAGTAGCACTGCTTAAAATTTGCCACAGCTCTAAAGGACGAAACTTTTATCAGCTTACAAGGCGCTAATGTAAACACTCCTGTATTGACGTCACAAATGGCGAGAGTAGAGAAGAATAACAAGACTTTGCTGCAAGCAGCAATAGTAAAACAGCATTGTTCATAATTTGAACACAACTAAAGCATAAAATTTTAGGTTTCTGCTGGGTAACATTAAGATTGATGAATTGTCTGATAACCTTAGGCTACTTAGGGTTTAAATAAATGGAAAAAAAGGTAAATACTAATCTTATCTGGGGAACATTCAAGCATCGGAGCAGTTAATGGGCCTTATTAGGAAATTTGCTAGTACTGATTGTTCTCAAGCTGTGTAGTGTTCTTTGTTCTCCTTCCAGGCATATTGTCCCTGTTGGTCTAAAGGCACCTGACTTTGTAATTAAGTGGAAGATGTCTCACTGTTTTAAGCAAACATTAATATGCCTGAAATGGTTTTTTAGGGGCCATCAATTATAACAATAGAGTGGTCCCGTGAGTTTGGAAGTTTTGCTTATGACAACCAATTCAATTTTCTTTCAGTTATTAAACAGAGCCAAAATGCAAATCAGGCTGGTTCTCATTCTTTTTTTGCCATTTTTCTCCAGAATGGACTGACCACCTTGTCCACAGGGGAGGAGTCATCGAGGTTCGGCCCAACAAGGTATGGACAAGTGGCCTGGGAGGTTACCTGTGCGTACCTGAGTTTGGGAGGAGCTTATATGTATGTATTTTGGCTTATTTGTAATCACTGTTCAAATTAAGAAAGAAAATAATATATAATCACTTGGTGTTTAAGGGTAAAAATCAAATCCTGAACTATATCATTTCCCATTTAGTTTTGTTGTAGCTCTCTTAGCTTTTATCACAGCCTAAATTATTTGAGGCCTGGTGTGAGAATTTTTCTGCGTAGCATTTAAAAAAAAGAAGATTTTAATGTCTTTTTAATGCATTTTGGACAATACATGTTCTGTAAATGACATTCTAAACTTTTGAAGTTGTTGTTCTGCTGCAATGTATATGGGAAGTGAGAATATATGAGAAGAATCTATTGCAATAGATACTGTTCTTAAATGCTTTCAGGACTTCTTCCAACACAACCTAGGACCAGAGCGAGGACAATAAAATATGAAGGACACACTGACCACAACCAGTTTGTGTGTTTAGTTTTTTTTGTTTAAACAAAGCCTCGGGGGGGGGGGGGGGTTGGGGGGGATAATGCATAAAGGTAAATGGTAATATAAAATTTGAACTATTGTAACTGATTAAAACTGGTTCAACTTGAAACTGTAACAACCCCCTAAGGAGTCACTCTGTGTTCATGAATAAGGGGCGGTGACATTTAGACCGGGAACCTTTGCTTGAAACGATGCCATTCAGCAATAAGCTAGATGAACGATGGTTTCAATGTTTAACTAATACTTTTGATAAACGTAGCCTACTCAGTAGTAAATAGAAATAACACGGAAAATGCATGGTTAAAATCGGATATATTGAAAACCAACTCAAGTTAATACACATCCAAGTAGCAATGTGAAAGATAATAAATTTTTTTTAGTAATTTACAGAAAATGAATCAGAAGCAACACGGGCACACACTCTAAGGTTCATCTTAGCCAGCGAGTTATTAACAAATATGTGGTAAAAATGAATTAAAGTCCGGTGATTCTCCTATTTCACTTGGCTAGAAAATGGTAATGAATGCTAACCAGCTGAGTGAGCCACAAACTTCTTTCTTACGACCGATCTGCTGCAATTCTCTGGTTGTAAACAATCACAATAGATTCTGACACTGATGAAACGTTAATAGCGCTCTTAGACTGGGTCTGGAAGTCTAAAAATAGGAACTTAAACACTCGTTTTTACAAACTTAAAATCCTGAATTTCCAGTTACTTCCTGGATGTTAACGAATCACCGATTAGTCAAACAGTTCTTTTTTGCGCAACACCACTTCCTCTTTCAAACATGAGCTTTCCAAATTAAAATATGGTGATGGTTAGCTTCATGAATAATCCTTTTATTTTCCCACAAAGGGGAACTTCTGCTGTACCGGAAGTAAGGTGACAGATAATGGAAGCATTTCGATTCAAACAAGCGAGGTAGATAATATAAAACAGACTTAAGAATTAAAAGATTAAATGATAAAGAATAAAGCTTTAACCACCACCCCCAAAGAACGTTTACTTAAGCCCATAATGATTGTAATTTTTAATAAAAATGAAGCATTTGGGGTACACTAGGCTACCTGTTTCAGCTGCATATATAAAATGTATGCGTTTAGTGCACTTTTTAAGCCAACAGGTGTGACCTACCTAGGGTATCAGAATGGTGAATGTTAGACCTACCAATCAAACCGCAGTCAAATTTTATTCAGTTGTAGCACTCTTTGATGTTTGATTGTTTTTTTTGTGTGTTCCTTTTAATAAAAGACTAAATGAAACAGGAGTAACAAGGCTATTTTTAAAATGTAAGAGTATAAGGTACAGCTAAAAAGGTTACTTGAGATTGTTGTTATTACAATAGAGTGGCATACTCAAATCTCAATGTGCAAATGAGTTAGATAAATTGAAAAACAGAGATGGTTTACAGTTTTGCAGATAAAGTTGTGCATTAAAAATAAATTTATTTTTTTCCAAGAAGTTAACAGAATAAACTGTAAGAAACAGATGAGCAAATAACAGCAGCAGAGATATTAATTAGGTAAGTTAAACAGTGTCCTGAGTGAAATAATTTTTAACAAGCAGGAGGAATTTGTTTTATTGAACTTCTAACTAAGGTAGCTGCAAAGATAATCAGTGTAACATCTGTTAGATTCTAATAAAGCAGGGTCTGAAGAACCCAAGTTACAAGTTTTAATTTGATCTGAAAACCTTCTTTACTTCTTGCTGGGAGTAGTTGATTCTTGGGATTTTTGCTCTAACAAATTGGAATGGTTGTTCGTCTTTTCCTTGGCATGGATTTAATACAGAGTGATCTGGAGACTTCTACCTTAAAGAGGCTACATGCAATTTTCTAAAATTTAAACTCGCGACTGACACCTGTGACCAAAAAACAGAACTGCTCTTCCTTTCTGCTCGCTCTCGCAGTGTATGGAAAGCCGTTTGAGCATTTATTAGATATCTTTGATATCCAACTTTAAGTCCATGTACTAGTACACACTTCGTCTTCACTAGTAAGACAATTTGGCACACTAGTATAATGACTAGGGTGCACTAGTATAACGACTGTGTCTTACTTGTCACGTTTTTTCCACTACTAGTGCCCCTTTTGGACTACTAGTATGCAATCAAACCTTACTAGTAAACTACTGTGCAGCACTAGTGACACTACTAGACCCACCTAGTAGGCATGTGTCACGCACTAGTAGCCTCCTGGACCCTACTAGTAGCGCAAAAATACCCACTAGTAGCACTAGTAAGGCATTTTGACCTCACTAGAGTTACTGGTAAGAGACAAAATGTCCACTAGTAGTACTAGTGGGGTGGTTTTTTTCTTACTAGTACTACTAGTAACAACGAAGATGCTCACTAGTAGTACCAGTGAAAGCTAAAATATCCACTAGTGGTACTAGTGAGGATGTGTTTTACCTTACTAGTAAAACTAGTAAAAGCCAAACAGTCTACTAGTAGCACTAGTGAGACTTTTATCATATTAATAGTACTAAAAGAAAAGGCCAACATGTCTACTAGTGCTACTAGTGAGGCATGTTTTACTTTACTAGTACTACTAGTAAGGGCCAAAATGTGCACTAATAGCACTAGTAAGTGGCAAAATATTTACTAGTAGCACAAGTAGGGGACTTTTACACCTTACTAGTAGTACTAGTGACATCAAAAATGCTCACTAGTGTTACTAGTGGCAAGGTTTTGTTTTTTACTAGTTCAATTCAGTTTATTTATATAGCGCCAATTCACAACAGATGTCATCTCAAGGCACTTAACAAGAAGTCATTTCAATACAATTATACAAACATTCCAATCAGTTAAAAAGTTTCCTATTTAAGGAATCCCAGCAGATTGCGTCAGTCATTGGCGTGAGGTTGGGCAGATTTCCAACCACAGCAATCCTTCAGCAATCCCTCATACTGAGCAAGCATGTAGCGACAGTGGAGAGGAAAAACTCCCCTTTAACAGGAAGAAACCTCCAACAGAACCAGGCTCAGTAGGAGCGGCCATCTGCCACGACCGTCTGGGGGTTTGAGAAGACAGAGCAGAACACAGAAGGAACAGAAGATCCGATATAAGAGAACTTTCTATGTTACAGAAAGTAAAAAGTTGATAACAGGACACAGTGGATCTTCAGTTAATGAGAGGATCATTCCAGTCGATGACCCCCGTCCAACAGGGCATTGCAGCCAAGCAGGATACCAGACCAGGTGTATCTTCGATGGGGAGAAAAACACTGAGAGAAAACAAAGTTAACAGTCGAAATAACAGAATGTACTGTAATACAACTGGAGAGTCGTAGGAGAAAAGGAAGTAGCAGAGTGAAGAAAATTGGTAAGTCTGTCCTCCAGCAGTCTAAGCCTATAGCAGCATAACTACAGAGATAGCTCAGGATGACCTAAGCCACTCTAACTATAAGCTTTATCAAAAAGGAAAGTTTTAAGCCTGGCCTTAAAAGTAAACAGAGTGTCTGCCTCACGGACTAAAGCTGGGAGCTGGTTCCACAGGAGAGGAGCCTGATAACTAAAAGATCTGCCTCCCATTCTACTTTTAGAGATCCTAGGAACTACAAGTAAACCTGCAGTAGTTCTCAACTAGCTTGCCACTAGTATGCAATTACACACTACTAGTGCGTGACTACACACTACTAGTGCAACAACTACTGATGCACAGATGAGGACTAGTACAGCCAAAGCCTTTACATGTGACGTTCAGAAGCTCACGAGTGAGACAAACTTTGTTCTACTAGTCACACTAGTAAAAAACAAAACCGTGCCCCTAGTAACACTAGTGAACATTTTTTATCTCACTAGTACTACTAGTAAGGTGTAAAAGTCCCTTACCTGTGCTACTAGTGGATGTTTTGCCACTTACTACTGCTACTGGTAAACATTTTGGCCCTTACTAGTAGTACTAGTAGACATGTTGCCCTCTTCTAGTGGTACTAGTGAGATCAAAAAAGTCTCACTAGTGCTACTAGTAGACTTTTTGGCTTTTACTAGTGGTACTACTAAAACCATAATATTGTGTGTTACTAGTGTTACTAGTGGATATTCTAGCCTTTACTAGTTAACATGTAAGTTGCAACATGCAGCCACTAGTGTCACTAATAGGACTAGTTTACTGCATGCAAATGAAGAAGGTGGGACATGGATTTTGATTGGTGGATGTTCAAACTGTGTGCTTAAAGCCTTAAAGTGGCCACTCTGGATACTAAAGTGTTTAACAGCAGTCATACTGAAAGATGTGCCAACTTTTTTTGGTAACTTAATCAGAACTATTTTATTCAGATAGACCCATAAAATAGCCCATGTGGCATTCTTGACATTTTAGTGGCTAAGATATGCACAGAATTACTAATGTAATAGTTTGTGTCGTTCCCTCCATAGTACCTCATTTCTTATTTTTCTGGTTCATAACAGTATATTATTGTCATTTGGAGTGTTATGTTTTCAAGTTTTCAAAAGCTGTCAATGTGAGAAAATAAGACAGCTAGTTGTTGCCAGCTTTATTAGTCATTTTGGGATTAAGACAGTGTATTGTGTTATGGCAACATGGCCTGGCTGTATACAGTACCTGCTAATGTCAGCTGCTAATGTTAGCTTAGCAGCCACTAGTGGCACTGGTGGACACTTAGTGGCCACTAGTACCACTAGTGGGCATTTTGAGGCCACTAGTAGCAGTAGTGGGCACTTAACGGCCACTAGTACCACTAGTGGGCATTTTGAGGCCGCTAGTAGAACTAGTGGGCACATAGAGGCCACTAGTAGCGCTAGTAGCACTAAGCTTAGAAGCCACTAGTAGCACTAGTGGGCATTTAGAGGCCACTAGTGCTACTTGTGGCCTCTAAGCTTTGCGCCACTATTGCTACTAGTGGCCGCTATGTGCCTACTAGTGCTACTAGTGGCTTCAAAATGCCCACTAGTGCTACTAGTGGCTTCTAAGCTTAGTGCTACTAGCGCTACTAGTGGCCGCTATGTGCCTACTAGTGGTACTAGTGGCCGTTAAGTGCCCACTAGTTCTACTAGCGGCCTCAAAATGCCCAATAGTGGTACTAGTGGCCGTTAAGTGCCCACTAGTGCTACTAGTGGCTTCTAAGCTTAGTGCTACTAGTGGCTGCTATTTGCCTACTAGTGGTACTAGTGGCCGTTTAGCGCCCACTAGTGGTACTAGTGGCCTTTAAGTGCCCACTAGTGCTACTAGTGGCTTCTAAGCTTAGTGCTACTAGTGCTACTAGTGGCCGCTATGTGCCCACTAGTGGTACTAGTGGCCGTTAAGTGCCCACTAGTTCTACTAGTGGCCTCAAAATGCCCACTAGTTCTACTAGTGGCCTCAAAATGCCCACTAGTGGTACTAGTGGCCGTTAAGTGCCCACTAGTACTACTAGTGGCTTCAAAATCCCCTCTAGTGCTACTAGTGGCCTCTAAGCTTTGCGACACTAGTGGTACCAGTGGCCTCTATGTGCCTACTAGTGGTACTAGTGGCCATTAAGTGCCCACTAGTCCTACTAGTGGCCTCAAAATGCCCACTAGTGCTGCTAGTGGCCGCTATGTGCCCACTAGTTCTACTAGTGGCCTCAAAATGCCCACTAGTGCTACTAGTGGCCATTAAGTGCTACTAGTGGGCATTTAGAGGCCACTAGTGGGCACCAAAATCAAATGACATCATGTTTCCAAAAGAGTATTTTAAGTGTTCAGGACAGTGAATAATTATAAAGCATAGGCATACACTTGAATCTGAATGTCAAATTCATTATATAATCAACAAACAACCATTGTAGGTTATGTAAAAAGGTAAGACTACCAGTTAGAATTAAATTTTTCTCTTTCCCAATCAGCACTAGCTGTTATTTGCTGTCGCAGCTTAAACTTCCTCATGATGAGAAAGAGATGCCTATAACATAATCATTAAACATTTTCCTCTCAGAGATATATTAGTATATATATAGTAGTAGTAGTAGTAGTAGTATATATATAGTCTATATAGTATATGTATATATAATAGTTATTTTTAATTATATTATTAATTATCATTATTGTTATTGCACAACAACAGTGAAAGTTTATCAGGCTTTATAGGGTTAAATTTTGGCTGAGTGCAATTCTTTCTGAAGAGCCAATAGCAAGAAGTTTCAGTGCATGCTGTCCACAACTCCTCATTAGCATTTTATTGAATTAATTCGAGTAGTGCTACTAGTGGACAGTTGGACCCTTACTTGTACTACTAGTGGACATTTTTGCCTTCACTAGTAGCACTCGTAAGATCCTAAATACCCCAACTAGTGCTACTAGTGTTTGCTCTGGCCCTTACAAGTAGTACTAGTGATATCAAAAATGTCCACTTGTAGTACTAGTGGGATTCGTTTAAGCTTAGTAGTACTACTAGTAAGACCCAAAATGTCCACTAGAACTACTAGTGGACATTTTGGCTTTCACTAGTACTACTAGTGTGCATCCTCGCTGTTACTAGTAGTACTAGTAAGGGAAAACACACCCCACTAGTACTACTAGTGTTCATTTTGTCACTTACTAGTACCTCTAGTGAGGTCAAAATGCCTTACTAGTGCTACCAGTGGGCATTTTTGCGCTACTAGTAGGGTCCAGGAGGCTACTAGTGCTTGACACATGCCTACTAGTTGGGTCTAGTAGTGTCACTAGTGCTGCACAGTACTTTACTAGTGAGGTTTGATTGCATACTAGTAGTCCAAAAGTGGCACTAGTAGTGGAAAAAACGTGACAAGAAAGACACAGTCGTTATACTAGTGCACCCTAGTCGTTATACTAGTGTGCCAAATTGTCTTACTAGTGAGGATGAAGTGTGTACTAGTACATGGATTTAAAGTTGGATATCAAAGATATCTAATAAATGCTCAAACGGCTTTCCATACAGAGCGCGCGCTCGTATGCCGGTCGCTCTTAATCTTCGATCTTTTTCAGGTACTTGTCAGGGGTTTAACTTTTTTTGTCTTATGTGGAGTTACTGTTGGTGTCAGAGTTGTCCTGGGTCTCTTCTGTGTATTCGCACAATCCATTGCACTACTTGCGAGTGTAGGCTAATTGCTGACTAACGATGGTGGCAGAGTGATCTGAAACGTTTAACATGAACGCTCTTGACGTCACATCCGCAGACAGCGCGGGAAAAATACGACCCGACAGAAAATTGGCTTACAGGTGCACCCACTGTGACCTGACAAGGTTTTAGTATGCTCATCAGGAGATGATTGAGTCATAAATGGTCAAATAAAAAGGCTATTGTTACGTTTTTTTGGGGGAAAAAGTTGCATATAGCCTCTTTAATTCTAATCTAGCTTTCAGTTGATGAAGTTTGGCTCATTAACCAGGTTGTGAGTTTGTTTAGAATTGCTTTTGCACACAGTTGCATCAGGTTGATCTGAAACCATCTCCACATACTCCAAGGGTGTCGATTCGACTTGATCACTTGTCATAATCATCCTATTCATCTTTTGTGAATTAGCTCACCTGTGTTTGAACATCAATGCTCTAATACTTAATTAACTCAGCTCCCAAGGGTTGCATTGGGAGGTTCTCACTGGAGGACCTTCTGAGGGGTGACCACTCTCTCCTTTCTGGGGAAGGACTGATTGGTGGCTACGGGTCACTGGATGCTGGCGGAGGCTGACTTCATGGCAGCAGACAACAGCACAAGGGAAGCGTACACGTTTCAACTCCTAGTGTTGATGTAATACACTCTGAAGTGCACTGGAAGATGCTACATATTTTTTTGTTCTGTGTTTTATTTAGAGCATCCTGACAGATGACAAGACCTGTGGATGGCCGCCTCTGGGGCGAGGGGCTGTTGAGATGACATTTGCCCACCAGAAAATAGCGTAAAAAGACCTAAATGGATTTTCGGTCTCAATGCACAGGAGTCTCAGCAAAGTCATCTGGAAGGATCTAATATTTGTCACTGTGAGCTAATTCCATGGCCAAACATGTCTCATGTCTGATTGTAAATTTGTGTTTTGAATATTGTCTTTTTTTTGATCAACCTACCCAACCTTTTAGGGAGATTTGTAATAACACTTTGGAATTTTCCCTTTATAGGTCTTTGTGTTTTGTTAATCACTTTGTGTTTCTTTTTAAATCATTTTGGGCTCTTGATTATTCCTTGGTTTGTCAATCATGGGTGTCCATGTTCTGTGCTTTCTTTATTTTATTTTTTTTGTTCGTTTTCGGGTGTAGGTTCTTACTTAAAGTGCCCCTGGCATGAAATTCCCCGTGACATTTGGGCCCTTTTTAGTCACACTCTAAGTACTTTAATACTGTATCAAAGGATTGTTTGCCGTAACTCAGCCTACTAGGTGGCCCTTCTGTTAGCATTAGCACAGAACGACCGAGTTTTGGTGGGCGTGGCCCAGGCCATGTGCCTCTATTGTCAATTGAGTCTCTAACGTCCGCATCTGATGAAACATTAACAGACATGCATTTGCGCACCACAAATCCAATCGAGAATCTGTGGCAAGATCTGAAAACTACTGTTCACAAACACTGTCCATCTAATCTGACTGAGCTGGAGCTGTTTTCCAAAGTAGAATGGGCAAGAATTTCAGTCTCTAGATGTGCAAAGCTGGTAGAGACATACCCTTAAAGACTGGCAGCTGTAATTGCAGCAAAAGGTGTTTCTGCAAAGTATTGACTCAGGGGGCTGAATAATTACGCACACCCCACTTTTCACTTAGTTATTTGTAAAAAAAATTTGGACTCATGTATGATTTTCATTCCACTTCTCACGTGTACACCATTTTGTATTGGTCTTTCACGTGGAATTCCAATTAAATTGATTCATGTTTGTGGCTGTAATGTGACAAAATGTGGAAAAGTTCAAGGGGGCCGAATACTTTTGCAAGCCACTGTATTTACTGAGTTTGAGTTGGGAGATGGGGATATGGTGGAAGGATAAATACGTTTAAACTGTCCCCTATAAAACGCTTTTTTATAGTGGTCTTACCATGGCTGGATAATTTAGCAGAGATTGTACTTTCAAAGAAAATACAGAAATGGTCAGATAACGCAATATTAATTACAGAGATGTTGGAAATATTTAAAACTTTGCTGATAATTAAGTCCAGAGTGTGTCCTTTATTGTGTGTTGGTTGTTTGACATGCTGGATCAGGCCGAAGTTGTGGAGAGTATCATCTAATGTTTTTGCTTGTCTATCTTGGGGGTTGTCGGTATGGATGTTAAAATCCCCCACAATGATTAATTGGTCATAGTTGATACATATTACAGAAAGAAGGTCATTGAAATCATTAAAGAAGTTAGAGTAAAGTTTTGGTGGTTTATATGAACTTAGAAATAAAGCTTTGTTAGGCTCATTTATCTGGGTGGCTAGGTATTCAAAAGAATCAAACGTGCCCAGGGTTACCTTTTTAAAGTTCATTGAGTTGTGAAAAATGGTGGCTACAACTCCACCTCGTCTGTGTTTTCTGCTCTCGCTTAAGAAATTGTAATTTGGAGGAGTAGATTCTATCAATGCAGTTGTTTCGTTATTTTCATCTAGCCAAGTTTCTGATAAAAAAAGGGCGTGTAAATTATGCTCATTGATGAAGTCATTGATAAGAAAAGACTTCCCGGATAGAGATCTAATGTTTAATAAAGCTAACTTAAGTATTATGATGATGGGCAGCTGAACATTCTGACAGGTTATCAATTTGAGGTTTTGTTTAATATGTAAGCGTGTGCTTAACGGTTTATGTTTCCTGCTGCTGATAATCACTGAAATCTTAGACTCGGGGTTGCCCGGCGAGTTCTGGGAGACGGTAGGGGTAGATTTACTGCCCGGTTCCCTCAAATATCAAATATCTGTAATAATCAGTGGGGGGAAGCTCCCAGGCTTATTGACACTAGTCCCAGGGATTTGGTGTAGTCTAAGTTTAATTCAATTCAATTCAGTTTATGTATATAGCGCCAATTCACAACAGATGTCATCTCAAGGCACTTAACAAGAAGTCATTTCAATACATTTATACAATCCATTCCAATCAGTTAAAAAGTTTCCTATTTAAGAAATCCCAGCAGATTGCATCAGTCATTGGCGTGAGGTTGGGCAGACTTTCCAACCACAGCAATCTTTCAGCAATCCCTCATACTGGGCAAGCATGTAGCGATGGTGGAGAGGAAAAACTCCCCTTTAACAGGAAGAAACCTCCAACAGAACCAGGCTCAGTAGGAGCGGCCATCTGCCACAACCGTCTGGGGGTTTGAGAAGACAGAGCAGAGACACAGAAGGAACAGAAGATCCGATATAAGAGAACTTTCTATCTTACAGAAAGTAAGAAGTTGATAACAGGACACATTGGATGTTCAGACACTGGGAGCACCATCCCAGTCGATGCCCCCCGTCCAACAGGGCATTGCAGCCAAGCAGGATACCAGACCAGGTATATCTTCTATTGTGAGAAAAACACTGAGAGAACACAAAGATAACAGTCGAAATAGCAGAATGTACTGTAATACAACTGGAGAGTAGTAGTAGAAAAGGAAGTAGCAGAGTGAAGAAAATTGGTTAGTCTGTCCTCCAGCAATCTAAGTCTATGGCAGCATAACTACAGAGCTAGCTCAGGATGACCTAAGCCACTCTAACTATAAGCTTTATCAAAAAGGAAAGTTTTAAGCCTGGCCTTAAAAGTAAACATAGTGTCTGCCTCACGGACTAAAGCTGGGAGCTGGTTCCACAGGAGAGGAGCCTGATAACTAAAAGATCTGCCTCCAATTCTACTTTTAGAAATCCTAGGAACTACAAGTAAACCTGCAGTCTGAGAGCGAAGTGCTCTGTTGGGAACATATGAAACAATTAGATCTCTGATGTATGATGGAGCTTGATTATTAAGGGCTTTGTATATAAGAAGAAGGTTCTTCAATTCTATTCTGGATTTAACAGGGAGCCAATGAAGGGAAGCTAAAGCAGGAGAAATGTGATATCTCTTTTTAACATTCATCAGAACTCTTGCTGCCACATTTTGGATCAACTGAAGGCTTTTAATGGCATTTTGTGGACTACCTGATAGTAAAGAATTACAGTAGTCCAGTCTTGAGGTAACAAATGCATGGACTAGTTTCTCAGCATCACTCCTGGACAGGATGTTTCTAATTTTAGCAATATTCCGGAGGGGAAAGAAGGAAATTCTAGAAACCTGTTTAATATGGGATTTGAATGTCAAGTCTTGGTCAAAAATAACGCCGAGGTTCTTTACGTTATTACTGGGGGGCAATTTAATGCCATCCAGATGAAGTGATTGACTAATTAGTTTCTTTTTAAGAATTTCTGGTCCAAAGACAGCAACTTCTGTCTTGTCAGAATTTAAAAGCAAAAAGTTTAGATTCGTCCATGTTTTTATGTCTTTCAGACATGCCTGCAATATACCTAACTGACTGGGTTCATCAGGATTTATGGATAAATATAGTTGTGTATCATCGGCATAGCTGTGGAAATTTATCCCATGCTGTCTAATGATTTTACCAATTGAAAGCATATATATGGTGAAAAGAATTGGTATAAGCACAGAACCCCGTGGAACTCCACAAGTAACCCTTTAGAGTGAAGAAGATTGATCATTTAGATGAACAAACTGGAATCTGTCAGACAAATATGATTTAAACCAGCCTAGTGCTGTTCCTTTGATCCCTACATGTTCAAGCCTTTCTAAGAGAATATTGTGATCGACTGTGTCAAAATAGCACTGAGATCTAACAAAACCAGAACAGACACCAGTCCATTATCTGAGGCCATGAGAATATCATTAGTAACCTTCACCAGTGCTGTTTCAGTGCTATGATGAGCTCTAAAACCTGACTGAAACTCTTCAAATAGCTCGTTACTGTTTAGATGCTCAGAGACTTGATTAGCAACAATTTTCTCAAGGATTTTGGATAAGAAAGGAAGGTTAGATATAGGTCTGTAATTCACTAAGTCATTTTGATCAAGGGAAGGTTTCTTGAGTAAAGGTTTAATTACAGCTATTTTAAATTCTTGTGGTACGTATCCGTTTACTAAGGATATATTTATCATATCCAAAATGGGGCCAGGAACCAAATGGAACACTTTAAATAATTTGGTTGGGATTGGGTCCAACATACAAGTTGAAGGTTTAGATGAGGCTAGGTTTGAGCTTTAGGTGTTAATTGTGTCCCAAATTTGATTTGCTCTTTCAGTCTGTCTGTAAAGTTTCTAAATGGAAACTCATTTGATGTGGCTGAGTCACAGGAAGATGAAGACTTAATCTCTGATGGTGGTTTATCTGTTGGGTCCTGTGGTGTCATCATGACTTGCTGTTTTTGTTCTCTGATTTCCACGGGTGCCTCAAGGTCAGCTTTTGGGAGCAAGTGTTTTGCTTTCTGATTTTGATAAGAGAAAATGTTTGCTGCCAACAGCCTTACTCCGGCCTTCTTAAAATAACGTTGGTCTGCTTTGAACAGATGATTAGCACTTCCAAATACTTTGAAATTATTAATAAATGTGAACGACTTCTCAGCTGATTGTTTCTTCAACCATTTATGGAGCATGCGGAGTCTGCTAAATCTTTCATCATTCCCTTCAGGGACTGGTCCGCTGATGAGGATGCTTACGTTAAGTCCATCAAGTCTCTGTAGGAGATCAGAAAAGTCTCTCTTCAGAATCTCTGATTGTCTCATCGCGAAATCTGCATGAATGACAAGCTTTTCCCGAGTAGGATGTTGGTCCAAGATGTTCTGGATTTTTTCTGATATTTCTCTCACTGTATTTTTGTAGCAGCTATAAACTCTGGTGTTCTTGCTACAAAAAGCCTCAATTGCAACAATTGATCCGTCTTGTATGATAACAATCTTTGCTGGGGGGGCTCTTACTTTGTTATGTGTCCGTTTGATGCGGCTGGGTTTCTCCTGGTGGCTTTGACTGGTCCCGGGGGCTGCGTCATCTTTCAGGGAACTCAAGGCTACAAATCTGATTTTCAGCGGGATTCCAGGTGGAGAAATATCTCTTGTTTTTGGCTGAAACCTCTTTTGTTTACTTTTAGCAGAAGCAGCAGGTCTGGGTTCAGAGCTTTCTCTGTGCTGGAGTTTCTTTTGTTTTCTCTTCCTCTGAGAACAGGCTGGGGTTGATGATTCCGTGCGTTTTAAAGCTGGCCAGTGTTCATTAGAGTGTTGAGTTCTACCGCTCAGGAGCCTGTTGCCTGAGGGAGTCTCTGTGACACGGTTAGACCGATGTAACACCGGGCTGCGAGACTGTTTCTCCGTGTGTGTATTCAACGGTAAAGTTGTGTCATTTCCATAATCAGCGTGGAGATCAAATTAATTTCCGAACAAAGTAGCTTCGTTTCAATGTCCTCAATTCTGTGGAGCAGTTTTTCAAAATCTTCAGCTGAGCAAAAAGCCATGTTGATAAGTCCATAAAAAAGTAATCCAAGAAGAGATCCGGTCCAATACAGTAACTCCAGGGGCTGGGTAGATAAAGTAACTACACTCAACAAAAATATAAACGCAACACCTTTGTTTCTGCTCCCATTTTTCATGAGATGGACTTAAAGATCTAAATTTCATTCCAGATACACAATATTACCATTTCTCTCAAACATTGTTCACAAATCAGTCTAAATGTGTGATAGTGAGCACTTCTGCTTTGCTGAGATAATCCATCCCACCTCACAGGTGTGCCACATCAAGATGCTGATCTGACATCATGATTAGTGCACAGGGTACCTTATACTGCCCACAATAAAAGGCCACCCTGGAATGTGCAGTTTTTTGCTTTATTGGGGGTCTGGGGACTCATAACCGGTCAGTATCTGGTGTGACCACCATTTGCCTCATGCAGTGCAACACATCTTCTTCGCATAGAGTTTATCAGATTGTCAATTGTGGCCTGTGGAATGTTGGTCCACTCCTGCTCAATGGCTGTGCGAAGTTGTTGGATATTAGTGGGAACTGGTACACGCTGTCGTATACGCCGGTCAAGACCATCCCAAACATGCTCAATGGGTGACATGTCCTGTGAGTATGCTGGCCATGCAAGAACTGGGACATTTTCAGCTTCCAAGAATTGTGTACAGATCCTTGCAACATGGGGCCGTGCATTATCTTGCTGAAACATGAGGTGATGTTCATGGATGTATGGCACAACAATGGGCCTCAGGATCTCATCACGGTATCTCTGTGCATTCAAAATGCCATCAATAAAATGCACCTGTGTTCTTCGTCCATAACAGATGCCTGCCCATACCAATACCCCACCACCACCATAGGCCACTCGATCCACAACATTGACATCAGCAAAGCGCTCACCCACACGACGCCACACAACCTGTCTGCCATCTGCCCTGAACAATGTAAACCGAGATTCATCCGTGAAGAGAACACCTCTCCAACGTGCCAGACGCTATCGAATGTGAGCATTTGCCCACTCAAGTCTGTTACGGCGACGAGCTGGAGTCAGGTCAAGACCCCGATGAGGATGACGAGCATGCAGTTGAGGTTCCCTGAGACGGTTTCTGACAGTTTGTGCAGAAATTGTTTGGTTATGCAAACCAATTGTTTCAGCAGCTGTCTGAGTGGCTGGTCTCAGACAATCTTGGAGGTGAACCTGCTGGATGTGGAGGTCCTGGGCTGGTGTGGTTACACGTGGTCTGCGGTTGTGAGGCCGGTTGGATGTACTGCCATATTCTCTGAAACGCCTTTGGAGACAGCTTATGGTGGAGAAATGAACATTCAATGCACGAGCAACAGATCTGGTTGACATTCCTGCTGTCAGCATGCCAATTGCACGCTCCCTCAATGCTTGTGGCATCTGTGGCATTTTGCTGTGAGACAAAACTGCACATTCCAGGGTGGCCTTTTATTGTGGGCAGTATAAGGTACACCTGTGCACTAATCATGATGTCAGATCAGCATCTTGATGTGGCACACCTGTGAGGTGGGATGGATTATCTCAGCAAAGCAGAAGTGCTCACTATCACACATTTAGACTGATTTGTGAACAATGTTTGAGAGAAATGGTAATATTGTGTATCTGGAATGAATTTTAGATCTTTAAGTCCATCTCATGAAAAATGGGAGCAGAAACAAAGGTGTTGCGTTTATATTTTTGTTGAGTGTAATAAAAAGTTAAGAAAAGAAAAGCAAACAGAAAAGAAAATAAAGTGGGGGGGGGGATCGGGAGAGAGACAAAGAGAGGCTGCTCCTCCTTCAGCAGTCAGAAGGATATTATCAGTCATTTTAACCCTTTAGGGGACAAAGGCAGGCTGGGGAAACAAAAAAAATATGACCGAAAAACTCAAAAAAGGGGAAACAAAAAAAATATGACCGAAAAACTCTATTTTAAAAGAACCTGATAACACCTGCCAGTTGTCAGCCAGCCCATGAGATCCCATTGTCCATTACTGCTTTCTTGTGATTTTAAAAAGTCAGTTAATCCCTGCACCCGGTCATGAATGAGAGTCCAATTATCATGTGTACTAGGAATTAAGTACAACAGTGTTCACCAATTACAGTACAAAGTCCACCTTCAGAAGCAAAAAGAGTGTCCAGAGCTACCCGATGTTGCATTAGCATGGTCTTCATCGCCAGTTTTTCAGGATCGTTGGCCAGCAGGTTGGACATTTCAGCAAGGATGTCTGTGATGTTTTCCAAAGTCCACCAAACCTCGTTCATCCGTTTTGTCAGGCTGGCAACTCCAACAGGTGGGAACATGGTGTGGAAGATTCCTTTTGCATCACTGTAGAGAGGTTTTCGTCCACCATTGTCAGAGAACGGGTTGAACACTTCTGGAGGGTTGAATTCCCGTTTATTCAGCTCTGTTGGTTTAGAAGGTGCTCCGTTTTCTGTTATGATGTATGAGGAGGGTTGCAGTCGAGCCAAACTGCATGTGCCACACCAATTCTTAGGTAGGTATTATTTAAGGTGGTTGGGACAGCAGTCATCGATGAGTGTGGGATCCATGAACAGACATAGCAGCTGGTATTGAAACCTAAACGTTTTGCAGTCAAATTAACTATTTGGTACCAGGTGTTCTTGAACGCATGGTGGGTTAAAATTTTAGCTCTTCTTTCCTTTGATGTCTGGGCGTCATCAGGTGTGAGGAAAAAGCAGTGGAATAGAGGCAGGGAAACTGCCAGACAGGAGGGGAGCCAAACTAGTTTCATGTTGGCTAGAGGCAAATAAGAGGACTAGCCCTCCAAAACAGAGGTTTGACCACCAAGGGGACAGGGATGCTGTTCTGCTGGGTTTGAGACCAAAGGCCCTATTGGTCACTCTGTCCTTTGTAGCCCAGACTTCCCCACTGTCCCGTGTCTAGTCCCCTAATTGCCTTTGCAATTTGCAGTGTGAGATGTGTATCCACGAGGGTCTCTCAGCGATTTTCACAGCCGTGGGCGTGATCAGCAGGACTTCAAAAGGTCCTTCCCAACGGGGACTCGTCCAGTTCTTTCTTTTTTATCACCTTGATGAATACCCAGTCTCCAGGTTTGATTGGCTTTTCAGGATCCTGCAAAACAGAAGGAGAGATAGGCAGATTGTGTGCGTTTTGCACTTCTTTGGTTAGGATAATTTTCCTCATGTAATCAGCTAATGTGAGTTCCTCGTCTGCTTTTTGCAAATCAGGCGCAACTAGAGGTAACCTGTAAGGTGTGCCATAAATGATTTCAAAAGGTGTTAAACCTTGGTTTGTTGGCGTGATTCTCATGTAAAGTTTTACTAGGTCCAAACACTCAGGCCATGGTCTTTTAGTCTCTGCCATGCATTTACTGAGTCTGCTTTTGATGGTCCCATTATGTCTTTCTACTAAACCTGCACTTTGGGGGTGATAGGCACAATGATTTTTTAGTTGGATGTCTAAATGTTTTGCCATATTTTGAATAACCTCATTCACAAAATGTGGTCCATTATCTGAATATATTACTTGTGGAATACCATGGTTTGCAATGATAGTTTTACATAGTGCTTTTGCCACTGTTAGAGCATCATTCTTTGCAGTGGGAATTATTTCCGGCCATTTGGAGAAAGCGTCAATTATTACTAAGCAATATTTGTATGAGCCGCTCTGTGTTAGTTCAATGAAATCCATGTGGATTGTGTGGAATGGGTAGGCTGGTTGAGGAAATTGGCCTCGCTTGGGTCTCATATTCCCTTGTGGGTTGTGTTTGATACATGTTACGCATGTTTTGCAAAAATGTTTTAAGTATGTTTCAAGGTTGTATGTTGTAAAGTGTTGCTGTATCATTGATACCATCCCCCCTGTGGAGACATGGCAAAGCCCATGGCTCACAAGCGCAGCAGCTTTAAACAGTGATTTGGGTAGGATGGGTTTATTACGAACTTCATAAAGTCCATTTTCGTTTAGAATAGCACCTTTTGTTTTCCATAATTGTTTTTCAGAAGAGGGAGCGTTTGTTTGCATGTCTTGTGTAGTCCGATCTATAAGTTCCTGTTCTGTGGTCTGTGTAATTCCTAACTCTGCTTCCGCAGAGAGCGGATATTGTCTCACTCTGGGTGTAAAATGTGATTTAGCAGTTATTTGAACGGGAGCAATGGATGAGAGTAGGCCCACATCAGTGGGGCTTTTAGACAAAATGTGTCAGGGACTTCTTTGAGTTGCTTTTCTTCCTCTTCAGTCAATAAGATGGTGTCTGCTTCTGGTCATTCTAGTGGTGCAACTTGAGTGGTGCAGTGGAGTGGCATGATAAGGGGCAGTCTATATAAACTTGTGGATTCACTGTATTGCCAATGATCTTCTTTATTTTCTTGCAAAGTTTTAAAATCTGTGGCGTTATTTGCTTTTCGCACCATATATCCCAAATCTTTCCAACGTGATGTACTGCTTTTTGTCAGGGATATATGCGGATCAGTAGGGAAATCGAAGAATGGTTTAAGGCTGGTAGACAGTGTTACTGAGGCAGCTGAAACAGATTTTCCATCAGTAATGATGTGTGAGGTGAACACTACAGCAAGTGAGAGTTGCATAAAATAGTCTTAGGACTTGGGATCAGGTTCAGGCCTCAGAGCCATAGTCACATGTAACTGTGATGTAGGCATGATTTGTTTGTGGGGTTCAGGAACTACCTGCAAAGCTGTGTCCATCATTGTTGTTGAATCTTTAAGGTTCTCTTTAGGTTCAACTCGTAAAAAATAGTACAGACCGAGTCCCTGCGGTCTATGAGTTGTATTTAGGTAAATGTCATCATTTCCCGTTCCCACAGCTCTCATGCCGTCTCCCACTGGGATAATTGAGATTTTTAGGGCTGACATTAAGTCTCTGCCCAACAAATTGAGTGGACATTGTGGTGAAATGACTATTGAGTTTTTCGAACTAAACCTAGTTTTTGGATCTGTTATTAACACTGGTTTAGATAAAAATGAGCGCGTAGTAGCACCATCTGCTGATTTGACCAAAATGCTTTCTTTAGATTCTGGCAGATTAACGCCAGAGGAGATCACTGTTCTGCAAGCTCCAGTGTCACAAAGGAGCTCTACCATTTGTTCATTAATTTTAAGTGTTGTGTAAGGCTTCTCTTTCAGAACATTAAGTAATTCCCAGGCGCCACAGCAATCCACCACCTCATTAGAGGCGGTAAAAGTATCTAGTCATTGCTGTGTGAACCGCGAGTGGTCTGGGGCAGTTGGACCCTGTGTATGGATCTGACCTCGCCCTCTGCCCCCTTCTCGGCCTCTGCCTCTGCTACATTCATTTGAAATGTGGCCTACTTTCCCGCAGATCCAACACCTGGGGGCAGTGTGGCCACTTTGATGTCTCCATGAACCCTGGGGTGTGTAATGATGTGTATTCCTTCGTGGTCTAAACCCCCTTCCTTTGTTGTGGTTGTCACTTTGATAATAAACTTCCCCCTCATCGTCTTCAAGCTGGGTGTGAAATACCTGTGTGTCGGAGTCTGGAGGTTTTGGTTTCTTCCCCTTTCTTTCCATGACACCTTCTGCAAAACGTGCATTGGCCATAAGGTTACAAGTTTCCCATGTCAGAAGGTGATTTTTAATCCAATTAGTGATAGTGGGGTGGAAACTATGTAGCAGACCATTACACAAATGCCGCATATATGGGGTATCATCACCACCCTCTTTAACGTCTTTAAGTGACATGGTCTAAAAACAAGTACCATCTGCCATCGGCAGATGGTACTTGAATCATAGGGTTAACATCTATTGAGTCCTCTTGTTCACTCTCACAAGATTTATCCTCAGATTTTTTTGGGAGCTGACTTCTTTGTAATTCTAAGTCTTTGTTTTATTGTGGTACCATCTGTTTTTTCTTCAATTGCAAATTGATCTCTTGGAACAGGAGGATATAGACCTTCCCCTAAAGCCCCCGGCTGGTCTGATGGGGGTGTTGATGGAGGTGCATAAGTTACTCCTCCAACAGCCCCAGGGGGGTCTGTCTGGGCTGTAGGTAGAGGTGCATAAGGTTCTCCTCCAACAGCCCCAGGGGGGTCTGTCTGGGCTGTAGGTAGAGGTGCATAAGGAGGAGGACACAGTGTGAGTTCGTCACCGAGCTTTTTCATAAGAAAAGCCTCATCTTTAGAGCCTTTGTTTTTTTTTTCCCAGTTTTTTATATTTTGCTTCCTTTTCTCTGTTTCATCAGCCCACACACGTGCTATTTTTAACTGTGTCTGTTTAAGTTTTTTCTTTTTACCTTTAGCGATAAGTGTTTTTGCTTCGAGAACACATACCAGTTCTTTCCATTGATTTCCTTTAAGTTTCCCGTCTACTTTATACTTTTTGCGCCATTTTGTCAGAAACTGAAGATTTTCGGGGTCCTTTTTATGCATATACTTTGAATCTCCCTCTAATTTGTCGGTGGAAACATCGTTTCCCATCTTTGCGTTGTTTTTATATAACCCTTATTGGGTTCTATTAATTGGTCTGGTAAAGTCTAGTGTTAGAATACCAAATAGTTCTAGGAGGATAACGGCAATTATTAATATTAAGATTAAGGTGAATGAAAAAGCAAGAACTATTAAATTAGTCTGTCGAGTTAAAGTTATTCATTTATTCTTTAATTAATTAAAATAATTTTTTGGTCATTTATTTGAGATTTTTAATTGTAATCAAATTCTGCTAAAGCTGGATCGTATAGTTTTTACTCTAAGTGTCTCTTTTGTGCAACTAGATTGAGCCGTTTTATGGCTTTCTTAATCTAAGGATGTGTTGTGTAACCTATAATTCCGCACAGAACATCTCTTGTAGTGCACGTCAAACCAAGCGTTAACACCGTTAGGTTTCAGGTTGGACTGGCATACATAAAGATTATGTCCTGTGCCTATCTTACTCTACCCACCTGGGGTGCGGTATATTGTTTTGATTCTGCTGTTTGTGTTTTTACTCCCATACACTGGCGTACTTTATTTCCCAGCGAGGTGGATTGGCTCACAAACCTAACCCGTTACAACCGTTTCCCAGCAAGGTGGACCGGTTCGCAAACCTGATCCGTTACACCCTTTTTTCGAGGTGGACAGGTTCGCAAACCTGTACCGTTACACCCTTTTGCTGTAGTAATTAACGCATTAATCACTTAAGGATCAACACCTGATATTTTATCAGAGAGGCTAAAGCGTCCTTTAGGCCCAAACAGCAGAATATACCCTGACTATCTTAGAATTTTTTTTTTTTTAATGTGAAGGTGCACAAAAAAGACGTACTCACAATCTCTCCGCTAAGCGAGTGATTCAAACCGAATCGATCGCACGGGAGCACGCGCAGGGGGTCCTCGTGGAAGTTATGCAGCCGGCCAGTGCAGCAATTCAGCGATCTGGACGTCAAGAACAGCCCTTCAACGGAGACCACCGGCGGGAGTGCTCCGTACGTCGAGTCACGGCACCAAGATGTTAGGTTAAAAAGTGGTTGACCTACAAAGAATCACACACAAAGGTCGGAGAGAATATGGAGTCAATAAGCTCTGCAGAGGTAGATGTGGATAATCAGTTCTGCAGAGGGAGACCAGGAAAATACTATAAGGAATGAGCCAACCGTCTCTGTCTGTTCTCAGCCTCCCAGTGTCATAGTCTCTGGTCTCCAAGAGCATCCCCTCTGCAGTCTCTCTTTATTTAGTCACACTTCATTAACATATTAAAAGAACAGGATGTCATGCAAATGAGCATGTGACTGAAACCAAAATGACATTTAAAAAGTACATTAGAAAGACACCCTAAGAAAATAATAATGCAACATTATTATTTTACCTAACAAAGATGACTGAAGATCAAATGGTGCATCCTTTTCAGTGTTGGGAATGACGCCATTTAAAAAGAAAGGGGAAATCTAACTAATTACTGTTTCCGTCGTTACAATGCTGTTACCGTTACTGAACCTTAAATGTGGTGTTACTATGAATTAGAACAAGTAATCATGCTCCGCAAGGAGCTGAACTGTGCTTCCCCTGTGCGCAATGTAGGCTGAAGCGCCACTTCTATTGAAGTGATCAGAATTTAGCAAGACTCTGAACTCTAAGAGCTTTTCTGATTGCTCCCCTCCTAAAATTATTCAGTTAGCACAACCCCTGGAACTGTCCCCCTTTGCCACAACAGATTTGCTGCATTGGCAAGCCACATGAAAAGATCACACTTTGTTAACACTCTGGAGGAAAGAAAACTTTTGCTCAACCTCCCCTCAGGCCATGTGAATATAAGAGACTACCTGTGTAATGTGAATGGGTGTTTGTACAAGAAGTCCCGGTTTGACTTCCACATGCGATGCAGCCATCTGGAGCTCTCCATTGAGCAGAGGGAGAGCAACATCACTGCTGCGAAAAAAGCAAGAACCATCTCCCTGCTCCAGAGCCTCAGGGAAAGCAACCCCGATCCTCCCCTTGTCTCAAAGCTAGATATTGGGGTTGAACCCTGTCCTGAACAAGAGCTCTCCTCATCTCAAGTACCACTTTCGAGTCCAGGGCGAGCAGCGGCCACAGTTGGCCTCTCTCCAGGTCCGGCGTCTCTTCCAGGGGGAGCAGCAGCAGCTGGAGTGACCCTCCCTTCGGCTCCGGGTGCAGGGCAAGCAGCGGCCGGGGTTGGCCTCTCCCCAGTGGTGGTGCTGGAGAGACTGGACCTCTCTGCGTTGGTTCCAGGGAAAGCAGCAGCAGCAACAACAGCTGCAGTCGGATTGGACCTGTCTGAGGACAGACCCACAGACCCAGGGACCAGGGGCAACAGATTCCCTAAATCCATCAGTAGGAGATTTGATGTGTCATATGGTATGGTATGGTGCTTCAGGTGACGATGCTTTTCTTGTCTGGTTGTTTTCACAGAAAAATACATGGGAGCTTACCAGGCTTTCATCAGAGGTTTCAACCCGTCACGAATGAAGTTGAAAAACTCACACTCACAGCTTTCGAGGGTGAAGGAGTTCCTCTCCTACATGGTACAGTGAGCCCAGCAAACGTACGACTGGCTCTTCCTAGACGATGTTCAACAAATCCATGGGTAATTCTCGCTCGGCTGATGTGCAGGTCTGCTGTGAAAATTCTGGGATGTAAGGTTCTTTTTATGCTTGTTTGCAGATGGGCTTCACACCTGACAGGGAATGGAAGGAAGGTGTCCACAGTCCACTACTATCTGGGTCAAGTCCAACAGTTCCTTCGGTACTTGAGTGATACACCACCCGTATTTCTTTAGTGCGCCGTACCGTCCAGAACTGTCTCAAGGAGATCCGTGGAGGCCTTGTCAGCTACCAGATAGAGCTGAAGGCCACAAAAGCAGAGCAGGCAATTTCCCTGCAGACCCTGACCAGATGAAAGCGTGCCAGCAGAAAGATCCCTGCGCTTCTGAAGAAAATTGCCGAAGTTCCCTCACCTCGGTAAAGTTGCCTGTTCTTTGGTTACTTTGCTGCCTATCTCTTGTGTATTTATGGCCACAGAAGGGGGGGTCCTTGTAAACATGACTGTGGAAGAGGTCGCGGAGGCCAGGGAGAAGTGCATGTTCCCAGAACAAGGTTACCTGATTAACGTGCATGAGCACAAGACAAAAGCATCACACACAGATCTTCCTGTAGGCGGAAGAGTTTGACTGGTTGGAACGATGGCTGAAGATCTGTGCCGGTCTCCGTCCCCCCACAAACCAGGTGCTTTGCTCCCGTTTAAAAAATCTGTCGACCGAGTACTTGATCAGAACTTATGGAAGCATGGAGAGAAATAGGTCTACCAGGGAGACCTACTTTCACTGACATCAGGAGCGCAGTGGCAACCCATGTGAAGAATCATAACTCTGTTACACAGCGTGAGCGAATGTCTGAATTCATGTGTCACAACCCTGGCACAGCTGACCAGTTTAATGTTTTCCACCTGGATGTAGCTCAAGCAAGGGACATCAGACAACAGTTTGACCAACTCATGGTGGAGGATGTGCAGTGAAAAGGCACAGAAAGAATGTATAGATAAAACTGATTAACTTGTTTAAATAAAATGAAAAACTTATTTCAAGATGTGTCTTGTGTAAAAAAAATATTGTGTCATTCTCTGCCTTACCAGAGGCACGAGAAGCGGAAAAGATTATAAGTGTCAAGCCCTGCCTTACCAAAGGCACGAAAAGGTCGGTATGGATCTATACGAGAAAAAAAAAAAAACTTCCTACTTTCCGCGAGGATGGACGCTTTTCTCTTTCTCTCCCTACTGTTGTCTATTTCTGCATTCTTTTGTCTTTTTCCCTCCCTACTGTTGTCTATTTCTGCATTCTTTTGTCTTGTCAACTATTTTTGGAGCCTCTCTTTGCATTCTCCTCCGGAAAGAACAACTATGGTTCTGGATCTGGTTCTGGTCAGCTGGTCTCTTAATACAATTAATCAATTATTTTCCCGGAGAACGGCTAAAAGGGAGAGGCCCAAACTCAAGGCCCGATGGCCAAATCCGGCCCGCCATAGCCATTTATGTGGCCCTCTAAACTCTAGAAGACCATATAAATAGAACCTTTAAGTTCTATTTATGTGCACCTAAATACTATTTTATCCGTCAAATCAAATCAGTGTTTATTTGAATAGTCCTAAATCACATCAATGTGAAAAGATGTTCATTATTTTATTTTATGTTCATTATTTTATTTTAAGAAGTACTTGTCGAATGCAGAGATATTTACCGTATTGACCCGATTATAGAACAACCCTGATTATAAGAAGACCCCCCTCTTTCTAAGACTAATCTTCGAAAAATGGCATAATGTACCTTTAGAAGGAACTACGGTTCATTGTATTTTAGAGGTCAATATCATAGTATCCAATGCACATTTATTTAATCATATATTAAAATATATTTCTTACTACGTCAATTATGACAGAATTACTTTAACATGTCAGCCACTCTTTAACAAGAGACGCAAACATTTAAATGTTAACACGGTTTTATTCTTCCAACAGGGAGAAAGTAAAGGGATCACATATACACTTAACTCATGATGCAAAACAACATATAGGGTTCCACAAAGCAGCATGGGAAATATGCAAATACACTGCTCCAAACCATATAAAGAAATGAGATTTGTGAAATTGAATAACAAAAAAATACTGAGCAAAATATACAATTTTAATAAACTTTCAGAACTTTACTCATGACATTGCAAATCAAAAGTCACATGACACACACATCAAAAGTCTGCATGAGGCTTTTACTCACAGACGTCCTCTGCCTCGCTGTGCTCATTGTCACTGTCAGCATTGCCGATCTGATCAAGGGGATATGAGTGTTTTTTCCTCAAGCCAATCACATTGCTCTGAAAAGACCGCAGTTTCTCTCCAAAGTCAGATGGCAGGCGCTGGGCAAGACTGGTTCTGCGCCGTAACGCCAGTCCGCTTCGGCGCATCATTGTTCGGCACCAGCCGATGCTTGCTTTAAACTCTGTGGTGGGTATTTTTAACTCCTTGGCAATTTTCAAGGCTTTAAGCTGGATGATGGATCTGGTAATGGGCATACCATCGTTCCGCTTCTCGATCACAAACTCACATACCCTCCTGTCTATTTCTTGGAAGTGGCTGCTTTGAGGACCGCGGAAAGCTCTTCTCCTCTTGTTGGCGCTTCTCAGACGGTCTTTTTGAACGTGCTATCTTCGGATGTTACACTCTGTAACTCCAAATTTCTTTGCGGCCTGACAGTTGTTAGACGCCTCTGCAGCATTTACAATGATCAACTTGAAGCTAGCGTCGTAACTCTGCCTCAGCTGTCAATTTATTTGGATCCACTCCGCTCTGGTCTGCGACTCTCCATTTTAATTCTCCCGTTGAGGACCCCGGCCGCAGCGAGGTCACTGACTTTACAGAAAGCTGGCGCCCTCTGCTGTTGCGGTTGTGTAACGACGCCAGACAACTATCACCATGTGTCAGTCGTTAGACCCCAATTATAAGACGACCCCACATTTTTACATTACTTTCAATGATAAAAAACCTCGTCCTATATTTGGGCCAATACGGTATTAATATTTTAAAATGTTTTTAAAGATAGTTTTGTCAATACTTTCTGCCACAACTGGCCCTTTAAGGACATTCATGATCGTGATATGGCCCTAAATGGAAATGAGTTTGACACCTCTGGATTAGGGAGACGGCTCTTTCTGCTAGGATTAATGTTGCTGACAAATGAATGATCTTACTTTGAGGTTGGACATTAGGTTGCTTGGAGGAGGTAAGTAGGAAATGGTGTACTGAGGTTGGCTGGGGATATGTGGCTTGGTATGATGGTGATCCAGCATCTCTCTTCTGAAGGTGGAAGTGTTGGAGAGTGGACAGGCAGGCGGCTGACGGAAGCGGCTGTGATGGTGAGTATGATATTCTTTTTTCAGGGAGGAGCGCTGTGGAGGCTAACCAGGGAGGAACCAGGACGAGGATAGAATCGGTGAGTGACGACAGAGGATCTGAAGCGAGGAAGGAGGAATCCAGGACGGAAATCTTATAGGAGAACAACAGGGTAAGTATCTCTTTCTTAGGAAGAAAGGTTCAAATCTTTTCTAAAGAGCAGTAACTGGAGATGGCCTTGTACCACGCTAGGAAGCTAGAACTATCTGGCATCAGTCTCCAGGAACCATTCCTCTTTTGAACAGCTGAGTTGATGAAGCTGATTGGTAACACCTGCTGCAGCACCTGCCAGTTGCACCCTGCAGAGAAAGGTAAGGGAAACAAAGACCCACCCATACACCTGACAATAGTCAAATAGTTTCTAATCTCGGTGTAAAAATGGACTCTGCTTTAAAAATGGATTCACATAAATCGTGTTTTTATCAGCTGAGGCGTCTTTCCAAATTAAAACCCATCTTATACCGGCACCATCTTGAGATGGTGATTCATGCTTTTATTACCTCAAGGTTGGACTACTGAAATTCCGTTCTCTTTGGTATTTCTAAAGCAGCACTCTCCCGCCTCCAGCAGATAAAAAATGCATCTGCAAGATTTTTGACAAATACTGGCCGTCGGCAGCATATCACCCCGGTTTTAGCAGGTCTTCACTGGCTTGGTGTGCACTTTCGGGTACGTTTTAAAATTCTACTGTTTGTCTTTAAGGAATTGAATGGCTTGGCTCCTCTATATATCACAGTGCTACTCAACCCGTATACACCGGGCAGGTCCCTACGGTCAGCTAACCAGCACCTACTACAGATCCCGAGATTCCGCTGTAAAACCCGTGGTTCTCAATTTCTGCCCCAAAACTTTGGAATGACCTTGCCCTGGATGTTAGACTTTCTTCATCTATCCAAGTGTTCAAGTCTCGTTTGAAGACACACTTCTGCTCAGCTGCTTTTAGTGCCTAGTTTCTCGTACTTATGTTTTATTTATCGGTTCTTTTATTAATTGTTTTTATTAATTTCATTTAGTTTTCTTTTATTGTACAGCACTTTGATCTGCTCTCATGTCTTTTTTAAACGTGCTTTAACAAATAAATGGTGTTAGGAGACAAACAGCCATTGGGTGGCGCTAACCAACAATCTAGCTCCAACAGGAGAAGAACAGGACCAGAGGTTTTATAAGGTCTTGAGTCGTTAGAGAAGGCTCTCTTCCATTTGGACTTTTGCCCGGACAGTGCCCATCCTTCCTTCACTGGCAAAGGGAAAGGACACGAGTTTCTGGGAGAAACTCACTCCAAGGACAATAGACCGCTGATCGATTAGGTGAATCGCAAACCCAGTGTGTTTTGAGATAAACCCCACTGTTCTGCCCTTAGTCCTGCTTTCTGAACAGACGTTGTCATGAGGAATGGACCGCTAACAAGCTACTGAATGCCGCAGAACCACGTCCAGATTGGAGCATTACCCCATCGCGACAAAGCCTGGGACGAATGCTGTGCTGGAAAGCTGCAGAAAAGGTACTGTCAGTGAAGGAAGGTGAAGCTGATTGCTGCTTAGCCAAGCCGGAGGCCATAAGGCCTCCCACTGCTACCGACCGCAGCTATCGTTAGCCTACTGGCTAACGTTGTTTGAGCTTCCCCCATCATCCACGGAGCAACCTGGAGAACTTTAATCGTTCAATAAGGTCTGTCTGGGCAGAGGCGAGATTAGTTTAGAATAAACAAGATTTAAGGGTTGTTTATTTTTATCACTGTAATTTGTTACTTTGTGTAAGATTTCATTTATTGTTTGGGTACAAAAAGGCCGGTCGGCCTGGAGGTTTAAATAGGGATTTTCGAGGTTTCCGTTGGAAAGTCGTTTTATATCCTGCAACCTGAGTTACTCAATCCGACAGTTTTCCTTTGTTTGGTGTTTAATAAATGAACCAGAGCGGCTTTAAGCAGCTCCACGTGAGTTAGCTGTATGCTACATGCTCTAGCAAACCACGTGGGTCCGCCTTTGACTGCTCTTTATTCATGAACAATAAAAACTGCCATAAATGGTATTCAAAATAGAGATCGACTTTAAAGCAGATAGTTAAAACACTAAAACTAATCTTTTAAGTCATTTTTGAAACCGCCTTCTTGGTAAGTCAGAATACTAAATTAGATCAACATAATTAAATTACATCAATCACTGCGGTGACCGATCCATAAATAAGAATCAATTATCTAAATGTTATTGATTTCTAATTTAGCAAATGGTTTCATGACACATTGCTTCTTCCAAATAATGTTTTTCTTCACTTCTGCTTTGCATTGTGAATTGGTGGTTTGAAAACAAACCAGAAGGTGCTGGTTAGTCTTAAACTAACCACAATTAGTTTTAAACTAATTTAGTTTCATTCCCAAAACTCTTCAATACAACCCTTGGTCTTTAAGCAAACATATTCATTCTGAACCGTGACATCATTATCAACCTATTGGTTATTGTTTCTACTTATTTGCATTTTTATCACCTTTACTGTTTACTTTTTAATTCTGTTTTGTGAAAGTAACTCTTGTATTTTGGAAAACCGTTGTTGTTATTTCACCTACATGTGTAGTAACTTGCTGTTCAAAGAACACCAAGAACTTAGTCCTTCATCTAATGTTTAATTATCTCAGCCTTATGAGGCAGGTAATCATAAACTGAGACTGAACAATTTGGCTATTGATATTCCTGGAATCCAGGTGGTGCCCCTAAACTTGGTAATTTTACATAAAATTCTTAATCTTATTAATAATTGCCCTAAGCAATTATTCATAATTATTCATAACCAAAACCTACCTATCTGTGGCACAACAATCTTATGGTATGGTATGGCATGGCATGATATGGCACACAGCCCCCGAATCCTAACAGTACCTCCCCCTCAACAGACACCACCTGGAAGAAACAGAGGATGCCTCTAAGTCAAAGATGTGCTGGGGATCGAGGATGAAGGAACGACCGAGGAGTCTTTCACACTGGACATTGGTTTGAGGTTGGAAACCTGAGAAAAGTTGAGACTTGGCCCCCAGTGCTGAACAGGAATCCTTCCAGACCTGGGAAACAAACTGGGGGTCTCGGTCAGAAATAATTTAATGGGATGCCATGAAGACGGAAAACATGTCAGATGAGAAGTTTAGCTGTTTCGTGCGGTGATAGAAGTTTAGTCAGAGCAATGAGATGAAAGGCTTTAGAAAAGCGATCAATAATGATGAGTATAACGTTTTTACCTTTTGAAGTGGGGAGTCCGGTGTCGAGGGCGATATGAGACCATGGTTGGGACAGGATGGAGTGAGGTGTCAGAAGTCCAGCGGGTGGTTTGTGGGAGGTCTTATTGCAGTTACAGGTAGGACATGCGGATACGTATTTGATAACATCTTTGTTGAGGGATGGCCACCAGAAATAATGGCACAATAAACCAATAGTACGACTGATTCCAGGATGACATAAGAATTTTAAAGAGTGTCCCACTCCCCAGTGAATGGTCCGTGCTCTGATAGTGGAGGGAACAAATAACTGGTTAGGTGGTCCCCCACCTGGGTCCGGCATGGAGCGCTGGGCATCCTGAACGGCACATTCGAGATCCCAGGTGAGGGATCTGACAAAACATGTGGATGGAAGGATGGAGGTGGCCTGTTCAGAAGATTCATGGTTGTGGTGTTGTCTGGAAAGAGCGTCTGGCATTTGATTTTTGGATCCGGGGCGGTAGGATATGGCAAGGTTAAAACGGGAAAAGAAAAGCGACCAACAGTACTGGTGTGGGTTAAGGCAATTTGCTGACTGCAGGTAAAATAGATTTTTATGGTCTGTTCAGACGGTTACCGGAAGCTACATACCCTCTAGCCAATGTCTCCATTCCTCCAAAGCTAGCTTGATGGCTGAGAGCTCCCATTCACCAATGTTGTAATTCCATTCAGTGGGTGTGAATCTCTTGGGGAAAAAAGTGCATGGATGAAATTTATGGTCGAGAGTAGATTGTTGCGATAATACGGCCCTCACGCCAGTATCCAAGGCATCCACCTCCAACACGAACTGGGAAGATGGGTCTAGATGGATGAGAATAGGAGCTTAAACTAACCATTGTTTAAGGTCTCTAAAAGCGTGGTCAGCCTCTGGGATCTAGTGGAACGGCTTCTTGACGGAAGTGAGGGTGGATAGAGGAGCGCTATGGTGATAAATCTTCTATAGAAGTTGCAAAACTCCAGGAAATTCTGTAGCTGTTTCCTGGCGTCTGGGAAAGGCCACTCCTCCACTGCTTTTGCCTTCGCAGGGTCTGCCGTGACCTGCCTACTCTCGAGGATGAAGCCGAGAAAGGTTATGGAGGGGACAAGCAACTCACACTTTTCAGCCTTGACGTGCAGGCAGTTCTCCAACAGCCTTTGAAGAACCTGACAGACATGGGACCCTCTGTAGCCTCCAGGAACCGTTCCTCATTTGAACAGCCGAATTGATGAAGCTGATTTGCAATATCTGCTGCAGCACCTGCCAGTCACACCCTACACAGAAAGGTAAGAAAAACAAAGGCACACCCATATACCCAGCACGCACCCACCGAAACCTAACAAGGCCGAACCTTTTTTTCTTGCAAGACATTCACATAGATTTCACGGGCCAGTTGGTTTATTCCAGCCACTCTTACACATCTTAATTGTGGAATCAAGTTACATTTTTTCACTTATGCTTGTCAAACAGCCTCTCAGCATTTGTGATTACATCAAATTTGTTTGCCCTCATAATTAATCTAGAAAAGTAGAATCGTTCACCATAGATATTCTGTCACATGTAATTTGCATGTTAGGCTGATATGATGCTGAAAGGAACCATTACAGATGCCAATAAATCACGCTGTGTATGCTCTGACAGCCATATCATCAGTTTCTGCCATTCCTTTATCTGTTGGTACTCTGACATTAGCCGGGTATCTCACAAAACGAAGATATTTTTCTACGATTTGGGGCTGTCATCCACAGGAAAAGGTAGATTTACAGCACAGAAAAAATGAATCTTTCTAAAAACTCCAGCCAAAGTGAAGATTTGTGCTTTCTCCGTTTTAAGCGTTTGCATGTGGACAGAAATAACTGGAGATTTAGGCTCCACTTCACTTTCCGTGACAAAAATGCTCCAACATCACCTTGTGCGACCTGAGTTTCCACTCTGAAACAGCATTTATGCCCTCAGAGCTGTTGGCATTATCGAATGTCCAAGCACTTTTTGATCTTGTGATGTAAAGAGTTTTGAGTTTATTGTTTGATATGAATTGTGTGTGCTAAATGCTAAAGTCACGTGTGACAAGGTTATGGTGTAAATATAGTTTTGTGTGAAACACAGTATAGGGCCAAGGACGCCGTCGTGGTCAAGCTCCCAAACCCAGAGGCAGACAAAGAAGTCGAGGTCGCTGTCTGGAACATGGCCATGACCGAGGTGAGGCTCCAGAAGTTTAGGAGCCAGAGGAAGGGCAGCAGCAAGTGGTTGATGCCAGGGTAAAAATGTAATAATTGAATCCGTTCTCTAAATCTGAAACAGTGCCAGGATGTTTTAGGAGGAGACTTTTATTTGACGTTCTGGCTGAAAATCGTCCTGCTGACCCGGCAATTTGGAGCATTAGGGCGAGGAAACAGAATTGTAATTCCAAATTGCTGTGTCTGGAGGATGAGACAAATTCCCTGATCCATTCCACCAGTTTGTGGGGTCATTCCACTCAGACTCTTATTTGACTCTGATGTTTCTCTAGAATTAATTTTTTTTTTTTTGTGCATGTGTTTGTTTCTTGTGTTTTTCCAATAAAGGCTTAAGAGCAATAATTTGGATTTCTTGCATGTACTTAAGATTTGGTTGAATTGACAAAAGCTAAAATTGATTTTAATTGAAATATTATCAGGAAGAGGTTTGCCTTATTCTTACACTAGCTGACTATAGTCCTAGAATAAAAATAAAACATCAACATATATATATATATATATATATTATTATATATTATAAAATATTATTTTATTGCAAAATTGTGTATGAAAACATAAACAAGTCTCGATATTGCCAGAAAAAGCACATAATGGCTCGTCACTCCTGTACTTCTTTCCCTGGGGAACAAAGTATTACAATGAATTGCTTACTTGTACGGCCTGTATTACAGATATGTAATACATAGTCATTACAAATACTAGGTCATTTTGTGTTTTTTCTAAAACAATGAAGTGTTAAACCTATCCCTCGGCTGACTTGCATCTACAAGAGTTCCTCTTTGGATGGGCGTGAAACTGCCGGGGGGAGTCCATATACAAGCAGAGGGTCATCAGGCGTCTCTGGCATCTTTTTTGGCATGCCTTTGCCAAACTATCTGGCCCTGAACGATGGCCCAATGGAGGTCTTCAATTTATGTATAGTCCTTGTCCACTTTAGGAGCGTACAGTCTTCACTGATGTGACTTCTTGTTGAACACCCTCTTATACCTAATGAAAAATCAAAAATTTTATTAAATTAAATATAAACCACATCCTAATAGTAATGATTATACTTTCTCCACTTCACCATCAGCATTTCTTCGGACAGGTCGGCGTACATGGTGATTGTAGTCTTTTTGCGAAAAAACAAACTTTTTACGCGGATACATGAGTGTATGATTGTGGAATGACTCCAATTCAGCTATGGACTTATATAAAAAGAAAATGATGATAATGGCAGTTTTGGTATATTTTGAACAGAGAAAATTTAAACAATGTTTAATTGGAATAAATCACAGACAAATATCTTCAATAAAATAAATAAAGTCTAGAATAAAATATACACACCCAATCGATGATTGCACCAGAGGCTCTGGATCTTACTACCACTTTAAATGGTCTTGGTGCCTGACATGGTTTGGAAGTGTACGGGTCTTTCACGTTGCACGTAGGGAAAGGCAAGTGAAGAGTCTCAGCAAGCTGTTGTAGGCCAGAATGGTAGGCAATAGAAGCTGGTTGGCCAATGGTATCCATTCCAGTTTAGGATGAAGGCTCATCTGACATATCCCTCCTCTTCGATTTCAAAAACTTTCTCCAGCTCAACCAGGACAAAACTGACGTTTTAGTCATTGGTCCTGAGAAACTTTTACCAAAACTACGATCACTGTCTTTTAATCCTTCTTTACAAGTGAAGAACCTGGGCGTGATTTTTGACTCTAAGCTGACTTTTAACCCTCACATTAAAAATATTACTAAAACAGGTTTTTCATCAACTAAAGAACATTGCCAGAGTCCGCCCCATTCTCTCTCGGGCCAACACGTAGACACTGATGCATGCTTTTATCTCCAGTAGAATTGATTACTGTTATGCCCTGCTTTCTGGTCTTCCCAAAAAGAGTATATCAGGTTTACAACTACTACAAAATTCAGCAGCACGTGTCCTGACAAAGACCTGGAGGCGGGAACACATTCATTGCATTGGCTTCCCGTACGTTTTAGGACCGATTTTAAGGTTCCTTTAATGGTTTTTCTTTCTTTCTTTCTTTATTTGTTTCGAACATATTAAAAATAAACAAATAAAATAAAATATAACATATAGGTCCTTTTCAAAAAAATTGCATATTGTGATAAAGTTCATTCTTTTCCATGATGTAATGATAAAAATTAAACTTTCATATATTTTAGATTCATTGCACACCAACTGAAATATTTCAGCTCTTTTGTTGTTTTAAAACTGATGATTTTGGCATACAGCTCATGAAAACCCAAAATTCCTATCTCAAAAAATTAGCATATCATGAAAAGGTTCTCTAAACGAGCTATTAACTTAATCATCTGAATCAACTAATTAACTCTAAACACCTGCAAAAGATTCCTGAGGCTTTTAAATACTCCCAGCCTGGTTCATTACTCAAAACCGCAATCATGGGTAAGACTGCCGACCTGACTGCTGCCCAGAAGGCCATCATTGACACCCTCAAGCAAGAGGGTAAGACACAGAAAGAAATTTCTGAATGAATAGGCTGTTCCCAGAGTGCTGTATCAAGGCACCTCAGTAGGAAGTCTGTGGGAAGGAAAAAGTGTGGCAGAAAACGCTGCACAACGAGAAGAGGTGACCGGACCCTGAGGAAGATTGTGGAGAAGGACCAATTCCAGACCTTGGGGGACCTGCGGAAGCAGTGGACTGAGTCTGGAGTAGAAACATACAGAGCCACCGTGCACAGGCGTGTGCAGGAAATGGGCTACAAGCCACTTTTGAACCAGAAACAGCGGCAGAAGCGCCTGACCTGGGCTACAGAGAAGCAGCACTGGACTGTTGCTCAGTGGTCCAAAGTACTTTTTTCGGATGAAAGCAAATTTTGCATGTCATTCGTAAATCAAGGTGCCAGAGTCTGGAGGAAGACTGGGGAGAAGGAAATGCCTAAATGTCTGAAGTCCACTGTCAAGTACCCACAGTCAGTGATGGTCTGGGGTGCCATGTCAGCTGCTGGTGTTGGTCCACTGTGTTTTATCAAGGGCAGGGTCAATGCAGCTACCTATCAGGAGATTTTGGAGCACTTCATGCTTCCATCTGCTGAAAAGCTTTATGGAGATGAAGATTTCATTTTTCAGCACGACTTGGCACCTGCTCACAGTGCCAAAACCAGTGGTAAATGGTTTACTGACCATGGTATTACTGTGCTCAATTGGCCTGCCAACTCTCCTGACCTGAACCCCATAGAGAATCTGTGGGATATTGTGAAGAGGAAGTTGAGACCCAACACTCTGGATGAGCTTCAGGCCGCCATCAAAGCATCCTGGGCCTCCATACCACCTCAGCAGTGCCACAGGCTGATTGCCTCCATGCCACTCCGCATTGAAGCAGTAATTTCTGCAAAAAGATTCCCGACCAAGTATTGAGTGCATAACTGAACATAATTATTTGAAGGTTGACTTTTTTTATATTAAAAACACTTTTCTTTTATTGGTCGGATGAAATATGCTAATTTTTTGAGATAGGAATTTGGGGTTTTCATGAGCTGTATGCCAAAACAATAATAGACCTGAAATATTTCAGTTGGTGTGCAATAAATCTAAAATATATGAAAGTTTAATTTTTATCATTACATTATGGAAAAGAATGAACTTTATCACAATATGCTAATTTTTTGAGAAGGACCTGTATATAGATTCATGCACATATACAAAAGCAAAACAAAACAAAAAACAAACAAAGTAATTATCCACAATATTTAAATAAATAACTAATGTGTTCGAAAAGGAGCAGGAGGAAGCCAAAGCTTATTACTTCCCACCCCTTCTTTCATTCTCATCACTACTTAAACACTTATTTACACCATTTCTTTACAAACCTAAACCAAGATCATGTACTGTGCCACCCAGCACATTATAATCACCTCTCCCTTTACAGTCTGTATAATACCCCCGCCCAACATTACCTGTCTTCATCCATGTATCCTTTTATAAGCATATTTCTATACAATATTTTAAACGTATTTATATTTGTACTATTTTTTAGTTCCAGCTCCAAACCATTCCACAAACTCACCCCACATACCGTTATGTACATACTTTTCATATTTGTTCTGACTTCAAGTTTTTTTAAATTAAATTCCCCTCTTAAGTTATACCCACCCTGCCTATCCATAAACATTTTTTGCATATTTCCTGGAAGTAAATTGTGTCTTGCTTTGTACAAAATTTGTGCAGTCTTTAATTTAACCAAATCAGTTAACTTTAATTTATGTGATTTAAAAGATAATGGATTGGTATGTTCAAGGTGTCCTGTATTATTAATGATTCTTATAGCTTTTTTTTGTAATGTGCATAATGGCTGTAGGTTGGTTTTGTAGGTATTACCCCATATCTCCACACAGTAACTTAGATACGGTAAAATGAGTGTATTGTAGAGTGTATGTAAAGAATTATGAGCTAAAATATGTCTTGCTTTCCCCAGTATTGATATAGATTTAGCTAATTTTGCTTTAACATTGCTTATCTGAGGTTTCCAACAGATTTTGTGGTCAATAATCACACCAAGAAATTTATTTTAATAAACTCTTTCAATATAATCACTGTCTATTTCCAATTTTATTTGAGGATTTTTTCTGTGTTTCCCAAATAACATGATCTTTGTTTTACTTAAATTTAATGACAATTTATTTACATCAAACCACTGTTTTAATTTTTCCATTTCTTATATGATTATCTCCAAAAGTTGTTTTAAGTTACCACCAGAACAGAAAATATTGGTATCATCTGCAAATAAAATAAAATTCAGTACATTTGAAACTCTGCATACATCATTTATATATAAAATAAAAAGCTTTGGACCAAGAACCGACCCCTGTGGCACTCCACAAGTTATGTTCATGCAAGTTGATTTATGTTCACCAATTTCCACAAATTGTTGCCTGTTTCGTAAGTAGCTACTCACCCAGTCCAATCCTACTCCTCTAATGCCATACTTTTCCAGTTTATTGATCATAATATCATGATTGATCGTATCAAATGCTTTCTTTAAATCTATAAAAATTCCTACTGCATATTTTTTGTTGTCTATACTATTTGTAATTTCCTCAATTAATTCCATTAGTACTAAGGATGTTGATATTTTTGTTCTGAATCCATATTGACTGTCAGCTAAGAGTTTATACTTTTCAATGAAATTATCCATTCTTTCTGCAAAAAGCTTTTCAAGGAGTTTAGAGAACTGGGAGAGTAATGAAACCGGCCTGTAATTTGTATAATAATGTCTATCTCCACTCTTATATAGTGGTATTACCTTTGCTATTTTCATTTTATCTGGAAATTCACCGGTTTGAAAAGACAAATTGCATATGTCTGTTAATGTTTCTACTATTTCCATAATAACTTTTTTACTAATACCATATCAATACCGTTCCAATCCACTGAGGCTTTACTTTTACATTTTTTTACAATCTGTAGGACCTTTTTTTCTTTAACTGCTTTAAGGAAAATAGAATTAAGATTTCTTTCCAAAAGATCTGCAACAACTCCATTTTTTGCTTCATGGTCCTGAATTTCGTCTGCTAAATCTGGTCCTACATTTATGAAATATTTATTGAAACCATGAACCACATCTTCCATATTGTTTACTATCTTATCCTTCTCAATATAAAACTCAGGGTACCCAGTGTTTTTATTTCTGGCTCCATTTCTTATAATATTATTTAGCACCTTCCACAAACCTTTCATATTGCTTTTATTCTTATCTAAAATTTTATTATAATACTCTTTCTTACATATCCTCATAATACTGGTTAATTTATTCTTATATTTTTTATATCTGTTTTCTGCTTCAGAAGTTCGACATTTTATGAATTTCCTGTATAATGTGTTTTTCTTTTTACAGGTTTTTTCAGACCCTTAGTGATCCAAGGACTATTTGTTTGTTTTTGTCTATAACTGTATTGTTTTACCGGACAAATTTTATCATAAAATGATGTAACAATATTTAGAAATACATCATATACTTTATTTATGTCTTTTTCTTCTTTAAACACATCTTTGCAATTTTGTTTTAGCAAATCATTCTTAAATGCATTGATGTTTTCTTCAGTTCTTTCCCTCTTGTATTTATATTGATGTTGATACTTAGGTTTCCAGTAAGTACAGTGATAGACAATAAAGACAGGTAAATGGTCACTAATGTCATTGTACAATACCCCACTTTCCAAGTTATCTCCCATAATGTTTGTGAAAACATTATCTATCAAAGTTGCGCAGTATGAGGTAATTCTACTGGGTCTAACAAGTTTTGGATATATACCCATACTGTACATGGTATTAATGAAATCTTCTGTCATCTGATGCTTTTTTGGATTTAATAAATCAATGCTATAGTCCCCACAGATGAACAGGCTCTTTTGCAATGATTTGGAAAACATATTTTCCATCCAGTCTTTGAATAACTCAATGCTTGATCCGGGAGCTCTGTATAAACAACTCACCATAATAATTTTTACCTTTTCCACACATATTTCTACTGTAATACATTCTAATAGGTTATCCACAGCTGCTGTCATGCTCTTTACCACATTATACTTCAATCTTTTATCCACATATATTGCCACGCCTCCTCTACTGTTTTTTACTCTGTTATTGTAGTTCAGTTCATATCCATCCATCTCAAAATCCACACCCTTATCAATACTAATCCATGTCTCCGATATTGCTATAATATTAAATAGGTTCTTGAATTGTCTCAAATACTCCTTAATATTTAGGAAATTGGCGTATAGGCTTCTGCTGTTGAAGTGAATAATTGATATGTTGTCATCTGATTGGAAGGTGACATTAAATTCATCCTCTGTATAATAACTGCAGTTGTTGTTGATATTGTGAAACAAGTTATTTTCTGGGTCAATGTCATTTTCTATATCTTGTATTCCATGCTCTGTGTATGCAAACGTTTCTAATCTCGATATGGATATATTTTTGTTGACAGGGATTGTCGTGTTTATTGTCTTAAGTTTACCTTGTTATCTTTTTATGTCATTGGTACTTGTCCAACTCCTCCAGGCTCCTGATTACTAGTATTTTGGCTTGTTCTGGTGATCCGTTGAGCTTGATGAGTATTTTACAGTTCCTGGTCCATGTAGTTTGTATTTTCTTCTTTTTTCTAAGGAAACGGGCCATTTTGGCGATGTCTGCATTTTTCTTTGACAGATGCTCGTTAACATACACATCCGTAGCCTTTAGAAGCCTCCCCTGCTTCAGCAGATCTTTTGCTTCCTGGAGGAAAACCGAATGATTATGACCAGCTTATCCGTCTTGTTATTTCGTGGGAGAGGGTGACAAGCCTCGATGTTATCCTTGACCAACTCAATCCCCTTTGAGTGGAAGAACGCCATCACTTGTTGCTCCACTGAAGCAACCTCCTGTTCGCTCAACTCCTCTCCTTGTGACTTTGCCACAGCTCGGGCATACAAAATGGGTTTTGTCTCCAAACCGGTGACTATAATGTCATTCATTCTGGTATATTGCTCCAGATCAGCCGCCCGGTTCTCCAATAACGAAATCCGCTTATCCTTCTCTGTATTTTGTATCCTCAAGGACTTCTTCCACCAGATCCATAATGGTTTTCTGTTGTTGTCTAACAACAGAAGGTTCCTCCGCCAAGATGTCAAGCGATCTTTTAATATCGTCAACCTCATCAGCCTGCGCGGGATTCTTTTTTGGTGCCATCTGTCCGCCTCCGTCCATCTCCCCGCTGGGCTCAGCGACACACCGCCACCCTGCCGAGTCCCTTCTTGGTGAAGCCCTACCTTGGATTTGGAAGCAATTTGGATATGATGGTAAAAGTGCTTAAAGTTTCAAAGTGAAGCACAACAATTTCCCGCAAAAATAAAATGAAAATAGCAAACAAAAGCATTTATTGCAACACAATCTGTTATTGTGAGCAGTTCTGGCTCTGGCTTCTTAGAGGGTTCACACGTAGAAAAAAAAATTAAGTGTCTTAATGGTCTTGGGCCTTCTTATCTCTCTGAACTGCTTTTACCTTCGCGGTCTCTGCGCTCCTCTGGCAGCCGCCTCCTAGTCACCCCAAAAGTTAGGACACACACTCATGGTGAAGCATCTTTCCATTATTGTGGCCCTCACCTCTGGAATGGGCTGCTGGAGAACCTCAGGGCCGTGGAGAACGTTTATGTTTTTAAGATCAGGCTCAAGACTCGCCTTTTTAGCCTAGCTTTTAACTGATTATTATTTATTATTGTCTGTTTAATTGCTCTGCATGTTTTATATGATTATATTTTATCATTCTTTTACTATTTAATCTTATCACATTAATTTACTGTTTATTTTAACATTTCAATTTATCTAAATCCCCATTCCAGTGTTTCCTCTAAGGGAGCCCTCTGCCCCGGGAGCGGTGGTCAGCTGTAGCTACCTGGGTGCTCTCCAGATGGAGCTTGGGTGGAGGTGGGGGTCTTGCCTTGCCTCCACTGGGTGCCCTGTGTCGGTGCCTCAGCTGCTGCTGTTGATGTTGATGTGCTGCTGCCGGTGCAGATGGCTCCTCTGATGCCGTTTCCTTGCATGGATCATATGCACTCGGCCCAATGTCCTTTTTTACTGATGCTTTTAACTATATATGTGCATGGGAGTTAGGTTGGGGGGAGTGGGGTATAACTGTGACCATGCTTTTGAATCTGTGGGGGAGGGATGTGAATGTGGTTTTATGTGGGGTCCTTTTAATCTGTAAAGCAGTTTGTGATGCAACTTCTTGTATGAAAAGCGCTTTATAAATAAAGTTTGATTTGATTTGATTCATCCATAACATTGATGTCATGAACAGTTTCTTCTGCAGTAATGTCATCAAATAAGTTTACATTTACGTTAGTGGCCATAGCACCGCCAGTTCTAAAGTAAGATTTTTTTAACACAAAGAATGAAAAATTAATTATTACCTAGCTTGTTGAAGTTCATACTGGAAAGCACATTCTGACCTACCGAGAACAAACTGGAGGTATATAGTCACTGCCACGGCATAGTTTCTAAGAAGATAGAGTGTTCTCCAACCAGTCAATGCTAAAAATAAAAGAGAAGATTACTTTACTATAAAATGTGTACTTCCCAAAATACAAAAACAATTACTTATGTACCATTTGTGATGTCATTGAACTCTTCTTCATTTACTACTGCAGTATTCAAATCCAAAGATGTCATACTAATTGAACAAGACATGGGATGATTACTATTAGAATAATGTGCAAAGTCTTTCTTAACAAATTAGTGTGGAGTAAGTGCCAAACTGGCATCAAGCTCCTGCAAAACCTCATCGACAGCCCTGTCCAGTACTTGACCCTGGCCACAGCTAAGTCAGCAGTCCTGGAACAAAATACATGAATTAAAAAAGTAGATGGGATGTGTGGGGGGAGAATACAATAGGAAGTAATCACTATCATGTTGTCACAACAACTCTGATGGTGAAGGAAAAAGTAGCTGGACAAGGAGGAGGGAGGTGGATGTTAAATAAGGCAAATTGGGTTAAGTTTAGGGAGATAAATGAGTCATTAGTGGGAGAAATGGATTTAGATCAAGATATTGATTCATTAAATAAAGAATTTCACTCTAAGACCCACACAGCAGCTATATTAGTTATTCCCAAAAGTAAAGGAACAATGAATAGAGTTGCAATTCCTCGGTGGACAGAAGAGTACTCTAAAGCTGTTCAGGAAAGGAATAAAGCCTTCAAATGGTTAAAAAGGTCACATAATTTTATCAATTTAATTGCTTATCAAAGAACACAACCAGTAGTAAGGAAGACTGTCAGACACACAAAGAGTTTGCAGGGGTTTTGTGAAAAGATAGGGAGGGCAACCCCGATAGGAAATATATGGGGCATGAATAAAAGAATAGGAGGGCAAAAAGGGGAGTGGGGGTATGAAGTGTTGGAAGCTGAAGGGAAACGAGCTGTTACAGATTTAGAAAAATCAGATGCTGAGTGAAGCTTTTGTTCAGGTGCATGGTTCTGGAAATTTGTCTGAAGAAGGGAAAAGGAGGAGAGATATTACTCACAAGCAGTTATTAAAATTTTAGAAAATGTTAATGATATGGAGGCAGATCAAATCAATTACCTTTTCACTTCAGGTTAGCTTGAAAGAGCAATTAATCAATCTGGAAACACTACCTCTGGCAAAGATCATATTTGTTATATAATGTTAAGAGATCTAGGGTTAAGGTCTCTGAATGGACTTCTGAATCTTTACAATAAGGTGTGGCAGTGTGGTAGGAATTTAGGATTTAAAGGATGAGTGGCAGCAGGGTCGTGGAGGGTGCGTGGGAGTTTGCCCAACCGGTCTACATGTGTTTTGTGGACTTGGAGAAGGCGTTCGACCGTGTCCCTCGGGGGGCCCTGTGGGGGGGTGCTCTGGGAGTATGGGGTACCGGGCCCCTTGATACGGGCTGTTAGGTCCCTGTACGACCAGTGCCAGAGTTTGGTTCGCATTGCCGGCAGTAAGTCGGACTTGTTTCCAGTGAGAGTTGGACTCCGCCAAGGTTGCCCTTTGTCACCGATCCTGTTCATAACTTTTATGGACAGGATTTCTAGGCGCAGCCAAGGTATTGAGGGGATCCGTTTCGGTGGCCTCAGGATCGGGTCTCTGCTTTTTGCAGATGACGTGGTACTGTTTGCTTCATCGGAACGTGATCTATGGCTTTCGCTGGAGCGGTTCGCAGCCGATTGTGAAGCGGTTGGGATGAAAATCAGCACCTCCAAATCCGAGGCCATGGTCTTAAGCCAGAAAAGGGTGGGGTACCTTCTCCGGGTCGGGGATGAGGTCCTTCCCCAAATGGAGGAGTTTAAGTATCTGGGGGTCTTGTTCACGAATGAGGGAAAAATGGAGCGGGAGATCGATAGATGGATTGGTAGGGCATCTGCAGTTATGCGGGCGCTGTGCCGGTCTGTCGTGGTGAAGAGAGAGCTGAGCCGAAAAGCGAAGCTCTCGATTTACCAGTCGATCTACGTTCCTATCCTCATCTATGGTCACGAACTCTGGGTGGTGACCGAAAGAATGAGATCCTGGATACAAGTGGCTGAAATGAGTTTCCTCCGTAGAGTGTCTGGGCTCTCCCTTAGAGATAGGGTGAGAAGCTCAGTCATCCGGAGGGGGCTCAGAGTAGAGCCACTGCTCCTCCACATCGAGAGGAGTCAGTTGAGGTGGCTCGGGCATCTGGTCAGGATGCCTCCTGGACGCCTCCCTGGTGAGGTGTTTCGGGCACGTCCCACCGGGAGGAGGCGCAGGGGAAGACCCAGGACACGCTGGAGGGACTATGTTTCTCGGCTGGCCTGGGAACCCCTTGGGATTCCTCCCGAGGAGCTGGAACAAGTGGCTGGGGAGAGGGAAGTCTGGGTCTCTTTGCTTAAGCTGCTGCCCCCGCGATCCGATCCCGGAAAAGCGGAAGAAAATGGATGGATGGATAGATGGATGGATGGAGGATGGGTGGCATGTAAAATCCACTTTTTAAAGCTTTTCATCATATTCTCATGCCATTCCCTCCTTAAAAACATGCCTAAAGTGTTTTTTAGGTTAATTTATGTATGTTTGAGTCATATCTATGAACTCTTGCGGCCACCACGTTGAGCACTGAACGCCGGGTCCTCCCACAGCATCTCTCCACAGCCCTCCCTCCCCCGCTCCCAGAGCACTAAAGCAGAGCGTCGTCAGCAGCAATCAGGTAGCCCCATTGGAAAGTAGTACCTCCTAAACAAACCGCTGAACACGCTCCGGTTCATTCAATGTTTCACTTTCAGGGTCAGAGACGGGATCAAATGCATATGCTTGTTCCATGTCCTGTGTGGTCATAGTAAACTGAAAGATATGCCTGTCTTCCAAAAGTCCGGCGCACCGCTACTACAGTACTGTAATGCTTCGTCCCCATGCGACTGGAGAACGTTGTGATGACGTTGACGGCAGCGTGTTGAAGGGGGCATGTCCGAGACTCTTAAAGAGACAGGCAGCTAATTTCAAGGCGTTCAGTGCGGACATGCTGTAAGTGCAAAATTTCAAATAGGTAGTATAAATCATTTATTGAGCTTACAGACCAATTTCAGGTAAAATTATTGATGTACTGGACCTCAGAATTGTTCTTTCTGCATAAGAAGAACGTCCCACCACCCCTCCTTTAAGAACATTTTTTCTCTGTCTAGTGAATCTATCTAGGGTGAGATGACAAAGTTAGGGGAAGCAAGCTTAATGTTTCTGATAAAGATGTGTCAGATCACCAGAGAGACAGACACAGGGGGAGCAAGATAACTTAACAGTCTGACCCCGGATGAGCTGGTTCATGCTTTGCTATCAGACTGGCATGAACCAGTTCTCCAGAGGCTGGACATGAAGATTGGAGAAGACGTGCTGCAGAGATAAATAGTGATTGCTGAATACTATTTTATCTGTTAGTCAGAAAGGTTGGGTAGGATGATGCATGAGTAATCTCTGTCTCCTCCATGTTTTGGCCAAACATATTTGAATTAAATACTTATACGCCTTCTGGGACTCGGTCTTCTTTTATTATGAAAACTCTGAAGTATTTTCTACCATTACAGCAGGTTGGAAGGATCCCTAACGTGTGGAAGTATTGTGGAAGAAAATGTAATGTTAAGAATTATCTGTTCTGTGTAGTTCACATACTGATAGTTACTGATAGTTACTGTATGTCTTTTCTTTATAATATGGTCACCAATCTGATTATATGACATTGTATGAATTTAGGTCAGGACAAACCTGCTGATTCAGACTCTTGGAGCAACTCTCTTTTAAGATCTAAGAATGTCCTGACATACATTGATTATGCTTTTATATCAAATCTTCTACGTCTATGAGTCAAATGCTTTACGGACTGAGAAATGTTTGTCTCTGATTTCATAGCAATAGGCTCAGCATTACTGAACCTATATAATCCTGTGTCTTGTTTTGGAAGGCAGGTCAGTGTTGCATATTTTCTCTGTTGACACTGCACCTCCTTGTTTGATCAACCAAGTCTGTATTAAAACCTCTGAATATCTAAAGGAATCTCTCTCATCTCTTTTATAAAAGAACTTCAATAACAATTTTGGCACCCAACATGAATTCCGGCGAGCAAAAGAAATGAAAGAGAGCCACCAAGAAGTCACAAAAGACCTGGAGAGGAGTAGCCCCAGGCCTTCGAACCTCCGTATAGCTTTTAAGGAGCAGGAAGGTACTTGGTCCTCTCGTTTCAGACCGACCGCCGCCTGGAATTCGAACCCGGTTTCTCTTTGAGAGAAGGGAAACGGTGAGTGATTCTTTCCATAAAATTAATTAGTCTGTTGGAAAAAAAAGAAGTAGCATTTTCATGTACTTTCGCTTTGAAATAGAGAATTGATAAGTGTTATTCTGTGCTTTGACAACAAAAAAAGAGTGCTGACTGTTTTGGTTCTCTAAACAAACTGGGGCTGTTTAATTAACCTCAAGTAATTAACCAGCGGGTGAGTTTTTAGCTTTTTTCGCCGAAAAAGAAAGTGTTCCTACAGTTTAAAAATATAATAAAATAACGAGTGATCAGCGCATAAAAATTGGGTCTGTAAACTCAAATTCTCCTCCTCCAGACAGCAAGATATGTTGTTTAATGGCTGAAAAGTACAGGACAGAAATTTAGGAAAATGTTAACTTCTGGATATCTGAGTGGAACTTCCCTATCGGGGGCAGTTTAGATGTATCTGAACTGGAAGATGTCAGAAAAAAATAGACCTAGAATGGGAACGGCTTAACAAAAATATGTTTTTGCGGGGTACTGATTATAAAAAGTTTGAAAAGCTTAAACGTTGTTGGGAGACCTGGATGAAGCAAAATGCTTCAAGCGAAAAGCCGGTTTTAGAAATTTAGGTGGGGGAACAGAGAATTCTGGCACTGTGACGGGCAGAACTAATAATACGTCTTTAAAACCTGATTGCTCCACACGCAAACAGCGGCAGCTGATCTCACATCAACAAATGAACATGTCAGACCTTCATGTCTTGGGGTGGTTAGATCTACACACAATTTGCCTCGACCTCCTTCCTATGTTTCAGACGAGAAGATGCTTGGAGATCTACAAGCATTTACGAAACTTGATCCGGATCTGGACTGTGCTCCACCGACGCACCAATCAACGACGGCTACGAAAGAAGTGAAGAGAGAAGCAGCCAATCCCAAGCAAGCAGAGGTGGGTCAAAGAGATGATTGGCACCAGGGACAACCAGAGGCACGCGCCGGAATGTCAGAAAAGGTGGAGCCCAAACCAGAGCGACAGCCTGATTCACCAATCACCGCTCACCCTGCGCCACAACCCACCAATCCAGAGTCCCGCACATCAAATCAATTTGTAAACAAGCTGCCATCTTGCTCCCCCCGCCCCCGTTCTCCAGAACGAGAGGAAAAGACGGCAGTACCGCAGCGGAGCAAAATCTTTCTGAGGTAAGCCTACCACAGGCTGCTAACTATATCTTGTCAGCCCCCATGTTGGAAGTTGCAGGAAATAATGGGACAACAATGGTTTTTCGGCCTTGGACTGACAGAGACAAGGAAGCAGCCATCGGACGCCTCCCTGAAGTCGTGGGGAACGGAAAAGTTTTCGCTGCGGAGCTGGAGGAATTCTATTTGTCATTCCGCCCCACAGGAGCAGAAATCAGGCGAGTACTAAAGAAGAAGTTGAAAGCTGCAGATGCTAGCAAGGTAACTGAGAGCTTGCCTGACCCTAATATCCGCATGAAAGAGGTGCCATCAGATGAAGGGCCATCAGCTAAGGAAAGGGGAGCAAACGCAGAATATTATGTGGCTATTATGAAACTGTGTAAAGCAACTGACAAAGAGTTTCCCACCAGGCCAAATTTAACTGTTTTAAATGCTGTAAAGCAACTTTCTTCACAGACTGGAGGAAGCATTTGAGAGACACAGCGGACTAGCAAAGCCAGAGGAGATACGTGGTTCGGTCTGGGAGTCGATGCTTTGCCATCGAATTCTGGCTCAGCTGCTTCCGGAACTGCGGACCGAGGTAACTGATAAATATATTGTATTGGACCAAGGAATGAACTATTCTGAACTGCGCAAATATGTTTTTCTTTCTGAGAGACTCATAAAAAGGAGAGAAAGTGACTTACAGACAAAAAGAGAAAGTGATTTGGATAATGCGGCTTTAACGATGTATACAGCCGTAACACAGGATGAGAGGCCAACGTCACTTCAGAGGTGGACAAAGACACAGAGTGCAACACCACAGTCGTCCGCAGTCAGTTGATTACCGCAGTTTGACAAGAGGACAATGACCGTTGCTATCACTGCGGGAGACGTGGACATTTTAGAGACCAATGTGGCCAGGCTTCATCAGCCACACAGAGAGGCCGTCACCAAGCCAGCTGGGCTAGCTGACTAAGAAAATTTTCCAGTAATGAGCAGAAAGGAGAATTCTCCATTTTGCCAACCGATGGAACTGCAGGTCTGACATGTACAAAAACACACACAGACACATCCATTCACATTGAAAGAGATAAACAAACTGTTTTTTGTGATAAAAATCTTGTTGTTGATAAAGAAAAATCTGTAATTTCCAATGAAAATTCTGCTCTTTGCAAGGAAGAATCTGCTTTCTGCTCTAATAAAACTAACCTTCACAACTTGATTACAGAAGCCATTGAACATTTAGAGAAACAACAAACAACACCATCTGGCACGTATGCTCATCTCACTTCAGAAACATACAAGGCCTTACCTATTCTGTCTCTAAACATTTCAGAATCATCTGTGGAGTTCATGGTGGATTCCGGAGCAACCCATTCAGTTCTGAAAAAGACGGAACTACAACCACATCCAAAAATGAGCGGCAACCATGTTTTTTCTATATCCGCTTCCGGTCAGGTTGTAAAAGAACGTTTTAGCTACCCTCTTCGCTGTCAACTGGTAGAAGGGCCAGCTTTCAAACATGGTTTTCTGATTTCTCAACAATCTCCTGTAAATGTATTAGGAAGAGAACTGATGTGCAAACTAAATAACACTGTTTTTTTCATCACCACAAGGCATCCAAGTTGTACCAGCTCAGGAGGACTCAGTGTTGACGGCAGTGAAATACAGCCCTCACGACCTCAAACATGAATATGAGTGGAAGCTGATAGCAGGTACCACAGTGAAATCCCTCCTTGATTCAGCTCAGAATCTGGTGAGTCCAGGATCTGTTTTTATGCCGGAAGGAGACCTCCATTGCACATCACACACTTCTACAGGACCGGACACGGAGTATGAGCAGACATGGTTTAGCTCAGACACAGACACATTGAACATAACCTCTGTGGTTTGGGACACACATTCAGCCGCGCTGAATATCTGCCTCACACCTGAACAGCGAACACTTTACCGATTTCATGAAAATCCATATATTTCTCTCTCTAAACCGGCAGGGGCAAAATGGGAAATTGCGGGAAAACTTGTTCACTGAGCTTTGTCAGTTTCTAATTGGGAACAAACGCAGCGCGACACCTCCGTTTTTTACTCAAAATCTGCCCACCTTTTTAAACGCCCATTTCAGTGCACAGTGCAGGTCACCAGAGTAGTTCATTTAACTGAGAACTCTGAGGAGATGCTGTCACACGCATTTCTACATAAAAATACCACAGCAAAACAGGCAGAAATACCCCTCCCCCTACAGCAGATCTCATCTGATTTGTGGGCAAAAAATTCATATGATGTGTGTTTAATTAAGGGTTGTAATCCTGTCAAAATCACACCAAAATCATCCTTTTGCCCAGTTCAACGCATGTACCCGTTAAAAGGCTGAAGCAGTTCGTGGAATAAAACCAGTGTTTGATGCTCTGTTAAAATCTGGGATAATTGTCGGTTGCACGGATTCCCCCATTCGTAGTCCGATTTTTCCAGTGAAAAAAATCAGAGAAACGGGTGAAGAATGACGTTTCGTATTAGATTTGAAACGGACCAATTAATCAATAATTCCTCCATCCGCCAGTTCGCCAAACTGGTCCCACCATCAGCTACTCATTTTTCAGTTGTTGACCTGAGTAATGCGTTCTTCAGTGTGCCAGTAGACCCGGACAGTCAGTTCTGGTTTGCTTTTGAGTATGAAGGGAAAGGGTACACGTTTACCCGCCTCCCACAGGGGTACATCTAGTCTCCTACCATTTTAACATGGCACTTAAAGAGAGTTTGGAGGTACTAGAACTGTCTCCCACATCTGTTCTGATTCAATATGTGGATGATCTGTTATTGTGTGCACCGTCAGAAAAACAGTGTGAAACAGACACTGTTGCTTTGTTGAAGCATTTGCATGCATTTGGACATAAAGCTAGTTTGTCAAAACTGCAGATTGTGAAATCAGAGGTCACTTTTCTTGGTCATGTTGTCTCAAAAAGCTCAAAGTCTTTGTCTACTAAAAGGGTCAAAGCTGTGTAGCAGATTCCTAAACCGATCACCAAGAAACAAAAGATGTCTTTTTAAGGCTTAACTTTTTACTGTAGGAATTTTATTCCAAACTATGCAGTATTAGAAAAGCCACTGTCTGAGCTGATACATGGGAAAAAATATGGTGGCCTCTGCCGCCATCTAGTGGTGCCCTGAGGCATTGCAAGCATTTGAGGAACTGAAGAGAACACTGCAATCCCCCCCAGCTCTGGGATTGCCAGACTCACAAAAAACATTTTGTCAGATGGTTGATAAGAAAAATGGGTGCATGGTTTCTGTGCTCTTGCAAGAACATTGTGAGTTGAAACGTCGGTCGCTTACTACTCCGCAAAACTTGATCCAGTTGCAGGTGGGCTCCCGGCTTGTCTGAGATCAGTCGCGGAAGCTGAAAAGGCTGTTTTAGCCTCTAGAGACATAGTGATGTACTCTCCTCTCACTGTATTTGTTCCACATAACGTTGCAATTATTTTATTGGAACAGAGAACGTCACACCTGTCTGCAGCAAGATGGTTATGGTATTCTTCAATTCTGTAAAATTTGCAGAATATAACAGCGAGAAGGTGTATGGAACTAAATGCTGCCAGTTTGCTGCCTACGGACGGTGACGGGGAACCCCATGACTGCCAGGCAGAGTTAGAGGTACTGTGTACACCACGACCTGACTTGACTGACACACCCCTGCAGAACCCTGACTTGATACTTTATGTGGACGGGTCAGCTTTCAGAGACCCGATGGGAAAAGATTGGGTGGGGTTTGCTGTTTGCTCTGATCATTGTACTCTGTCTGCAGGAACCCTCCCATCTAATTTCTCTGCGCAGACAGCCGAGTTGAAGGCTTTGACCAGGGCCTGTGAGCTGGCAAAAGACAAGGCAGTTAATGTATGGTCCGACAGCAGCTATGCGTTGGTTGTCGTGCATCATTTCGGGGCACTTTGGAAGCACCGCAGATTCCTAAAGTCTGATAGTAAGCCCATTTTGAATGCCCCCCAGGTTGCTGCTCTTCTGGAGGCAATTCTGTTGCCCTCCAAGATTGCCGTTATAAAATGCGCAGCTCACACCTCCTTAGGAGACACTGTTTCCTTGGGAAATGCCAGAGCGGATTCAGCCGCCAAAAGAGCCGCTCAACAGCCTCTGACAACTACATGTGTTGCCATGACACAACTAAGTGATCAACCAGACGTGACAGATGTGGTTGCTGTTCAAAGTTTTGCCATCTCATCTGAGATTTCAGCCTGGAAGAAGGCAGGTTGCAAGAAAAATGAGGGGGTGTGGGTTTCTGTTGTGAACAAACCATGTCTTCCTGGGAGGCCTGCGACGAAGGAGCAGGAACCTGGGAGGCCGGCGACGAAGGAGCAGGAACCTGGGAGCCCGGCGACGAAGAACCAGGAGACGAGGAGGCGTTCGACGAGAAACCAGGAGACGAGGAGGCCGGCGACAAGGAACCTTGTGGCGAGGAGGCCTGTGGCGGAGCAGAACCTTGTGGCGTGGAGGCCGGATGCGGAGCAGAACCTTGTGGCGTGGAGGCCGGATGCGGAGCAGAACCTTGTGGCGTGGAGGCCGGATGCCGAGCAGAACCTTGTGGCGTGGAGGCCGGATGCGGAACAGAACCTTGTGGCGTGGAGGCCGGATGCGCAGCAGAACCTTGTGGCTTGGAGGCCGGATGTGGAGCAGAACCTTGTGGCGTGGAGGCCGGATGCGGAGAGCCTTGTGGCTTGGGAACCGGCTGCAGAGAGCCTTGTGGCTTGGGAACCGGCTGCAGAGAGCCTTGTGGCTTGGGAACCGGCTGCAGAGATCCTTGTGGCTTGGGAACCGGCTGTAGAGAACCTTGTGGCTTGGGAACCGGCTGCAGAGAACCTTGTGGCTCGGGAACCGGCTGCAGAGAACCTTGTGGCTCGGGAACCGGCTGCAGAGATCCTTGTGGCTTGGAAACCGGCTGCAGAGAACCTTGTGGCTTGGGAACCGGCTGCAGAGAACCTTGTGGCTTGGGAAACGACGTCGACTAAGGAGACCTTGGTAGGACGCTGGGAACCCTCGAGAGGACGGAGTGGAAGACCCTCGAGAGGATGGAGTGGAGAACTCTCGGGGAGGGTTGGAGGACCCACGACGTGGCGATGAAGACCCACGACGACGGCGTGGCGTAGAGGACCCACGGTGACGGCGTGGCGTTGAAGACTCACGACGTGGCATTGAAGACCCACGACGTGGCGCTGAAGACCCACGACGTGGCGCTGAAGACCCACGACGTGGCGCTGAACCCCCTCTGCGGAATCAGGAACCAGAGGCATGTCCTTCAGAACACCCTCTGCGGAATCAGGAACCAGAGGCGTGTCCTCAAAGACACCCCTTGCAGAGACAGGAACCAGAGGCGTGTCCTCAAAGACACCCCTTGCAGAGACAGGAACCAGAGGCGTGTTCTCAAAGACACCCCCTGCGGAATCAGGAACAGGAACCAGAGGCGTGTCCTCAAAGACACCCCCTGCGGAACCAGGAACCGGAATGTGGCGTCTCCTCCAGAAGGACTCGTAGTACGCTTCGTACAAAGTTCCCAACATGCCAAGGTCATCCCTAAACTGGTGGAAGAGTTTTGTAAACTCCTCCTCAGACACCGTGCTCCAAAAAGACACAGAATCCAAAAGAGGAGCGGAAGGCGGGGCTTGAGGCTGGCTGGGCGCCGCGACCGGAGACTGGTCGTGCCGACTTTGCTCAGGGAGTGGATCCTGGAAGCACGGGTGCAGGCGGGGGGCGTCTGCAGGCGGGGGGCGTCTGCAGGCGGGCGGCGTCTGCAGGCGGGCGGCGTCTGCAGGCGGGCGGCGTCTGCAGCCGGCGGCTTGCAGCCTCGAGACACCGGGGCAGGAGATGGGCCGCGCCGGCCGGGAACAGGGAGCGGACCCCGGAAACGCGGGTGCAGGCGGTCAGCGTCGGCAACCGGCTTGCTGCTTCGGGGAACCGGGACCGGAGCCTGGGCAGTCTGGAGACCGTGGTGTCTGATGGACAACTCGGGAACTAGGACGTCATCCACCGCACCCTCCCGGAAGCTTGTGGGAGCAGCCCGTGGACGGTGGCGACGACGACGGCCGGAAAACGTAGGGGCGGGGGTATGAACCGCCTCGTGCCTCCGTGGCCCCACACCGGGAGGACAGTAGGCTAGACGGGTGCCGGCAAAAGGTGAGTCCTCCACCAACCCTTGGCTGCAGCACCAGTCAACCAGTTCACACCATTCCTCTTCGGTGTGCTGATACTCTGCTGGGTCCGATTTGTGGCTGGTTTGTTCTGTCATGTTTTGGTTGTAGAAAGGACCCAAATGCAGCAAAGTACAAAAAGGATTATTTAACAACAAAACAAGGGACAAGGACTTATAAACTTAGGAGGATCAACAGGCAGCAAACGGGGAAACAGGAACCAGATGGGCAACAAGGAAGACGGGAACCAGGCAGGGAAATACGACGACGAACCAGCGAGTTGTGACCGAGGGAGAACCGAAAATTTACTGAGGAAGAGTGTGAGGATGTGAACAGAGGAGGAGCAGGAGACCAATTAGGAGAAGCGGTTGCAGCTGAGAGGGAGTGAGCAGGTGAAAATCATTAGCAGCTGGGATGGAAGGCAGAATTGCTAGGGAAGCAGGAAGGACCAAAAACACCAGAAACAGCTGAGAACAGGGAAGGACAAACACGGGAAGATGCAGAGGAGGAATACAAAACATAAGGACTAGACAGAGATGAGTACTAAGGATGAATACAGACAAGGGCAACAGAAAACTCTTAAGATACTAACCAAAGATAATCTAGGAGCATGGAGGAAATGAAATAACTAAAACTCAAAACCCAAACACCTAAGGAACCTAACAGTGACCTACACTGCAGTAAAGGTCGCTGAGAGAGCAACCTGGGTGCACGCCAGTCACTGCAGGAGGCTGACCGGACCGATTCTGGACAAGCCCACCACCACTGAAGCAAAGAACTGAGAGAAGTAGAATAAAAAAAGAATTCAAAATCAGTGGAATAGACACTTTCTATTTATCTAGTGATCCCACGTGAAGAAAAGAAAAGAAAAATGATGACACATTCTATGAAGCTCTGGGAAGCCAGAGCAAAAATGACTGAGACATTGATACTGTTTTTGTTTCGTGTTTTATTAGGGGGCGCTTTTTGGACTCTGCATCAGGGACGAACAGTCACCTCAGCCGGGATTCATGAGAGATCCGTCGCTTCTAATGTCCTCCGAGAAGGATGGGTTCAGGGAAATTTGTGGTATCAGTTTGCAAATTATTCAGCCAGGTCAGTGTCGAATAAATAGTGTGTTGTTTGCATGGGAACAGCTCTTCCAAAGTATTATGTCCCCATATCGTTTGAGGAAAAGTTGGATCAATGTGTGAGTTACTGTGAGACTCCTGGGAGTAATCCTGCCCAGTGGGTTTCGGTGCCCCCAAAATAAATTTCACCCTTGAAGGCAGAAAGTGTAGTGTGTGAGCCTCGTTTTGCATTTTAAAGGCTGGGGTAAGCCGTGTGGATTGGATAAAGCGGTTGAAGCACCTGGGTTAATTAACCTTTTAGAGCCAGCCCCAGATGCATCTTTTGTTTGTTATAATGTGACAAGATCAGGAAAACAGGTTGACATGAGTACATTTTTTGGAAAATGTTCTAAAATATAAAATTTTAATGATAAAGGGGATTCATTTTCTGAGTGCTGGAAATCTGACACGCTTAGAGATGATACAACTGTTGATTACTGGACCTGTTCTTCTAAGCTTCACCTGCGTAGATGGTTTTTGAAACAGGAACAGGCGGGACCAGACGTTTACTGGGCTTGTGGCGACGGCAAGCTGAGGTCCATTCTTCCGCCCAATTGGGGAGGTATGTGTGCTCATGTGATGTTAGCTTATGATGTCTCGATTGCAATCGATCCATTCCAGTAAACTGGAGTTTCCTCACATCACATGTCTAGGAGAGAAGCACCTGTTCCAAGCAGCTTTGATGAGGATGTTTACCTTGACGTGATTGGTGTGCCACGCGGGGTCCCAGATGAATTTAAAGCTAGGAATCAGATTCTAGCAGGGGTTGAGTCAGTTTTATTGTGGCCTACTATTATTAAAATGTGGATTGGATTAATTACCTGTTTTTTAATCAGCAGAGGTTCATCAATTACTCACACAACGTGTTGCAGGGTGTGGCTGAGCAGCTCCATGCAACCTCCCTAGTGGCATGGGAAAACCAGATGGCTATCGACATGCTAGCAGCAGAAAGGGGAGGTGTTGCACCTATATCCCCGGAAACACAGATATTAATGGTAGTGTATCAAGAGCTTTAGAAGGCCTGAGAGTCATGAAAGAGGGCCTTGCAAAGAATGCTGGTGTAAACACTAATCTAGGTCTGAGTGATTGGTTGGATTCTGTATTGGGTGAGTGGAAATCACTAGCTATTTCTGTGCTTGGGGCTTGTATTACCGCATTTGCAGTTTTCTCTGTGTGTTGTTGTTGTGTCATTCCATGCATTAGAGGTATGGTGATCAGAGTGTTTGACAGAGCTTTTACACATCAGATGTTAGCAAAATCTCTGGCTGAGTCGACAGATGCGGACGAACCTGGTGCAGACGCCAAAATGCGAGATGAAGGGGATGGAGACGATGGATGTGACGTGAACACGCTTGACGACCTCGAGTTATATGAGTAATTGAAATACAGGTGTATGACGATTACATTTAAATCACCTTGTGAATTAGGTTTTCTGATGGTTTTTTTCTGTAACTACTCTCTTATGTTCCTCCATGGCAGTTCCATGAATATTTTGCAGGGTCTCATCCCAGGTAAAGCAGAGAGAGAAAGGGGTTGATTTTCATTTTTCAATTATATTTTTTATTATTCTTTCATTAGTAGGTCATTTATGTGATTTCAGTTATGTTTCCTTTTTATTTTCATTTATTTTTTTAATCAATTCCCTTTTCAGTTACGAGCGATGCAGAAATGGCTACCTTGGGGGCAAAGGAGTCGCCACATTCTTTTTCACCCAAGAAGTCGTGAGACGACTAACACGACCATAGGTTGGAGGTTGATCATCTTACGCCCATGGGTTTTTTGAATGTGGTGTTGCATCAGGTCCAATAACTGTCATCAGGAAGGATGTATAGAATTCATCATTTTGTGCAGAAGTTGACTTACTGTGACATGTAATGCACAAAAATCATTTAGTATTGTTGTTTTTTTCTACTGCCTGCCTTCTCATTAGTGGTAGTTTCAAGTGAGCCATTCTTAATTATTTGTTTTTTGTTTGTTTTTTTTGTTTATCACAGATATGATAAAAAGGGAGGACTATTGTGGAAGAAAATGTAATGTTAAGAAGGATCTGTTCTGTGTAGTTCACATACTGATAGTTACTGATAGTTACTGTGTGTCTTTTCTTTATGATATGGTGACCAATCTGATGATATGACACTGTATGAATTTAGGTCAGGACAAACCTGCTGATTCAGACTCTTACAGCCTGGGTTGGCATGGCAACTCTCTTTTACATAGATTGATTCTGACATAGATTGATTATTTTTCTATATAAAATCTTCTACGCCTATGAGTCAAATGCTTTACCGACTGAGAAATGTTTGTCTGTGATTTCATAGTGATAGGCTCAGCATTACTGAACCTATATAATCCTGTGTCTTGTTTTGGAAGGCAGGTCAGTATTGCCAGTGGCGGCTGGTGAAAAATATTCTTTTTTTAAATCAAACTTGTGCTTTCTGAGCTTTGTGCACAGCTCCACTATTTCCTGAACTAAGTACAGCTCTTTTATTTCCTGTCTTACATCATTGGACAAACTGACTAATCCACGTGTGTCTGACCATTGTTGTTGTGACTACTGAGGTCAGACACACCTGGATTGATCAGTTTGTCCAATACAGACAGGAAAAAAAAGGGCTGTACTTAGTTCAAGAAGTAGCCTAGTGGAGCTGTGCATATAGCTTATCAAGTCATTTTCAATAATCGTCCCAAAACAATTGAACATAAACGGCTGGATACCAGTACTATGTGAAATACTGATTATTTTAATGCAAATAGAGCTCCGGACGTCACGTGACTCTCAGAGCGTATGCGCCATGTTGGCAGGCATGAACCTCACCAAAATGAACGTCGCTGGATGTCATTTTACTCCATCAGAGTTTACTCCCCATTTTAAAACAGAAGATATTATTTTATATACCGGGAAATTAAAAAGATTAATTATATCCGACCCTTACCATGCCCCTGGGATACTTTTTAAAACTTCAGAAGCTGTCAGGGCGGACCCTTTACCGGACCTGAGATACTCTCACAACGGCGTCAGTCTGTTTTTAAAGTAGCTGGGGACAATAACCATAAACTTAAGTGTGGTTTGAAGATGGCTGGGACAATTATTATTCACTATTCATATAGTCTATAAAGATTAATCTGTTTCACGTTCATGCACTGCAGTGAATAAACAGGTGTTGAAAATCGTATCTTTATTCCATCAATAAAAGTTGAAAGCCATAAGCTTATGTGTTTTGTTTTACCAACGGCACTTGAAATCATCATTAGGCTGTTGACTTGCAAGGCTTCATTAAGATCCACATCGTAGCACAAAGAACAATGCTGGCTATATATACTCGCCCCAGAAGAATATGCGCAATAAAACGCATTCTCTTTGCAACCCTTGCAGTTCTGTGTGGAGAAACTTCAACACTAACTTACAGTTCAGAGTCCTGTCTAAACAGGGCGGGTACCCGCGGGTGACTCGCATAAGGTTTTTACATCATAAGGTTGTGAAATTAAATTTCAGGGGTCCGGGAGGAAGTTTCTTTAATGCGGGTGGGTTGCGAGTGAAAAAATAAAATTGTTTATAATGTTTTGTTTAAGACTCCCAAAGAGAATTGTGTTGATATATAGATATGTGGAAAGAGCATGCCAGAATATTCCTCCAATTTGCGCTGACAGCGGATTATTCTCGCTATCTAGGCCTCCAGCGCTGCCAGACAGACTTTACTGCAGCGGGATTTGCGATTCATGAACTGAGAACGCAGTTAAAGCCAGGGACTGTGGACAATTTTTCGTTTCTGCACAGGGATCTCTGCATCAAATAAATTTTAGTTTTCATAAATTTCAGAAAAATCTCTTTTCGGCAGCGCAAGATGCCTAGATAGCAGGAACATTCCGCTGTCAGTGCAAAGTTGGGGGAATATTCTGGCATGCTCTCTCCACAAACACAATATATCAACACGATTCTCTTTGGGAGTCTTAAACAAACAAAAATATCCCATAAATATTTTTTCACCCGCAGTAAAGAAACTTCTTCCAGACCCTTGAAATTTAATTTATGTATTTTTCCATCTTTAAACGAGTACTCGCAACATTGCAGGACTCTGAGCTCTGGGAATGTTTGCAGCGGACTACAAGTCTTTTAAAACCTCGACATATCCACTGCTGTATAATATGAATGTATAAGAAAGTGGAATGAAGTGATTTAAATAATAGTCCGTTCAGACACTAATTATGTGGAAATGTGGATGTTAAAGAAATTCCGCATCAAGTTTTAAAAAGTGGTGGGGGGAAAAATCATCAATCATAAACATCCCCGCCATCACCGGCTAAAATGACGCCCATCCCCTGACATATACAATTTCCTGATCAACTTTCCCTCGTCCTACTCCGGAGCATCGCTTAAAGCATATAAAGCCTGGAGGGATATAAATGGACACAATTGGGGTTTGTTATCGGGATCCAGATCTGGAATCTTCCTGCAAAGGATTGTGTTGTCACCGGGAGGGAGACCTGTCCTGATTTTAGTTACCATGAGCAACGGGCCGTTGCTAGGTTATGTCTGTGTGCAACATTTTCTATGTTCATCTCAGGAAATAAAGTATTTTTATTTTCTAAATAATTTGCATCACTTAATGATACAACAGCAGTTATCAAACAAACGGTATTAAATCTGAATTACAGGTGAATCACTCCTATATGAAACGGCTTTATTTCTGCCTGATCGCTAGCGCGTTTCATGGCAATGATCCATCGTTTTCTGCGTTCTGGATCCCTGGTAATCCTATAGAACGTTTCTCCCTTATCTCGTCCGCGTCTGTTATGGCATCCTGGGGCGCAACAGGTATCCACCAAATTTACAGTTTCTAACTTTGGGTTAGCAGCAAATAAAAACAACTGCGGTAGACTGCCTGCCACAATGGCGCCCATTCGATTTTAACTGTTGCATGCTGGGAGAATTGACATCAACTCCCGGAGCTCTATTTTAACAACCTGAGGCATTCTTATACTAAACATAAATACAATATTGCACAAACAAGTTTAGAACCAAACTGTTAACAGATAACTTATTAGGTTTACACAAGAATTTTACACACAAAGCTGTTAACTCTTACAGCAGCCCCCCCTTGTGGCAGAGAAATCACACTGCCAATGTCGCCACCAGATATCTTGCCCGTCCTCACACCAGCCTTGGGGCGATTTCTCTATCGCCCTTCAAGCGTCCAAATCAATGAAGCTGATTGGATAAATTCCTGTTGCCATGTGCGAATTTCTTGTCAGTAATTGGCTGGCCGCTGCACTGCTTGGGGCGATCTTTCTGTCGCCCCAGCCGGTCAGCAGCGGGAGCTTTTTCTCCGAAAATGATAAATATTTTTATATATGATACTTTGTTACGAATTTAAACACACAATTAACTTAGAATATATGATTATTGTAAAAAAAAAAAAAGATAAAAATCTAAAACACTTGGGAAACACTGGGGGGGCGGGGCCCTATCGCCCTCTATTGGCCAGCCGCCACTGAGTATTGGATGTTTTCTCTGTTGACGCTGCACCTCCTTGTTTGGTCAACCAAGTCTGTAATAAAACCTCCGAATATCTGAAGGAATCTCTCCCATGTCTTTTATTAAAGAACTTCAATAAAAGGAAGGAAGCAATTATAATCCTGATTAAGAAGCCAGGAAAAGACCTACAAAACCGGGAAATTACAGGCATATTGCTCTAACTTCTAATGTATTTAAAGTTATGGAACGGATGATTAATGAACGATTGACTTATTTTGGTTTTATAAATAAATATCAAAGTGGATTTAGGAGAGGAAGAGGAACTATGGATGCAGTTTTAAATTTAGAGAGTGAAATTAAAAAAGCTAAAAAAAAAAGGGAAAAAAAGAAACTGTCATAGCGGTGTTTTTTGATGTAGACAAAGCTTATGATGTGATGTGGAAAGATGGGTTTCCCATTAATTTAAAAGGATGGGAGTGGGAGGTAGAATGTATTATTTTCTTAAGAGTTTTCTGGTAGACAGAACCATTCAGGTAAGAATTGGAAATGAATGATCAAGTTGTTTTGATGTTGAAAATGGGACCCCTCAGGGAAGAATTGTCAGCCCATTAGTGTTTTCTCTGATGATAAATGTTTTTTCTAATGTACAAAGTGATATACGCAGATCACTCTTTGCAGATGATGGAGCATTGTGGAAGAGGGGAAGAAATCTGGAATGTATCAAAAGAAGAATGCAGGATGCTATTAATAAAGTTGAACAATGGAGATATGATTGGGGATTCAAATTTCCAATAGATAAAACAAACATAGTAGTTTTTACCAAAAAGATTAGCGTAGCTGATATGACTTTACAGATGTATGGGAGAAATTTGGAGATTGTGAGGACATTTAAGTTTCTGGGAGTAGTATTTGATTCTAAGTTAAGTTGGAGCAGCCAAATAGATAGGACTGTGGATAAATGTCAGAATATTATTAATCTAATGAGATGCCTTAATGGTGTTAAATGGGAGGCCAGTTAGATGTCTCTTAAAATCATGTATGTGACAATGTTTAGGGCAGTAATTGATTATGGAAGTATTGTATTTGAAACAGCTTCCAAAACACAGCTGGAGAAGCTTGATCAGATGCAAGCCCAGGTTCTGAGACTGTGTTATGGAGCAGTTAGATCAACCACAATTCCAGGAGCAGCAGCACCCTAAAAAATCTTTGGTAAAGATATGTTGGGAAGATAGGGTCATGGGAAATAGTTTTGGTTCAGGTGGCTGGAAGTATGCTCAGGAGATGGGTATTAGTCAATTTGATTTCTTTCTAGCAAAGTTTATCCCAGTAATGCCACCTTCGATAATAAGATCGCCCCTCATAGATTTTCATTTATTAAATCTTAGATACAAGGAGAAAGGGAGAGTAGATCTATTGACAGCTTTTTCAGTACATGTCAAGTCACATTGTCCACAGTGTACAGCTATTTATACAGATGGGTCAAAAGATCCAAGGACACAGGCTATTGGATTTGCAATTGTTGTTCCAGAAAAGAATTATAAAGAGATGTGCAGAACAGATCAGTTTCTATCAGTTTATGCAGTGGAAATGATGGCTACCCTGTGTCCACTACAATGGATAAAAAGAAACACACAAGATAAAAATGTTAATTCGTTCTGATTCTTTTTCAGCTCTTCAAAGCTTGAGAACTTTCAATTCTAGTCGTCCAGATATTATGTTTAAAATATTGTTTTTTTATTAAAGAATTCTTCAGAAAGGTAGATCAATTAATTTCATGTGGGTCCCAAGTCATGTGGGTTTGAGAGGGAATGAGATAGCTGATAGGATGGCCAAACAAGCATTGAAAAAATATATGATTGATGTTAATGTTAAATTAGGGGAAAAAAGAGGGAAAAGCAGTTGTTTGGATCAAGGCTTTGGAAAAATGGCAGGAAAGATGGAGAGGTGAAACTCGAGGGAGGTTTCCGTATGGTATAATAGACAATTTAAAAGAATGATTCCAAATGTGGGATACACAGGGGAAGAACAAACAGTTTTTAATAGGATTATTTTGGGTAATCATTTCTTAAACAGTTCACTTAAACCTATGGGTAAGCATTCAACAGGGCTTTGTGAACAATGTCAGGTGGAGGGAGACATTTCACATGCTCTTTTTAGTTATATATATATATATATATATATATATATATATATATATATATATATATATATATATATATACACACACATATACACACACACCTGTTTGATTTTGGTTTAATTCATGCGTACAGCAGCCGTGCTTTCCAAGGTGGCAGTCTTTTGTTTGTTTGCTGGTCCCTGACTGTCATGGTGTTCGTGTGTTCGTATACTTAAGGTTTTTCCCAATTTTGTACATATTTTACAGTACATTTTAAAATTGACACCCTCAATTATTTTCAGGGAAGTTTTGATCGAACGACTTTGACCAGATGCCTTCGGATTTTATCTGCACTACAACCCCGGTTGCTGAGGTCTGAGGTTTTAGGCCTGAGACTGTCATGTTTGACTTAAATTTTCTGACCCACATGCAGAACACCACTATGGACATCAGCTGCCTAAATTATAAAAGTTTTATTGAAACAATGATTAGGTGATGAGGATGATGATTACGGGAACCGGGAATACTGCACAGAAAGATGGAAAAAAGAACTCCAGGAGGGAAATCCAGAGGTGAGAGTGAGTCTTTGTATGAATTGGTAGCTTTAATGTACTCCGCTAAGGCTTACTTAAAAGATGATGGGTTGAATACCGGGGAGAGAGTGAGGTAGAAATCCAGGAAGTCTGCGGGAGTTTTCTGCTGAGATCCAGGTGAAACAGAGGAGGTGGAATCAAGGACTGGACATGGAGGGTGGACCGGCAGAGCACAGAGATGAAACATGGAACACGGAGGAACTTGGAGATTGAATGCGGTCAGACTTGAAAGGAGACCAAGACTAGCTGAGAAGCTGGAGACCGGAACACGAGGAGTTTGCAGCAATCAAAACCCAGACGATTTGATACTCAGTCAAAGAAGAGCTAACAGCCAGCTCCATATATCCAGCCTTTGATAAGCCACAATCAGCTGCACCTCTGCAGGCTTCAGAGAGATGGCTCTGCCCGCGGCTTGATGGACAGGTCCTCGGCTTACAGAGGACCTCTGGTGGAATTCTCCAGAAAGATGGAGAAACATGCAGGAAGTCAGAAAGAAACACCCCAGACTCCTAACAGAGACATATGTCCTGTTGACTACATTTTACAGGGAACAAAGAGGCCAGGTTTATTCTTTCTGTTGGGTGGTTGATCCACAACGTTCCACCAGGAACAGCACTCTGTAGTCTACAAACTGCAGAAGGCACAACACGTACCACTTTTAGATTGAGCTGGGCCGTTCCCCTTCATCCTGGACTCTCTCCTACTGTGGATTATCTATGGTCAGGTATTACTAGATCAAACTAGTTTTCAGCAGTTAACCTACTAACTTGTAGCTTTCTGGGTAATTAACCAACAGTTCTTGTTGGCTGCAAGTATAATGATTTATCAGGTGACCTATCTTTTTTTGTATTAACTGGTTCGCATAGATCATAGCGCATGTGAAAATGATGTTTTTTCTTCCCAGATTTTGCACATATTGAGAATCTTTACCTTTTTCAAGCTCAATCATATTACAACTTTTTAATGGGTCTACAATTTTTAGTCACAATGTTGACCTTCTTAGTGTATTTGACTGGGTAGTAGAGTTTTGTTCATATGCTCCTTATGATTCACGCACTGTGCCTGTTCTCACACAAATCCACAAAAAGGAGATTTTTGATTGTTTTGCTGCTACTTTTGTCAGGAAATGTTCAGCTTAATCCTGGTCCTGAGTTAAAGATTTCAAATACTCCTGATGAATTTAAAGCTAGGTCTGGTCTTGGCATTGTTCATATTAATGTCAAAAGTCTAGTCCCTAAATTGGATCTCGTTAAAATCTGGGCAAGCTCATCTGACAGTGATATACTGGTCCTGACAGAGACTTGGCTCAAAAAACCAACCTCAATCACATTACAATCACAGATAACAATGTTTTTTGCTGTGATAGACCAAAGAGGGGTAGAGGAGTGGCTATCTACATAAAAAAATAAGCTTTATGCCACTGTCTTAAAATCAATTTCTCTCTCCAAACAATTTGAACTTCTTGCTCTAAAGCTGCAGCTCTTAAATACATATTTCATCACCAAATAATGAATCTGTATCATCACTATATTAACATCTCTCATCCCGGGATTTTAGTGACTTACTGGAGAGTTTAACTTGGACTGGTTATCACCTCATGCTGATATTTTTAAAATCCACCTGTGATTCGCTTAACTGTACTCAATTAATCAATAATCTAACTTAACCAAATACTAAGTATCCAAAATTAATCTTCCGTTCTTGATCTCTTTTTATAAAATACGCCTAATAAATACTCAAAGGTTGGTGTTTTCGATGGTCCCTCTGATCATCATTTGGCAATTGCAGTTATCAGACAATCTACATTTCCACAAGTGAAATATCAAATCATCTTTAGACTAGATCCTAAACCTTTCTGTGAACAAGATTTTTTTTTCATGACTTATAGGGCTTTGACTGGGGCAAAATCTACCTCATCAATGATGTAGAGTTGGCATAGAGGTTCTTTTTATGATGCTTTTAATCAGATTGTAAATAAACATGCTCCATTCCGTAAATTCCGTGTCAAAGGCCGAAATAATCCATGGTTTACTCCTCAGTTGACTAATCTTGTTAAAGAAAAGGATGCTGGCTGGGAAAAAGCTAGAAAATCACAACTGGAAGCTGACTGGTTGTCATTCAGAAAACTGCAAAATCTTTTTACCTCTATTGTAAAGAAAACCAAATCTGATTTTTATCTTTCTAGGACCAAGGCAAGGCAAGGCAAGGCAATTTTATTTGTATAGCACACTTTCAACAGCAGGGTAATTCAAGGTGCTTTACATGATTTGGTGATTTAAAAAAAAAAACACATAAAAGAAACATACATTACACATGATACACAATAAAGCAAGAGAAAAATAAAAAAAAGCAAGAGAGCATGAACACATTTCATACATATGACATCAAGCATTTACTCAAAGGCAATTCTAAACAGATGGGTTTTTAGTCTCGATTTAAAGCAGTTCAGAGTTTCAGCAGCTCTACACTCGTCAGGAAGTTTGTTCCAGATAAGGGGAGCATAAAAAGTGAAAGCTGCTTCTCCATGTTTAGTTCTGAGTCTAGGGATGTTTAGTAGGCTAGAGTTGAAGGACCTGAGTGGTCTTGGTGGTTGGTACCATGACAACAGGTCTTCAACATATTTTGGTGCTAAGCCATGTAATGATTTATAAACTAGTAAAAGTATATTAAAGTCTATTCTCTGAGCTACAGGGAGCCAGTGTAAGGACTTTAGAACTGGGGTGATGTGCTCTACTTTCCTGGTTCTAGTGAGGACGGGAGCGGCAGCGTTCTGGATCAGCTGCAGCTGTCTGATTGACTTTTTAGGCAGACCTGTGAAGATGCTGTTGCAGTAATTAATCCGACTAAAGATAAACGCATGGATGAGTTTTTCTAGGTCGTGTTGCAAAATCAGTCCTTTAATCCTAGAGATGTTCTTCAGGTGATAGAACGATGACCTTGTTATTGCCTTTATGTGACCCTGGAGGTTCAGGTCTGAGTCCATTACTACACCTAGGTTTCGAACCTGATCAGTAGTTTCTAGCTGTATTAATTGAAGCTGTGTGCTGACTCTTGATCATTCCTCCTTGGGTCCAAAAATAATCACTTCAGTTTTGTTTCTATTCAGCTGGAGAAAGTTATGGCACATCCATCCATTTATTTGGTCAATGCATTGATTTAGGGTTTGAATGGGTTCAGAGTCACCTTGTAATGACCACTCAAAACCTAAATCACCCCCAAAAATTTTGGATTTACATTAATGGGATGTTTAAGTAGACCATGGGATTGTTTTAAGTGAACTATTCTTTTAGGACGTTTGTATTTGTATTATATTTGCCTTGACAGAACACCAGTAATTTCAGGGATTACAAACTTTAAAAAAACAAACAAATGTAAGTTTTAATTTTTAAACAAAGAAAAAAAACCTCTTGATTTTAGCTGGCTGTATCACCAACATGGCTGTCTTATTCTTGCGCCTGCACTGGGCACCAATGGGTTAAGATGGCAGTCTTCACTGTGAGAAGGCAGTGGCTGGGTCCAGGCCAGGTGCCAAACAGATGTTACTTTGTTTCAGGACTGTGGTTAAATAGTTGGATGGCGTTCCAGCACACAGAGAAGAGACAAGGATTAGTGCAGTGAGAACTGCAGCTGCACAGACTGAAGAAGGGCAGATGGAGTACCAGGGACAGATAATACAGACTTAAAGCCAACCTCCTCTACTTCATCACCATTATTTAAACCACTAGCAAGCACAGACATTCGTTATGTTTTTATAAGAAGCTGAGTTTCATTTTGCACTTTCTTTGTGGAGCAAATTATACCATATATCAATCAAGACAGTCTGAATTTTATTTTTGCTTATCACAATGTATGATAAAGTAGTTTCAAATGCAGTGCCAGGCATAAATTTAAAACCAGCTGTGGTGTTGTTAGCCTTACTTTAAAGCAGCCAGAATTTCTGTAATCTCTCCAATAATTTATTTGACTCATCTTGTGAGTGCTAAGATGGACTGGTGACCTGTCCATCCCACTAGATCAGGTGGCTGTTCTTTGATGCTTACACTCAGGAGGCCTTTCATGCATGGCTTAGATGGATGGAATCCACATTGTGTGATACAGGAGCATTCGTATCAGGGGTGCGGACCCACAAAGTACATGTCACTTCACAGTGCACCAGGAAACCAGTCCTGGTGGTTGGGTTTCTTGATGTGGTGCAACCTGTATCTGTTTTGTTGGTAAATGGTGGCTGTGGTCTCAGGCAATAATTAAGTTCCATGGTTTTGGGGCGATTTCAGGGTGGTAACGTATCTCTGTATATATTCTCTGTATGTAGCCCTGATGAAATGTATTATGCTTGTGAAAACTGTTTGACTTTTGCAAAAAGGCAGGGTATTTTTGATTCTCTACAGCACTTTGAGCTGCATTTAGTATGAAGGATACTTTAAAAACAAGCAATGATTTATTGGTTGATTGATTTAGCAGGGTTTGTGTGGTGTTTATATTTGCTTTGATATCATCCTGTTTATTTGCCCAATAGAGGGCTTCAAATTTTTGCTGGAATAATTTATAGTATTGTGTGCCAATGTGCCTTATAAGTAAACTAACCGAAATTGCTCTATTTTCTCTTAGTAATTGGGTGAGTAAATCATCTTTCATTTTAATTTCTATTTGGCTGTGGGAGGGAGCATGAGAAGGGAAACCAGGGGTCTTATTCATGAAACTTACTAAAGTATAATCCTTACTAAAAGTATACTTAAGCTCAGCAAAAAAAAATTCTTACGCAAAGAATAATTCTGATTTATAAAACCCTGTGTACACACAGCTGCACACGATTCCCACTTTATAAAACACACGCTTTCTAGAAATGTGCACCTGTGATTTTGAATCATATCCCATTTCCTTCGCACCGACATTCTGCCATAAATGGTCAATGCAAGGTAATTTTTTTAATATACTGCATATACAGTGGTGGCCAAAAGTTTTGAGAATTACATAAATATTGGAAATTGGAAAAGTTGTTGCTTAAGTTTTTATAATAGCAATTTGAATATACTCCAGAATGTTATGAACAGTGATCAGATGAATTGCATAGTCCTTCTTTGCCATGAAAATTCCACTGCATTTCATTGCTGTCATTAAAGGAACTGCTGAGATCATTTCAGTAATCGTCTTGTTAACTCAGGTGAGAATGTTGACGAGCACAAGGCTGGAGATCATTATGTCAGGCTGATTGGGTTAGAATGGCAGACTTGACATGTTAAAAGGAGGGTGATGCTTGAAATCATTGTTCTTCCATTATTTACCATGGTCACCTGCAAAGAAATGCGTGCAGCCAACATTGCGTTGCATAAAAATAGCTTCACAGAAAAGGATATTGTGGCTACTAAAATTGCCCCTAAATCAACAATTTATAGGATTATCAAGAACTTCAAGGAAAGAGGTTCAATTCTTGTTAAGAAGGCTTCAGGGCGTCAAAGAAAGTCCAGCAAGCACCAGGATCATCTCATAAAGAGGATTCAACTGCAGGATCGGAGTGCCACCAGTGCAGAGCTTGATCAGGAATGGCAGCAGGCAGGTGTGAGCGCATCTGCATGCACAGTGAGGTGAAGATTTTTGGAAGATGGCCTGGTGCCAAGAAGGGCAGCAAAGAAGCCACTTCTCTCCAAAAAAAACATCAGGGAAAGATTGATCATCTGCAGAAAGTATGGTGAATGGACTGCTGAGGACTGGGGCAAAGTCATTTTCTCTGATGAAGCCTCTTTCCGATTGTTTGGGGCATCTGTAAAAAGGCTTGTCCGGAGAAGAAAAGGTGAGCGCTACCATCAGTCCTGTGTCATGCCAACAGTAAACCATCCTGAGACCATTCATGTGTGGGGTTGCTTCTCATCCAACGGAGTGGGCTCACTTACAATTTTGCCCAAAAACAAAGCCATGAATAAAGAATGGTACCAAAACACCCTCCAACAGCAACTTCTTCCAACAATCCAACAACAGTTTGGTGAAGAACAAGTCATTTTCCAGCACGATGGAGCACCGTGCCATAAGGTAAAAGTGATAACTAAGTGGCTCGGGGACCAAAACGTTGAAATTTTGGGTCCATGGCCTGGAAACTCCCCAGATCTTAATCCCATTGAGAACTTGTGGTCAGTCCTCAAGAGGCGGGTGGACAAACAAAAACCCACTAATTCTGCCAAACTCCAAGAAGTGATTATGAAAGAATGGGTTGTTATCAGTCAGGATTTGGCCCAGAAGGTGATTGAGAGCATGCCCAGTTGAATTGCAGATGTCCTGAAAAAGAAGGACCAACACTGCAAATACTGACTCTTTGCATAAATGTCATGTAATTGTCAATAAAAGCCTTTGAAATGTATAAAGTTCTTGTAATTATATTTCAGTACATCACAGAAACAACTGAAACAAAGATCTAAAAGTAGTTTTGCAGCAAACTTTGTGAAAACTAATATTTGTGTCATTCTCAAAACTTTTGGCCACAACTGTATATTAGGTGACTGATCTGTGGCTTTTCACATTTAATCATGGCAACCGAGAGATGTTGAAAACACAATTTCACTGACAATGAAATTGAGGTGCGTGTGGGTGAGGTCGAGACGGAAAAACATTTTATTTTCCACAGTTGTGGCATCACAAATAAACGGAATGCCTTCGAGTGGCACAGCGTTGTTACAGCAGTGAAAGCTGTGAGTGTGACAGAGATCTACATACCTGTCAAGTTATGGATTTGAAAATAAGGGACATTTTCCAGTGTGAGCCATCCCCCGACTCCAGAATTAAAACAAATAACTCACAATCAAGTTTTCACACTTTCATTTTTTTTAAATGCCAATCTTTTTTCAATGCCACCTTTTTTCAGTCCTTCTCTTCCGGCTCTCGACGAGGACAGACGCTTTTTCCTTCTCCTCCCTCGTGTTACCATTTTCCCCCCCAATCAAGGGGCGCTGGGTAAGCCGGCTGCCACCGCGGTCTTCCATATCCTGTACTGTGTTAATGTTTGTAAATGTTTGTATTATCTTGGATTGGTTGTACTGAAACTTAATTTCCCCACGGGGATTATTAAAGTATTTCTTATCTTATCTTATCTTATCTGCTTTTCAGCTTCATCCGTTTTTCGATCATTTCACGTCGTGCACATGCATGAGTTGCTTGCTTTCAGTTGTCAGTGAGTCGGTGAACAAATACCTCGAGGAACAGTGTATTTGAACACCCTGCGATTTGTGTTCTCCTACTTATAAATTATGGAGGGGTCTGAAATTCACATTTTAGGTGCATTTCCACTGTGAGAGACAGCCTTTTTCTATTCAGGTAATCATATTGTCTGATTTTTAAATAATTTATTTGTTTTTTATTGCTGCATATAAGTATTTGAACACCTGGCAATCAGCGAGAATTCTGGTTCTCAAAGACCTGTAACTCTCCCTTTAAAAAGTCCACCTTTACTCCACCTATTAATCTAAATAAGTAGTACCAGTCTGAGCTCGTTAAAGACACCTGTACACCCCACAGTCAGTCAGACTTTAACTACTACCATGTGAACCAAAGAGCTGTCAAAAGATGCCAGAGAAAAAATTGTAGACCTCCACAAGGCTGGAAAGGGCTACGGGGGAATTGCCAAGCAGCTTGGTGAAAATAGATCCACTGTTGGAGCAATTGTTAAAAAAATGGAAGAGGCTAAAGATGACTGTCCGTCTCCCTCGGACTGGAGCTACATGCAAAATCTCACCTCGCGGGGTATAACTCATGATAAGAAAGGTGAGGAATCAGCCAGAACTACACGGGAGGAGCTGGTCAATGGCATGAAGAGAGCTGGGACAACAGTTTCAAAGGTTACCGTCGGTAGAACACTAGGCCGTCATGGTTTAAAATCATGCATGGCACGGAAGGTTCCCCTGCTCAAGTCATCACATGTCCAGGCCCATCTGAAGTTTGCCAATGACCATCTGGATGATCCAGAGGAGGCATGGGAGATCATTGCAATTTATTAAAGGAGGTGTATGTAAGAAGTTTATTTCAATTAATCATAAAATGGCCCTGCTATGTCAGTAGACATTAAGAAATCATGTTCATGGGGCGGGAAGGTGACGTCTAAGAAGATGGCTACCTGAGAAGCGAGCTCCGGTTATTTTTGCTGTTTTAGACATAATACTGGGAATAATTGTTGAATATATTCTATACTTTGTAAAACCCCTAAGAAACGGAATTATGCCAGAGACGGCTGATAACGCCAATTCTGCCTGACAACATCCATATGACACGAGGGCCACAGCCAACCAGACCGGCGCCGAGGGCAACACAAACGGTGCTGAGGCTCCATCTAACAAGGCCATTATGGTATTTCTCCGACAACTAGCTGACGACCAAAAGACCAATTTTGCTGCAACGGGCTGCACTACACAATTTTCTGCTTTTCAGTTTGTTTGTTATCTTAAGGCTGCAAGGGACCTCCACACTTTAACTTTGTTTCTATAACTGTTATCTAATGGTCAGCGAAGCAATTGTTTCCTTTGTTTTTGTTTTTTTTAAATCTACAACTTGTCATGCTGCTACAGGGACTAAAGGTAGAATGTGTAAAACTAAGGTAAAATGCTGGCTGAAGGAAAGTTGAGTAAGAAAGGTGTAAGTGTTTATTGCTGATGTGCAGGCCATTATTATTATTATTATTATTATTATTATTATTATTATTATTTATTCATTTTTTTTCTTCTGAGTCAAAGTGATAGCCTGCTTACGGCATAGGCATTGTTAGTTAGATGACACATAACAGTGATTGTTTCTAACACTGGTTTGATATCCGATGGGGTTAAGTTTTAAAGTTATCTCACTTTTTCCTTGTAGGTGATGGTGCTGTCTCTCTTAGGTAGCCATTTGAGGTTTGAGTTAATTGTCCTACGATGGACTTATCGGGAATAATGAGGAGCAAAGTTTCTCCTCCTCATTTTTCTATACGTATATTGTTTTGTAACTTGTGTTTACTTTTTGTGGATTTGGATCCTTACCGGTTTCTCCATGACCACTTTTAATTTTATATCCATTATTGCCAGGGGTCTTCACATCCTGCACAAAGGGCTACTATTTTAGAATTATTTCGCAAAAAAAGGTGCATTTCGCTCTGGTACACGAAATTCATCTTCTGGGTAAAGATGTCAGACGCTTTACAAATAAGTTTTACCATTCAATTGCTTCTTCTTCTGCCTCAACAACAACACGAGGGGTAATGGTTGTTTACAAATGTAGCTTGAAATTCGATTTAATTGGATCATGGTCGGATACAAAGGGGCGGATTACGGTTGCCAAAATACGAATGGATGGAAGGAGTTTAGCATTGGTTGCTGCTTATGCACCAAATATATTCTATACAGATTTTTATAAGCTCCTGACTGAAACTCTCCTCGAGATAACAGACTTCCGTCTATTTGTAGGAGCAGATTTTAATGCAGTGTGGCACAATTATATTGACAGATCTGGTGGGACAAAGACTAGAGACCAGTGGCTCGCGACTGGGGCGTTGAGGCAGTGGGCCAACCAAATGGGGATGATTGATCTCTGGCGTTTATTGAACCCCTCTGTAAAGGATTACTCCTTTTTTTCAGCCAGGCACAGATCGTTTTCAAGAATAGACTTTTTATTTGCATCCAAAAGACCTATTTCAAAATGTCACTAACACAGTTCATATCCCAGTCACCTGGTCCGACCACAAGCCTGTTTTTTGCTCTGCCTCCATTAAGCCGGCTCCTTCCAAAGCTCTGAGATAGTGCTGTAATACTCAGTTACTTAACAATGAAGCTTACAAATCACAGTTTGAATCTGGATTTCGGGAATTTCTGACATTTAATAAGGGATCAGTCGCTGATCCTGGGATACTCTGGAACGCGGTCAAGGGCTACGTGAGAAACAACTCTATTCTTTTTGCCTAGAATTTAAACAAAAAACATGCTACTAGACTAAAGACTCTGGAGTCACATTATGCTGCACTAGATGCCACCCTCCAGCATACCTTTACTGACTCAGTCTCCCTTCAAAAGGAGCTGGTCAAAGAAGAAATCCACTCGCTTCTCAAACAGAGATCCAAATTTCTCATTCACAGAGCTCGCCAGAAATACTATTTTCATTCTGCAAGATCTAGTTGGCTCTGAGGCTTCGGCCTAGCGAACACTTTTCAGATATCTTTAGCATTAAGTCAAAGGAGGGGGTTGTTTTGACTGATCCTGTGAGCGTAAACTCCACCTTCAGAGAGTTTTATAAAGAACTGTACAGCTCCAAAACAGTCCAGGATAAGCCCACATATGATAGCTATCTAAATAACGCACGTTTGGAACAGCTCTCAGAAAGGGAATCTGAAGCGTTGGACATGCCTATTACATTAGAGGAGATCAAACAGGCCTTAAAGGAGATGCGTATAGGAGGATCACCGGGTCTGGATGGAATTCCACTGGAGTTTTACCTTGCTTTTTGGCCCTTGGTTGGTCCCTTATTTATACTTACTTGATATGATTCAGTGCTCGATAAAGGAGGGCTCATTCACATGAGATGTAAACATTGCGCTGATCTCCCTGCTTTGGAAAAAGGGCAGGGACCCAGTGGAATGTGATAGCTATAGACTTCTCTCACTGCTGAATGCAGACATAAAGATATATGCTAAAGTGCTGGCCCGTCGCCTTCAGAAGAATATGACAAAGCTGGTGCACTGCAACCAGACTGTCATGGTTCTTAGGTGTTTGTGTTTTGTTAGTTATTTTCCTTATTTAGGTCTATTATCATGTTGAGTTATTCTTTGTCTTTACTAGTTATTTCTCTTTGTTCTTAGATGTTTTTTCACCCTTTGCTCCTTTCTATTAGTATTCCTCTTTAGATAGTGTCCTTATTTATTTCTTCCTTCTGTTCTCCACTGTTTCCTTTAGATTCCTCCCTAGACCTATGCTGGGACCAGATTCGGATTTAATGGACTGAATTCTTACACCTTCCCGCTGAAGGACAGCGACATTCTTGGACGTAATGGACTGAACTGTTACACCTTCCCGCTGAAGGACAGCGACATTCTTGGACGTAACAGACGGAACTGTTACACCTTCCCGCTGAAGGACAGCGGCATTCTTTGACGTAATGGACAATGAACCTGGTTCTAGCTCCAAAGACTGAACAGTGCGCATTCTTTGGAACTAAAAGGGGGATGTTGAGGCTATGGCCTTTACTGAACGAACTGGATCTCCCAGCATCCTTTCACTGAATGAACTGCATCTCCCAGCATCCTTCCACTGAACGAACTGCATCTCCCAGTACCCATTGCACTGCCCTTGACCCATTCTCATTGGTCTGTGGCCAGTGATGACATCACAGAGTTGATAAAAGCAGCGCGAAAATTGAAATCTTGGTCTTTTGGTTCCCCAGCGGTGCCGCGAGGAGAAGCTTCAATCCACTGCTAGCATTTTCCCTTTTTTCGTTCAAACCTGCTGGACCAGGCAGAACTTCCCTTTTAAACTTTGAAGTGAATCGGCCGAGCAAACAGACTCCCCGTCGGCGTAACCAGGGAGTCAGCTGGCCATCTGAGCTCTATTGAAACAGGCCTGAGTCCCTCAGAGCCTAAAGGTGGACGTCCGCTTTTTCTGACCTCGGTTTTGCGCAAACCGTTCCTTTAAACTGGACACTTTCTACGTTCTTCGTCGTGGACTGTGGAGAGCTGCACCCACCAAGTAGGATTAAACTGATTTATATTTCTCGGTCTGGGTAGAGGAGAGGTCTTGACAGTTAATATCCGTTTTCTGTTGGTTAAAATAAGTCTGTCATCTTGTTAACCACTGTTATTCTTGGTCGTCTGTCGCTGTACACCGACCCTGAATGTGCATGCTTTTTGTGTTTTTATTATTTGACTTTGGTTGTAACCAGAAGCAGTATATTATATTGTATTATTTCCTGGATAGTTCATTGTCCGCTGCGGTCGGCGCGTGTCTGTTTAGACAGATCGGGTGGACTCAGTTGATCCCCTTTTTCCGTCGCCCCCGTTTCCTTTGTCCAAGCCACCATTGCTAATGAAACTAGCCTTTGTTGAATCGCCACGCGGTCTTCCTTTGTCTTCCTTTGTGAACCGATCGCGCCAATTGATAAGGCTTGTTGTAACTATTAATAATAAATATTTGTTGTCTGGTTTTCTGAGCATCAATAATTATAATCAATGATTTAATATTAATATAATTATTGATGACGTTCGAGTTTAACCTGTTTATTAAAGATTTCGGGGCACCAATCTCATAAATGAGATAATTTTAATTAAATCAGACTGTCAGTCTCTCTGAAAAGGGTAGAGTTCGTCCGCGGGGTTAAAACAAACTTTACTGCACACACTGAAATAGCACAGGAAACTTCTCGTTACTTAAGGGAATTTATTAATGAAATAGGTCAACCTTACAGATTACATTTCATTCATAATTTCCATCTATTCTAACGCATGCAAAAATATAGAACAAAGTTAACGTCGAGGGAAGGGGGCGTGTGTGTGCGGCTGTGTGTGTGTGCAGCGCTGTGTGTGTGTGTGTGGGAGACAGCGAACAGATGAAGGGGGTTCAGTTTAGCACACTCAATGCGATAAATAACTCAAGCCTTATCAATTGGCGCGATCGGTTCACAAAGGAAGACAAAGGAAGACCGCGTGGCAATTCAACAAAACGCTAGTTTCATTCGCAATGGTGGCTTGGACAAAGGAAACTAAGGCGACGGAGAAAGGGGATCAACTGAGGTCACGCGACCTGTCTAAACAGACACGCGCCGACCGCAGCGGACAATAAACTATCCAGGAAATAATACAATATAATATACTGCTTCTGGTTACAACCAAAGTCAAATAATAAAAACACAAAAAGCATGCACATTCAGGGTCGGTGTACGGCGACAGACGACCAAGAATAACAGTGGTTAACCAGTTGACAAACTTATTTTAACCAACAGAAAACGGATATTAACCGTCAAGACCTTTTCCTCTACCCAGACAAAAGATATGAACCAGTTTAATCCTACTTGGTGGGGGCAGCTCTCCACAGTCCACGACGAAGAACGTAGAAATTGTCTAGTTTAAAGGAGCGGTTTTGCGCAAAACCGAGGTCAGAAAAGCGGACGTCCGACTTTTAGGCGCTGAGGGACTCAGGCCTGTTTTCAATAGAGCTCAGATGGCCAGCTGACTTCTCGGTTACGCTGACAAGGAGTCTGTTTGATCGGCCGATTCACTTCAAAGTTTAAAAGGGAAGTTCTTCCTGGTCCAGCAGGTTTGAACAGAAAAAGGGGAAAATGCTAGCAGTGGATTAAAGCGTCTCCTCACAGGCACCGCTCTGGGACCAAAAGAGACGCTGATTTAGATATTCGCGCTGCTTTTATCAACTCTGTGATGTCATCACTGGCCACAGACCAATGAGAATGGGTCGAGGGCAGCGCAATGGGTGCTGGGAGATGCAGTTCGTTAAGTGGAAGGATGTTGGGAGATGCAGTTCGTTCAGTGGAAGGATGCTGGGAGATCCAGTTCGTTCAGTAAAGGCCATAGCCTCAACAGGCTTGCGTTATTTATCGCATTGAGGGGGTGAGCTGAACCCCCCCCCCATTCGCTCGCTGTCTCCCACACACACACAGCCGCACACACACACACACAGCCGCATACACACACACGCCCCCTTCCCTCGACGTTAACTTTGTTCTATATTTTTGCATGCGTTAGAATAGATGGAAATTATGAATGAAATGCAATCTGTAAGGTTGACCTATTTCATTAATAAATTCCCTTAAGTAACGAGAAGTTTCCTGTGCTATTTCAGTGTGTGCTGTGAAGTTTGTTTTAACCCCGCGTACGAACTCTACGTCTTTTCAGAGAGACTGACAGTCTTGTTTAATTCAAATTATCTCATTTATGAGATTGGTGCCCCTATATCTTTAATAAACAGTTTAAACTCGAACGTCATCAAAAATTATATTAATATAAAATTTTTGATTATAATTATTGATGCCCAGAAAACCAGACAACAACTTTTTATTATTAGTAGTTACAATACCTATTATCCTTTCTAGTTTCTAAGATTCTTCTGTCTCCCAGCCATTTTACCTCCTGTCCCAGTTGATTACTTCCCCCTGCTCTCTCCCTCTCACCTGCATCTGCTCTCACTAATTGGTCATTGGTCTTCTCAGTCACTTCCTCATTTCCTCCCCTGTATATATTCACCTCTCCTTCAGTCACTACTCGCTGGTTCGTTGTCATTCCTCCCTTCCTGGTTCCTGCCTTCCATGTTCATCCCTGGTCTGTCTCCCCGCGTTCTCTGATCTCCATGTTCCCTTGCTTCCTCCTGATTATTTGTAAGTTTTGTTATTTATTATTTAATTAAATCTGAGATCATTTAAGTTCTGCATTTGGGTCCTCTTTAAACACGCAAACCTGACAGAACGAACCAGCCACTATGGACCCAGCAGAACACGCACACTCAGAGGAGGATTTGCAGGAACTCATAAACTGGTATATTAGCCAAGGACTTTATTCCAGCTCACCCTATGTCGGATCCCGGTTAGCCTGTTGTCCTCACGGTGCTGGTCCTCTCGGGATTGGGACGGGCTGCACCTCCGCTCCCCATTCCTCGAGCCGCCGCCGTCGTCCTAAAGCCTCCAAACGCCAGGATGTCTCCCGCCCTGGAGTCGCTCCTATTACTCTCCAGAAGGACTCGAGGGGCGACATCCTGGCTTCTCGGAAGCCTACCCAGCATCATTGCCTCCAGACCGCCCAAGCTCCAGTATCGGCCCGCCGGTGGCAGACGCTACCCGCCTGCACTTGCCCTTCCGGAGAACACGCCTCTGGCTTCCGACTCCGCAGGGGGTGTTCCAGAAGACTCACCTCTAGCTCCTGACTCTGCAGGGGGTGTTCCGGAGGACACGCCTCTAGCTCCTGACTCTGCCAAGGGTCTCCAGAGGGACATAAACTATGGGGTCAGCGCCACGTCGTGGGTCTTCAGCGCCACGTCGTGGGCCTTCTGCGCCACGTCGTGGGCCTTCTACGTCTCATCTTGGGCCTTCTACGTCTCATCGTGGGTCTTTTACGCCTCGTCATTGGTCTTCTACGCCACATCATCGGTCATCTACTGCTCTCCGAGGGTCTTCTACTCCTCCCCGAGAGTTCTCTACTCCATCCTCTCGAGGGTCCTCCACTTCGTCCTCTCGAGGGTTTCCAGCGTCCTACTTCGTCGCCGGCCTCCCAGGTTCCTGCTCCTTTGTCGCAGGCCTCCCAGGTTCCTGCTCCTTTGTCGCAGGCCTCCCAGGTTCCTGCTCCTTAGTTGCAGGCCTCCCAGGTTCCTGCTCCTTCGTCCCAGGCCTCAGGACTTTTTTTTGTTTTTGGACTCTTGCGTGGTGTCTAAATTTGTCTGGCAGGGTACACGCCGATGTTTAAGACTCACTACAATGCAGCGTGATAAACTGGCAGGTGGTCTATCTCTGCCCAACTTTAAGTTTTATTATTGGGCTTTTACTCAGACCTTTAATAACTTGGTTTGATCCAAATGCCACAGTGTCTTGGCGGGCCGTTGAAGAGAGTTTTGTACGTCCATACAATCTTCAAGACTTTTGTATTCAAATGTGCCTTTAGCTAGACAGAGAGAAATATTCGGCCCAGTAGTCTGTCAGGTGACTGCAGTTTGGAGGGCCGTGGAGAAGATGAGCGGGTCCCCTTCTGAGTGGCACACTTTTTCACTGATGAGAGGAGATTTTTAAGTGAAAGCCTGCGCCTCGCGCTGCTATGATAGCAGTCCCTGACCAGCCTGCTGTCTGCTAACTCCTCTCTCCCAGTTCGTTTATCCTGTGGCAGAGTATAAAAAAGAATTACACATTCACACAATATATATGTTTGGGCATGCATGGGAAGAGATTCTCACCAAAATCATCTCCAAAGAAATCTTCCCCATAAATGCCTTTTATTACTTTACAAAGTTATTACAAAACATTCTGAGAGACAGCCTCTCTTACAGGATCCAATCAGCTCAATAATACATATTCATATAGATGCAAAGTGTGCCTGTAGTCTGTCCCTAATAGGTTAAGCCCCTTTTAATATATTCCTTTTGGTTGCTAAGCAGAAAAGCTTCCTTCTCTCAACAGCCTATTTTGCACAACCAAACCAACACATGTTTCCTGTTTTTTTTTTTGAGAATCGTGACCCATTGTCTAACTCATATCCTGTTCTTAACAGCTTTGTCCTTTTAATCGGGACCCTTCCTTTCTGACCCATGGGTCACATCCTGTGCTAACACTTTTCTGCATTTAGTTAATTATTTTAGCACACAACCCCTTCACGTTTTGGCCTGTGTATTCATTCAATGCTTGTTTAAAAGTTTTTATTTACAATATCACCTATATTTGATAACTTTAAATTGCTGATAGGTAGATAGGGAGTTAGGACATTCAGAGATGTTTTCGGAGAGGAGGACTTGCATTCCTTTCAGGATTTGATTTCACAATTTGATATTCCACATTCTTCCTTTTTTCTATCTGCAGCTGCGATCTGTTTTGGGGGCTTGCAGGGTCTCGTCTCCACTCACATCACATTCATTGGACAAAATTATCCGCAGTGCTGGTAGCACGAGAGTCTCCAAACTTTATTGATTTATTTCCGAACATACTTATAGACCCCTGCCGGTGAAGGTTTTATGGAGGGCCGATATACCAAATCTCAGCACGGATTATGAGTGAAGGGAAGTCTGGTCTAACATTTTTTTAGCCTCTAGAAACCCGGATCACCAGCAGATCTATTTTAATTTTGTTCACAGTTCTTATATGACACCAAGGAAGCTTTGCTCCATGAAGCTAATCTCTGATCCCTACTTTAAGCTATGCCCCATGAATGCTATTATCACCTTCTTTCACATGATTTGGGACTGCCCTCCAGTGTCTGTGTTCTGGGGAATGGTTGCTTCCAATCTTTCTAAATTGTTTGGGTTAGTTGTACCATTATCGCCCATCATATTCATTTTCAATAATCTGTCTGCCCTGGGGTTATCACTGTGTAATAGCCGTGCCCTACTGGCTGGGTTCACGGGAGTCAAGAAACTGGTTGCCACAAGGTGGAAGCCACCACATACTCTTTCACTTCGGGCTTGGTTTCTTGTGTATTTGGACAATGTATATTTGGAACTATCTACAGCCCGTGTGCATGGAGCCCAGGAGGCTACGATTAAAATGTGGATTTCTCTCTCAGTGAAATTTAAGAATTTATTAGATTGATAATCTGCTTTGTGTTTTGTGTCCAGGTCCCTGAGGTAGGGGATAGGTGGGTGGGAGGGAGGGAGGGAGGTGTTATTTATATGATTTCAAAGTTAGTTTAACATTATAGAATACTTTCAAGGATTTTATTGTTTTCTGTTTATTTGATTTTGCCTATCATTCCATGTGCTATATGCTAATGTATCTGGTTTATAATTTTATGACGTGTGTTTTCTTTGTTCTTTTTCCTTTCTCCTTTTGTATAAAGATTTCTTTAATAAGAGAAAAATTTGATCACAAAAAAAAGAAATCATGTTCATTTCAAATATTTATATCACTGACAACAGTAGTACGGCCAGGATATTGTAATTTAAAAAGTGAAGTTACAAAATACAAAATGTCTAACGGTATATATATATATATATATATATATATATATATATATATATATATATATATATACACAATTTCTGCAAATGGTAAAACTGCTGTATTATGTAGAATAAAAAAAGTCATAAAAAAACTCTAAGATTTTTTGCTCCGGTCTAGCCTTCAGATTAATTCCCGCCCCTACCTAGGCGAATGTCCTGTTGCCTAGCAAACGTGATGACGCTACACACAAGCTGGTAAAAATGGAGCAGGAAACCTTCCCGACTTTTCTTTATTCTACATAATACAGCAGTTTTACCGTTTGCGGCATGTTATATATCTCTGGCTAAGAGGTAATCATATCCAAGAAAAGTTCTTGCATTTACTTCTACAGAATTAAAAGTTAATTTCAGCTAGTTTCATGGATATGAACTTAATGACTGGTGGTCAAATGTACACACTTATATACTATAAAATTTTTCTAGTATTCAGTTGATTTGAAACATTCTGTGTGCAGAAATTGGTTATATACACTCAACAAAAATATAAACGCAACACCTTTGTTTCTGCTCCCATTTTTCATGAGATGGACTTAAAGATCTAAAATTCATTGCACATACACAATATTACCATTTCTCTCAAACATTGTTCACAAATCAGTCTAAATGTGTGATAGTGAGCACTTCTGCTTTGCTGAGATAATCCATCCCACCTCACAGGTGTGCAACATCAAGATGCTGATCTGACATCATGATTAGTGCACAGGTGTACCTTATACTGCCCACAATAAAAGACCACCCTGGAATGTGCAGTTTTTTGCTTTATTGGGGGTCTGGGGACTCAGAACTGGTCAGTATCTGGTGTGACCACCATTTGCCTCATGCAGTGCAACACATCTTCTTCGCATAGAGTTTATCAGATTGTCAATTGTGGCCTGTGCGACCTGTCTAAACAGACATACGCCGACCGCAGCAGACAACAAATAAACAAGGAAATAATACAATATAATATACTGCTTCTGGTTGCAACCAAAGTCACATAATAAAACACAAAAAGCATGCACATTCAGGGTCGGTGTACAGCGACAGACGACCAAGAATAACAGTGGTTAACAAGTTGTGGACTTCACACACAAGGCTGAGAGGGTTAGCTCTGGAATTCACAGTAGTCATTCACCAGGCCGAACTTCATTGGAGCAAAACTTAGAGTTCTTTATTTATCATAAGGCGGGGTCAAGGTTAAAGAGGAGAAAAAACTTGAACTTAGGGTCTTCTTCTCAGGGTGCTCCTTTTGCTTCGATTTACTTCTGGAGAAGAGGCAGAAGAGGTGTACGGTTAGTTAAAGAGATTCCCCTTACTCACGCCGTCAATTACGCCTCTGCCTTCTAGAAGGTAGCTGTGCTGGCTGGCCATGTATGCTTCCAACACTGTGGCTGTCTTCTTCCCCTGCTTCCTCCCTCACTGTGGCTTCTTTGTTCCCTTTTATGTGATACCTGATTGGGCCCAACAGCCTGCAGCTGGGGCTGCCTGTCAGAGGGGAATGCTGCACACCTGTGTTAGAGCTGTCCTTGGTCCTGAACACCACTATTCCACCCAGACATTGTGCCCTCTTGATGGTACTCTCCATGGTACTGAAGGTGTCTGTGCTGCATTGTGATGGACGGTTTCCTTCCGGCCACCACATACCCCCTTTTCCAGCTCCAAACTCCTATTTGGAGCGCACACCCAAGCGCAGTCATGCCTCCTGGACATGGCATCAGCGTTCGCATGAGAGCTTCCAGCCCGGTGTTCCACTTTAAACTGGAAGTCCTGCAACTGAAGAAACCAGCGAGTGATTCTTGCATTTTTCCCTTTGTTTTGAGACATCCATTTTAGGGGAGCATGATCAGTTATTAAAACAAATTTCCGACCCAACAGATAATACCTCAGTTTTTCAATCGCCCATTTTACAGCAAGACATTCTTTCTCGATTGTGGCGTAATTCTTTTCATGGGGCAGCAGCTTACGGCTAATAAATATGATGGGGTGTTCCAGGCCATCTTGCCACTGAGACAATACTGCTCCGACCCCTACTTCAGAGGCATCTGTCTGTAGAACAAACGGTTTGTTGAAGTTCGGGGCCTGTAGGACTGGTTCACAACAGAGAGACTGCTTGAGCTCGGTGAAGGCCTGTTCTGCTTCTTTGGTCCAGCTCACCTGGTTTGGGAGGTACTTGCGGGTTAGCTCAGTAAGGGGGGCTGCTTTTGTGGCGAAGTCAGGTATGAATATCCGGTAGTAACCAAGTAGCCCAAGGAAGGTTCTTAGCTGTTTCTTGGTTTGAGGTCGGGGCCAGTTGAGTATGGTGTCGATTTTCTTAGGCTGGGGTTTCACATTTCCTTTCCCAACAGTGTACCCTAGATAGTTGGCCTCCTCTTGGGCGAGTGAACACTTGCCTGGGTTTGCCGTAAGAGCCGCTGACCGTAATGCTTGTAACACAGCCTCTAGATGGTGAAGATGCTCCTCCCAACTCCTGTCATGGATAACAATGTCGTCAAGGTATGCAGCAGCATATTGCTGGTGGGGACGGAGGACTCTATCCATGAGCCTTTGAAACGTGGCTGGTGCTCCGTGGACCCCAAAAGGAAGGACCCGGTATTGAAAGGTCCCCTCAGGAGTGGAGAAGGCGGTTTTTGGTTTGGCTTGGGGGGTTAAAGGTACTTGCCAGTACCCTTTGGTCAAGTCAAGGGTTGTGATAAACCGTGCAGGGCCCAGTCGCTCGATTAACTCATCTATCCTTGGCATAGGGTAGGTATCGAATTGGGAAACTTCATTCAGCTTTCGGTAGTCATTACAGAATCGTGTGCTCCCATCTGGTTTCGGTACAAGGACGATAGGGCTAGACCACGCACTTTGGGACTCCTCTATGACACCTAGGTCAAGCATCTTCTTCACTTCGTTTCGGATGGCTTCCCTTTTGGCTTCTGGGATCCTGTAGGGTCGAAGCCTAACTACCTTCCCCGGTTCAGTTACTATATCGTGGGCTATAATGGAGGTCCGTCCAGGCAGGTCCGAGAAGACGTCGCGGTTTCGCCACACGAGTTCACGTAACTCTTGCTTTTGCCTAGGGGAGAGCTGGTTACCCATCTTTACCTGCGGGGTTATAGGAGAAGTGACACTGGCTGTGAGCACATTGCTTGTAGGCAGGATAGGTTCATGCCACATTTTCAGAAGGTTTATATGGTAGATTTGCTGGCCCTTCCTTCGGCCAGGTTGGCGTACTCTGTAGTTGACCGGGCCCACCCGCTCTACAATCTCATAAGGTCCCTGCCACTTGGCCAGGAACTTGCACTCGTTTGATGGTACTAGTACTAATACCTTTTCCCCGGGGTGAAAGTCTCTTATCTTGGCTCCCCTGTTGTATATTTTGGCCTGTTGTTGTTGTGCCTGTTGCATGTGTTCTCTTACTATCGGCCAGACTCGTGCCATTCTGTCGTGCATCTGTTCAACATGTTCGATGACGGTGCGGTGTGGTGATGGTTGCTGTTCCCAACTCTCTTTAGCGATGTCCAGAATCCCTCGAGGTCGTCGTCCATAGAGGAGTTCAAAGGGCGAGAAACCAGTGGAGCTTTGTGGGACTTCTCGAATAGAGAACAAGACATATGGTAACAGGTGATCCCAATTTTTCCCATCGATGTCAATCACTTTCTTTAACATTTGTTTAAGGGTTTTGTTAAACCTCTCTACCAGTCCATCCGTCTGGGGGTGGTATATGGAGGTTTTGATTTGTTTTACCTTCAATTGCCGGCAGGTCTCTTTCACAACCGTAGACATGAAGCAAGAACCTTGGTCAGTAAGGATCTCGTCTGCGATCCCCACCCAGCTGAAGAGTTGGACCAGTTCTCTGGCGATGGCCTTTGAGGTGGCTGATCGGAGAGGTATTGCCTCGGGGAACCGGGTGGCATAGTCAAGGATGACTAGAAGGTATCGGTGTCCCCGATTCGATTTTGGCAGCGGTCCCACAATGTCCAGTGCAATCCTGCTGAAAGGGGTCTCAATGATTGGTAGAGGAATAAGGGGATTTCGGTAGGTTACCTTGGGGCTGTTGAGTTGACATTCAGAACAGTGTCGACAATATTCTTCTACTGCCTTTTTAACCCCGGGCCAATAGAACCGTGTGAGGATCCTTTCATAGGTCTTCTCTGTCCCCAAATGGCCCCCCAGCAGGTGAGTGTGGGCGAGATATAACACTTTAGTGGTGTATGGGTTGGGGACCAGCAACTGATTTATAATTTCACCTCTTCGCTGATCTACTCTATACAACAATCTGTTTTTGACCATAAAATGTGGGTAAGAGAGTCTGCTCACCCCAACTTGTGGCTGGCCCTCAATCACCTGGGCATTCCCCCATGCTTGGCTTAGTACCGGGTCTTGCAGTTGAGCGGTGCCGAACCGTCCCAGCCTTTCTCCTTGAAGGATTTCTGCCGGGGGAAATTCAGAAAATACTTCATGGGATTCTATATCGTCACGAACCTGTACACCTTCGGGGTCTTCTGAAGCAGAGGCAGTGGAGTCAGAGTGATGTTCCTCACCTCTATCCCCATCGTGGGGCTCTTCAGGGCTGGTTGCATCTGCATCTGTGGTCCCGGTATTGGTTAGAAAAACGGAGTGGCTGGACAGACTGCCTCTTCTTCTGCGCCGAGTAGGCTTCCTCCCCTCTGTGGCTCGGGTTGTCCAGTAGGCAGAAAAGGCTTGACAGTCTCGGCCTACGAGAACAGGAACTGGCAGGTGCTCGACGACCCCTGCTCGTACCCGGAACTGCCCCCGTGGGGTGACCAGGCTTAATTCAGCAGTGGGGTAGTTTCTGGTGTCCCCATGGATACAGGAAACAGAGATCTCTTTCCCCATGACAGGTCCGGCAAATTCTGGCCGGATTAGTGTTACCATACTGCCTGAGTCTATAAGTGCTTCTGTGTCTTTGCCCCCGATCTTAACAGGGATTCTAGGGGCGGCCGTCCCCTCATGAGCCCAACAGGTGGTAAGAAAATGGCATGGGGACCTGGATTCCGAGGTACTGACGGTGGGCATCGGCTCCTCTCGGCCTGGGCAATCCCGGGCCAGGTGTCCCCCTCCCCCACACGTAAAGCACCGGAATGGAGCAGGATTTCGTGGGGGCCTTTCCTCTTTCCAGTTTCCCTGGGGTTTCCTAGGCGGTTCTCGCTCTTGTCTCGGTCTCCAAGCGAGGTTTTTGGGTACTTCAGGCTTCATCAGGCTCACAGTCACCTGGTGGTTTTCTAGGAGTGCAATCAAGGCATCTACGCTTGGTGGTCCCTGTTGAGCCACATATTTTTTTGCATCGGTAGGCAGGCCACGTGTGCACCGATCAATCACCACTCTTTCTACCGCAGGTGGCCCATCTCCTTCGTCCAGCCAGCTTCTTACCATGCGGGTTAACGTGGTTACTTGAGCCCGAGCTGGAAGTGATGGACAGTATTCCCAGCTATGGACACGCTGGGCCTTGGCAGGCAGGCTGAGGCCATATTGGGCCAGGATCGACCTCTTGACCACTTCATAGTTTGTGGCCTCATGAACGGTGAGGTCACGGCAGGCTTTCTGGGCTTCCCCGGTTAGCAGAGGGAGTATCAGGTTCGCCCAGTCTGCCCTGGGCCATCTCTCTCTTTGGGCAGTTTTCTCAAAAAGGTCAAGATAGGTTTCAACATCATCTTCTATAGTCATTTTGGTCAGATAATCTTGGGGCCTCCTACCGTGTGCCTCAGTCCTTCGACAGAGCTCTGTGACTGCTGCATTCAGGGTCGTTTGGGCCTGCAGAATGGCGGTCAGGGCTTCCTCCATTTTCTTAATGTTTCTCTTTACTGTCTGAATCCCAGGCGAGGCTCACCTCCTGCCCACATTCTCCACCATCTGTGGACTTCACACACAAGGCTGAGAGGGTTAGCTCTGGAATTCACAGTAGTCATTCACCAGGCCGAACTTCATTGGAGCAAAACTTAGAGTTCTTTATTTATCATAAGGCGGGGTCAAGGTTAAAGAGGAGAAAAAACTTGAACTTAGGGTCTTCTTCTCAGGGTGCTCCTTTTGCTTCGATTTACTTCTGGAGAAGAGGCAGAAGAGGTGTACGGTTAGTTAAAGAGATTCCCCTTACTCACGCCGTCAATTACGCCTCTGCCTTCTAGAAGGTAGCTGTGCTGGCTGGCCATGTATGCTTCCAACACTGTGGCTGTCTTCTTCCCCTGCTTCCTCCCTCACTGTGGCTTCTTTGTTCCCTTTTATGTGATACCTGATTGGGCCCAACAGCCTGCAGCTGGGGCTGCCTGTCAGAGGGGAATGCTGCACACCTGTGTTAGAGCTGTCCTTGGTCCTGAACACCACTATTCCACCCAGACATTGTGCCCTCTTGATGGTACTCTCCATGGTACTGAAGGTGTCTGTGCTGCATTGTGATGGACGGTTTCCTTCCGGCCACCACAAAGTTTACAGACTTATTTTAACCAACAGAAAACGGATATTAACCGTCAAGACCTTCTCCTCTACCCAGACCGAGAGAAATAAATCAGTTTAATCCTACTTGGTGGGGCAGCTCTCCACAGTCCACGACGAAGAACGTAGAAAGTGTCCAGTTTAAAGGAGCGGTTTGCACAAAACCGAGGTCAGAAAAAGCGGACGTCCGACTTTTAGGCACTGAGGGACTCAGGCCTGTTTTCAATAGAGCTCAGATGGCCAGCTGACTCCCTGGTTACGCTGACGGTGAGTCTGTTTGCTTGGCCGATTCACTTCGAAGTATAAAAGGGAAGTTCTTCCTGGTCCAGCAGGTTTGAACGGAAAAAGGGAAAATGCTAGCAGTGGATTAAAGCGTCTCCTCACAGGGACCGCTCTGGGACCAAAAGAGACGCTGATTTCAATATTTGCGCTGCTTTTATCAATTCTGTGATGTCATCACTGGCCACAGACCAATGAGAATGGGTCAAGGGCAGCGCAATGGGTGCTGGGAGATGCAGTTCGTTCAGTGGAAGGATGCTGGGAGATGCAGTTCGTTCAGTGGAAGGATGCTGGGAGATCCAGTTCGTTCAGTAAAGGCCATAGCCTCAATATCCACAACATCTGCATCAGTGCTGGTTATATCATGGCCCCTGGGAATGATCTTTTGGAAGATGTAGCAGAGGATGATGCTGGTTTAGAGAAATCAGTGGTGCTCTCTGGGGGGACAAGCTGTCTTCTGAACACGTCTTCGTGATGTGGCAGCCGTCGATTGAGCCAACCCTAGACGAAGCAGTTAACAGTGTGAAGAAATTTCTGTAACATAGAAAGCACTTTTATATCAGATCTTCTGTGTCTCTACTCTGTCTTCTCAAACCCCCAGACTTTCGTGGCAGATGGCCGCTCCTCCTGAGCCTGGTTCTGTTGGAGGTTTCTTCCTGTTAAAGGGGAGTTTTTCTTCTCCACCGTCACTCCATGCTTGCTCAGTATTAGGGATTGCTGAAGGATTGCTGTGGTTGGAAAGTCTGCATCAACGGGGCCCAACCTCACGCCAATGACTGACGCAATCTGCTGGGATTCCTTAAATAGGAAACTTTTTAACTGATTGGAATGTTTGTATAAATGTATTGAAATGACTTCTTGTTAAGTGCCTTGGGATGGTATCTGTTGTGAATTGGAGCTATATAAATAAACTGAATAGAATTGAAGAAGCTACCCTAAGACCTCTCTGCAGACCAACCTGCATGATGTTCCCCTCATCAACCAGAAAAGACCAGCCAGAGGTCTCAGCTGGAGGACTCCATCTGATCTTTATTCTGACGATCCAGGAAAACTGCCTGTTTATTCTAATAAAGCTTAAAGAACAGTCCAGGAAGAGGTCATTCAGGTTAATTCGGGATGAATAACTTCAAATAACTACACAATAGTTTATCTTAATGTCAATTTTTGCTATTTCTTTTTCAATAGTCATTTTAAATTGTTCAAAGTAAGCTTTATGTTTATATCTTTAAAAAACTGTAATAATAATGTAACTGTTAATAAAATGACATGATATTTTAATTTATTTATTTATAACAACCATAGAACAACTAAATAACCAATTTGGCAAAAACATGAATTGACAAACAGAAAACAGTCGATCCATCCGGCCCCTCCTCTCCTCTCCTCAGCCTCCTGTTGCTGCTTCATGTCCTAAACAAGAAGTCAAAAAACAGTTTACAAAAAGAGCAACACAAAAACCTTTAGGAAAATCTATATTTATTAACACAATCCGTAATAAATTATGTATTGATGCACTGTTGCACATTGACATATAGTACTATTTCATAAATAAATAAAAAATCTCATTTGTTTTTGGCCAATTAAGGTTGACATTCCCCTCCAGATCCACCAGAATTGTTCTCATAAAATAAATTGAAAATAAGTGAAAATGAGGAACATGGCAACTGTGTTAATTAACAAAAGAGATCACGTACTGAGATAACAGGTTCTGTAGTTTTGAGGCTTAATAAGACTCCTCTAAGCATAATGTGTGTAACTGGATTTATTCTTTTACCTCCATGCCACCGTGGCCCAATTTTGCCCTGGTAAAGAGGCAATAATTTCTTCTAAAAAGAGTCCTCTTTTTGCTTTATTTGCAGAAACCAAAATAAGCTGTATATAAGCGGGGCAATACACGGAGGACCATTAGACCAACATACGAGTTCGTTTACGAGCGATGGTTTACAAAATAATATTAAAATACATGTCTATACCAACAACAAAACCCAAACAACACAACCGCTTTAAGTTTTTAAGTTTTGTACCGCCAGATTTTAATACACTTACATTTAATACTGTACTCCCGTCCCGCTTCGCCTCCCGCTCCGTCCGCCATTGTTGCTGGAACAAAAATCTCCCTCTCGGCCCGCAATGCCTTTTGGGATATGGAGAGCGTTTAAGGACACACCGGACCCATTCTTCAAATCGGGGAAAAGAAGGATGGATTTGTCGGCCACATTTAAAGGATCCTTCGAATTTGGACAGCCTTCGTCGCGGTGCTGTGATGTGGCATCCTTCAAATGAGTCCTCCAAAGGATGCAGACCCTGAATTTGGACACAGCCTATAGCATTGGATTGGCTCGCCACTAGCATTCCTAGCCTAGCCACCCAATGGAATGACTACTCCCTCTGCTTTCCATTAGCATGGATAGGCTGGCAATAGCATTGGATTGGCTCGCCACTAGCATTTCTAGGCTAGCCACCCGCTTTATTAGACGTGCTCATCTTTTTCTTCCAACTTTCCTCTCCTGTGGAACCAGCTCCCAGCGTTAGTCCGTGTATGTTTGTTTTGACGAAAAAGGAAGTTGGGGGAGACATATTGAAAAGATAATAACTAGATGCAAAAAAGTTATGAACATAATGAGATGTTTAGTCGGCTCAGACTGGGGAGCGGACAGAGTGGCATTGAGAGCTATATATGTAGGTTTAATGAGGTCAATTTTAGATTATGGACGTATAGTATATAATTCAGCAGGAGAAACAATATTAAGGAGGCTAGATTGTATACAATATCAAGTAATGAGAATTTGTACAGTTGCAATAAAATCGACTCCAACGACATCATTACATGTAGAAATGGGGGAAATGCCATTGGATATAAGACGAGACCAACTCATGTTACAATACTGGGTTAAACTGAAAGGTCAAGGTAAGAGTCATCCCACACTGAATGTAATTAAATCATGTTGGGAGAAGGAGAAAAAAGAAATGAAAAGTTTTGGGTGGTTAGTAGATCAAAAAGCAATTGAAATAGATCAAATTATGTGTAATACCTCCTTGGATAATTCCAGAAGTACAAGTAGACTTTACATTGTTAGAGAAATATAAATAAAATAAATTGTTAAAATAAAAATAAAAGTAAAAAAGATTATTTAAATTTGCATATAGTACAGGATTATATTAATCAATTCCATGGATATATTCAAATATTTACAGATGCATCAAGAAATGTAAGGAATCAAATAGGGGTAGCAGTTTATATTCCAGAGTTTCAAATCAAATTAGGGAAGAGGATTAATGAAGGAATATCAATATATACTGGGGAGCTTTTGGCAATAATGGACTTGTGTCTGTTCTGGTTTTGTTAGAACTCAGTGCTGCTTTTGACACAGTCGATCATAATATTCTCTTAGAAAGGCTGGAACATGTTGCAGGGATCAAAGGAACAGTACTAGGCTGGTTTAAATCACATTTGTCTGATAGATTCCAGTTTGTTCATCTAAATGATAAATCTTCTTCACTCTCAAGGGTTACTTGTGGAGTTCCACAGGGTTCTGTGCTTGGACCAATTCTGTTCACCATATATATGCTCCCAATTGGTAGAATCATTAGACAGCATGGGATAAATTTCCACAGCTATGCAGATGATACACAACTATATTTATCCATAAATCCTGATGAACCCAGTCAGTTAGGTAGATTACAGGCATGTCTGGAAGACATAAAAACATGGATGACCCTAAACCTTTTGATTTTAAATTCTGACAAAACAGAAGTTGCTGTCTTTGGACCCGAAGTTCTTAAACAGAAACTGATTAGTCAATCACTTCACCTGGATGGCATTAAATTGGCCCCCAGTAATAACGTAAAGAACCTCAGCATTATTTTTGACCGAGACTTGACATTTAAATCCCATATTAAACAGGTTTCTAGGATTTCTTTCTTTCACCTCTGGAATATTGCTAAAATTAGAAACATCCTGTCCAGGAGTGATGCTGAGAAACTAGTCCATGCATTTGTTACCTCAAGGCTGGACTACTGTAATTCTTTACTTTCAGGTAGTCCACAAAATGCCATTAAAAGCCTTCAGTTGATCCAAAATGCGGCAGCAAGAGTTCTGATGAATATTAAAAAGAGAGATCACATTTCTCCTGTTTTAGCTTTCCTTCATTGGCTCCCTGTTAAATCCAGAATAGAATTTAAGATCCTTCTTCTTATATACAAAGCCCTTAATAATCAAGCTCCATCATACATCAGAGATCTAATTGTTCCATTTGTTCCTAACAGAGCCCTTCGCTCTCAGACTGCAGGTTTACTTGTAGTTCCTAGGATTTCTAAAAGTAGAATGGGAGGCAGATCTTTTAGTTATCAGGCTCCTCTCCTGTGGAACCAGCTCCCAGCTTTAGTCCGTGAGGCAGACACTCTGTTTACTTTTAAGGTCAGGCTTAAAACTTTCCTTTTTGATAAAGCTTATAGTTAAGCCGCGTTCACACCGGTCAGCGCGTCCAGGCGTCAAATCGCTCAAACGGACGAAAGTCGACGCTTTAAAATTAAAACCCAGCTGCTTGCACACTTGTGGTCTGCGTCGGCGCGTCGTAGTTGCCCTAACTGCTTTTGGCTAGCGTAGCGTTAGCTAACATAACAAGAAAGTTAAAAGAAAAAATATTTTTTTCTATGTTTAACTGCTTACCTGGCACTCCAATATCCTCCGATATCTTCCTTCAAATCAGATCCGATCTCTTCCTGTCTTTGTAAAAAGACAAAGACGGGTCATACAGTTCACGGACATTACATACAGCGACGATCAGTTTGTCCTCCATCTTGAATAAAAAATTTGCCGATTCCCCCATGGAAGGAGTTACTACGTCAGTACAACGAGTCGCTCTGATTGGTTGACGCCGCGCGTGTGCTGCCCAAAAGTTCAATTTTCCCAACTTGAGCAGCAGACGCCCCAACGAACCGTCGGGGCGTCCGGGCATCAGCCGCATGGACGCGCTGATGCCAGCTGCGCCGACGCGCGCGACTTGCTGCTTGGCAGTTTGGCGCCCACTAGATGCGTAGATACCATAGACTTGCATGTAATCTAGCTGCCCTGCTGCCTGGACGCGCTGACCGGTGTGAACGCGCCTTTAGAGTGGCTTAGGTCATCCTGAGCTATCTCTGTAGTTATGCTGCTATAGGCTTAGACTGCTGGAGGACAGACTTACCAATTTTCTTCACTCTGCTGCTTCTTTTTCTCCTACTACTCTCCAGTTGTATTACAGTACATTCGGTTTTTTCGACTGTTAACTTTGTTTTCTCTCAGTGTTTTTCTCTCCATAGAAGATATACCTGGTCTGGTATCCTGCTTGGCTGCAATGCCCTGTTGGACGGGGGGCATCGACTGGGATGATCCTCCCAGTAACTGAACATCCACTGTGTCCTGTTATCAACTTTTTACTTTCTGTAACATAGAAAGTTCTCTTATATCAGATCTTCTGTTCCTTCTGTGTTTCTGCTCTGTCTTCTCAAACCCCCAGACGGTCATGGCAGATGGCCGCTCCTACTGAGCCTGGTTCTGCTGGAGGTTTCTTCCTGTTAAAGGGGAGTTTTTTCTCTCGTCGCTACATGCTTGCTCAGGATGAAGGATTGCTGAAGGATTGCTGTGGTTGGAAAGTCTGCATCAACGGGGCCCAACCTCACGCCAATGACTGAGGCAATCTGCTGGGATTCCTTAAATAGGAAACTTTTTAACTGATTGTAATGTTTGTATAAATGTATTGAAATTACTTCTTGTTAAGTGCCTTGATATGACATCTGTTGTGAATTGGCGCTATATAAATAAACTGAATTGAATTGAATTGAACTTATTGCAGTTGGCAAACAACTTGAGATGCATTATCGCCACCTACTGGACTGCCGTGTGACTGGAATAGTTTTGATGACGATTTTAATAATGAAGTTTTAATGATTTAAACCTCAATTGCGTGCTACTCTTAAAAAAATCACAATATCGTGTTGTAAGTTATTTCCCCCTATAATTCTGTAAGATTTAATTAATCCTTAACTAAACACTAATTCTTTTGCTTAGATTTGAGTATTTTCCTCTCCTGCCTAAATTTATCAGTCTACTTGTGCAAATGTTTCCTCTTGCCCCCCCACAAAAATTAAATAAAATGAAAACTACTCACAACACCTGTCACTGGGTGTGAAATTAGGTTCCCCTGTATGGAATATGTGATTTTCCAATTACTGTTGAACATTATTTACTCTTCGGTGGAAACTTCAACGCCATCAGCAGTTACATTGTGATTACTAACTGTTAGGTCTGAGGAGTTTGGATAAAATAATAGATTTTTTTATAAATAAGAAATGCTTTCTCCACTCTTTCAAGTTACGTTAAACACCAGCAAAGTCCAACTGCTGATGGTGTTGATGTCAGTATCAATAGTCAGATCAGTTGCTAAATTCGGAATGGATATAGCCTCCCGCGGCAGGGGAGTAGTCTAAATTTTAGCCCCAATACAGCGCCATAGATCTACGGAAGTTTGGAAACGACGTCGGGGCCGAGGTATTCCACCAGCGAATCAGATATGAAGTCGTTCGGGTCCCGTCCTTTTTCACTGCCCTCAGGAATATTAATTATCCGTAGGTTGACTCTACGAGACCTGTTTTCAATATCCTCAAGGTGGTCTTAAAGAGACTTGTTGTTGGCTTCCAGCATCTTCACTGTCTTTTCCGTGCTTGTTATGCACCCAAATTTGTCCCCAGCCAGGATCTCTGCAGCTGTGAGGCGGCCATTAAAGTGATTCACCTTCTCACAGAGTGCATCCACTAAAGTCTGCAATAGTTTAATCAACTAATAAAACATTAACATGTCTTTCTGGAGCAAAGCTCATTGTTTCCCCAATTCAGAAACCAGCTGACTCATTGATAAGATGTCCGGCTGTGTGTTGCTAACATCCAAGCTTGCGGCCGCCATTTTAGCCAGTTTACCAGCTACAGTAGCTGTCACGCAACGAGTGACTGGGCAGCTCGCTGTGTTTCTCACTTTTGATTTAGAACTGCTCATTTCACGACCAGGTCGAAGTTTAGACTGAAACCTGTCACTCTTACGAAGCAGTTATGGTGTTTACAAGGGATTATAAACAGTTCAACTGGGAGACCCTCTTAGTGTTACCTTCTCCTACATCGTCACCACCGGAAGTCTATATTAATAAATTTTAATGAATGGTTTTTTTTTTTGTATGGATCAAATTTGGTCATTTTGTTATAAAATAGTAGATGAAAAAACTTGAGAAAACATTAAACTTATAGACATGATAAAACATTGATGCTATTCCACATCTAGACCTGACAATGTAACAATAATTTGATCATGTTTAATGACGTATAATTTTTTAAAATTATGTTAACATTGTTAAAATGGTGATAAGATTTATTTATTGAAAAACCATTACATATACACACATGAGAAATGGTTCAAAGTGTTCCTGTTGTAGACATGGATATCTGAGATCTCTTTGAATTTTTTTCATGGAATATGGATTTTATATAATAATTATATTTTGGTATGCCATTATTTTTGAAATGGCAGATAACTATTTGTTATGATCTTTAGTTGTTTGTGTTTTACCCCTCTGTGATAGTCTTGCCTGATACATTTAAGACTATTTTATGTCTAGTCTTCTCTTCTGTGTTATGCTTATCCCTTTTTTTTTTTCCTCTCTATTTCTTCCCTGCCATTCTGCTCCCCTGCTCGGCTGCATTGCATCTTTAATCTCCCTGTTCACTCTCTCACCTCCATCTGCTTTCCAAAATAATGGCCAGACATGTAGACAGCACTATTATACACTAATTTGTACAGTTTATCAGCAAAAAAACTTGATTTTGGGGGTAAGTTGGACTTTAAGCAGTCATCTTTCTGTCAAACGCTGCTGGATGCTCTGTCTTCCTTCCCGTTTCTCTGGTTTCTTGTAAATTTACCTCTTGAACTTCTGCATTTGGGTCTTCATCAAACCTCAACGTGGCACTGTTTTTCATTAAAAACAATGGAATATAGGGACATGGACATTTGTTAATTTGATTTCAGATATAAACACAGTCACTCGAAAATATTTGGGAATTTTTATTGCATGCATGTGTGATGGGACAGACAGATCCTGTCTGGTCCCATCTCAGTAAAGAGCCAGGTGGCTCGCATTGGACTGATTGCGGGGCGGGGTGAGCCATCCAATTAAAGGCAGCTGCCTGCTCCTCCAGACAGAGCTCTTGTATGTCACCTCAGGTGCTGGTATGCTGGAAGACTCTAACTGCAAGCTGGATCGTAAGAACTCTCCCTCTTGTTTCCTGCGCATTAGTAGTCTAATTTTCATTGCTCCTAATTTGTTTGTAGCGTGCGATTGCTGAGTGGAACCAGAGCTGCACATGCAGCTACAGCATTAACGCTGCAGCCAGGTACTCCTACTCAGCTCTCTGCCCGTGTGGGTGTGTCAGCCGTATTCAGGCTGATCTGATTTCAGCGGCGCAACGACCGTAAGTCCTCATCTCTGCTTGGGGAGGGTTGTGTTGATCCAGGGGGACCATGCCGGTTTTGTTTGTCCGCAGTGTGGCTGCCCGCGCTGGTTGGGGCCCGAGAGCCGCTCTGTCATCCGGCTTTGCCTGCGGCGGCTCCACCTCATCAGTTGAGTGTCTGACGTCATCGGCGGGGCACTGGCTCTCCTGCCACTCCATCTCGCCGGCCCGCCATGATCAGTCCATCCTCAGACCTGATGGTGAGCCCGGGGGTCCACAACTGCTGTTTTGTCTAACCAGTTTGTTTTAACTAGACGCTGGGCGTCGTATGTCTGGTTGCCGGGGCAACCACCAGAACGCCCACAGGGTTAAGGGGAGTTATCTTTATGTGGTTTGTTGTGTTTGCCATGCTTTGTTTTCATTATTTGCGTGTTTACTACTTATTTTTGTTGCATGTTTAACTTTGTATTTTTGTATTTGTTTGCCCTAGGCTGTATGGGTAATTATTGTGGTTCACTCTTGGCAACTTGACTCTGATAACCTACAAGTCTTATTTTTTTTATATGTATGTGTTAAATGAAATTAAAATAAAGAATTGTCTTATTGGAAAGAAACTCTGTTCCCTTGGTGATTGTCGAACCTACGGGCCTTATTTTACCCTTCTCTGGGGGGGGGTTAACCTTTTTATCCTTAATTTATTCATACTAAGACTACCACTTGCCACATATGTATGACTCGATTTAGTTTTTTTTTTTTTTTCTAAAGTGCCTTTAGATGACATATGTTGTGAGTTGGTTCTTTAAAAATAAACAAAACTTAGAAAATCTGATAGCTAATGGCCAGGATTTGCCTGACCATTAGCCACAAACTATACAATAACTAAAAAAGCACCCCCCCCCCCCCCTTTTGGATTTACCCCCACATTTTAATTACTTGTTCCTCGCCCCATTGCAGACATCCCCTGAGAATTTTATCACAATCCATCTGTAACCTTTTGAGCTATGCTACTAGCTAACAAACATAACCCATAACTAAAACACAGTAAAATATGGAGCCATATCAGGATTCAAACACTATATTTTAAGTGTCAGATTATTCCCCTCTTACCTGACCGGATTCTGTTACTTCCATCAATTAACTCGCGTTTGCCTCGGTCATGGGATAAATCACTGGTTAAAAACAAACCCTCAAGCAAGCAGAATAATTAAAGTCTCAGAATTGGTCTTCACTGAAGCTTTCCTTTTGGCAAAGAAACTTTTCAATGACTTCAAAAAAAAGAGCTACATTTAACACACAATACCAGGAGTCCTACCTAAGAAATGGATTTATAACCGGCTATCCCGCTCCGCTCTTATGGGGCAACAGAGGCTGTCTCTTGAGAGCGATCAAGTGATCAAAGATGGAAACGTGCACAATAGGCTGAAACCACAGAATATGGCCTACCTTCAACTGTTACAAAGCACCATTTGTGTCATCATCCTGGTGCATGTATGTTTGTGTGCGAGTGAGTCTGTCCCCATAGATGATCTCTGTTGAAACTGTGGCCAACCTGCTGCACACCTGTTTTCAACCTCATGATTGTGCTGTAGGTAAGAGGGCTACTTACTGCCTTTTTCGTTAGCCCGGCCGGTAGTATCAAGCAGCTAAAACCTTCGTGTTTTTGCCTTGAAACTTGAAACAGGACTCTTTCTTAGTTTTTCTTACCTCATGCTATTTGTGCTCCCAGGTTAATGACTGCTCTTCTGACTCTTGACTTCAACTATTATCCTCTTTGTGTGATCACCTGTCTAGAACTCATTCATGCCACAGCCATCTATCGCAGCTCCATCGTCCCCAAGCATTTATCTGCCAGCCCAATCTTCTGCCATCCACTCTGGATGCTTTCGGCTCCAAGACTCACTTTCACTATCCACTTTGAACAACTCTTGGAATTCATGTCATTTTGGACCTCCCTTCCTAACTCAACACCAGGATCGAACTTCCTCCCTTAATTCAGGACTCATCTCAGAACTTGTAATCAACCCACCTTTCTTATATTATTGAATTCTGTATTTTGCATAATCTCAAAACCTTGCTCTGCCTAACTCTTCCCCTTTCAGATTCTGTAGAACCTCGAACCCAGTTTCCCTTTAACATTTGCACATTTATTCTTGTAAATATTGTAAATAAAATTATTGTCTTTTATTTACCTTGTTCCACGTCTACATATGAATGATTAGGAAATTACCTCAGAACATGGTGGTTTGTGAGGACAGAAACAGCAGACATGAACCAGGGCTAACTCTGACTTAGCCTTATGCTGCCAACCCCATGTTTTATGGTGGGGGATGGTGGGTCCTGGGTGATGTGCAAAGTTGCCTTTCCTCCACTCTTGGCATTTCTTGTTGGTCAAAAAAAACATTTTAATTCTATCTAACTAAACACTTTACTCAACAATGCTCATTCTGCTTACTTGCCCCTGAAAATATTTATTTTGTTTGCATGTTAATGTGAATTGCTTCACTTGGATCCAACATTTCCTGAAAAACTGAGACATGAGTAGATCAGTGCAGTTATCCATGCTTAAAGGACACACCAATACTTTTGAACAATAGTTGAGTTTAATCTTTTTGGACTATCTTTTGTGAAAAGCAATAAAAATGTAAAGAGCGAAGACCAAGCTAAAGAATTGTAGATTACTCAAAGTACTAAGAGGATGCCTACTTTTTAGAGGAAGGCTATTCTGAATTGCCAATGGTAGGGGTATTTTTACATGTAATGTTTTTTTATTTAATATATTTGAATCCAAGTTTCAAAGTCTTTTTGTGACTATCATGTAATGGTCTGTGTTCTAACAGAGCTGTCTGATGCTTCTCTTACCATGTTTTCTGGGTGGATTCATGCCAAATGTTACGTTTTTCGGTGTAGCCATGTCTCTCCCTTTTTGAAATGTAGTAGTTTTTGAAAGAGCTGTTTTCTGCTGGAGAGCTGCTCCAGAAACTCAAGCACTTTTGGGGGTGGGCAGTAAATTTAACCAAATATGCAAAGACTGAGTGAATAAATACAACACGTCCAGGCTGGTGTCTAAAGAACCTTGGATCAGTCAAATGCAGGGGAACAAATGGGGACAATAGGCAGCGTTGAAAAAGCAAGCGAGAAGACATATTCAGAGCACCCCCTGTCAGCCACTTATAGCTCCTGCAGTATCTCAGGACATTTCAAGGATTGTGGAAAAGCTGATTATTTTTATAACGAAGGGGGCCTAGAAGATGCAGTGAAAATCCCTTGCTGATCCTGCTCTTTTCACTGAAAACACTAAACAGCATGGAGGACGTTAGGGAGCATTCTTCCCTACTTCCCTCTCTCCTTCCATCTCTGACCAAATGATGTAGAAATAAAGCAAGAATGTGGCTATGAAGAGGATGAGTAGGGGTAAATATCTGATTAAATTATCAATCTTTTTTGGACTGTACAGTTGTGGCCAAAAGTTTTGAGAATGACACAAATATTAGTTTTCACAAAATTTGCTGCAAAACTACTTTTAGATCGTTGTTTCTGTGATGTACTGAAATATAATTACAAGCACTTTATACGTTTCAAAGGATTTTATTGACAATTACATGACATTTATGCAAAGAAACAGTCTTTGCAGTGTTGGCCCTTCTTTTTCACGACCTCTGCAATTTGACTGGGTATGCTCTCAATCAACTTCTGGGCCAAATCCTGACTGATAGCAACCCATTCTTTCATAATCACTTCTTGGAGTTTGTCAGAATTAGTGGGGTTTTGTTTGTCAACCCGCCTCTTGAGGACTGACCACAAGTTCTCAATGGGATTAAGATCTGGGGAGTTTCCAGGCCATGGACCCAAAATTTCAAAGTTTTGGTCCCCGAGCCACTTAGTTATCACTTTTGCCTTATGGCACGGTGCTCCATCGTGCTGGAAAATGCATTGTTCTTCACCAAACTGTTGTTGGATTGTTGGAAGAAGTTGCTGTTGGAGGGTGTTTTGGTACCATTCTTTATTCATGGCTGTGTTTTTGGGCAAAATTGTAAGTGAGCCCACTCTGTTGGATGAGAAGGAACCCCACACATGAATGGTCTCAGGATGCTTTACTGTTGGCATGACAAAGGACTGATGGTAGCGCTCACCTTTTCTTCTCCGGACAAGCCTTTTTCCAGATGCCCCAGCAGTCCATTCACCATACTTTCTGCAGAAGATCAATCTGTCCCTGATGTTTTTTTGGAGAGAAGTGGCTTCTTTGCTGCCCTTCTTGACACCAGGCTATCTTCCAAAAGTCTTCGCTTCACTGTGCGTGCAGATGTGCTCACACCTGCCTGCTGCCATTCCTGAGCAAGCTCTGCAGTGGTGGCACAGCTGAATCCTCTTTAAGAGACTATCCTGGCCCTTGCTGGACTTTCTTGGACGCCCTGAAGCCTTCTTAACAAGAATTTAACCTCTTTCCTTGAAGTTCTTGATAATCCTATAAATTGTTGATTTAGGTGCAATTTTAATAGCCACAATATCCTTGCCTGTGAAACCATTTGTATGCAACGCAATGTTGGCTGCACGCGTTTCTTTGCAGGTGACCATGGTTAACAATGGAAGAACATTGATTTCAAGCATCACCCTCCTTTTAACATCTCAAGCCTGCCATTCTAACCCAATCAGCCTGACATAATGATCTCCAGCCTTGTGCTTGTCAAAATCTCACCGGAGTTAAAAAGACGATTACTGAAATGATCTCAGCAGGTCCTTTAATGACAGCAATGAAATGCAGTGGAATTTTCATGGCAAAGAAGGATTATGCAATTCATCTGATCACTGTTCATAACATTCTGGAGTATATGCAAATTGCTATTATAAAACCTTAAGCAGCAACTTTTCCAATTTCCAATATTTATGTAATTCTCAAAACCTTTGGCCACAACTGTATATGATTGACACCAACAGCAGCAAATACGAAGAGCAAAAAGAAGGTAGTGAGACGGCAGTTGCATCTGACAATGCAAAAGATCCACATTTGAGTCTGAAGGGGGTAAAAAATCCCACACGAGCCTGAAGCAGATAGACTTTCATGTAAAACCCAATACTAAACCATAAACCTAACACAGGTCTGACCACGTAAGTAAGTGTTGAGACCTCGGGGTTTTTCGTGGTTATAACACGAATTTATGTGACATCAGGTTGATAAAGGCGTATTTGTGGTTAAATGTAACCAGTTTTAAGATAAACTCAGTACGTGCCCCAGATCAACTTTCTTCTGGTTCGTTGTTAATAGCGTCTTTAGCAACCACCGTAGCAACAACAAAAAACGTAGCATTCCTACAATTTTGCTGAGCCTGAAAGAATGTACGTCGAAACAAAGCAAATATGAATCATATACATAAACTGAATAATTCCTATGAAAATGAAGTGTACATTTGTCCCAAGAAAAGTTATCAAAACGAAGCGAGAGCCACAATCTATCTTAAATCAAATCAAACTTTATGTAGCACCTTTCATACAAAAGCGGCACAAAGTGTATTACAAGAAAAAAACAATTACTGAATATATTAAAACCCTCACACACCCAAGTAAAACCTGAGTACAACAACACATCTGATCATACTCTCTTTTTACACACATTATCACACTCACACAGTGCATACGCACACACACACAGAGACACATTTGTACACACCCCACTATTGTAAGTAAATCTCATATTCTCTCTGAAGAAAGACAATAAAGACCTTGAAAATATTTTGTTCTTGGTAACATCAAAGTGAAATACTCAATATTATCCATCTGATAATAGACCCCTGGTTTAGACTACTGAGAGCAGAACATTAAAATCACTGCTCCTCCATGTGGACAAAATAAGCATTGCAGCTGGTTTTCATTCAGGCTACTTCGGGGCGGGGGCCTCACTGATGACGTCATCGCAGGAGATCATGTTACTACCACGGACCTGTAGGGTACCAGTGAAGGATTAGCGAAGTACCAACCAAGGGCCAGCCAAGGGCCCATCTTGGAAACAGGGGAACTTTTAAACCATTACTACTGTAAAGGTTATTCAGAACAAATTTAATCTCCAGGCACTTTACAACTTTTGTTTAAATACTCTGAAAAGGGTCACATTTTAAAGAAAAGTCATGGAGGTAATACAAAATTATATTTGAATTCTAAGAATAAAGTTAGAAACATACCAGAATGGAGAATGAAGTGACTGTGAATGAATGGAGCAGCATCAGTTCCTCAGTCTGTCTCCAAAAGTATCAGTTCCTCTAGTTCCTGGATTATCTCTAAGGTCTCATCAACTCCACCTAAAAACAGAAATAAAAATAAACACTGATGCATTTTGTTGAAAAGACTTCCCATCACTAAGAAATGCCATGAAATACTAGAAATACTAGAAAACAGAAACAGTAAGACAACGGCAGTAATTCTACAGTGTGCAAAATAGGTTAACACTAATTTGTCAAATATGTAACAATACATTATTTTGGCAATTGACAGTTCGGTCAAAGTTAATATAAACATGATAATATAAACTAAATGAAGAAGCCCTGCTGGTTTCCTAAATATGTGTTCTGGAGATGAAAATGAAATCTACTGACTCTCCTGATTATAGTTTGGACAGAAAAAGCAAGACTGAGATAAGGGTATTGCATTCACAAATGCTTGGCTTTCTGAATTACATAGAAAATTTATGAAGAAAAGCTTTGTTTTTCTGAACAAACTGATTAAAAAAACATTTTAAAGACCTGTATTTCTGAATTAATGAGAATTTTAAACAGTAATAATTCTGCTGTGTTTTTACTAGATGATGTTCTATGCCTGTATTAACTGGCTAAGTAAGAGGACATCAAACCTCCATATTCTTGCATGTTTGCGGAGGGTGGGGGGCTGCTCCCCATCTCCAGCAGTCATCGGGCGAAACGCGGGGTATATCCTGGACAGGTTGCCGGTCCCCTTTGTTGCTTTATTTTGTTTTGGGATTGAGTCACTGGGAAATCCTCTCATCCCTAAACTAAGTACATAGGATAATTATGATAGAAACAGTGTTTGACTTAACACTGTTAATTCTGAAATCTACAATCATCTCCAATGTTTTGTTCACAGTCAAGGTAAGATAATTGTTTCCACAATATGTCAGAAAGTGGTCCACCAGCTCTCTGTATTCAGCTTCTTGTCCATCTCTGATACACCCAACAATTGCAAAGTCATCTGAGTATTTCTGCAGATGACAAATCTCTGATTTGTACTGGAAGTCTGAGGTGTACAGAGTGAAAAGGAATGGTAAAAGTACAGTCCCCCGTCGTGCTCCTGTGCTGCTGACCACCTGGTTTGACACACAATCCTTTAGTCTCACAAATTGTGGTCTGTCAGGTAGTCATTGATCCAGGCGATTGTTGATGACGCCACCTGTGTCTTCAGAAGTTTCTGACAAAGCGAATCAGGCTTAATTGTGTTAAATGCACTGGAGAAATCAAAGAACATGATCCTCACAGTGATGCCTGCTTTGTCCAGATGACAGTGGGTTGGTTGAAGCAGGTGGATGATGGCATCTTCAACTCCACGGCGATAAGCAATCTGCAGCGGGTCCTGATATGTTCTTGTTTGCTTACTCATGGGTGCCAACAGGAGTCTCTCCAGGACCTTCATGATGTAGGAGGTCAGGGAAACAGGTCTATAGTCATTTTATAGTCATTTATGACTGATGGGTGAGTTTTTCTTGGTACTGGGACAAGGGAGGATGTCTTCCACCACACTAGAACCTTCTCCTGACTTAGGCTAAGCTTGAAGAGGTGCTGCAGAATTCCACAGAGCTGCTCTGCACAGGCCTTCAGGACTCTGACACCAGCTGGACAAGCAGCCTTGTTCTGGTTCAGTTTCTCCAGCTGCCTCTTCACCTGACTTTTGAAGACAGACAAGTGGGAGGGGGAGGCAAAGGGGGTAGCAGCATTTCCTGGCTTGGTTGAAGTCACACTTGTGCAATCAAGAGTCCATAACTGAGGTGAAGGAATAAACATCAAAAGGTGTAACAGGAAAGCTGTTGGTCAGAGGAAGGTGGGATGTCTGTTTTGCTAGGAACAGGAGTGGAGGATGCTGAGCTAGTTCTTGAACTGAACCTGTTGAAGAATGTGTTCAGCTCATTGGCTCTGACCAGACTTCCATCTTTCCAATCCCTCCTGTCCTTAAAGCATGTGATTTTTTTCATTCCTGACCAGACATCTCTGATATTTTTTCACTGTAGTTTGTTCTCCAGCTTCTTCATGTGTGTCTCTTTGCTGTCTCTGATCTTGACCTTAAGTTGCTTCTGTATACTCCTCAGTAATTCCCTTTCTCCCTCCCGGAAGGCTTTTATTCTTATTTAGCGGTTCCTACAGGTCACTGGTGTTCCAGGGTTTGTTATTAGGGAAGCATCTCCCAGTTCTGGGGTGGGATGATGTTGTCCACACAGAAGTTTATATAGTCAGTCATACACTCAGTCATGGCATTGATGGCCTCTCCATGTGCTTGGCAAAGAGTCATCCAGTCTGTGGTCGCAAAACAACCCTGCAGGGCTTCTTTGGCTTTATGTGACCATTTACTCAGTTTTCTTTGTAACAGGTTGTCTCTGAACAAGTGGCTTATATTCTAAACAGAGAAAAACAAGATTGTGATCTGATTGTCCCAGAGGAGGTCTTGGTTTGGACATGTATGCATCCTTTACATTTGCATAAAACAAATCCAAGGTTATGTTTTCTCTTGTAGAGTTAAAAAACTGTTGAAATGTTGGAAGTGTAGTAGAGAGTGAGGCATGATTAAAATCACCACAAATGCATTGGGGTGCTGGGTCTGTAGCTTAGCAACAACAGAACTGATGACATCACATGCATTTTCAGCAGCGGCTGAAGGTGGAATGTAAACAACTGCCAAAATAACACTGGTGAACTCTCTTGGTAAATAATATGGACGAAAACATACTGCCAAGAGTTAAATATCTGGGCTGCATGTCCTGGATGACACCATCTGTTGTTGACAAACACAACTACTCAACGTCCTTTTCTTTTCCTGCTCGTTTTCAGATGTCTGCTCGTACAGTCAGGAAGCCTGGCAGAGAGACGTTGGAGTCGGGGATATGATCCTGCAGCCACGTCTCAGTAAAACACATAACACTGCATTTATGATACTCTGGCTGAGTCCTTGTAAGGGCTTGGAGTTCATCCATCTTGTTAGCCAGTGATCTCACGTTGCCCATTATGATCGATGGAAAAGATGGCTTGAACTTCCTCCTTCTCTGTGTCCTTTTTGCTCCTGCTCTGCATCCACGTCTCCGCCTAATCAACTCATCAGTGATTTGTGGCTTCAGTTGAGGTATTATATTAGCTTTTTGAGACCTTAATTATATTCAATTCAAATTCAAAAATACTTTATTGATCCCAGAGGGAAATTAAGTTTTGGTATAGCTCATATAATTAATTCTTTGAGGAGTTGTTGTAGATGATGATGGCTGTGGGCAGGAAGGATTTCCTGTAGCGGTCTGTATTGCAGCGAAACTGAAGAAGCATCCGACTGAAGACGCTCTGTTGTTGTATGACTGTCTCATGAAGAGGATGCTCAGGGTTGTCCATAGTATTTTTGATTTTATAAAGAATCCTTCTTTGCATTATTATCTCCAGATTTTCCGCAGTTGTCCCAAGAACAGAACCAGCCTTCTTTATCAGGTTGTTTAGCCTTTTTAAATCCCTGGCTCTGATGCTGCTACCCCAACCGATGACGGCTGAAGAGATTACACTCTCCACAACAGACTTGTAGAAGATCTGCAGCATCTTGCTGCAAACCTTGAAGGACCTAAGCTTCCTCAAGAAGAACAGTCTGCTCTGTCCCTTCTTGTAGACGGCTTCACTGTTGCGCCTCCAGTCCAGTCGGTTGTCCAGGTGAACTCCGAGGTATTTATACTCCTCAACCACCTTCGCTTCTTCACCCATGATGGAAACAGTGTTTGACTTATCCCTGTTTCTTCTGAAATCTACAATTATCTCCTTTGTTTTGTTCACATTCAAGGTGAGACGATTGTTTCCACACCATGTCACAAACCGGTCCACCAGCTCTCTGTATTCAGCTTCTTGTTCATCTCTGATACACCCGACAATTGCAGAGTCATCTGAGCATTTTTTGCAGATGACAGGTCTCTGATTTGTACTGGAAGTCTGAGGTGTACAGAGTTAAAAGGAATGGTGAGTACGGTCCCTTGTGGTGCTCCTGTGCTGCTGACCACCTGGTTTGACACACAATTCTTCAGTCTCACAAATTGTGGTCTGTTGGTCAGGTAGTCATTGAGGACTCCACCTGTGTCTTCAGGAGTTTCTGACAAAGCATATCAGGCTGAATTGTGTTAAATGCACTAGAGAAATCAAAGAACATGATCCTCACAGTGCTGCCTGCTTTGTCCAGATGACAGTGGGTTGGTTGAAGTAGGTGGATGATGGCATCTTCAACTCCAACTCCACAGCGATAAGCAAACTGCAGTGGGTCCTGATACGTTCTTGTTTGCTTACTCAGGGGTGCCAACAGGAGTCTCTCCAGGACCTTCATGATGTGGGATGTCAGGGCAACGGGTCTATAGTCATTGATGACTGATGGGTGAGTTCTTTTGGGTACTGGAACAAGGCAGGATGTCTTCCGCAACACTGGAACTTTCTCTTGAGTTAGGCTAAGGTTGAAGATGTGCTGCAGAATCCCACAGAGCTGCTCTGCACAGGCCTTCTGGACTATGGGGCTGACACCATCTGGACCTGCAGCCTTGTTCCGGTTCAGTTTCTCCAGCTGCCTCTTCACCTGACTTTTGGAGACAGACAAGGGGAGGGGGAGGGGGAGGCAAAGGGGGTAACAGCATTTCCTGACTTGGTTGAAGTCAAACTTGTGGAATTAGAAGAGTCCATGGCTGAGGTGAAGGATAAAACATCCGAGGTGTAACAGGAAAGCTGAAGATCAGAGGAGAGGGGGATGTCTGTTTGGCTGGGAACAGGAGAGGGGGATGCTGAGCTAGTTCCTGAACTGAACCTGTTGAAGAATATGTTCAGTTCATTGGCTCTGTCCAGACTTCCATCTATCCAATCCTTCTTGTCCTTAAAACCTGTGATCTTTCTCATTCCTGACCAGACATCTCGGATATTGTTTCTCTGTAGTTTGTTCTCCAGCTTCTTCCTGTATGCCTCCTTGCTGTCTCTGATCTTAACCTTAAGTTGCTTCTGTATACTCCTCAGTAATTCCCTGTCTCCCTCCCTGAAGGCTCTTTTTTTCTTGTTTAGCAGTTCCTTCAGGTCACTGGTGATCCAGGGTTTGTTATTAGGGAAGCATCTCACTGTTCTGGTGGGGATGATGTTGTCCACACAGAAGTTTATAATGTCAGTCACACACTCAGTCATGGCATTGATGTCCTCTCCATGTGCTTGGCAAAGAGTCATCCAGTCTGTGGTTGCAAAACAACCCTGCAGGGCTTCTTCAGCTTCCTGTGAGTCTTTGGCTTGCAGACTTTAATACCAAAGGGAGAGGCCAAAAACAGTCCGGGTCATACACGGGGAGGTCCGATTTCCAAGGGGTCAGAGGTCCTGAGGGCTTTAATCCAAGGTAAAAAAACAGGCAAGGTCCAAAACACTTAAGCACTCACTGGGAGGATCAGGCAGAGGTCAGCAACAGGTAGGGTTCAGGCAACAAGACTGGAAGGTAAAACAGAGCAAGAGCTTGAAGGCTGTGACAGAGGCAACAGACAATCTCGCACTGAGCAGGCAGCAGCCAAGTGCTTAAGTAGAGAGTGGGGCAGGTGTTAGCAATAAGCAATCAGCCACTGCTGCAGGGGAGAGAGCAGGAGACCTGACAAGCAGTGCAAGACCATGACAATATATATATGTATATGTGTGTGTGTATATATGTATATATACATCTGCGATGGATTGGCGACATACCCAGAGTGTAACTCCGCCCGATTACTGCTGGAAATAGGCAACTGCCCCACTGCAGCCCTGCATCGGATAAAAAATCGTATAGATAATGGATGGATGGATGGATATGTGTGTGTGAATATATGTGTATGTATATATATGTATGGACCTTTATCCATTGGTTCAAGTGCCTTCACACTAGATGAAAGCCATGAAAAGTGAAGCATTACTACCTTGGTGAAAACAGTGGCACTTACATGAAGCCTTCCAGTGTTTGCTCTGCGGAACCTCTCTGCCTGGGGAGCGGTGGTCGGCTGTGGCTGCCTGGGTGCTCTCCAGGTAGCGCTTGGGTGGAGGTTGGTGTCTTAGCCTTGTCTCCTCTGGGCGTACTGTGTCGGTGCCTTAGCTGCTGCTGTTGATGTGCTGCTGCCGGTGCAGATGTTTCCTTTAATGTCGTTTCCTTTCTTAACCAGGCTCATCTGTTTTTTTAATGTTGCTCTTGAGTGTGTTTGCAGATGGTAGTTGGGTTGGGGGAAATAAATGTATAAATGTGATCATGCTTTTGAATCTCTGGGGGTGGGATGGAAATATGGTTTATGTGGGGTCATTTTTAATCTTTAAAGCATTTTGAGTTGCAATCTTTGGATGCAAAGCACTTAATAAATAAAGTTTGATTGATTGAAAGCTGTAATAACTTCGTCAGTGATGATTTGAAGCAGGATTGTGTATGCTGACCTGATGCCTAACCTACAACCTTAGATTAGAGGAATGGTATGGACGCCTTCCAAAAACAAAGACTTAGAGCTCCTCACTGAAATTACCAGAGAAAACATGCAAAAAGCTGTTCAGGAATTATAAGAAAGATTTGATTGCTGTAATGCCAATAAATATATTTTTCTTTCATTGCTGAAAAAAAATATTAACCAGTAATATTTAAAGATATAATAAATAAATAAAAGATGTGCCAATCTGCTAGGGGTATGAATGATTTTGAGCTGTATGTGATTTAGGCACAGGGAATTATTTGGTGGCATGATCATGTGTCTTCCTCAGCCAGGATATATTTTACTGTGCAAAAGTTTTAGGCAGGTGTGAAACATTGCTGTGAACAAAGAATGCTTTTAGAAATATAAAAGATTGTTTATTTTTATCAGTTTATAAAATGCAATATGAGCAAACAAAAGAAAAATCAAATCAATATGTAGCGTTAAGCATGGTGTAGGTTCCTTGAACATTTGGTGCTGCGTTTCTGCAAATGGAGTTGAACATTTGGTTAGGATTAATGGTGTTCCCAATGCTAAGAAATACAGACAGATATTTATCCAACATGCAATACTATCAGGGAAGCACATGATTGGCCCCAAATTTATTCTGCTGCAGAACAACGACCCCAAACATACTGCCAAAGTCACTAAGAACTATCCACAGCGTAAAGAAGAACAAGAAGTCCTGGCAGTGATGGTATGGCCCCCACAGAGCTCTGATCTTAACATCATCAAGTGTGTCTGGGATTACATGAAAAGACAGAAGGATGTGAGGACACCAACAACCACAGAAGATCTGTGGTTAGTTCTCAAAGATCTTTGAAACGACCTACCAGTTGAGTTCCTTCAAAAAATGTGTGCAAGTGTACCGAGAAGAATTGATGCTGTTTTGAAGGCAAAGCGTGGTTACACCAAATATTGATGTGATTTAGATTTATTTTTGTCCCTTCACTGCTTTTTGTTGATTGATTAACATTTCCATTTTTGAAAGACTTCTTTGTTTACGGCATTATTTCACACCTGAAATAATTTGCACAGTACTATACGTATTACTAATATAACAACATTTATTTATTCTACATCTAAATTTAATGTTCCATAGTCACTATATTAAATCTGCATTCACATAACTGAGAAAAGAGGATCTGGATTGACAGCCTGTTCTATAAGGTGGCTTCAAAAAAGAAAACCCAGTTTACACATTTGTTTGGAAAAATAAACTATTTTAGAGCCATACTATCCGGCATATATGTCTTGCCAAAGTTACTTTGAAAATTGCAGGATGATGCAGATTAAATAATTTTATGTGTGAGCTTTATAAAGAAAACCAGTCAATCAAAACTGTCTTTGTGGCCTCACTGAGCACGTTACTGTCTGGACCTCCCTGAAGACCTCACACCGACGGGCTTCTATGCTTTTCTTATAGCCTCTATTCTTCATTATCTAATTCAAGTGTCAATTTTCAGTCGTCGCTTTTGTTGACCCTTTTTTCTACCATTGTCTGTGCTCGGCAGGGCAGGATGCCTCCTACTTAATCATTGATCCAATTAATTTGGGAATCCATTCTCTGTTTCTTTACAAGAATGATGGCCAATGAATAAAAAAGTGTTACAAAAGGCGTAAATGAACACAGGGTGGTGTTAGTGATTGACACTGGTGCCGAAATGCCTGTGTTGCCATTATGCTAGATAGAGTTATGGAACCTTTGCAAAGAGAGGTGGCCTCAATAAAAGAGATGAACATGTCTAATTAACTTTTGTCATATAAAAGTTTCAAACCACTCACAAGTGTCTCAGCCACCATGCAGGTTTTTATGATTTTTGCCTCCTGGTAGGGCTTATTAAAATGGTGACACTTATTAAACTGATGTGATTTTATCTTTTTGTCAGCAGAGCAGACCTGGTGTCTCTATGCATCATGCACATGGTGCACACACAAAAAATACTCTGCTGTGATACAGTAACATTCAAATAGCCACACACTTCTCAAGGGCTAGTCATACACTGGAGGAAAATATACTGCATTTCAGAAGTGAGCCCAAGTTGACCTAATCTTTACAACGTAATTAATTAAATCATCAATACCTCATAAAATGGTTAAAATAGTTAGAGGCTTTTGTCGAAAAGTTATAATCCATAATAATTACAATAAACCCATAATCAGATTTGGATTAAGCTGAGTAAATGGGTACCAAAATTCTGTATGTCACAGGCATAGAAACACACATGGAATAGATTAAATCAAATTTAAGGTTGCATCGTTTAACTTCATCCTATATAGTTTTGCCAATAGCCTATGCAAACATGCCTCAATTTGTTGTAGCAATGGTGACAAAGTGTTTATATTTTGTACATGGAAAAAAACATATGAAGTGATGTGGAACAAAATATTTTGGAAATGTTAATGCTGAAAATTCAAATGTTGATTTTTCTTTAACAACCTCCATGATTCCAATTCTAAAGGAACTGAGTCATTTTGACTCCATGTGCGAGGTGCTTTGATGATGGCAAACATAGGTTTTTCCTTAACAGTCTTAATAATTCTATGAAGAACAGGAACTGACCTAAAGGAGAGATGATATCTAGATTCAGAAAATAAATGTTACTGTAAAATGGCAACTTCAGGCCTAATGATGTAGCTATATACAAAAAATTAATACTGACCAATTTGCCACATTCATAGAAATTACTTCAGAGCAGGGGTGCCCAACCCTGGCCCTCGAGATCTACCGTCCAGCAACTTTTAAGTTCATCCCTTCTCATCACAGCTGAATCAAATGAAGGCCTCGTTACCAGGCTTCTGCAGAGCTGACAGACTGCTGAGGAGGGAATTTAACAATTTGATTCAGGTGTGTTGAAGCTGGGCTACATCTAAAATTTGTAGGATTGCATATCTCGAGGACCAAGGAGTAGTTAGAGCATGTAATCTTGCGGTGTAAGGGTTATGATGCAGAGAGAGAAGTTCTGCAGAGTAGGATGAAGGAGCTGGATATTAGGGAGTTCTCTCTGAAGAGTGTGCTGGAGTGTAGTAGGGCACAGATAAGGGAACTGGTGGGGTTTCTAAAAGATATGGAAGTTTTTGATAGTGTAGTTTTGGCTTAGGTGGTCGGCACGGCGGTGGCTGCAGCGAGTTTGGTGACGGAAGGTTGAACTGGTTGAATCATTGACTGAATACAAAGATAACAAGTTGGAAAGGAAAGGAGGAAAAGGCAGTTGGCATAAGCTGGTTTGTGAATGGTCTAAAATGGCGCCTTTGGGGGATGAAGAGGAACATATAGCAGTGGAGGAATGGTCGCAGGTAGTGAGTGGAAGGGGAAGAGGAAGAGGTCGGAAGTGGGGAGAGGAGGAAAGTTTGAGCGGGATGAATAATGGTAAAAGGTCGATAGAAGATATTAGTTCAGATGAAGGAAATGTGACAGTGAAAAAGAAAGTTATAAGCTAGGAGTTTAAAATAATATTGAAGTTTAGGAAAGAAGATGAGATTGTTCAAATAAGTCCTATTGTGCTGTCAAAAGAACTGAAAAAGAAGTTTGGGGAGATTCATCAGGCAAAAATACTGAGGGATGGTAATTTATTGATTGCAGGTAAATCAGAAGAACAAAGGATAAAAATAATGCAGACTGAAAGTGTGTGTAAAAAGATTGTGGTGGAGAGGAATCTCATTGGAGAAAAGAAAACAACAAGAGGAGTAATTACAGGAATTCCTGTGGATGAAGACTTGGAAAGGATGAAACGAAGTATTCAGGGAGGAGAAGTTATTCACATTAAAAGGTTATTAAGAACAGTAAATGGAGAAACAGCTGAAAGTATGTCAGTGAACCTTCCTGAAAGAATAAGAATAGGATGTATGAGTTTTTCGGTAAGGCCATATGTTCCCTCTCCTCTTAGATGTTATAAATGTCAAATATATGGGCACATTGCAACAGTGTGTAGAGGGCATTTAAGATGTCCAAGATGTGGAGGAAATCATAAATATGAGGAATGTGAGGATAATGTGCAAGATAAATGCTGCAACTGTGGGGGACAACATAGGGTGACATTTGGAGGATGAGAAGTCAGGAAGAAGGCCATTGAAGTGGAACAGGTTAAAGTAAATAACAATATCAGTTATGCAGAGGTATGCAGAGGCTGTGAAAAAAGGGAAAGTACAAAGGGAAAGGGATGAGATACCAAAACCTCAACAGGTAGGGGTTTCATCAATACAAGGGTTTGTTCAAAGGGATAAAATAGACATAGATATGACGGTAGAGAAAATCATGTTGTTCATTGCAGATGTTATCAATTGAAAAATGCTTTGGAATGAGAGGACTCTCATGGGAACATATTCATAAGAAACTGAGAGAGATGGGGAGTCAAGAAAGTCAGGAGTTATCATATTACAATGGAATTCAAGAAGTTTATTGGCAAATGGACAAGAATTTAAAGGATTCATTAAGGAACTAAATGGAAAACCTGATATAATATGCGTACAAGAAACATGGCTTAAACCAATGTTAGATTTTGTAATAGAAGGATATAATAGTATATGGAGAGATAGGATAGAAGGGAAAGGAGGAGGATGTGTAACTTTTGTTAAAGAAGGAATTCAATATAGAGTTTTAGGGAAAGGTATGCAATTAGAATATATTGTAGTAGAAATATGGACTAAGAAAGGAAGTTTTAAGATTGTAAATTTTTATAATCCATGTAAAAGACTGTCGTTGGAATTATTGGAAGAAATAAATAAATGTGTAGAAGGGAAAACAATATGGTGTGGAGATTTTAATGCGCATAATAAAATATGGGTTAAATATAATGATGAAAATGGAAATGTGATTGAGGAATTAATGTAGGAAAAAAATTATGTATGTTTAAATGATGGAAGTGGTACGAGAATAAATGTAAGGACAGGTTCAGAATCAGCAATCGATTTAACTTTAGTTTCTGAAACAATAGCAGGCATTAGTAAATGGAGGATTTTAAAGGAAAATACAATAGGTAGTGACCACTATCCTATTATAACTGAAATAAAGTTGAATGTAGAAAGATGTGATGCAAATATTTTGGATAGATGGAATTTTAATGGAGCTGAGTGGGAATCCTTTAGGATAATAAGTTAACAAAAAATTTTAAAAGTGCAGTTGTGGCCAAAAGTTTTGAGAATTACATAAATATTTGAAATTGGAAAGGTTGCTGCTTAAGTTTTTTAAATCAGGTGAGAATGTTGACGAGCACAAGGCTGGAGATCATTATGTCAGGCTGATTGGGTTAGAATGGCAGACTTGACATGTTAAAAGGAGGGTCATGCTTGAAATCATTGTTCTTCCGTTGTTAACCATGGTGACCTGCAAAGAAATGCGTGCAGCCATCATTGCGTTGCATACAAATGGCTTCACAGGCAAGGATATTGAGTATTGAGATATTAGTGCCTACTAAAATTGCACCTAAATCAACAATTTATAGGATTATCAAGAACTTCAAGGAAAGAGGTTCAATTCTTGTTAAGAAGGCTTTAGGGCGACCAAGAAAATCCAGCAAGCGCCAGGATCATCTCCTAAAGAGGATTCAGCTGCGGATCGGAGTGCCACCAGTGCAGAGCTTGCTCAGGAATGGCAGCAGGCAGGTGTGAGCGCATCTGCACGCACAGTGAGGCGAAGACTTTTGGAAGATGGCCTGGTGCTGAGAAGGGCAGCAAAGAAGCCACTTCTCTCCAAAAAAAAATCAGGGACAGATTGATCTGCAGAAATTATGGTGAATGGACTGCTGAGGACTGGGGCAAAGTCATATTCTCCGATGAAGTCTCTTTCCAATTGTTTGGGGCATCTGGAAAAAGGCTTGTCCGGAGAAGAAAAGGTGAGCGCTACCATCAGTCCTGTGTCATGTCAACAGTAAAGCATCCTGAGACCATTCATGTGTGGTTGCTTCTCATCCAACAGAGTGGGCTCACTTACAATTTTGCCCAAAAACACAGCCATGAATAAAGAATGGTACCAAAACACCCTCCAACAGCAACTCCTTCTAACAATCCAACAACAGTTTGGTGAAGAACAATGCATTTTCCAGCAAGATGGAGCACCGTGCCATAAGGCAAAAGTGATAACTCAGTGGCTCGGGGACCAAAACGTTGAAATTTTGGGTCCATGGCCTGGAAACTCCCCAGATCTTAAGCCCATTGAGAACTTGTGGTCAGTCCTCAAGAGGCGGGTGGACAAACAAAAACCCAATAATTCTGACAAACTCCAAGAAGTGATTATGAAAGAATGGGTTGCTATCAGTCAGGATTTGGCCCAGAAGTTGATTGAGAGCATGCCCAGTCGAATTGCAGAGGTCCTGAAAAACAAGGGCCAACACTGCAAATACTGACTCTTTGCATAAATGTCATGTAATTGTCAATAAAAGCCTTTGAAACGTATAAAGTGCTTGTAATTATATTTCAGTATATCACAGAAACAACTGAAACAAAGATCTAAAAGTAGTTTTGCAGCAAACTTTGTGAAAACTAATATTTGTGTCATTCTCAAAACTTTTGGCCACAACTGTAGATTTAAATAAGGGTTTTGATGATGTAAATGAATATATATGTAATGCTATTGTAGAAGCAGCAAATCAAAGTATTAAGAAAAAAAGAAAGAAAGAAGAAGAAGACTGTACCTTGGTGGACAGAAGAGTGTGATGAAGCAATTAGAATTCGAAATAAAGCATTTAAAAAGTTGCAAAGAAATCATAGTACTCATAATTTTATTAAATATAAAAAATCACAAGGTAACGTGAGGAAAGTAGTTAGAAATGCAAAAAAATAATTGTGGAGGAGTTTTTGTAATGCAATAGGAAAGGAGGCAAAAATAAGGAAAATATGGACAATGATAAGAAAGATGAATGGGATTAAAAGAGAGTATGGATTTCCAATCTTGAATAATGGAGTAATATCAGCAATTAAAGAAGAAGAAAAAGCTAATATGATGGTTAAAGCTATGGCTAAAATTCATAGTTTAAATAATATTAAAGAAGAAAGGGTAAAAAGAAAAGAACAAACATTAAATGAGAATGAAGAAGTAGTTAGAAAAGAAGAAGAAGGTAACAATTTATTGAGTATTCTATTTACAAAAGGAGAATTAAATAGAGCTCTTAAGAAATGTAAAATATCAGCACCAGGGAAAGACCAAATTTGTTATATAATGATTAAACAACATAGTCAGATATCTAAAGATATATTAATAGCGTTTTTAATAGAATATGGAAAGAGGGAAAAATTCCACAGGATTGGAGAGAGGCAATTATAATTCCCATTCGTAAACCAGGGAAAGATGAAACAAAACCGGAAAATTATAGACCAATAGAATTAACATCAAATTTGTGTAAATTAATGGAAAAAATTATTAATAATAGGTTGTTGTATTATATAGAAAGTAAAGGATATTTATCACAATATCAGAGTGGGTTTAGAAAAGGGAGAAGTACAATGGATCCGGTTTTGTGTTTAGAAAAGGAAATTAAGAAGGCACAGGTAAACAAAGAAAGTATGGTTGTCGTAGTTTTTGATATTGAAAAAGCATATGATTTGTTATGGAGAGAAGGTTTATTAATTAAGTTAAAAAGAATGGGTATAAATGGGAATATGTATAGATGGATTAAAGAGTTTCTTGAAAATAGGAAAATACAGTTAAGGATAGGAAACAGTTATTCTGAAAGGTATACAGTGGAAAATGGAACACCTCAAGGGAGCATAATAAGCCCGTTATTGTTTTCTATAATGATTAATTATATATATGAAAATATGAAGAATGGATTAGGTTTTTCTCTTCATGCAGATGATGGAGCAATATGGGTTAGAGGAAGAAATATAAAATATATAAGTAAAAAATTGCAAGAAGCCGTATTAAAGGTTGAGGAATGGTCATTTAAATGGGGATTTAAATTTTCTATAGAGAAAACAAAAATAATGGTCATAACCAGGAAAAGATTAGACATAGAGGTATCAATTAAAATGTATGGGAAAGAATTAGAGAGGGTAAAAGAATTTAAGTTATTGGGAGTATGGTTTGACGAAAAAGGAAATTGGGGGAGACATATTGAAAAGATAATAACTAGATGCAAAAAAGTTATGAACATAATGAGATGTTTAGTCGGATCAGACTGGGGAGCGGACAGAGTGGCATTGAGAGCTATATATGTAGGTTTAATAAGGTCAATTTTAGATTATGGATGTATAGTATATAATTCTGCAGCATTAATTTGCCTCAAATAGGAGGAGTGGATTTACCATGCTTTTCATTGACTGCCCCCAGGGGTGTACAAATCAGTAATAGTGTAAAACAATACCTGATATTTACATTAAATGGCCTGTACTTGTATAGCACTTTATTTAGTCCTTGAGGACCCCAAAGCGCTTCACACTACATTCAGTCATTCACGCACACATTCACACTGGTGATGGCAAGCTACATTGTAGCTACAGCTGCCCTGGGGCACACTGACAGAAGCGAGGCTGCTGAACACCACCAGTAGGCACAAGGGTGAAGTGTCTTGCCCACGGACACAATGACTGAGACTGATGGAGCGGGGCTCGAACCGGCATACATCTGGTTACAAGACAAACTCCTCACTCCTGAGCCACAGTATTAATGGTCTGAATGCTCCTTCATATGTGTGAACTGTGCACCCCGTCCCCCGCTCTTCTTATTTATATCAGGAACGCTGCTGCATCAACGCTGCTTCACTTGCAGCTCTTCCATTTGTTTGTGACCCCAAATCAATATTTTGCAAGGATGATACTTTTTAAAAACCTAGACTTAAAACGCACCTTTTCTGTCAGGCTTTAAATATCTAGTTTTATTTGGTTTAATAAATTCCAGTCTTAGTATTGCTACAAGAAGTAATCATATAGGCCTAATTGAAACTTTATTCTTCTTATCTTTTTTATTGCTTGTGCTTCTTTTATTATTAAATTTTGAAATCTTTTTACTCTCTTCTTGTCACACATTTTCTTTTTGCAACTGTATTTTTGTCTATTAATGTGAAGCACTTTGGCTGCATTCGGCTGAGTAAAGCGCTGGCTGATTGAGTGATTGATTGAAATAAAACAGTTTACCGTGCCTCTGAGACTGCAGCTGTCTCTGTTGAATTACTTTCTCCGCCTCTCGGTTGCCACGGTTACCTGGGAAACGCCCCATATTAGCTGGCTTAAGTCTATGCAGAATATTCACTAGACACTTTGCATGAACCGTTTATGGGAGAAAGTGGGTGTGTAGGAGGCGGGAAATGATCCCAAAAACACCTGCACACATTTCTAGGGAGAGTGGGATTTATAAAACAGAAAGTGCGTGCAGCTGGGCGTACTCCAAGTTTGATAGATCGGAAACTTACTAGGCGTAAGTAAAAAAAAGTTGCTGATCTTAAGAAAGGTTTTAGTAATGATTCTACGCAAAGTTTTATAAATGAGACCCCTGCACTGTTATCAAATGCCTGCTCCCTCCACAACAAGCTAAATAAGCTATGTCTGACACGAGGAATATGTAGAAAGAAATTGCTGTGGGTATGCAATTACAGAATCCTGGCTACACAACAGCATGCTGAATATAATTATACAGATGGAGGGGAATACAATCATTGTAAATTACAGAGACTGTTGTGTAAATACTCAATTAGCCATCCATCCATCCATCCATTTTCTTCCGCTTATCCGGGGTCGGGTCGCGGGGGCAGCAGCCTAAGCAAAGAGACCCAGACTTCCCTCTCCCCAGCCACTTGTTCGAGCTCCTCGGGAGGAACCCCAAGGCGCTCCCAGGCCAGCCGAGAAACATAGTCCCTCCAGCGTGTCCTGGGCCTTCCCCTGGGCCTCCTCCCGGTGAGACGTGCCTGAAACACCTCACCAGGGAGGCGTCCAGGAGGCATCCTGACCAGATGCCCGAGCCACCTCAACTGACTCCTCTCGATGTGGAGAAGCAGCGGCTCTACTCTGAGCCCCCTCCGGATGACTGAGCTTCTCACCCTATCTCTAAGGGAGAGCCCAGACACTCTGCGGAGGAAACTCATTTCAGCCGCTTGTATCCGTGATCTCTTTCTTTCGGTCACCACCCAGAGTTCGTGACCATAGATGAGGGTAGGAACGTAGATCGACCGGTAAATCGAGAGCTTCGCCTTTTGGCTCAGCTCTCTCTTCACCACGACAGACCGGTAGAGCCCCCGCATAACTGCAGATGCCCCACCAATCCGTCTATCGATCTCCCGCTCCATTTTTCCCTCATTCGTGAACAAGACCCCCAGATACTTAAACTCCTCCACTTGGGGAAGGACCCCATCCCCGACCCGGAGAAGGCACCCCACCCTTTTCCGGCTCAAGACCATGGCCTCGGATTTGGAGGTGCTGATTCTCATCCCAGCCGCTTCACACTCGGCTGCGAACAGCTCCAGCGAAAGCCGTAGATCACGCTCCGATGAAGCCAACAGGACCACATCATCTGCAAAACGCAGAGACCCGATCCTGAGGCCACCAAAACGGATCCCCTCAACGCCTTGGCTGCGCCTAGAGATCCTGTCCATAAAAGTTAGGAACAGGATCGGTGACAAAGGGCAACCTTGGCGGAGTCCAACTCTCACTGGAAACAAGCCCGACTTACTGCCGGCAATGCGAACCAAACTCTGGCACCGGTCGTACAGGGACCTAACAGCCCGTATCAAGGGGCCCGGTACCCCATACTCCCGGAGCACCCCCCACAGGGCCCCCCGAGGGACACGGTCGAACGCCTTCTCCAAGTCCACAAAACACATGTAGACCGGTTGGGCGAACTCCCACGCACCCTCCAGGACCCTGCTGAGGGTGTAGAGCTGGTCCAGTGTTCCACGGCCAGGACGAAAACCGCATTTTTCCTCCTGGATCCGAGGTTCGACTATCCGTCGGACCCTCCTCTCCAGAACCCCTGAATAGACCTTACCACGGAGGCTCAGAAGTGTGATCCCCCTGTAGTTGGAACACACCCTGTGGTCCCCCTTTTTAAACAGGGGGACCACCACCCCGGTCTGCCAATCCAAGGGAACTGCCCCCGATGTCCACGCTCAATTAGCCATTGACAGTAAATCATTGCCATTCCATCTGATAATAAAATTCACCAGCATGATTGCAGCTGCTCTATACATTGTTCCCAGTACTAATGCTATTGTTTATGAAGCACTCGGGGACCTGGCCAATTCTGTCAGTGAGCTAATGACTAAAACCTTCCGAAAGTTAATTTCTGGAGACTAATACCACACAGCGCAATATAAGTTCAAGGGGTGAACTGTGGAACTAGAGTTAAAAATGTGCTGGACTTGGTTTTTTAGCGACGGCAAGTTTCAGACCCAGACTCCAGTCACACTTAAGTTGCAAAGATAAAAGCCATCAGACTCAACTAGACTTGTGCCCTAATGATTTGAGACTTGATTTAGACTCCCCGTCTGAGACTCAAGCCTTAGTAACAGTTTTTATCTTGTGCAAGAAAGAGTGAAAGGAAGCTGGTATCAGAGCTACAGACTGCGGTTGGGGTTTTTTTCTGTTAAAATATGATTATTAGCCAGTTATGTTGGTGGGTCATGAGATGTTCATGGCATATAATAATCTGTTCATGTTAGCTGTAGCTTCATAACTATAAGCACATGAATGTCTCTCCAAATAACTTTGGATCATTTATGAACAAAATAAACATAACTTACCTCTGACATTGTCATGATGTGTGTCTGTAGAAGACACAAAGGCAAAGGAGAGACACCAGAATGATGGTAAAAATGGATGATGGAGGAATGGAACAGAAAAGGAAACCAGGTTGGATAACAGTAGGATCTTATGTGATCGACCGAAACACATGTGCATTTATACTTGGAACCTGAATACTGGATGCAACACAGGTTAGTTAATGAGCCGATGGAAAACAGATGTACTCTTAGATCTTCTGTTCTTTCTGTGTCTCTGCTCTGTCTTCTCAAACCCCCAGACAGTCGTGGCAGATGGCCGCTCCTACTGAGCCAGGTTCTGTTGGACGTTTCTTCCTGTTAAAGGGGAGTTTTCCTCTCCACCGTTGCTACATGCTTGCTCAGTATGAGGGATTGCTGAAGGATTGCTGTGGTTGGAAAGTCTGCATCAACGGGGCCCAACCTCACGCCAATGACTGACGCAATCTGCTGGGATTCCTTAAATCACGGTGTAGTGTTGTTAGAAGGTCTTTTAGCCCTCCAGTGTTGTGCGCATGCGTGAAATTACCCGGATGAAAACAATAACATTCAACGTGTCTATAGTTTGCCAATGAATTAGACTTTGTGTTTAAATAATGGCAACCTATTTCTAAAACGTTATTTCTGTTTTTCTGTTTACGCAAGTTGGCAAAATTGTGCAATCTGACTTGGAAATGGTTAAAACTACCTTTTCTCCCTAAATGTTTTCTACTTCAAGAGCAATGGTTTGTAGTAAATCATGATTAAATGTCTGTGATATTCCTTTTTTTTATCACAATATGAAATTAATCATATATCGTCCTCTCCTGCTGCATTTTGAAACCCTTTACCTTTTATGCACCTGAAAATCTTGATTTTGCCTCAGGTGAACCATTAGTGGGCTTTTGGTTATTAAAACTCAAAAGAAAACATCAAGGAAAACAGATGTTTCTGCAGCATCGGATTTTGAACAAAACTGCTTGATTGCCCCTCCTGCATTTCATGTAATGGAACAATTGATTCCAATGTATGCAGCTTGTCAATCTGCCTACTCACCCCAAAATTGTAGAGATGGGAGTAATTGTGCACACTTACCTGCAGCCACTTAATGGAAACTCACATGGGATGAGAGAGGAGAAGGGTGCACTCAATTTGGTAAATCCTGTTTTTCCTCTGAATTTCTAAACTACAGGTCTGTATCTTAAGGATTTTGTTGGCTCTCCACAACTGCTGGATATGTGTAGTATATTTTAGCAAATGAAAAACGACTGAAGAGTGTTACGTCAACTTTAAAACAAATATTTTTTATCTAAATTGCGGAAGAACACAGTCACAGAGGTGTGGCCATATTTATTCATAATGGTATAATAACCTTGAGAAAATGTTCAACCATTTTAAGGTAGAACGATATTAACACAATTTAGCAATTATTTTAAAAGGAAAAATAAATTATTCCTACTGCTGCAAAAAATAATAAATTGAACAAATTTCATTTATACAAATATCTTTATATTTATCTATGTTGGTGACACAGTGTTTGCGATAAATGTCTGGTTTACATAGGCATCAATAATTATGATCAATAATTTAGTATTAATGTAATTATTGATGAAATTCAAGATTGAATCTACTAATTAAAGATTGGGACACCAGTTCTTTGAATAATTAGACTCTACCAGTCTTTTTTGGAAATGTGATTTCGTTGCAGTCTGCCAAGGCTGCGAATCAGCCGGGGCCCGTCTTCGTCAAGAACTGCCTTGGAACAGTTCTTGCCTCCAGCAACCTTTCCTGGTTGCACTTACAGGACGCCGGATCGTTGGACAGAAAGCACTTTTAAGATTTGAGGAGAGTTCTTCCCTGGTCCCGCAGGTATAGAACAAGAAAGGGGAATTTTCGCTAGCGATTTTCACCTCTTTTCATGTCCAAGTCGGAGAGGGAAAGCGGGGTGCAACACTGCTCCACTGGCTAAATAAATACCGTGATGTCATCATTGGCCACAGGCCACTGGGAGTGCATTGAGGGCAGCACTACACAGCAAAAACTGTCCTTCTAACCAAGTCCTACAATCTTGTATCCAGCCAAAAAGTATCTTTGATCTTGTTTTGAGACTTATATACTAAGCAAGAGCAGAATGCGTTAGATTATTAGTCTTATTTAGAGAGTATGTGTCTCTTATTTCTTACTTAGTTACCAGATCCTAAAAATAGTTACTTTAGATGCATTTTAGGAAAAGGTTTATCACAGAGAGGTGTTTGAGATTATACGGCATCTTTCAGAATAATTTTCAGATGTAAAAACTTGTTTCAAGGTCTTCCAGTAACAGCTCACACTTATTTGCTGTACCAACATTGACACATTTATTCACAATTCAATGTAACATCATACGTAGTATTAATTTCTTACAAAATGGACAATAAATCACATGTATCATATAATCAACACATCTTTCTCTGTTTTAAGTGTGGTTATTCCTTTGACTTTTAAAGCTGCAGTCCGGAGAATATATTTATGTTTCAAAGTTTTATAAATCTTTAAAATGATAGTGGGGTTCAATACTATGATAAAAGGCTAGTTCTCCACACCATTTGTTATTCTTCCTAAGTCCCGTCTTCCTCACACAGACCGGTATGCAGTTCGCACTGACCGCCAAATTTGTTTAGCCAACAGAATTCAAGTTTTTGCGTTGTTAGCTGTCAATCAACTTACTTGCACATTGCGCGAACCTGTGATGATGAGGCGTCAGCCATGGAGAAGTCGCTCACCTCTGAAATGTCCATAACAAAATACAATTGGATGATGATCGATAACGCTTGCTGCTTTCCTCTTGACCCGTTGTGACACCACAGGTGATGCGTGTGTACAATTGTTGAGGTGGGGCTAGAGGGAGTGAGAGGGGAGGGATGTTTTGGGGGGGGGCCTTGGTAGTGGAATTCGAAAAATCCCTCTCTCCCTCAAATACTCCGGACAGCAGCTTTGAGTGCCATTACATCATCAATGTTATATTTTGTCAGAGCATACACACTGCTTTTGAAACTGACTGGATAATATAATGCATAATCAACTAGCTTTAAAGCATCTATAAATTCAGTGGTTTGGGCAAGATTAGGCACAGCGACTTCATATGCTAAGGGGATGGGAGGGGGGTATAATTCAATTCAATAATTCTTTATTGATCCCAGAGGGAAATAAAGTGTTGTTGTAGCTCTGATGCTGCTACCTCAACAGATTATGGCTGAAGAGATTACACTCTCTACAAAAGACTTGTATAAGATTTGCAGCATCTTGCTGCAAACCTTGAAGGACCTAAGCTTTCTCAAGAAATAGTCTGCTCTGTCCCTTCTTGTAGACAGCTTCACTGTTGCGCCTCCAGTCCAGTCGGTTGTCCAGGTGAACTCTGAGGTATTTATACTCCTCAACCACCTTCGCTTCTTCACTCATGATGCAAACAGTGTTTGACTTATCCCTGTTTCTTCTGAAATCTACAATCATCTCCTTTGTTTTGTTTACATTCAAGGTAAGACAATTGTTTCCACACCATGTCGCAAAGTGGTCCACCAGCTCTCTGTATTCAGCTTCTTGTCCATCTCTTATACACCCGAAATTTGCAGAGTAATCTGAGTATTTCTGCAGATGACAGGTCTCTGATTTGTACTGGAAGTCTGAGGTGTACAGAGTGAAAAGAAATGGTGAGAGTACAGTCCCCTGTGGTGCTCCTGTGCTGCTGACCACCTGGTTTGACACACAAACCTTCAGTCTCACAAACTGTGGTCTGTTTGTCAGGTAGTCGTTGATCCAGGCGATTGTTGAGGGCTCCACCTGTGTCTTCAGAAGTTTCTGACAAAGCAAATCAGGCTGAATTGTGTTAAATGCACTGGAGAAATCAAAGAACATGATCCTCACAGTGCTTCCTGCTTTGTCCAGATGACAGTGGGTTGGTTGAAGCAGGTGGATGATAGCATCTTCAACTCCAACTCCACGGCAATGAGCAAACTGCAGCGGGTTCTGATTATGTTCTTGTTTGCTTATGTAGGGGGGGTCAAAAGGAGTCTCTCCACCTTCATGATGTGGGATGTCAGGGCAACAGGTCTATAGCCATTGATGACTGTTGGGTGAGTTCTCTCTGGTACTGGAACAAGGCATGATGTCTTCCACAACACTGTGACATTTCCTGTGTCAGTCTAAGGTTGAAGAGGTGCTGCAGAATCTCACAGAGCTTCTCTGCACAGACCTTTAGGACTCTGGGACTGACACCATCTGGACCTGCAGCCTTGTTCCGGTTCAGTTTCTTCAGCTGCCTTTTCACCTGACATTTAGAGACAGACAAGTGGGAGGCAAAGAGGGTACCAGCATCTCCTGACTTGGTTGAAGACAAACTTGTGTAATCAGAAGAGTCCATGACTGAGGTGAAGGATAAAACATCTGAGGTGTAACAGGAAAGCTGTGGGACAGAGGAGGGTGGGATATCGGTTTGGCTAGGAGAGGAGGATGCTGAGCTAGTTCCTGAGCTGAACCTATTGAAGGCTGCGTTCAGTTCGTTGGCTCTGTCCAGACTTCCATCTATCCAATCCTTCCTGTGCTTAAAACCTGTGATCTTTTTTCATTCCTGACCAGACATCTCTGATATTGTTCCTCTGTAGTTTGTTTTCCAGTTTCTTCCGGTATGCCTCTTTGCTGTCTCTGATCTTGACCTTAAGTTGCTTCTGTATACTCCTCAATAATTCCCTGTCTTCCTCCTTTTTTTCTTGTTTAGCAGTTCCTTCAGGTCACTGGTGATCCAGGGTTTGTTATTAGAGAAGCATCTCAGTGTTCTGGTGGGGACGATGATGATGTAGCAGTAAACACAGACAAAGCATATAAAGTAAAAACAGCAATAATGCAAAAGGCATGCAGTAATACATCAAGGCATCACAAAACATATCATGTAAAAATGGCAATAAAGCAAGAAGCATACACAAACCATGACACATCAAAGCATTATTCAAAGGCAGCTCTAAACAGATATGTTTTTAGTTGTGATTTAAAAGAACTCGGTGTTTCAGCAGCAGTTTGCAGTTTTCTGGAAGCTTGTTCCAAAGTTTGTTCCAGTTTAGAGGAGCATTAAACTGAAAGCTGCTTCTCCGTGTTTGGTTTTAATTCTAGGGATATTGAGTGGACTGGAAATAGAGGAACTGAGTGTTCTTTTGGTTTGGTATAGTAACAGCAGATCTTCATTATACTTTGTGCTAAGTCATGCAATGATTTATAAACTAGTAAAAGTATTTTATAAGTCTATTCTCTGAGCTACAGGGAGCCAGTGTAAGGACATTATAACTGGGGTGATGTGGTCTACTTTCCTGGTTCTAGTGAGGACACGAGCAGCAGCGTTCTGGATCAGCTGCAGCTGTCTGATTGACTTTTTAGCCAGACCTGTGAGAACGCTGTTGCAGTAATCTATCCGATTAAAGATAAACTCATGGCTGAGTTTTTCTAGGTCCTGTTGCAACATCAGTCCTTTAATCCTAGAAATGTTCTTCAGGTGATAGAAGGCTGACCTTGTTATTGCCTTTATATGACCCTGGAGGTTAAGGTCTTAGTCCATTACTACACCTAAATTTTGGGCCTGCTCAGTAGTTTCTAGCTGTATTAACTGAAGCTGTGTGTTGACTGTTGATCGTTCCTCTTTAGGTCCAAAAGTAATTACTTCTGTTGTGTTTCTGTTCAGCTGGAGAAAGTTATGGCACTTCCATTCATTTATTTGCTCAATGCATTTACATTTTGTATTTTGAATGACCTGATGTAATTTTAGCAGTGAATATATGTTCAATTTGATTGTGTATTACTTTGTGAAGTGCTTTGGGTAGCAGTTGCTGTAGTAAATGCGCTATACAAATAAATTTGATTGTGACCTTGTGGATGAGACATCTATTCAATTCAAATATTTTTGCTGTTACACCTGGTTTCATCTCCATGTAGACAGGGCCTCAGCCGGCCTGTTTTCTCCCTTCTCTTCTTTACTCCTGCAACCTGTTCCAATCAGCCATCCATTTCTCATTCAGCAGTTATGTCTACCAGTACTTAGGCTCCTCTCATTCAGTGATTCTCCGTCAGATCCTCCTGTTTGTTCCCCGAATTTTTCCTTGTGTAAGTCCTGTAAGTCTGTCTAACTTTTTCTATTAAATATTCTTTCATTCTACAAAAAGTTATCTGTGTCTGGGTCCTTAACAAACCTCATGCCACAAACTGCACATGTATGATATATCAACTAATGCAAATTTGAATATTCTACAATCTGCCTTGCAGCATTCAATTTGCAGAACATTTTGATCCGGCACCATTTGTTGGGAGACTCATTTCATGAGGGAGTGTACTCAGAACTGAAATTTATTTGCTTTATAGAACTAAAAAGGGGATTGAATAATCAGAAAAAAGGTCTTGAAATCCTGGATTACTCATGTCTGCATGTCACCCACTCATAATAAAATCAGCCAACTAATGACACATTAAGCTGGAGGGAGGCAGACAATTGAAAATGCAACATGAGAACATTCGCCCACCACCAATATTCGGATCCCATGCTTGGAGGTTTTTTTTGTCACTGGTTTGGCAAAAAAACAAATACACAAATCTTTACATTATTTCTCCTGATTGAGAGATGATTGAGCAATCTGTAAAACTATGTGGATCTGCTTTGCCCTCCTCTGTGGCTGTTATTTCTTAAACCTGGGCTTTCAGCAGAGGTAAATTTATTAAAAAATCTTTTGATGAACGTTTTTGTCACTATTTTTCAATTCACTTCAGTTTATTTATATAGGACCGATTCACAACAGATGTCATTTCAATACAATCATACAAACATTCCAATTAGTTTAAAGCTTTAATTAGTTATTTTCAGCTAATTAAGGAATCCCTAATTTAAGGGATTTTTTTAAGTGCTAAATTTTTCTTAAGGGATTTTGGGATTTTTTTTAGCTATTTAAGGAAACCCAGCAGATTGCATCGAGTCATTGACTTGAGGTTGCATCCCGACAACTGATCAAAACATGTTCGTTAAGACACTGGTCAACTCTATACAAAAAAAATCAGCATGTCAAACCCAGACTATCGATCTGGAGCAGCTTACAATAAAACAATTTAAAAACTGTAGGAAAGCTTATAAAAGGTACCTAATGATCTGAAATTGTAGAATTTTATTTGACACGATTAGTCTATAACAGTTTTTAAAGATTTTTTTATAAACAATAAAATTGACTTTCAGTTTCTTGCACAAGGACATGTTGATACAAGGCAGAATGAGGTTGAAATCAAACTCCCACCCTACTGGTTAAAAAATGAGTTCTTTTTAAGGATAAACAGTTAAAGTTTTTCTGAAGGTCTCAAAACAGGAGTCAGAATTTGAACCAACTTTCAGGTTTCTTTTTTGAGAAATTAGGTTAATTCCCAAAGTTTGCTGTTTTATTCTGTAAGGTTTAGGAGCATTTAATAAGAGCTAACTTTAGTCATGGCTGAGCTATGGGAAATCGTTTACCATCCATACCAGTTATAAAGCTAGTCAGTATCTTCAAATTTGCTGTGGAAATTAATGGTGTAGCTTCTTCCAAGAAGAAATATGTAAAGCTTAAAAAGTATTGAACCTAAAGTCAAATCTTGCAGGACACCCCAATTTACAATTACCTTTTGATGTCTGCTGATCCACACCAACTAAAAACTGCCTTTCCAAAAGCCGTTAATGAAACCACTGAAGTATGGCACCATAGAAACCGACTAGATTTCTAAGTCTATTTAAGAGAATGGAATGGTCAACACCTCAAAAACTGCACTTAAGCAGAAGATGATTCTCTCTTTTGCTGAGGTCATTTATAATCCATTGTGATTGTAATAACAATAATTACACTGCATTAGATATTCCAGAATCAAAATGAGCTTAGTTAAAAGTATCATAATCAAAATACTTGTTTTACATTTTGCCCTTGGAAGAGATAATAGATTTTTTCAGCACTAAAGTCTTGAGTGATGGGCCTGGGATCATTTCAAAAATATCATCCAAACGACTCAAAATCCTCTGATACATTATTACTCTCAGTTTAATCTGCTAGTGTAACCAGAGGTGAACAAAGTTCATACAACTCAGATTTAGCATCTTGTTACTAGCTGTACAGCAGGCTGCTTACAGTGAGTGAGAAGAACAACTATCCAGGAAGATCAATGTTTAAGCACCATCCAATGAGCATGCAGGTCCCACCCACTGACCCTGATTGGCAGATGAACTCTTTAAACTTTGTGAAATAAATAAGCCAATGGGGAAAAACACCATTATGAAATAAAACCCGACTTTTGGAAAATGACGTTTTGGAATAAGAACAGATTAAACTAAATTAAAATGATAAAAAAATAATTTCTGTTTTTAGGAAACAAATTACTGTAAAATAATGCTTTATATTAATAAATACATTTTGAAAGGAAAATGAAAAATTTCATAATAATGAGCTTAGAAATGTATATGCATTCTGTTTTCTTTTTTACATATTTTCATTTTCACAATTGATGTACATAAATTCATGAACAAATACACATAAGTGAGTCAGGGATGTTGGATAAATAACAGCCATAAAATCATAACAATAATACTAATAGGTTTAGAAAAGGCAGCAAAAAAAAGAAAAGAAAAGAAAAAAAGAGGGGGAGGTTCAGTAATTAAAATAACCTTTAGAACAAAGGGGAAGATCAAATCACAAACTATTACGCCTGTTAAGTTTATTTTCTTTGTGCATGCTAACTTAAGATAGAACCATCTATTCCAATTTGCCCTTCCCCCTATGGACAATATCCCATAGATCTCTAGCCTCTTAAGCCCCACAGACCCGGCGCCGGGTCACTGTGGGGGAAGGGCGGGGAAATGTCCGAATTTAGTTGACCTGTGGTTGGTGATTGCTAAGCATGTCCTATCATTATAAACCTCAGAATCTCAGCTAAAGACTCATATAAATGTGTTCTGTGACCTCCAAACCCAGAAAAATAACAACCAATTAAAGGAACAGTTGTGGTATTTTGCGATTTTTACATGAACACATTCAACCGAACCTGTCGGTCACCCTGCCGAACAGAACCGAGCAAACTTTGCCTTCCCTGAAAGCCAGCATCTCACAGATTCTAAAGCTGTAAGTTGCATCACGCTACGTGCAAATTTCAGCAAATGAGCAGCAAAATAAGCCCAAAAATACGTACAGGATTTGAAAAACAAGAGCATAAATCTTTCCTTACCTTTGTTTTTTCCAAGCTGAAAAAAATAATCCACCGTGATATGATTGTATTTCCAGAATAACTAAAATACCCAGTGTGTATTTAGAAAAGAAAAAGTGAAAAAAATGTAATCCTTTGCCATTATTTTTAACATTTGATTCAAGGAAGCTCAACCTTGTCTGACATGCGGACTGTGAACTTTCCCCATGTAAACATTTGCTTTGTCCAATCTGCTTCAAAGTTCTGATGTCAGCGTGATTCTATAGGATCTTACGATTCTAACCATATGTCAATCATCCAAATCGGCCAATAGAAACTGGAGTTACAGGTCTGCGTATTTCTAAAAACAGATATTTTGTTAACCTTGGGGGCAAGCGCTGTGACGCAGTTATGCGCAGGCGATCTGGGGTCTCATTTATAAACGTTGGATACGCACAAAACGGGGCCTGAAACTGGCGTACGCCACTTTCAAAGCAAAAGTTGTGATTTATTAAAAAACAGACTTGACGGGAAAATGTGCGCACCTGTACGCCAACTCTGACCCATGCGTACGGACATTTTGGAGACGGGGGGAATCGACGACGCAGTTGGTGAGGTGGTGAACTGCAGCCAGACTGTATATTACTCCTCTCACACGTATCATTTCACCTCACACCAAACATTAATTATGGATTCATGTTATTATAAACATCCAAACCAGCAATGATATCTATATTGTAGCTTTGCAGTGAGCTATAGCTCTTCTAAAAACATTTTTCAATATTAAAATAAATACATAAAATTTATCTCAAAACCTTAAACTCAGATAAAAGGGCCGGGACTGTATGCCAATTAATAAATTGAATCATCTGTACAGTATATCATTGATTGGCATGTTCATTGTGCCAAGGACGGAAGCAATCAGTCTCACTGCTGCCAGTAGAAATACCCCAACTACTTTCAAGCGTAATATTTGAGATGGATGCACTGGCGTTGCTAGAAGATATTGCAAATGGAAGGATTAGGAGAGAACGCGTGTTCAGGGATCATGCGGACCTCCTTGCCCATGATGATGACTGGCTAATAAGCAGATTCAGATTCCCTAGAGCTCTGCTCTTGGATCTCTGTGCTGAATTGGGCCCATTTTTGGAGAGACCGTCCAGGCGGAACTGTGCCATTCCGGTCCAGCTGCAGGTGCTCACCACTCTGGGGTTTCTTGCAAATGGTTGTTACCAGCGGGAATTAGCCGACAGATATGTGTCTGAGTGACATGATTCTTACTATTCTGCCCAAAGTCCCTTTTTGGAAATAATGCCTTCAAATATATTATATTTATTTACTAGGTCTGGGATATCACAGCCGTCCCTGAGCGCAATAATGCCTGCAGTCTTGGATGGGATCATTAAAATGAGCAGACGATACATCACGTTTCCATATACTGTGGGGGAGCAGGCCGAAATTAAGATGCAATTTGCAGCAATGTCCGGTTTCCCAAACATAATCGACGCAATTGACTGCACCTCATTCCCAGACCCACAGACAGCAGAGGAAATGCACTACAACTCCTGTCACACGCGTGCGCGCTCAGTCGTGGAGCGTGCCATAGGCCTGTTAAAATGTAGGTGGCGGTCATTGGATGCCTTGGGTGGCAGACTATTATACCACCCTACAAAGGTCTGCAAGATCGTGAGGGCATGTGAAATTCTTCAAAACATGGCACTGAGAATTGGAATTCCCCTCCCTCTTTTTATTGTATCATTTAAGGTACCAATGGCTGTCACTATGTCGCACAGCACACTCTTTATTTCCTTTAACACGTTTGTCACAGAATTGATGGTGCCGATGGTGTCTCTCTGTGTCTGCATCACAGCTTCAGTCAGAACCCGACCACTGCTGGATGCACCACGGGCACCGGCAGCACTGGTGCTGGGGGCAGCCGGACCCTGGGCAACCTCATCTTCCTCAGCCTCCTCATCCTCGCCACCTACCAACTGTGGAAGAGCTGAAAAGACACGGCATATTAGTCTGTCTCCTTAAAATATGCTCAAATTTGTTAACGTAGCCACGTAATAAAATGTATACAAAAGGTGCTTTACCGGGTTCATCTCTCGTTTCTGCCAGGTCGGTGTCGCCCTCCTTCTCTGACACAATACCGTGCACGCTTGATGTTCCCATGATACTTGCCATCTTCCTGTCCAGTGGTGTCAGCTCGGGTGTACACTTACCCCCTCCAGTAGCAGACCCACTCTGGCGGTGGGAGGCTAGCACTTCAATCTCCATCTTGGTAAAGCTTCTCTTCTTGTTTTTTTTTTGTTGTTGCCATATTTCTCCTCTTCTTCATATGCATCAATATTCATGTCCTGCTTTGCATTGACCTTTTATAGCCGGATTTGGGCGTGTTCAGGGCGGGATATGAGCCAAATTCACGTGCACAAACTTCCAAGAAGATTGTGATTTATAAAGGGGAAATTGCTTACACCTGTGCGTAGGCATGGTTTTATAAATCTGAAATCTTTTTGGCGTACGCAAACTTTTTGTTTTGGTTGTACGTACACTTTTAGTAGGGATTCTACACAATGTTTTATAAATGAGTTCCCAGGTGAGCAGATGAGCAGGTGACGATTCAGCTTTGATTGTTTTGCTTGCGTTCGAAAAATGGCGCTTCGAGAGAAGAGAATCATCACTGACGAAGCCCTGGCCATTATTTGGAATCATAGTTCATCGGAGGTTTGTGTTGAGGACTCGTCATCAGAAGAGGAAAACCTGATTTTAACGCTAATAGCTCTGTCAGACATTTTATATCGATGTTTTTTTGTGTGTGTGTGTTCTTAAATGTTTGTATATAGACAGTTTTTGTAACTATTCTGTTCACATCTTTTTGTGCCTGTATGTCTGTGTATATATATATATATATATATATATATATATATATATATATATATATATATACATATATATATATATATATATATAATATATATATATATATATATATATATATATAATATATATATATATATATATATATATATATATATATATAGAGAGAGAGAGAGAGAGAGAGAGAGAGAGAGAGAGAGAGAGAGAGAGAGAGAGAGAGAGAGAGAGAGAGAGAGAGAGATTTGTGAATTTATGTGTGGATATTTGTGTAGATATGTGTACAGAGATGTATGTAAAAATATTTGTGGGTTGTATTTGTAGTTTCTGTATATTTTTTTCTAACTCTTTTTCTGTCATTATATTCTTTTAGTCACCTCGGCATTCATCCTTAGCTTACTCATCAATGCTTCACCATGCTCAAGCAGACTGCTGGAGCGTCATACAGAGAGACACAGCTGCCTGAAAGGTATTATTCATATATATATATATGGATATATATATACAGTATATATATATATATATATATATATATATATATATATATATATATATATATATATATATATATATATATATATATATATATACACATATACATACATATACATACATGTACATATATACATATACATACATGTACATATATACATATACATACATATATATATATATATATACATATACATATATATATATATATATATACATATACATATATATATATATATATATACATATACATATATATATATATATATTAGGGCTGGGCACTTAAACGCGTTATTATCACGTTAACGCGTTGACCCCTTATCGCCGTTAATTAAATTAACGTGCGTTAAAATTAAAATGACTGTTTGATGCACGCTAGTGCATTTTCTTTCATAAACTCTAATTAGGGCACAGTCTTTAACTCACCTCAGGCAGAGTGACAAGATGATCAATACTATGTTTGAAAAGCGTCATCATGCACCTAAACCAATTAAAGCATTAGGGCGGACCCGGACTGCTGGAGCGGGTGCACCTGAACTAGAACCGACTGATGGGGAAAGCAAGATGGATAAAAGCAAAGTTTTGCATGGACATTTTCATTTTAAACCTCTTCCGGGTGGCGGATTTGATAGAACCAAAGTTATTTGTGACCACTGCAAAGGTGAAATGTCTTATCATCTGAGTAATTCCAGTCTGAAGTATCATTTAAATGCTATACACGGTGTTGATGCTAGCAAATCACCAGCCGAATTAAACAGGGCAGGGAGGCTTCGACAGACTACGTTGGATGCATCGTGTGGAAGAAGTATAGATAAACACAAACAAGACAAGCTAACAAAGGCTATTGCGAAGTGGGTGGCTAGAAACTGCAGGCCAATTAGTGTTGTGGAAGATGTCGGGCTGAGGAACGTTCTTAGGATTGCAACTAATGACAGCGCATACGAGCTTCCCTCCAGACGTACCATTACAAGAAAAATACACGAGTTGTATGAAAACGAGAGGACCGCAAAGGCGACCGCGTTACAACATGCACCAACTGTTCCTCTCACTGGAGACTGCAGGACATCACTTGGTAACCATAATTACCTCGGAGTTACCGTTCACTTTATTGATGAACAGTGGGAGCTGCATTCACATGCCCTGACGGTAATGAAAACAGAGGAGAGACATTTTGCTGAAACGTGCGCGGAACATTTTTTCTATGTCGCAGAGCAGTGGAACGTTTCAGATAAAGTTAGCACACTTAGCACAGATAGTGCTAGAAATATGATCCCTGCTGCAAGACATCTGCCTTTTAAACATGTCCCCTGCGTCGCGCACAGTCTGCAGCGTTCCATCTCTGTATCTTTGCAGAACAGTGCTTTTGATAATGTTCTGGCCAAATGCAGAAAAGTTGTGGGCCACTTTAAACAAATGCTGCAGAATTAGAACAAAAACAACAAAACATGGACAAAAGAAGGAGTCGCTTATACAGGACATTCCAACCAGATGGAATTCAACCTTGGACATGATAAAAAGCATCCGCAGAAATGAGCAACCACTGAGGGATTTCCTCGCTACACACAACACCAAGATTGCCATGCCATCTACAGCTGAAAGGGACAAACTGCAGAAGCTGGAAACGCTGCTGGATCCCTGCAGATATGTGACCGAACTTCTGGGCGGAGAAAACTACGTTTCATGCTCTGTGGTTCTGCCAGCTTTTTGCCATCTTTCGCGGGTGATGGAAAGCTCAGATGATGATCCTGCTTACATGGTCAAATTCAAGTCTACATTCAGAACAGATCTGGAGACGCGCAAGAAAAATGCCAACATTGCACATCTGAAGATCGCCACCGCCTTGGACCCAAGATTCAAGGACCTCAAGTGTATACCCAGACCTGAGAGAGAAGAGGTGTGGGCATCAGTCACCAACTTACTCAACGAACAGAGGGTTGTTGCTGAGCAACCTGTGAAAGTAACAACATCAGAGCCAGCAAAGAAAAGGTTACTCCTGTTGGCTGCTTCATCAGAGTCAGATTCTGAACAGGAGGAAGACTCAGTTGAGGACAGTTTGCGTCAATACAGAGCAGAGCCAACCATCAGCACAGAAGCCTGTCCATTAGAGTGGTGGTCCAAACATGAATGCCCACACAGTAGGCTAGCCACTATTGCACAGAGGTATTTGTCCACACCTGCAACATCTGTGCCCTGTGAAAGGTTGTTTTCTGTTGCTGGTCACATTGTACAGAAGAAGAAGGTTTCTTTGTCATCTGAAAACGTAAATAACCTTGTGTGTCTCAGCAACTGGCTTGGTGCTAAAGAGTAAGATAATGTTAGGTTGAAGGAATGGATGAGTGCAGTTTATTTTTTTGTCACTGTAATTATTCAGCCTACATCACTGTTTTTTGTTTTGTTTTGTTTTTTGAGTCTTTAAAAAAAAATAAGTAAAAACATGGATATCACAGACTAAAAAGTCAGAATTCAGATTTTTTTTCTTTCTTAGAATTCTTTTTTTTTTGTCTTCAGTGGCCCTAATACTGTACCATGCAAAGTGAATCCTAGTTGTGAACTTTTTTTGAGGGGTCAATCAATTCCCCTCTAACAGGAATAATTGTTACTGAACATAGGCTGTTTATGCTGTTCCCTGATGAAAGTGGAAAAAAAAATGTTGGTACCTGTTCAGGAAAAAAGAAAACTGATTGTTAAATTTTAACTTCTTGTTACTCGGAAGATGCCTGTTAAAAAGCACTGACTGTTGCTCTAGATGCTAAGGCAAACTTGTTTTTTTTTTGTTTTTTTTACAGCAAATAACTTTTATAATAAAAGTTTGCAATTAACTACTTTGTAATTCATTACTGAATTTTGCTCGTAACAATGCGATTAACTGCGATTAATCACAGACATTTATGCGATTAAAATTTTTTATCTATGCCCAGCACTAATATATATATATATATATATATATATATATATATATATATATATATACTATGGCATGCCGTTCAGGAAATTATTATATATTTATATTGTTACTTTTTGAATATATTGAATGAACCTTGAATATATTGAATGAAAGTCTGAATATATGGAATGAATCTTGAATATATAGAATGAAAGTCTGAACATATGGAATGAAAGTCTGAATATATTGAATCAACCTTGAATATATGGAATGAACCTTGAATATGTGGAATGAAAGTCTGAATATATGGAATGAACCTTGAATATATGGAATGAAAGTCTGAATATATGGAATGAACCTTGAATATATGGAATGAAAGTCTGAATATATTGAATGAACCTTGAATATATGGAATGAAAGTCTGAATATATGGAATCAAAGTCTGAATATATTGAATGAACCTTGAATATATTGATTGAAAGTCTGAATATATGTAACCAGGAAAGCAGAATATTTTGAACTTCTTGTAAGAATTTTTGTGTTGCATTTTTGAAAATATATTGCAATAGATATCGTTACCCCACAAACTTCAGATTATATTGCAATATAGATTTGAGGCTATGTTGCCCAGCCCTAATTTCAACAACAGATTAAGTTTTTCTGCAAATTAATAAGAATTTTATCTTCTTTTTAACAAATTAGCTATTATTAAAATCTTGAAAACAACTGGACTTTGCCCATAGAGAGAAGTTTAATGTATATTGGAATACAGGGGCAGGGGTCATCTCCTTATTTGACCGTTTTTCTGGGGGGTTCTTTTTAGAACAGTGACGGAAAAATTTGGAGGCTTTCATTTTGAGAGCTTACTATTCATACCTCTGACCACTTGATGAGCAGACATTTCTTTATTTTAACCATGGAGTATAGTTAGCTAAATAAATTATAAAAAAAGAAATTCCCATTAGAGCTTTTGTGCATCATCTCATTGCATCTCGCTGTCAGTTACAAAGGTTTTGGAGCGGTCACTGTCATGCTCTAAAGAGCCAGGTGTAGTTTCAACCACCTGAACAGAAGTGTCGTGTGATACGGGATTTCCTCCTGTTGAAGCAATAGCTTGGATCTTTTTGACTTCTGATTACTTCAGTAGGAGAAATTTCCTGCTTTCAAAGCTATGGCTGAAGTAATGCTTGTTCATATGACCAACCGCTTTGATGTTTTTCAGTCTGGTTTCCGTGCTCACCACAGCACCGAGACTGTCCTCATCAAAGTTTTCAATGCCATCCGCATAAATACAGACTGTGGTAGAACCACTGTGCTGGTTCTGTTGGACCGTAGTGCAGCTTTTGACACTGTTGATCATGATATATTATTGGAACGACTGGAGAGCTGGGTCGGACTATCCGGTACAGTACTTGGCTGGTTTGAGTCTTACCTAAAGAACAGGGATATCTTTGTTTCAATAGGAAACTTTTCATCAGAACGAACAGAAATCACATGTGGGATGCCCCAGGGCTCCATCCTGGGGCCCCTCTTATTTAATATCTACATGCTCCCACTAGCCCAGATTATAACAACCAACACGATTAGCTACCATAACTATGCAGATGATACTCAGCTTTACATTACGATGTCGCCAGGTGACTTTGAACCAATTCAAACCCTAAGTAAATGCATCGAACAAATCAATGAATGCATGTGCCATAACTTTCTCCAGCTGAATAGAAACAAAACAGAAGTAATTACTTTTGGACCTAAAGAGGAACGATCAAGTCAGCACACAGCTTCTGTTAATACAGCTAGAAACTACTGATCAGGCCGGAAATCTAGGTGTAGTAATGGACTCAGACCTGAACCTCCAGGGTCACATAAAGGCAATTACAAGGTCAGCCTTCTATCTCCTGAAGAACATCTCTAGGATTAAAGGACTGATGTCGCAACAGGACCTCAAAAAACTAATCCATGCGTTTATCTTTAGTCGGATTGATTACTGCAACAGTGTCTTCGCAGGTCTGCCTAAAAAGTCAATCAGACAGCTGCAGCTGATCCAGAAGGCTGCTGCTCATGTTCCTCACTAGAACCAGGAAAGTAGAGCACATCACCCCAGTTCTAAAGTCCTTACACTGGCTCCCTCTAGCTCAGTGAACAGACTTCTAAATACTTTTACTAGTTTATAAATCATTGAATGGCTTAGCACCAATGTATGTTGAAGATCTACTGTTACTATACCAACCCACCAGACCACTCAGGTCCTCTAATTCCAGTCTACTCAACATCCCTAGAATTAGAACCAAACACGGAGAAGCAGCTTTCAGTTTCTATGGTCCTCTAATCTGGAACAAACTTCCAGAAAACTGCAAAGCTGCTGAAACACTGAGTTTTTTTTAAGTCAGAACTAAAAACGTATCTGTTTAGAGCTGCATTTGAGTAATGTTTTCATATATCTTTTGTTTATGCTTCTTGCTGTTTCTACATTATATACTTTGTAATGCCTTGAAGTATCTATGTGTACTTCTTCTTGTATTGCTGTTTTTACTTTATATGCTATGTCTGTGTTTTAATGCTGTTTTTATTTTACCCCTAATCATGTAATGCACCTTGAATCACCTTGTTGTTGAAAATGTGCTATACAAATAAATTGCCTTGACTTGCCTTACAATTCAGTCTTCAGTGTGGGAGCAGAGCATGGATTCAGTTTTCAGAACATCTTAACCCCATGAGAAGTCATCAGTCTAAAGGCAAAAGTCCAAAACCTTAAGACAAAAACCTTTGCACATTTCTGCTCCATTGGGATAGAGGAAGTTGTGAGACTGTGTATAGGCCACAGAAGGTGAACTGTTCATTTTTTACATTTAGATGGAAGTTTTTAAATTGTTAATGTGTAGTTACTGGGGCCACAATCAGTGGTTGTCACTGTGAAGAAAATACAATTACATCATCTGCTTGATGTGGATTCTATGTTCACCTTGAATAATTTAATGAAAAAATAATAAATACTATGCAATATGTCTATCATTTTAAACACGTGAGTAAAAATGGATTATGACGCGGGGTTTTGTCCCCGTCGGTCACCTCTGATGGAAAGTATTCCTGCTTTTCTTACTGATGAGCCATGCAACTGATCTGTAATACAGATGATCACAAAATACACAACACAATTTACAAAATAATCTTATAATTTGTCAGCAAGATACTTTAATAGTTTTCCTCTTGGGATTGACAAACTCTCGTTTTACACATTAACTGGAGATGATAATCTAACAAATGATTCAATACACTGATCATTTCTAAAAGAAACCTTAGTTCATCAATAGACTATGTAGTGAATTTTGCAATACATCTATATATATATATATATATATATATATATATATATATATATATATATATATATATATATATATATATATATATATATCCAAATACTCTTAAGTGATATAAAAGCTAAATCACACACCTGATAGTTTGGTAATCAGTTTCACTTTAGTAATCAGTTTTTATTTATACATTATATGATTGACTGTATTCTCTGTAAGAATAAAAGTTGTTAATCTGACACAAAGGTCATGGTAATTCTGAATTTATTGTGAAAAATGAAATAAATTGAAAAGAAAATTTTAATTAAAAAAATCTGTTTACAGTCTTTAGATTTAAAACACTATTATACACAATGCTGCCACATTATTTACATTGGTGACATGTATTTGTGAAGTATTTCACACTTACTGTGGTTTGGTTTTGAGAAGTGGTGTTAAATGTTGGTTATCAATGCCAATATCCTGCATGTATTCGTTTATCTAAATCAAATTATGGTTCATTAGCAGTACCTCTGCAAAACATTGACTTCCTGAGGTTTCAATCAGCTGTGTTGAATCAGAAACACATCTAAAATGTCAGAACAGCAGACTTTGAGGACTGGAGCTGGACACTCATGGAATACTTTATTGAAGTTTTGTCATCAGATCCTTCCGATCAACAAAGGCAATGTTATAACCGTGGAACAGGTCCCCTCTTCTCCTTTTGACACCAACCAGCAAAGATTATTGATGGAATGTATGTTGCAGTAACAGTGTTATAACATTTAAAAACATCCCTAAAAACAACTGCTTTCCTACCAGTGTCCAGTTGTGCTGCTTAGTCAACTGAGAAAAGATTTAGGTGCACCAAAATCCCTGAACTTCCAGTTCTAGAATACAGAATCCTATCCCACTCTGCCTGGTAAATGTGTTTAAGTCCTGCAAGTACAGGTCCAAATGTGTGTTCGGATAACAGATCAGCAGACAAGACAGAGAAGAAAGACACAGAACTAAAACAAAAACCCAGTTTAGGTAGGCCTGGACACCTGTGACTCACTTCATAAATAATTTTCCTTATTGTTAAAGTAAGATTAGAATTAACTGCTAAGATACCTAATGCACAGATTATTAAACAGAAAAAGTTATTAATGAAAGCTGTGAAATTTGGACGAATGTTTTTCTTCTTGGTATGAGAAAATCTTTGAGGTCAAACTTTTCCTTAATAGCTCTTCATCCACCTTGATGCTCCACGGTTTGGTGCCAGTCCAGATGGAAAACTAGTGGATGCACATAGAAGGGAATGCTGGCCACCACAAGCATTTCATACTGAGGAACAAAAAACAGAAAAGGTGAACCACCAAAGAAAAAGGTGTTATGCAGTTTTATGGAGTTGCTGAGCAAATATTAGTTCTGAATTCAGTTAACAAAGAAATCAATTCACAAGAAGTCATCCTAATGCCCTTAAGACAAAAAACTACCTTTAATTTAACTTATGGTTGACAATTCATTCATTACAATTACTAAACCAAAGTATTTAGTTAAATTCAGTTTATGTATATAATAGTTATTCACAAAAAATTTAATCTCTAGGCACTTTACAACATTTTGAAAATACTTTGAAGAGAGTCTCATTTTAAACAGGAGTCATGGAGGCCATAAAAAATTATATTTGAATTCTAAGAATGAAGTTGGAAACTTATACCAGAAGCACAAATTTTCTGTTACTGCTGGAGAACGAAAGGAACAGCATCAGCTCCTCTAGCTCCTGGATTATCTAAGGTCTCATCAACTCCACCTTAAAACATAAAGAAAAATATTCAATGATGCATTTTGTTGAAAATACATTTTTAATCATTAAGAAATAAACAGAAACATTAAGACAACTGAAGTAATTCTACAATGTGGAAAACAGGTTAACACTAATGTGTCAAACATGTAACAATACATTATCCTGGTAATTGATACTTTGGTCCCGGTATAAACTTGATAATATAAACTGAATAAAGAAGTCCTGCTGGTGTGTTCAGGAGATGAAATTGAATCTACTGACTGTCCTGATTACAGTTGGGACAGAAAGAAACAGCAGGACTGAAACAAACATATTGCATTCACTAAAAGAAATTAAAAATATAAAGCTTTGTTTTTCTGAATTACAGAGATATGTTAAGAAAAAAAACTAAAAAAAAGCTCTGTTTATCTTAACAACCGGAATGATTTTAAATAGGTGTTTTTCTTAATAAATGACATAATAATTTAAAAAAAGTAATGCAGTGTTTTAATGAGCTGATGTTCTATGCCTGTATAAACTGATTAAGTAAGAGAAAGTCAAAAATATTCCGTATTCATCCATCCATATTCCTGCATGTTTGCGGGGAGGGGAGGCTGGTTTGGTTATCTCCAGCGGTCATCAGGTGAAAAGCGGGGCAGAACCTGGACAGGTCGCCGGTTGTACCGGCATGTCCCGTTTGTTGCATTTTATTTTGTTTTTAGATTGAGCAAATGGGAAATACTCTTGTCCCTAAACTAAGTACATAGAATACTTATTATTTGGTTAACTAAAAACTTAATATAATGAAAAGGCATCTGCTAACTGTGACCTGCTGCTAACTACAGTTTACACGTGTTTACAATCACATACAAAATTATACTTTATCTGCATTTATCACCATAAATATATCTAAACTCACCTACTTCAGCCGTATATTCAGACTTTCATTCCATATATTCAGATTTCATTCCATATATTCAGATTTCATTCCATATATTCAGACTTTCATTCCATATATTCAAGGTTCATTCAATATATTCAGACTTTCATTCCATATATTCAAAGTTCATTCCATATATTCAAGGTTCATTCAATATATTCAGACTTTCATTCCATATATTCAAGGTTCATTCAATATATTCAGACTTTCATTCCATATATTCAAGGTTCATTCAATATATTCAGACTTTCATTCCATATATTCAAAGTTCATTCCATAAATTCAGATTTCATTCCATATATTCAGACTTTCATTCCATATATTCAGACTTTCATTCCATTTTTTCAAGGTTCATTCAATATATTCAGACTTTCATTCCATATATTCAGATTTCATTCCATATATTCAGACTTTCATTCCATATATTCAAGGTTCATTCAATATATTCAGACTTTCATTCCATATATTCAAAGTTCATTCCATATATTCAAGGTTCATTCAATATATTCAGACTTTCATTCCATATATTCAAGGTTCATTCAATATATTCAGACTTTCATTCCATATATTCAAGGTTCATTCAATATATTCAGACTTTCATTCCATATATTCAAGGTTCATTCAATATCTTCAGACTTTCATTCCATATATTCAAAGTTCATTCCATAAATTCAGATTTCATTCCATATATTCAAGGTTCATTCAATATATTCAGACTTTCATTCTATATATTCAAGGTTCATTCAATATATTCAAAGTTCAGTATATATATATATATATATATATATATATATATATATATATATATATATATATATATATATATATACACATATACATATATATATACATATACATATATATATATATACATATACATATATATATACATATACATATATATACAAATATATACATATACAGACATATACATATATATATACATATACATATATATATACATATACATATATATACAAATATATACATATACAGACATATACAAATATATACATATACATACATATACATTATATATACATACATACATATGTATATATACATTATATATACATATATATATACTTTATATATACTTTATATATACATATACACATTATATATATATATATATATATATATATATATATATATATATATATATATATACATACATACATACATATATATATATATATATATATATATATATATATATATATATATATACATATATATATACATAGATATATATATAATGCATTTATATGTAGATGTGAATGCATATATATGCAAGGGCTGTCCAACGAGGTCTGTTGACACTCCAGTGGGTGAAGATGCCACAGACATGAGGAGGACAGCACTCCTGAGTCTTTTAGGTTCATGCTCACGAGGCCACCAGGTCTTACATACCTTTGACCAAGCAGCAGCATGGTCTCCCCTCTCTCTCTTTTCCAGCTCTTCTTCAGTTCATCTGTAATTTGGACAATTATCGACAATACCAATGCTATAAAAAGGAAAGAGGCTGGCAGAAAGTTCCTTTGGACTTCCCTCACTGTAACAGACTTATATGTTTTTCCCTAAATCTATTACTGAGAAAAAGACAGCGAGGGGTCTGAATACATCTTTCCCAAGCATCACCGTCATATACACTTGAAAGGTCCTCCTCCCATCGTTTAGCAAGTCTATCAATATTGTGCTGTTAACAGCTCTGCAGCACCTTATAAAAAGCTTGATAAAGCCTTTACTCAATTATTACATAAGAAGTTTCCTTAATAAAGTTCAAGTCTAATATAATTCCTCATAAGAAAACTGGCAGAACTCTGCAGAAATTATTTTGTACAGAACATGATCAGTTTTCTATTTAACTTGCCCTTTACTTTTTATACTCCGACACTAATTTTTTTCTTTAATCTGAGAATATGAAAAATTGGTTCAAACCACTCATGAAAATCCTAGTCACCTGTCTCTCTCCAAGGACATAGCAAAATTTCATCAAATTAAGTGTGCATTCACGGGCGAGCAGGTAAAAGTTTCATCATAAACCTCAGAGGGTGGGGTTGGAGGTAAATGTTTTAAATGGTAGGAACAAAATGACATGGCTCATTAATTTTCAAACCAAGCACTGCCTGTCAGTACCTGCTTTGTCCTTAGTCATAAAGGCAGTGATGTAGAGGTTACTGCTGCTTGTCTTTATGTGTCCAACTCTTAATGCTTGTTTCACTCTGCTCCCTTGGGTTGCATTGATTTCCACGACTTGTTGCACCAACCAATTAGCCTGCCGTGTTAGCAAGCATGCACCACTCAAGGGTGAATATGCCTGAACCTGCCCCTTCGATTTACACAATTGCACCGTGGCCTCATTATCTCATCTCACTATAAGATTCTGAACGCTTGTTTGTTTTTGCTGATTTAGATTTAATTACGCCAGCTGGTAAAGAAACGGCTGAGACTCTGCAGGGAGTATAGTTTCCCCACAACTAATCTGACCTTCCACCTTGTAAAAGCTGTGAATTAGTTTGCCACTCTGAGTGCAAACTGGTTGGCACCAACTGACAAAGCGTATGATTCATTATGGAAGCAGAGAGGTGGGCAAATGGCAGTGATTGCCTCTTAGCAGTTCATTAAACGGCAAAAAGGTCGCGCATTAGCCTATGGCTATATGATATTCACGGCTGCAGATACTACTTAGCCTAGCATCTGCTTCTGCTGCTCATGTCAAAGTCAATCTTTTAACAAACCAAATCAATATACCAGAGGTAATCACGCACCACTTGAATCGTTGTCTGACAGCAGGCTGAGCGAATATGGGATTCTGAGTGTGCCTCGCACTCCAAGAGGCAAATCCAAAGGTTATTGTGGGTACATGTTTGGTTTATTTTATCCTCATATAGGTCAAGAATGCAAAAATATCAGGGGAACATCAGGCTAAATGTCATCATTAAAAGATTACATCAGCTGTAGTGTCAAAATGTCCAGTGCTGAGATTGTGAAAGTGTGGCGCTCCATATGCTAACTGCTATAACAGTTAATGAACACAACTAACCAGCACTAACGAGAGGTTTCCTTATACACTGTCAGATAGAGTTTTATATAAGAACAGCAAGCTTTGACTTTGTTCATTTTTGGAATATAAAATATGAACAGAAATATGAGGGTATATCTACAATTCTAGGTAAAAATGTAAAGTCTTTTACATTTAATGAAAAAAGAAAAGTTATTTAGTATTTTCTCGTGAACACTTTTTACACACAATCACAGACTAAAAAGTGCTATGAAAAAATTTATGTTCTGTGTTGATGTTACTGTAGGTCCTGACCCTTAGCAAACAAGCGATTGCGCCTTCTTTAGAAAGTTAACTATAGTCGCAAGTTTGCGGTAAAATATAGGGTGTTTCCAGCGCAGCTGGAAATCTATAGATATAGTCAAACAGTACAGTAGCGGTAGATAAACTGTATGTTAATGGGCAGCTGTTCAGGGACCCCCAGCCTACTCCTTGGCTTTATTAGTCATGTAACACTTGTCAGATAAGAGTTATTTTATCAGTCAACTATAATGTAATGTTAGCACAGCTCTGTAAAGTTGTTTACATTACTCAATGTGGGCGTGGCCAGGGCTAAGCACTGGGTTACTGGCTCTTTTTTCTTTTCTCATCTTCACATGTCTATCACCAAATGTCTTTGTCACTCCTTTTTCCTTCTTTTATCACTCACACAACACACAGAATATTTTCGTAACATAACTATTTCTTTTTCTCTCACCCTCACCCTTCACACCTTCACAACTTTCTTCTATTTCTCTCTTTCTTATATCTCGGCTTTTGGATTTTCAATCAGGCAACCCCAAGCACAAACTAATAATACACCTGTGTTTATCTGTTTCTATGGTGATATGGACTTTACAGCTTTTATCTCAAAACTATGACTACTCTAAGGTTTGTCACGTGGAATGTTCATGGAGCTGGCACCAGGGAGAAAAGAGTTAAGATTCTTAACCAGCTTAAAAGACTGAAGGCAGATGTCGTCTTATTACAAGAAACCCATAAATCTACCTCAGCTGCAGATGATCTTAAATCCCCTGAGTTTCCTAATGTGTTTTCTGCATGCTATAACTCCAGACAAAGGGGAGTAGCAATATTAATAAATAAAAATGTAAATTTTTCAGTAATAGATACAGTTACAGATCCAGAGGGTAGATTTATTATAATAAAACTATCTATACATAACCAAAAGTTATGTATTGTCAGTATATATGGTCCAAATGTTGATGACCCCTCATTCTTTCATTCCTTCCTCTTGGTGCTCCTTGAACACATGGATTGCTCACTTCTTCTTGGGGGCGACCTCAACTTTGGTTTAAATGAAGAAATAGACAGGCTCAGCACAGCAGGGACTCAGCGCAGCTGGAAATCTATAGATATAGTCAAACAGTACATGAGCGATTATGGACTTTGTGATGCATGGCGATCTCTTCACCCCAATGACAAAAAATATACTTTCTTCTCAAATGTCCACCATTCATATTCTCGACTGGATTATTTGTTAGTCAGCAGCTCACCGTTGACTGACATTTCAGACACTGAGATACACCCTATAGCTGTTAGCGATCATGCTCCTGTTTCTCTAACTTTAGTAAATAAAACAGAAACACCTCAAAGCAACAATTGGAGATTTAATATATCCTTACTTAAGGATAAAGAATTTATTAAATATTTAGAAAAAGAGTGGGCCTCATATTTGGAATATAACGACCTCCCTGGTACGTCGCCATCCATTCTTTGGGAGGCAGGAAAAGCTGTGATTAGAGGTAAAATAATCTCATTCTCATCAAATAAAAAGAAAATGGAAAAAAAACGTATTCAGGAATTAGAAGAAACTATTAATTCATTAGAAGCTTCTCTAGATGAGGAGAGACTAGGCAAAATCCGTAAAGCAAAGCTAGAATTAAATCAAATTATTGATAAACAGACCCAGTTCTTAATTCAAAGACTTCGGATAGAAAACTTTGAACAAGGTAATAAATCAGGTAGATTTTTAGCTAACCAGCTTAAAATTAATAAAGAAAAAAACAACTATATCTGCTATTAAAGATCAGACCAGGAATACAGTATATGATCCTGGAAGAATAAACAACACATTTAAAGAATTTTACAAGGCTTTATACTCACCAGAGATAAATCCATCGGATCATGAAATTGAACAATTTTGGGAAAACATAACACTACCTAAGTTATCTGAAAGTCCAGCGATGGCCCTGGATTCACCACTAACAGCGGCTGAACTCCAGGAGGCCCTCCAAGGCATGCCCAATAAAAAGGCTCCAGGCCCAGATGGATTTCCAGCAGAGTTCTATAAAGAATTCTGGAATATTCTGGCACCAACATTACACAGAATGCTGCAGGAAACCAAGGAAAATGGCAGACTCCCACCAAATATGAATTCTGCCTACATTAGTCTTCTACTAAAATCAGGTAAAGACCCTTTGTTTCCCACCAGCTATCGTCCCATATCCCTTGTTAATGTTGATCTTAAAATAATCTGCAAAACCCTCGCAAAAAGGATAGAGAAAGTAACCCTTCTTATAATACATCCTGATCAAACTGGTTTTATTAAAGGGAGACATTCATCCACAAATTCACGTAGATTAATAGATTTAATAGATTTTTCTTACTGTACAAACATTAAAACTAATATATTATCTTTAGATGCAGAAAAAGCATTTGATAGAGTTAACTGGAAATTCTTATTTGTAACCTTACATAAATTTGGCTTTGGAAATTCTTTTATAAACTGGTTGAAAATATTATACAGTTCACAAACAGCATGTATCAGGACAAATAACCAAACATCATCTAGGTTTTATCTTCAGAGATGTACCAGGCAGGGATGTCCTCTCTCTCCCTCCCTGTTCGCTATTTTTATTGAACCACTAGCTGCAGCAATCAGGCAAACTCACAATATTAAAGGCATA